>CM077089.1:148175917-148787147 GCA_039513925.1 Platanthera zijinensis
GCGGAGATGGCTGCAGAGGGTTCAGATATTAGATTTGATAAGGTGACGAATAGGGTGGGGGAATGGAAGGGAATAATGTAGGGGAAAAGGGATGGGATAGGTAGATCTAGTCCTGGGGGAAACTTTCATGAGGCCAAGACGTATAACTTCCAGAGGTAAGCCCTAGACAGCTCCTACCCCCACCGCATCAATCCATGGCGATAGGAAGATGGGGAAGAGGTAACAGGAGAAATCACCCAGCCCATCGAAAGAAGGGAAGGAAGAGCGTTGTCATACTGTGAATTCCACCAGGTGGAATGTCATGCCACAGCTACCTGCCCCGAATTCCTAGAAGTAAGAAAGGCGAGAGCCCCAGCCCAGCAGCAGCCGCCGGTGTCGATTGAATAAGTTCTGCCCAGAGTGGGAGGAGAAGACGTATGTGAGGACCGGGTCCATATAGGACCCCGATGAGGTATATGAGTGATCCACGATGGAGTGGGGATCGATGCCACTCGAAAGGCAAGCCTCCATGTCATGTACCGTCGGAGCGTCGCTTCGACATCCCAGACTCCACCCTTAGAGAAAAAGATCACCTTCTCAATGAAGGACATGTCGGATCATGAGGATACATTTTGCGATGCCCTGGTCATCTAGACAGTCATCGAAGACTATACAGTCTCCGGATCTTGGTCGACAATGGGAGCTCTATCAATGTCGTTTTCAAGAAGGCGTTTGACGAGATGAAGGTGGATCCAAGGAGGGTGTTGGCCTCGGATGGACCCCTGTTCGGATTCTCAGGAGAAAGGAAGGAGGTAGAAGGTGGAGCTGGACTCCAGGTGAAGTTGGGAGGGACCTCAAGGAACTGCCGGTTCATCATTGTTGACGCTACGAGTAGTTACAATGCCATCTTCGGAAGACCCCTCATCAGCGGCTTCCGTTGTGTGTCATCGTCCTTCCACCAGTGGAGGGATCCAAGTCAGGGTCAGGGGAGACCCCAGGATGGCAAGACAGTGCTACCTCACGGCCGTCAACACCATCTACTGGCTGGCCAGGGCAGAGGAGATGAAGAAGATCATGGAGAGCTTGGGAAGGATAGAGGTATCAGAGGAGAAAGAGGCGAATGACGACCATCATGCCCAAGAAACCTTGCTTTGGTGATGACTTTTTCCCTTTCATGTTATTTTTGTAATGAGTCTACCCCTAGTCGGTAGAGTCAGGAGGCCCTGTACCCAAAAATTTCCCCATTTGAGGATGTTGAATTTAGTGTGATTTGAATGTCATGCCTAAAACAACTCCCGAGAGGATCTCCTCACCCAGGCTCTCACTAGCTGGATGGTCGAATGTTCCTCGGGGAGAGTTAAGTCCCACCCCCGAGAGGATCTCCTCACCCAGACTCTCACTAACTGTATGGGTCGAATGTGCCTTGGGGAGAGTTAAGTCCCACCCCCTGAGAGGATATCCTCACCCAGGCTCTCACTAGCTGGATTGGTCGAATGTGCCTCGGGAAGAGCAAGTACCACCCCCGAGAGGATCTCTTCACCCAGACTCTCACTAGCTGGATAGGTTGAATGTGCCTCGGAGAGAGCAAGCCCCACCCCTGAGAGGATCTTCTTACCCAGGCTCTCACTAGCTGGATGAGTTGAATGTGCCTCGGGGAGAGCAAGTCCCACCCCCCGAAAGGATCTCCTCACCCAAACACTCACTAGTTGGATGGGTCGAATGTGCCTCGGTGGAGAGAAGGAACCAACCCCCGAGAGGATCTCCTCACTCAGGCTCTCACTAGCTAGATGTGTCAAATGTGCCTCGGGAAGACCAAGTCCCACCCCCGAGAGGATCTCCTTACCCATGCTCTCACTAGCTGGATGGGTCGAATGTGCCTCGGTGGAGAGTGAATTCTACCCGGAGGGGATCTCGCCACCCAGGCTCCCGTTAGCTGGCATGACAGATTGGCTCCTCGAAAAAGCCAAGTATTTTTGGCTCCAAGAGTGTTACACTCAACGAATACATTGTGTTGGATGTTTCTTTCAAAGCGTGGAACTCGCTCGAAAAGAACAGAGATTGTGTACAACCCCGCATTCGCGGAATGGGGCCCCCAAGCAAGGCGTTAGACTTGCTACGCATTTTTAAGCTTGGGGGGGGGGTTGTACTCTTGGAGGCCAATTTATTGTTGATCTACATGATATACTAGCAGAGGGAGGAAAAATTTGCCTACCTTGCTAGTGCCTGGAGTACTCTCCCTGCTGGAGTACGTACTCGCCCTGCTGGAGTACTCACCCTGTTGGAGAACTCGTCTAGCTATAGTACTCTACCTACTGGAGTACTTGCCCTGCTGGAGTACTCGCCCTGCTGGAGTACTCGCCCTGCTGGAGTACTCGCCTGGCTGGAGTACTTGCCCGGCTGGAGTACTCGCCCGGCTGGAGTACTCGCCCAGCTGGAGTACTCGCTCGGCTCGAGGGTCTGCTATTTTGCCCCTTGTGGGGTGCGAATAGCTGTTCAAAACAGCGAAGTTTGGCTATTGGCAGACCAGCTCCGGTTATTTTTAGTAATTTCAGAGCAGGGAAGGTTGGCTATTTGCAGACCGTTTTCAGAAATCTATAAATAGACCCTTTGGGGTGCCTTGGAGGGGATCGGTTTTGGGCCACTCTTCTTCTCCCTCCTTCATCCTCCAAGGCCCTTAGCTTAGCATTTGCTAGGGAGGGGGAGATCTCAAAGGTCTCCCGGGTGTGAGGTGGGACCTTCACACTAGAGCCAAGGGTCATTTCCCAGTTCCAGGTCTCTCGCTATGAGACGACTTGGGAGAAGTAGGTGTGAGCTGCACCCTAGGTCTGAACTCTAGTGGGAACCGAATTTCGGTTCCAACACCAGTATCACGTGACTTTTCGGACATTTTCCCTGAGTCCCTCCCAGGATTGCCACCCCAGCGAGAGGTCGACTTTCAGATCGAGCTCGTGACCGGAGCACGGCCAGTGTCCCGAACACCCTAACGAATGGCCCCAAGAGAACTGGCCGAGTAAAAGATTCAACTGTATGAGACAATAGATGTTGTATTCGTCCGCCCCAGTTCCTCACCCTGGGTAGCCCCAGTACTGTTCGTAAAGAAGAAAGATGGAACATTATGTTTATACATAGACTACAGGGAGCTAAATAAGGTTACTATACAAAACACATACTCCCTTCCAAGGATCGATGAATTGTTCGATTAGCTGCAAGGTGCGTCTGTGTTTTCCAAAATGGACCTGAGATTAGGCTACTACCAGCTTCGGATCCGAGAAGGAGACATCCCCAAGACTGCCTTCAGCTCCCATTACAGTCTTTACGAGTTCTTAGTGATGCCTTTTGGGCTCACCAACGTACCCTCCGCCTTCATGTCCATAATGAATAAAGTTTTCGAACCTTTCCTAGATCACTTCGTGATTGTCTTCATTGACGATATTTTGATCTACTCAAGAACCAAGGTAGACCACACTAGACACCTGCAGATGGTGCTACTGAAACTTCGAGAGCACTCATTCTTCGCTAAATTCAGTAAGTGTGAATTCTGGTTAGAAGAAGTCGGATTCTCGGGCCACACTATAAATAAGAAAGGGGTAGCAGTGGATCAGGCCAAGATCCAAGCAGTGCAAAACTGGCCACTGCTCAGAACAGCGGCAGATATCTGAAGTTTCCTTTGTCTTGTTGGGCATTATAGGAAGTTAGTAGAAGGTTTCTCCAAGATTGCATTACCCCTCACCGTCCTTACCAGGAAGGGTGTTACTTTCCGATGGACACCAGAATGCGAGACTGCATTCGTCGAGTTGAAGAAGCGGCTGACTTCTGCATCAGTCCTTACGATCCCCACAGGGATCGAGGGATTCCAGATTTACACTGATGCCTCTCTGAAGGGATTAGGAGCTGTGTTGATGCAGCATGGTAAGTGTACAACCCCGTATTCGCCCATATGTAATTTTAAGCTTTTCGGATGTCTTGGCGCTCTCGGTGGCCAATTTTGGCTATAGCTTGGAAATATACTAGTAGGGAGAGGAAAAATTTGCCTCCCCCCTTGCCCCATTCTTTGAGGGTTGGTGCAGCAAGTTGGTCGGCACCCCCCCCCCCCCGATAGGATAAAGTGCGAGGTGAGGGCAGCGAGGTCGATTGGAGACCAAGGTCTCGTCCCCCCTGCCCCTTAGCCCCGAGCAGGGGCGAGACCAGCCAGCCAGGCGGGTTCTCGCCCGCGAGGCCAGCTCGTCGGGAGAGACCGCCGACCAGGAGGGTTCTCGCTCGCGCGGCCAGCTCGCCGGGCGAGACCGCCGGCCAGGCGGGTTCTCTCTCCCGCGCGGCCCGCTCGCCGGCGAGACCGCCGGCCAGGCGGTTTCTCGCCCGCGAGGCCAGCTTGTCGGCGAGACCGCCGGCCAGGCGGGTTCTCGCCCGCGAGGCCAGCTCGCCGGGCGAGACCGCCGGCCAGGCGAGTTCTCGCCCGCGAGGCCAGCTCGCCGGGCGAGACCGCCGCCAGGCGGTTCTCGCCCCGCGAGGCCAGCTCGCCGGGCAAGACCGCCGGCCAGGCGGGTTCTCGCCCGCGAGGCCAGCTCGCGGGGTGAGACTGGCCGCCAGGCCCTCGCCCGCACGGCCAGTTCCCTCGTCTCGGGTGTTTTAGGGGGGGGGGGGGGGGTGGGGGGGGTGGTTTGACCTCCTCTCGCCCTTGGACCTCTTGGGGACGTGCTTTTACCCTTTTACCCCCGGGGTGGAATTTCCCTCTTTGCCCCCCGGTGTGGAGGTTTTTTATTGGCTCGAGGCATATTTGCTTTAGGGGCATTTTGGTCATTTTTACCCCAAGACTTGGAAAAACTATAAATAGACTCCCTTGGGTGCCTTTGGAGAGGATGAATTTTCCTTACCTCCTCCTCCCTTAGCTTCTTTTTGGTAGAGTAGAGAGAGCTCTCCAAGGCGCCCAACCTAGCCCTTTGGTGAAGGAGGGGAAGAGTTCTCATGACCTTCTGGGTGTGTGGTGGGACCTCCGCGCTAGAGCCGAGGGTCTGTTCATAGTTTCCTAAGTCTTCGGTCTGTGACGTTCTCTCAAGTGTAGTAGGTGTGAGGTCACCCCTCTTTTGGGACCTCGAACTCCACAGAGGTCATTTTTGGCTTCAACATTTTGGTGCGGTGAGTGTGGAGAGTGACCAACACAGAAGATCTCGGGAGAGCGTCATGGCTGGAGATCAGGGAGGTAGTGATGACCTCGGTGGTCTCCCCGACCCAGGACCCTTCGTAGGAAGGGAAGAGTTCATGGCTTCCATCTCTGGCATCATGGAGATGTTGCGAAGCATTGCCCCTCGGGCTGGCAGCTCAGCCCCCACCCCCCAGGGACCGGCTTCCGGGGATCCCAATGAGCTGCTCCCTAGGGATCTATGCGAGATCACCCCAGCAGGGGGAGAAGGAAGTCCCCAGGGAGGCGACCTGGGAAGGAGAGGATGGGAGAGGGGGTCGAGCGAGACCTCCCAGGATGGGAGCTGTTCCCCAGCCCGTCGAGTGCTCGCCCCTTAGGCGACCAGGTCGCGCCAGTAGAGACCGTGAGAGCACCCCTCAGGGGGTCACCCTTCAGCGAGCTGATCATCTCAGCTCCCGTTCCCGAGGGGTTCAGGGAACTTGACAAGGCATACTATACCGGGAAGGATGACCCCATCCAGCATTTGTAGTGGTTCGAGGATGTCATCTCCATCATACCAATGACGGATGCCTTCAAGTGTCGCCTCTTTGCGATCACGTTGAAGGAGAAGGCAAGGGACTGGTTCCATCAACTCCCTCCAAGGTCCATCTTCGGGTTCGAAGACTTGAGCCAGAGCTTTCAACTTCACTTCTCCACCTCCAAGAAGAGGAAGAAAGGTCCTGAGTCCCTCTTCCTGATAAAACAAAGGGCCGATGAGTCGCTGGCTCACTACGTTGACAGGTTCCAAGAGGAGGTCCTTGACATCCAAGAGGTGCTAGGGTATGCCCTCCAGATGGCGTTCACGGTAGGGTTGCGTGAAGGGTTCTTCAAGATGAGCTTGACCCGGAAGACCCCCATTTCCTTCGAGGAGCTAATGGAAAGGGCGGCAGAGGAGATATCCATGGAGGCAGCCAACCCGGCCTTTGTGAAGAAGTTGACAAAGTTGACGGAGGTGGAGTCAAAAGAGCAAGGTGGCTCAAGGCACCGGGAAGGAGGGCGGAGAGAGGAGCAAAGAGCCCAGGGGTTCCAGAGACAGGAGGGTCCGAAGCCAGGCTGGAGGCAGCAGGGAGGACCTGCCCATGGTCCAGGAAGAGCTCTCATCTAGGATGGGGGGAACTTTCAGGGGGGCCAAGGGAGGTTCAACTTCCAGAGGCAAGCCCCTAGGCAGCTCCTGCCCCCACCCCAGCAAGCAATGACGATTGGTCGAAGGGAGAGGAGGAATCGCAGGGGGAGAGGGGAAGGCAGAGTAGAGTTACCATACTGCGACTTCCACCGGTTGGAGGGTCATGCTACGGCTACCTGCCCCAAGTTCCTAGAAGTGAGGAGGACGAGAGCTCCAGCCCAGCAGCAGCCGGAGTGGATCGAAGCTCTGCCCCAAGGAGGTGGAGGGGATGATGTATGCGAGGACCGGGTCGATGTAGGACCCCGAGGTGGCATAGCTGTGATCCATGGGGGAGTAGGGATCGAAGCCTCTCGAAAGGCAAGTCTCCATGTGATATACCATCGGAGTGTTGTCTCGATGTCCCAGACCCCTCCCCTGGAGGAAAAGATCACCTTCTCTTCAAAAGACATGCCGGAGCATGAGGACCCATTCTGCGACGCCCTGGTCATCCAAGCAGCCGTCGAAGGCTTCACCGTCTCCCGGATCTTGGTTGATAACGGAAGCTCTGTCAACGTTATTTTCAATAAGGCGTTCGAGGGGATGAAGGTGGAGCCAAGGAGGGTGGTGGCGTCGGATGGACCTCTGTTTGGATTCTCAGGGGAGAGAAAGGAGGTGGAAGGTGGAGTCGGACTCCAGGTAAAGTTAGGGGGAACCTCAAGAAACTGCAGGTTCGTCATTGTTGACTCTCCGAGCATCTACAACGCCATCTTCGGAAGGCCCCTCATCAGCGCCTTCCGGTGTGTGCCCTCATCCTTCCACTAGTGCCTCAAGTTCAACTCAGAAGGGATCCAGGTCAGGATCAAGGGAGACTCCAGGATGGCAATACAGTGCTACGTCACGGATGTCAACACAATCTCTTGGTTGGCTAAGGCGGAGGAGATGGAGAAGATCATGGAGAGCCTGATCTGGATGGAGGTATCCAGTGGGAGGTAATCAGATGGCGACCATCATGCCCTGACCCCCTAAAGAAGCCTCGCCTCGGCGGAGTCATGTATCTTTTCTTATGTTGTTGTAAGGAGTCCAGCCCCCGACCGGAAGAGTCGGGGGGGGGGGGGTAATGTAACCCATCGTTTTTCCCCTTTGGAGGATGTTGGATTTTAGTAGAATTAGGGTGACATGCCCTGTCCCCAAGCCCCCCGAGAGGACCTCCTCATGCCATACTCTCACTAGCTGGATGGGTCGATGGTACCTCGGAGAGGCCAAGTTCTTTTTGCTCCGAGATGATTCCGTTGTCAGGCTCTCACTAACTGGCAGGGCAGGTTGATCTCTCGTGGAGCCCAAGTCCTTAGCTCCGAGATGATTCCGCTGACAGGCTCTCACTAGCTGGCAGGGCAGGTTGATCTCTCGTGGAGCCCAAGTCCTTAGCTCCGAGATGATTCCACTGCCAGACTCTCACTAGCTGGCAGGGCAGGTTGATCTCTCGTGGAGCCAAGTTCTTTTAGCTCCGAGATGATTCCACTGCCAGGCTCTCACTAGCTGGCAGGGCAGGTTGATCTCTCGTGGGAGTCAAGCTTCTTTCAGCTCTGAGATGATTCCGCTGTCATGCTCTCACTAGCTGGCAGGGTAGGTTGATCTCTCGTGGAGCCAAGTTCTTTTAGCTCCGAGATGATTCCGCTGTCAGGCTCTCACTAGCTGGCAGGGCAGGTTGATCTCTCGTGGGAGCCAAGCTTCTTTCAGCTCCGAGATGATTCCGCTGTCAGGCTCTCACTAGCTGGCAGGGCAGGTTGATCTCTCGTGGAGCCTAAGTCCTTAGCTCCGAGATGATTCCGCTGTCAAGCTCTCACTAGCTGGCAAGGCAAGTTGATCTCTCGTGGAGCCCAAGTCCTTAGCTCCGAGATGATTCCGCTGACAGGCTCTCACTAGCTGACAGGGCAGGTTGATCTCTCGTGGAGCCCAAGTCCTTAGCTCCGAGATGATCCCGCTGCCAAACTCTCACTAGCTGGCAGGGCAGGTTGATCTCTCGTAGAGCCAAGTTCTTTTAGCTCCGAGATGATTCCGCTGTCAGGCTCTCACTAGCTGGTAGGGCAGGTTGATCTCTCGTGGGAGCCAAGCTTCTTTCAGCTCCGAGATGATTCCGCTGTCAGACTCTCACTAGCTGGCAGGGCAGGTTGATCTCTCGTGGAGCCAAGTTCTTTTAGCTCCGAGATGATTCCGCTGCCAGGCTCTCACTAGCTGGCAGGGCAGGTTGATCTCTCGTGGGAGCCAAGCTTCTTTCTGCTCCGAGATGATTCTGCTGTCAGGCTCTCACTAGCTGGCAGGGCAGGTTGATCTCTCATGGAGCCTAAGTCTTTAGCTCCGAGATGATTCCGCTGTCAGACTCTCACTAGCTGGCAGGGCAGGTTGATCTCTCGTGGAGGTTGACCTTTTACCCTGAGGGGGTCTCGCCACCCAGGCTCCCATCAGCTGGCATGGCAGGTTGATCCCTCAGGAGGCTAAATGTTCTTCACCCGGAGGGGGTCTCGCCACCCAGGCTCCCATCAGCTGGCATGACAGGTTGACCCCTCCGGGAGGCTAAGTGTTCTCACCCTGAGGCTGTCTCGCCACTTAGGCTCCCATCAGCTGGCATGGTAGGTTGACCCCTCAGGAGGTTAAGTGTTCTCACCCTGAGGCTGTCTCGCCACCCAGGCTCCCATCAGCTGGCATGATAGGTTGACCCCTCAGGAGGTTAAGTGTTCTCACTTTGAGGCTGTCTCGCCACCCAGGCTCCCATCAGCTGGCATGACAGGTTGACTTCTCGGGAGGCTAAGTGTTCTTCACCTAGAGGGGGTCTCGCCACCCAGGCTTCCATCAGTTGGCATGGCAGGTTGACCCCTCAGGAGGCAAAGTGTTCTTCACCCGGAGAGGGTCTCGTCACCCAGGCTCCCATTAGCTGGCATGGTAGGTTGACCCCTCCGGGAGGCTAAGTGTTCTCACCCTGAGGCTGTCTCGCCACCAAAGCTCCCATCAGCTGGCATGGCAGGTTGACCCCTCAGGAGGTTAAGTGTTCTCACCATGAGGCTGTCTCGCCACCCAAGATCCCATCAGCTGGCATGACAGGTTGACCCCTCAGGAGGTAAAGTGTTCTCACCCTGAGGCTGTCTCGCCACCCAGACTCCCATCAGCTGGTATGGTAGGTTGACTTCTCAGGAGGCTAAGTGTTCTTCACCCGGAGGGGGTCTCGCCACCCAGACTCCCATCAACTAGCATGGCAGGTTGACTCCTCCGGGAGTCTAAGTGTTCTCACCCTGAGGCTGTCTCGCCACCCAGGCTCCCATCAGCAGGCATGACAGGTTGACCCCTCAGGAGGTTAAGTGTTCTCATCTTGAGGCTGTCTCGCCACCCAGGCTCCCATCAGCTGGCATGGCAGGTTGACTCCTCTGGAGGTTAAGTGTTCTCACCCTGAGGCTGTCTCGCCACCCAGGCTCCCATCAGCTGGCATGACAGGTTGACCCCTCAGGAGGTTAAGTGTTCTCACCCTGAGGCTGTCTCGCCACCCAGGCTCCCATCAGCTGGCATGACAGGTTGACCCCTCAGGAGGTTAAGTGTTCTCACCCTGAGGCTATCTCGCCACCCAGGCTCCTATCAGCTGGCATGACAGGTTGACCCCTCAGGAGGTTAAGTGTTCTCGCCCTGAGGCTGTCTCGCCACCCAGGCTCCCATCAGCTGGCATGGCAGGTTGACCCCTCATGAGGCTAAGTGTTCTTCACCCGGAGGGGGTCTCGCCACCCAGGATCCCATCAGCTGACATGACAGGTTAACCCCTCCGGGAGGCTAAGTGTTCTCACCCTGAGGCTGTCTCGCCACCCAGGCTCCCATCAGCTGGCATGGCAGGTTGACCCCTCAGGAGGTTAAGTGTTTTCACCCTGAGGCTGTCTCGCCACCCAGGCTCCCATCAGATTGCATGACAGGTTGACCCCTCAGGAGGTTAAGTGTTCTCACCCCTAGGCTATCTCGTCACCCAGGCTCCCATCAGCTGGCATGGCAGGTTGACCCCTCAGGAGGTTAAGTGTTCTCGCCCTAAGCCTGTCTCATCACCCAGGATCCCATCAGCTGTCATGACAGGTTGACCCCTCGAGGAGGCCTCGTAATCTTTCGAACCGTGAGAAAAAGTCACGCTCGGCGAATACGTCGGGTTGGATGATTCTTTCCGAGCGTGGGACTCGCTCGAAAAGAGCGGGGATTGTGTACAACCCCGTATTTGCCTCTATGTAATTTTAAGCTTTTCGGACGTCTTGGCGCTCTCGGTGGCCAATTTTGGCTATAGCTTGGAAATATACTAGTAGAGGGAGGAAAAATTTGTCTCCCCCTTGCCCCATTCTTTGAGGGTCGGGTGCGGCAAGTTGGCCGACCCCCCGACGGGATAAAGTGCGAGGTGAGGGCAGTGGGGTCGACTGGAGACCAAGGTCTCGTCCCCCCTGCCCCTTAGCCCCGAGCAGGGCGAGACCGGCCGGCCAGGCTGGTTCTCGCCCGCGAGGCCAGCTCGCCGGGCGAGACCGCCGGCCAGGCGGGTTCTCGCCCGCGCGGCCAGCTCGCCGGGGAAGACCGCCGCCAGGCGGGTTCTCGCCTGCTCGGCCCGCTCGCCGGGCGAGACCGCCGGCCAGGCGGTTTCTTGCCCGCGAGGCCAGCTCGTCGGTCGAGACCGCCGGCCAGGCGGGTTCTCGCCCGCGAGGCCAGCTCGTCGGGCGAGACCGCCGGCCAGGCGGGTTCTCGCCCGCGAGGCCAGCTCGCCGGGCGAGACCGTCGACCAGACGGTTCTCGCCCCGCGAGGCCAGCTTGCCGGCGAGACCCGCCGGCCAGGCGGGTTCTCGCCCGCGAGGCCAGCTCGCGGGGCGAGACCGGCCGTCCAGGCCCTCGCCCGCGCGGCCAGTTCCCTCGTCTCGGGTGTCCAGGGGGCTGGGGGTGTGGTTTGACCTCCTCTCGCTCTTGGACCTCTTGGGGACGTACTTTTACCCTTTTACCCCCGGGGTGGAATTTCCCTCTTTGCCCCCCCGTGTGGAGGTTTTCTATTGGTTCGAGGCATATTTGCTTTAGGGGCATTTTGGTCATTTTGATCCCAAGACTTGGAAAACTATAAATAAACCCCCTTGGGTGCCTTTGGAGAGGATGAATTTTCCTTACCTCCTCCTCCCTTAGCTTCTTCTTGGTAGAGTAGAGAGAGCTCTCCAAGGCGCTCAGCCTAGCCCTTTGGTGAAGGAGGGGAAGAGTTCTCGTGACCTTCCGGGTGTGTGGTGAGACCTCCGCGCTAGAGCCGAGGGTCTGTTCATAGTTTCCTAAGTCTTTGGTCCGTGACGTTCTCCCGAGTGTAGTAGGTGTGAGGTCACCCCTCTTTTGGGACCCCAAACTCCACAGAGGTCATTTTTGGCTTCAACAGCAAGGTGGTGGCCCATACATCTCGCCAATTAAAGTCGCATGAGTTGAACTACGCGGTTCATGATCTAGAATTAGGCGTTGTCATCTTTGCCCTTAAAATCTGGAGGCATTACTTGTACGGGGAAAGGTGCGAGATCTTCTCTAACCTCAAGAGTCTTAAATACATCTTCACTCAGAAAGAGCTGAACCTTCAACAACGTCGATGGTTATAATTCTTGTGCGATTATGACTTCGCTCTCCAATATCACCCCGAGAAGGCTAATAGAGTTGCTGACGCTTTAAGCCGCCAGCCTTCGGTAGCTGGGAGTTGGATGAAGCAAATCCCAAAAGGCTGTTTCAGTTTTTGATAGACTTGGAAATTACCTTGGTTACCCGAAGAGATCCGGAGGAATACCATGCTCAGTAGTATTGGATAGCGATCCAATACGACGTCCGGGATCAGATACGAGAGGCCTAGAAGATTGATCCAGAGGTAGTCTCAATCATTCGATCTCTGCAAGGTGGGGCACAGGAGGATTATAATCTGCATGATGGGATCTTGCAATTCAGGCACCGTATATTTATTCTCTCTACCGGTGGAATTCGTGAAGATATTCTACAAGAAGCGCACTAGTTAAGGTATTCCATCCACCCTGGTGTGGTTAAAATGTATGTTGATCTGCGCATGATCATTTACTAGCCTGGAATGAAAAGAGACGCCACCAACTTCGTGGCCCAGTACCAGACCAGTCAAAGGGTTAAAGCTGAATGTCGCAGCCCAGGAGGCCTAATGCAGCCCCTGCCGATACCCGAATGGAAATTTGAGGACATTTCCATCGACTTTGTCCATGGCCTACCTCGATCCCGTGCTGGAAACGACTCCATATGAGTTGTAATGGATCGACTTACCAAGGTAGTGTGGTTCATTCCAAACCGACAGGGAGACGAAGTTGATATTCTAGCAAGGTTGTTCTTGGAGCAAGTAGTCCGATTCCACGGAGTACCAAAGTCCATTGTATTGGATTGTGACAGGCGATTCACATCCGATGAATGGAGATGGGTGCAGACATACTTGGGGACCAAGTTGGCCTTTAGCACTGTCTCCACTCTCAGACAGATGGATAGACGGAAAGGATGAACCGGACGATGGAGGATCTGATTCGACTGTGCATAGTAGAACACAATGAGCCATGAGAGCAGTTGTTACCTCTAGTTGAGTTTTCTTACAATATCAGCTACCAGGCTAGCATCAAGATGACTCCATACGAGACATTATATGGGAGGCGTTGCTGAACCCCGTTGACTTGGGCCAGGAAGAAGACCCAGAAGCCTTGGGAGTGACTTACATTGATGATACTGCGTACGGCATTGATACGACTGATCTAGGAACGGATGCGGGAGGCGTAGAGCCGGCATGTCAAATATTATGATGCGTGACACCGATCGGTGGAGTTCAATGTGGGAGAAATGGTGTTTTTGAAAATTAAGCTCATGCATGGTGTCTCCCGATTGAGGAAATAGAAAAAGCTAAATCCCCGCTATCTGGTCCCCTATCCAGTGATAGAGCATGTTGGTCTCATCACCTATCGTTTAGCCCTGCCCCAAAAGTTGGGGAACCTTCACGATGTGTTTCATGTCTCTTCCTTGAGACGAGTCCTCCGACAACCAGAACAACACCTTCCTACACTGCCAGTACAGCTGCAGTCAGATAGATCCGTCCAACTTGAACCCGTTAGAATAATGGATTATAAGGTAAAGATCTTGCGCAACAAAACCATTCTGATGGTCAAGATATTGTGGTCTCATATGACCAATACGAGCGCATCAGAACTCGTCATAATTCGAGGTCTAACGATAATTTTATACATTTTGACCATTTTAGCGCGTTGCGACACGCAGATTTTGGACTTTCGTTAACCGGACTTCGATTCAATCCCAGTCAGTGGCATTGGACTCGTATGGTCAATACGAAGTCAACAAAAGTCATCCCAGACAATTTTGATGACGAGTGGTCAACCCGTGGTCAAATCGAGCACAACCGTTCACTGAAAAGCGTGTGCACACTAATTGTGACACGACACCCCAACCCCGATGACTTGGACCTGATCTGACTTTGACCAGTATGATGGAGCCACCCCATAGTTGACTTGGTAAAACCTCCCTAAAAATTAAATTTTCATGAAAAATTCTAATTTTCAAGGTACCCCCACTTGAGGTCACCACTCCAAGCTATGTATGGGCCTCTTATGGGCTCTGATTTACCTAAAGTTAGCCAAGGAAGATGGATTTTAGGCCAAAGCAAGGGGACAAGGCCCACCTTCTCTCTTTCTCGCTCTTCTCATTTCCCTCACATGGCCAATGGCCTAACTAGGATTTTAGGATGTAAAACCCTCTATTGGGAGGCTTACATCTGTCCCAAACCAACATACTTTGTGAAGCTTGGGAGCCAAAGCAAAGAGAGGATCAATCCTAGGCCTCCACCTCACCCTTTCCCCAAGCCTAGGTCCAAACCTTAGGATTTCCCCAAGTGGCTGTAATACCTCCCTGGATGAGAGACATCTATCCAAGGCCAGTTGGAAGAGTGCCAGCTGCCAACTATGGTTGGTGCAACCCAACCATGGTTCCCCTTTCTTGGCCAAGAAGGAAGAAGGGTCTCACCCCCTCCCTCTATAAATTCAGCCCTCCATACCAGAAGATGGAAATCCTCTTCCCCATCTCAAAATGACCCCATCCATGCCCTTGCCGGAGCTCCACCTTGCCGGAAAATGAGAAGCCGAGCTCCGCCACCTTCCACCACCTCTCATGACAACTTCACCGAGAGCTCTCGGAGACCAACTAAAAAGGTGGAAACCTCCTCCTCTCCTCATTCTCTACCTTTTGGATGTATCACATGCAAAGTTCGGTGGTTGGAGCGCCGCCGCGACACCACTATGGTTGGAGAAAAAAGTGATATGGAAGCACTTTTCCGGCGATGGCCGGCTGCGGCAGACCGCCGGACCACAACCGGAGGGAGCGCCCGACCCTAGGAAGTGTGCCGGGGGCGGAGCCATGGCCGGCCGGCGGCCGACTGGTGGCGAGGAAGGCCCGTAAGGGCCGTTTTCCATACAGGACTTCGGGACTTCGGCTCTCTATTTGGAGAAGAAGAGGAAAACAAAAAAATTTATATAATTATATAATTATATATATATATATAATATTATAATATGAGTTTTTTTTCTGGAGGGTAAAGTAGGGTCCTGATGAAAAAGTTGTTAATATGAAAAATATTTCTCATAATGAGAGCTTCCTCCACAAAATTTTTGAGAATTTTTGGAGATGATTTGGTATTTTTAAAATCCCCAATAAAATTTGTTTGGCCAAATTAAATGCCCAAAACTCTTTGAAAATTTATGAAATTTTTCTAAGCTCACTTTAATCCCTCTTAGAAGTTGTGGCAAAATTTGGGATCATGGTGATAAGATTTGATGTTTTTCCCAAATTATGGTAGCATAGGGTCGCGTTCGGTATTTATTACGCTCGTTTTCTTCAAAAATGAAAATTGGAGTGCACGACTATACTTTCTAATTTGAATTATATATTCAAATTATCTTATCGACAAGAGTGGCCGAGGCAAGTGACCAAGCTTCGTGTGCTCCGAGATTTCGTGAAACCGTCGAGCGTCTCGACTCTCGGGTGATTTGGGCACGCTTAGAAAGTGAGAGTACGAATAGTGATTTATGAATTATTCTCGACGAATAATAAGGGTGTAACTCCTAATAAGCCCCTGATCTGATTAAGCCATGATTAATAAAGCGTAACTCAATTACTATCAGATCTTAATAATGAGAGTAACCCAAGGAAGCCTTTTAAAAACTGAAATAGAACTGAATATGCCTCCTATGAACGGAGATGGACCTGAATATGCCTCCTATGAACGGAGACGGAACTGAATGTGTCTCCTGTGAACTGAGATGGAACTGAATATGCTTCCTATGAACAGAGATGGAACTGAATGTGCCTCCTGAGAACAGAGATGGATTTGAAGCCTCCTGGATGGAGTGATTGGACTACTAACCATTTTCTTTATGATTATTCCAGTCTTGCACTAGTCCAGTTCCTTTATTCATTTCAGTTCAGTACTTTCAATTCAGTGCTACTCTAGTCTAGTACTGGTCAAGTTCATTTCAGTTCAGTACTTTCAATTCAGTACTACTCTAGTCTCATACTGGTCAAGTTCATTTTAGTTAAGTACTTTTAATTCAGTACTACTCCAGTCTCGTACTGGTCAAGTTCATTTCAGTTCAGTACTTTCAATTCAGTACTACTCCAGTCTCGTACTGGTCAAGTTCATTTCAGTTAAGCACTTTCAATTCAGTACTACTCCAGTCTCGTACTGATCAAGTTCATTTCTGTTCAGTACTTTCAATTCAGTACTACTCCAGTCTCTTACTGGTCAAGTTCATTTCAGTTTAGTACTTTCAATTCAATACTACTCCAGTCTCGTACTGGTCAAGCTCATTTCAGTTCATTACTTTTAATTCTGTACTACTCCAATCTCATACCAGTCAAGTTCATTTCAGTTCAGTACTTTCAATTCAGTACTACTCCAGTATCGTAATGGTCAAGTTCATTTCAGTTCAGTACTTTCTATTCAGTATTACTCCAGTCTCGTATTGGTCAAGTTCATTTCAGTGTAGTACTTTCAATTCAGTTCTACTCCAGTATCGTACTGGTCAAGTTCAATTCAGTACTTTCATTTCAGTACTACTCCAGTTTCGTACTGGTCACATTTCATTTCAACACTTAAATTATGCAGCATTTATTATAGGCAGCTTTAATTACCGTATTTTTCATTACTGCAATTTACTAATATAAGCACAGGTCCTGCTCTTACGAGCAGTTGCCTGTTAAGGTTGAGCCTTAGTTGGGGATAACCGGAGTTGAGGTGTTCCTCCAGGTTTAGCCTCAAATAAAGTGCTCCCACGCTCTTTATTAAAAGTTGAGTTGAGGGCCGCCGCCCGAAGTTTGAAGCATAGTAGGGCAGACCATCGTAGACCCGGTGAGTGTTAGCAATTCTAATTGATTGATTGTTTGTATATTGCTTGTGGTGAAATAGTGGCAGGTCAGTCACTTCCGCAGACCGTTCGTACTGGTGCGGGAAGGTCGACGACTCAAGACGACGGGGAGATGGGTACTACGGGTGACTGACCGCTAAGTTTTTCCCGTTGGGTTTTCCTCCGCTGATCGGCCAAAATGAAGCGTCGGATGTCGCTCACATCCAAGAGTACACGGGGTTGTACGTTGGGGCCTGAGGCTGAGCTGTACGACCACCCCCAGAAGTTGTATGATTGGTCACTATCACCGACGACCATATCGGTGAAGCCCGCGGGGCTCACTACCCTGCTGGAACAGAAGCGGTCCATACTATATCGACATAGGATATGTGTGCGCGGCTGTGAATGCTTGTGCTAGGATACAGGTTGTTAATACCTAATGTGCTGATGTGCTAGTGAAGGCCTGATTATAACTGATGTTATTGCTGTTGCCACTTCAGTTATATTATGCTGTCTTTTCTTTATCGTTGCTCCTTTAAAATATGAAATGATGTGTTAACCCTCTCTTGCTTCGGTTATCTTATATTGTTGGGTGCGTGTGTGTGTGCTCGTTCTTAAGATATGGATCCGGGGAGGAGATTTGTTTCCACTTATCCCTGTGACTAACGGTTATTTAAATAACCATTCACAGGAAATGGAGCACCGTAGTGATCCCCTGCCGTAGGAGAATGCTCCAGCAGTTAACACTACTCGAGTAGAAGCACCACTGGCGTCTTCAAAGTTTTGAGACGTGAGTACCAGCGAGCAGGATAAGGAGAGAGTGTGAGGAATTTTATGTAGAACTTGTACAGCCTGCGGGCTTATATAAGAACATAGGATATGACCCTAGTACTCATGTAAATATATATGATATTGTATATATTTGATAGTCTTTTTCTGTTAATGCTTCTGAAAATCTCTGATATGTTGTGAATGTTGTGATTTTAGCCGAGCAAGACGACCAACTAGTGCTTAGATAGGGTGGATCGTTATCCCTAGGAAGTACTAAGTGGATGTCTTGGACAAGTAGTACACCTTCCATCCCGACCCGAGCAAAAGTTTGGGGGGGGGGGTCCTACAGAGAGAGTGCTCACTACTTGCTCTGTGTGCGCCGGAACCTACGTATAAAGGCACAAACCTATGGTCAGATAGGCTAATCGTAGGGCAATAACTGGACATACTTAATGTGAATTACACATGGGCACACTATTTCTTTCGTTATGCCAGTTTGATCTCAAACTGACCAATCGAGCGAGGGTGGCCCCATTGTTCAATGACTTCTTTAGTTCAGGATCATTGCAAGTTGATACCATTTATAGGAACCCCCCTCCCGAAACACAACACACGGCCGAGGGGAGTCTTATGCCCAGAATAGCCGCCTTACGGTAGCGTCAATACACGGGTTGACCAGTACTACAAGACGCCTATTCTGCCGGCTCTTTACAATATCATCCATCCAACCCAGCATAAAGAAGTACAGAAGTCAAAGTATCACAATAAGTAAATGTCCATAGCATAGTACATGAATAATAAGGAACTACATCGGTTTCTTTAATATCAGAGTACAACAAGTTTGCCCGAAGGCTACAACAAGTTTGCCCGAAGGCTACAACAAGTCTCTCAAAATCTCACACCTTAGTAATCGACGGCAGCGAGGGTATCGTCGTATCAGGCCCTATCTCCCTGGTCTGGCTGCCCTCCTATAGGACCCACTGCTGCTACTCTATCTGCTGGGTGTTCTCCTAAAAAGGTCATCATAATAACCGTTAGTCATAAAGACTAAGTGGCTATCTCATCCTCTCACCACAGCGGCTCTTAGACACCGGACGAGAGAAAGATGAAAGGTACAATATATATATGCATAAATAGAAAGTACAAGCGGGTAGTATTACTCTACATATCAGAGTGGTAATATCAACAGTGTATAACAAGTGATAACATCATTCTACACTAGCAATTCAGTAAAGGTAAGAGCAATCGACTACAACATATAATTCAACAACTGGAATGTAACTTAACTTATAAAAATATCTATATAGATTTATAAGTTAAGGATCAGTTTAACAGAAAGTAACTCATCATATAAAAGTGCACATACAAATTTATATGATGAGGATCTTATGCGGTGCAATGGAACGTTATGACATGAATGCAATATGATGACTCACCCATGCTCACACACACACACACTTTGTTTTGCTATGTCGACATAGTCTTTAGTTCCCACTTTTCGAGCAGGTAGCTAACCTCTCAGGCGTCATCAGTCGTGGTCAGACGGTGATAGTAGAGCAGACGTCTCCATTACTAGGTGGGCATCCACACTACCAAGCATATGCCTCTATATGCCTCAACGCTAAGAACACAACAACGAAGCCTCTGCGTACGATGACTCAGAGGGGTCTCAGGTAGATGTGCACCAAGAACACAGCCCAAACTGGCCTATTGTCATGACACAGAAGGAGACTCTGGGAGCGTATCACCAAAGGACCAAGCACAACCGTCCACTTGACACAGAAGGAGCCTCGGGAATGAGCACCGAGGATAAAGCCAAACTGCCCAAGGTCTATCTGTCAACTCCCATCGGTGTGACGAATGGCGAGCCTGAGGACTTACCACACTATCCTTAACCCAGGATTATGACACCGCATGTCAACACACACCACATGCAATTTCGCATGGCCATGCCATCAAACTTACAAGGGCTCCATCTGAGTCCCTTCTCATCATTACTAATCCAGTACTCAAAAGCTCAAAGCCTACCTTAGCATGGAAGACTAATCCCCTTAGTTGTCAATCCCGTCATATCTTCATTAAGTGAGATAAGTGACTAACACATCACATGGTCATGGGCATTTTCTCATCTAGCCCTTTTTTTATATTTCAGCATGCACATATATACCAAATCATTCATCTTTACCACACTTTATATCATTAAACAATCAACATGACATTTATGCTTCCGCATGATCGGCACAATTTTACAAGGAATACATCACATGTTCTTCCAACAATTGTAAATTTCCGCATAGCTACAGATTACATATTCATGCAACATGCATCACAAATTCTTCCAAAACTCATTACGTTCATCGCATGGTTATCAAGTGCATCTTTACCGAATTTCATGAACACGTTATTTATACAAACCAAGGTTCATCCAAAACTATTAACTTATCATGGTTACATATAATAAATTCACTCAATCCAAAATATCATTTGACTACAATCTTCCTATTGAACCCAAACATCCGGATGTATCGACATGACAATCACCAATATAGCCCGTGTAAAGGAGGTCTTCCTTTAAATTTCTAAAGACAATAATATTCCACCCAGTGAAAGAAATATGATTCCTATAACATTAGTGCAAATAACAAAGTTAATATATATAATAGAAGGTCAACTTAATTACCATACAAAATCAAATTGATTTGTATCTTACTCGGAGGGGATGGAACTCATTCGCGCATGGATAAAATCTCTTTTCTCCTCGGCTAGAAGCATCCTTCTTAGATAATCTTCTTTATATAGTTCAATAATATTATCATTAGATGATATTTTAGCTCCTTTATACAGAGAGTTATTAATCTCTACAACATCCATCTTTAATCGAGTGGGAGAGCAAGGTATGCTAGAAGAAGCCTGCGGCCTATGAATGAGCTCATCAACATGCTCGCTTAATGAATCAAATTTTTTATTTACATTCTTGACAAATGAAAAAATCTCGTCTAGCCGAGCAAACAATCTACTCTCTAAATCTTATGGAGAAGAAGAGGAGATTTGATCATATGGAGGTGCATCATGTGGAGGAGGGGATGATGGTTCTTCTTCTTCCACACTCTTCAATCTCTTTAAGACAATTGAAAGTGGAGAAAGGGACACCCTCTTTGACTTCTTTTTTTTCAACAACTAGGGTGAAGTATGAATATGAACAACACAACATAACTTTTTCTCATTCGGAGTTATGTCCTCCACCTGCACCCGAACCTATAAGAATAATTATAAAATATGTTAAATGAAATGCATAAAAAAATTTAACATTACACAAGGAGCTATGTAATTTTTGGTAAATTGATATTAACTTGCTCATTAGTCAATAACAACACATTTTCCACAATTCTTTTAAGATAAAAGTACATTTCTCAGACCATCTGTGGAGTCGTGGTCTTTGATCAGGAAAGGAAGCAGGAATGATTGTGGTATGTTCCAAATACCATATCTGAAAGCATATGAAGAATTGATTTAGTGGATAAAATAAATATATAAGTAGGTGATTTGAAAAATATAATATACTCGCGATCATTGCATGTGTACATCCTTATAGATATCCCAAAGATTGCTGAGGTCGTATATAAATATTGCTTAGGGGAGTAGGAGTTAGCTTGCCCCTTCCAGATATGACATGACTCATTAAGTAGGAATGTATGACTTGTGACCAATTAATTCTTTAGAAGGCTTCCAACTCCGGTAACTCAAACTGTTGTGAAATATATTCTAAGTTAGAGGGAAATACTAAGTTGCATACTAGATGTAAATAAGAGATTTCAAGCTAACATGACAACTTCCATTATCCATCTCAACAATTTCTTTTCTTAAAATTGATTGTCCCAACGACATACATATTCAGCTGCATATCTATTTTCTCCCCATTATTTGGTAAACTCATAATAACAACTACATCATTAGGGGTAAATGATAGCTCCTATGATCCAATGAAAAACGTGCCCTTGTATTATACACATAAACTAAGTAATAAAACAATGAAATGTTTTATGCAATCTTTGGAGCACTATATATGAACAATACATTTGTTTCCTTCAACATTTTCTTCTTCTCCTGAAGTAGTCAATCAAAAATGATCTTCTGGATATCAAAAATGATCTCCTGGAGATCAAAAATTATCTCATGGAGATCAAAAATAATCTCCATGAGATCAAAAATAACCTCCAATAGATTTAGGTCCACATTCATACGTTGATGAAAGTAATAAGTAAGGAAGCCCTAAACCAATGCGAGATCAAAAATGATCTCCCTCCTAGAAGGAGATCAAAAATGATCTCATAGTAATCTTCAAAAGCAATAATGATATCCAGGAGATCGTCTTCCACATTCATGCATCGACAAAATTAAGTAAGAAAACCCTAAAACAATGACTATAGGAGACACTTACATTTGGATGATGTCAAGTAGAGCCCGAAAAAACTTCAGGAGAATAACGACGAGAATGCACAACGGTGTGAGTTCACACAAATTTGTCGGAGAGATTATGGAAGGTCCCAGGCTTGTGGCAGGAAGAGCTTTTATGCTAAAGGACAAATGCTGATTTTTTTTTTGAAATAACGAGATTTTTTGGACCGCCGATAGTGCTCCACATATTTTGCGCTCCCATTTTTTTAACACGGATTTTTCGCCTATTTGAAAGGCTTGTTGACCACTTCCCGGACGCTGATGTGTTGGGATTCCTTTTCGAGCTTCCTCGTGCCCTGCTCTGATATGCTCCGCGGGAGGTTAATCCGGCTGCGGATTTTTGTTCTCGTTATGCTATTTCCTGTACTTTTCTTTGAACTTGTTTTGAGGATTTCCCGCCGATTTTCTCTGAGGTTGTTCAGAGTGAAAGGAAGAACATCCTTATTTTTTGACCGATTTTTGTGATCCACTTTCCTCTTTTCTTTCTAATGCAATGCAAGCTTAAGGCTTGTTGACCTTAAGATCGGAGATTACGCCCGCGATGGATCGGACGGCGGCGGCGGCGGCAATGGATATAACAAGGCACGCTAAGCTAAGCATCTGAAGGCAAATCCACCTCATGCTTCCCATTGGGCACCTTTCTCTGCACTATGTACATCTCCACCGGAAAGTAAACGGTGAGCGGCCAGAATCCGAGCGTGCGGAGTAGGCCGACGACGTCGTTGAATAAGCAAAAAAGCATGAAGATCGCGTGGAAGACGAAGTCTAGAGTCAAATCAATCTCTTCAAAACCTAATCTGCCATTCGAATCCTCAGACAAAACCGAACCACTGAATCATGCCGGCATAGATTCTCTCTCTTCAGAGCCCAATTCCACGCAGCTCTCTGCGTCCTTCGAGTCCCAGGGTATCCAGCTCGCCGAGGTTGGTTGGATTCGGGAAGGAAACAGTTTTCTAGTTTTGTTTTCTCCTCAATCAGTATACTTTGTTTACATATTCCCTATTTTTTCTGAATTGAAGGAATTATTATATTTCCATGAAATTTTGGTTTCTCCATTTTCACTCGCAGTTAAGATTTTTTTCAACTTTAATTGCAGAGTGGGCGGTACAGTGAAGCTCTAACGAAGATGGAGAGTGCAATTACCCTGATGCCTGAAAAGGCAAAACTGCATGAGCAAAAGGCACAACTATTACTGGAGATAGGAGATACATGGAATGCTTTAAAGACTGCAAAAAGTATGTAAATGCTTTCTTTGATTTATGGCATTACTTTTCGCATATTTAGTGGAAGGTTTTCATGGACAACAGTAATAGGGAGTGTGTTCAAAAAATATAACATCTTTTGATATAAACCTTCTCCAGAGAGCTGGAGAATAACACTTATACCCCTTTTGGTTGACTGCATATCTCACAAAGATACATGTTACATGTCTTTGAATGTTGCCGGTGGAGAGGCCGAGGGTGGAGAAGATGACGGTGGTGGATGATACCGTGGAGCCGGAACCGCAGCTGCCTAAGCGGGGTTGCTCGTTAGAGGAGAGAGCCACCAAGATCTCACATTCAAGGGGATGAGAACTAGAATTCTTCTTGCTTGATTCATACAACACATCCTATGCATTTACTAGAAAAAGTTACAACATATAAAAAGACAAAAAATAATGACACCTAATACTAGACCCGGAGCACGAGGCCCCTACATAATGATTACAACTAGATACCTAGATAATAAAGATAATTATAATATTACGCGGCCCATAACATCACTCCCGCCGTCCAAAAAGAGTTTATCCCCAAGCTCGAGGGAGATCGCGTGAGGGCAAGCGTTATCCAATGCCTTCCTTGTCCGAGTCCTCGATGTCTAGGTAGAAAAGCTTTTTGCATCTGTGTTCGCGAGTGTACTGCTCGTCGCAATTAAAACATAAACCCAGAGCGCAACGATCCAACATCTTGGTCCAAGATAAGCGACAAACCGGAGGGGCAGGAGGACCCTCGTGGCGTCTTTGTGGAGTGCCGATATCGGTGGGCAAGTAGGCCTCCCGAGCCAACTGGAGGCGGCGGTCGCATAGTCTGGGCAGACTCATTGCAGTCACTAAGTCTGGCGGGGATTCAAATTCGACATTCAGTTGTAGGCAAGCTTGAAGTCCGGCTGTGAAGATGGAGACTTGCATTACTGGAGGAAGTGTGACGTGTGCCAGGAGGAGCTGAAACTGCTCCAAGTAATCATCCACTGTGCCTGTTTGACAGAGTCTCGTAAGAGCACCGAGGGGGTTGCTGTGGATGGGAGGGCCGAAATTTAATACCGCTTGAAGTCATCCTATGTCAAGCCTGGTTGGTCGGTAAGGAGACGAGTGACTCACAGAAGAGCTGAGTCAAGTAGGTGAAAAGAGGCAAGAGGAAGTCGATCAGCGGCTGGAATTTGTTGGGGGCCGAAAAATTGCTCGCACCCGGTGTGCCAAGCTAATGGATCAGTTTTGTCGTCATAGGTGGGGAAGTCCAACCTGGTGTAGCGCGGCTGCGTGGCCATTTCTTGTTAGAGGAAGGTCGGCGGCTCGTGGCGGATAAGCGGCAGAGGCGCAGCCGCCTAACTGGTGTTGGCGTGATCCGTAGGTGCAGTGGTAATCACGGGAAGTGCGACGATCAACTCATTAAGCTTGAGGGTGAGGGAGGTAATATCGTCCCGATGGTGTGCTTCAACGTCCAAATGACGTATTTCAACGTCCCGAAAGCGGGTCTCGATGGAGGTCCTGAAATCTTAGAGAGTCGGCAAGAAATTTGAATTGTCAGTCATTGTGCGAGCGGAAGTAGCACGCGAGAGAGAGCGGTTGATAGGACGACTAAAATCCTTCGAGGCGGCTGATTGGGAGTTTCTGCGGGAGCCGCGTCGTCGCCCAATTATGCCACAAAAGTAATGCTCCAAGTGTTCGTACTCCCTCGTGTTGATGGCAACAGAATAAGTGGACACTGGATGAGTGAGAAAATAAATTGATGTTGTTGCTGAACTTTTAGGGTCTGGCTGTCTTCTTGTTTTTTTAAAAATAAGTCTTTAATGGGTTACTCTTCTTGTTAGGCGTGCCGTAAAAGGAGCTGGAATTAACATCCGACTGTTGAATCGGATCTCCATAGGCGTGCAGAAGCAAAAAGAGGGGAATGACGCTGTTGTGGGGCTCAAAAAAATTGTTGGACCGGTTCACCTGTACGTGCGGAGCTTAAAAAAATTGTGCAACTCGAAGAAAGTGTTGTGGGGCACGAGATGGTGGAGCTAGGGGTGCAAGCGGTTCGATTTGGGTCGGTTTGGACCCAAATCGAAACCGAACCGATGCTTATTGATTCGGTTCGGTTTTTTGGTCGGTTTACTCGGTTCGGTTTTTCAGTTATACTATTTAAAATAATTGTGTACTTAAATATCTCAAGAAAATTTTAAAAAGTGTATGACAATTAAAAAATTAATATCATCAAGCTTTATTTACATATGATATATTATAACTAATAGCTCATATTACATAAAAAAATGATTGAATATTTTTATTGTGAAATCGAGTAATAAATATAAAAAAGATATAAAAAAATAAGTTAAACAAAATGTTTAATTCTTCTTGATGCATAAAATATGCATTACAAATATTTATTTTGGTTCAAATGATATTAAAATTAGGGCAATGTTAAAAGCACACCATAAATGGCTATTGCCACACCCAAAAATCACATTAAAAGAATTAAAACCCTAAATTTCCAAACATCTCAGGGCTTTAGCCGCACTCCAACCCGACCGTCTTTCTTCCTCTTTCGCGAGTTTGGCTGCTGCTCCCGCCGATTGCTTGTCCTCACCCCTTCTCCGGCGAGTTCTCCGTCGGTCCTTCGAGATCGGCGACGCCAGGACGCGATTTCCTTACCCGACGACGACTCCCGCTCCGCCCCGTCGCGCCACTGCTTCTGCATTTCTCCTGGTCGCCCTCTCCGCCGGATCTTCTTTCTTCTACAGCGATCTCGCCGCCCTCTTCTCCGGCGAGTCCCTCTCCTCCAGGTTTCCTTCTCCAGATCTCCATCAACTCCAGGTAGCCTTCTCCAGATTTTTTAGATTTCCTGAATAACTATGGACTAACTATGGATATAGGCACTTATTAAGTACATAGGACATGCTAATGGGGAAAATGTTATTTAGAGTCTGACAAGCCGTCTGCAAATTACTAGATCTTTACAAGTCAAGGTTAATATCATTAGGGCACATCAAGTATTATGAAATCAAATCTAGAAGTGTCTGCTTAATCCCATTGATTTATTCTTTTTATTCTTCAATTTTCATGTTCTAAATGAACCAAATTGTTGCAGAAATGAGAAAAGAAATGTCAAACAAACGGATAATCACAACACAAAAGACAAGGTAGTCTATAATTATGATACATGATGATTTTTTAGATTTCCTCAGTAGTAGTTAGTGCAATTTTTTGTTGTGCAATGACTACAAAATGATCACGTTTGATCATGTATCATAATTATAGACTTCTAAAATCTTATAGTTTTTGCACCTGTGGTGATGTTATCCTATTTACTTGTTTAGTATTTAAATGTATGCATCCCCTTGTATTTGTAGGTGTTCGGATTGAGCTTTTTATTCTGGTGCATAATCAAGTTCATTTCAAGAAATTCTTCACACATTAAGCTAGGTATTTGATACTTTAAAATTTTGTTTTAAATGCAATGGTTTTGGGTATTGATTGGTTATGTATTTTCATTTCGTTTAAATTTTTTGTAGGATGGAAGTAGATGTAGGAATGTATTTTGTTACTGATACTCATTTTCCTACTAAAGATGAATTGGTTCACTGGGTTCGGAATATTGCCACCGGGTTGGGATTCGTTGTTATTATTCAGAGAGCAGATAAGATTGATGGTAGACCAAGACCAAGGGTATTCCTAGGATGTGATGGAGGTGGTCTCCCTAGGGATAATCAACAGAGAAAGGGTTACATCAAGAGAAATCTAAGAAAAACTAGCTCTAAAAGATGTGGATGTCCATTTGCTTTACTCGGACAAAAGGATTCATGTGTGGATGAGTGGAAAGTAGAAGTCAAATGTGGAATGCACAATCATAGCTTTGTTCACCTTGAGGCACACAGTTATGCTGGTAGATTAGATGATGAGGAAAAGAAAATCGTTGCAGAAATGTATGCATCTGTTGTAAAGCCAAGAAAAATATTAGCGACATTAAAGAAAAGAAACTCTTCCAATGTCTCAATAATGAGAACAATTTATAATGAGAAAGTTAGGTTATTTAAGGAAGAGTTGGAAGGAAAGAGTCCAATTCAGTTTCTTTATCAGTCCATTAACGATGCATAGTACAACAGTTACAATATTGTGAACCCTATTACTGCAAACTTGGAGGCCTTATTTTTTGCTCATCCAACGTCTGTTCGATTATGCAATATGTTTCCTGATATCTTTATCATGGACTGCACGTATAAAACTAATCGTTACAGATTGCCGTTGCTTTCCATTGTTGGGATCACATCTACAAATATGACCTTTTATGCTGCATTTGCTTTTATTTCAAATGAAACGGAAGGCAGCTATATGTGGGCATTGAATTGTTTTAAGAGCATGTTAACTTCATCGTTGCCTAATATCTTGATTGTGGATAGAGAGATCGCATTGATGAATGCCATAAAATTAGTATTTCCTCAAGCAAAAACCATTTTATGTCAAGTTCATATCAACAAAAATGTCCTTGCCCACTGCAAAAAAATTTTCACACAAGGTAAGGAATTTGAGGCTTTTATGGCTGAATGGCAACTTTTGGTTTACTCACCTACAATACAAGATTACAATGATCGATTGAACTCTATGTTAATAAAGTATTCCGAAAAATATTCCAATGTTCTTCAATATGTGGTAACGACTTGGATAGAACCCTATAAGGAGTACTTCATATGTGCATGGATTGATCAGTTATTGCATTTTGGCAATTCTACCACCAACCGCGTCGAGGGCGGTCATAGTCATTTAAAAAAATTCTTGGAAGTTTCTATTTGCAGTTTGTCTACTATATGGAAAACATTTCATCAGATGTTAACATTGCAGCACACGGAGATAAAACGATCATTTGGGCAGAGTTCCATACAAGTGAACAAAGGTTTTAGGAGTTCATTATATACTAATTTACTTGGGCATGTTTCAGTTGCAGCTTTGGACATAATAAAGAAACAGGAGGACTTGGTTAAGAGTGGTAATTTCGTAGACTCGTCAAAATGCTTGCACAAAATGAGGTTCACAATGGGTTTACCATGTGCTCATGAATTAATTCAATATGTACATCAATCTTCCGGGTACCCATTATGGATGGTTCATAAGCATTGGCGACAACTCATTTTGCAAGAAACGTTAGTTGGGGAAACAAAGATGAAAGAGGAGGAGATCGACTCAGTTGGGATCATACAAGTTGAGCTAGATGTCTTGCTAAAAAAATACAACAACGTAAGTGATTCTCAAAGAAACGAAATGAAGAAGAAGCTTAGAGAAATATTGGAACCGAGCGCGACTCAAACACTAGAACCAATTTTGCCAATTAAGTTGAAAGGGAGACCACGTGGTAGTTATAAAAAGTTTAAAGATGACTACAAATCTACAAAAAGGGAGCTATCATTGTTCGAGCATGTGCTGAAAGGGGAACAATACCCCAAAAAGAAAGCTAAGAAGATGATTCCAAGAAGGAACCACAACAGATATCTTGAAAGTGTTCGGAAAGAAATGCCTGCTTATATTTTTACTCATATCATTGATGTGGTAAATGTGGTTGGAGATGGGCATTGCGGTTACAGGGTGGTCAGTTTAGCATTGGAAATGGGCGATAATTGGTTGCAAGTGAGAAAAGACTTAATAGAAGAAGTCAAAATGAATGAATTTTTGTATAACAACATGTTTGGGAATGTACGACGAAAAGAACTTTTGTTATCTTTGGACTGTACATCAATTCCTGCACCGGTCGACAAATGGATGACGATGCCAGATATGGGATTATTAGTTGCTTCACGTTATAATGTGACAGTTGTTCATTATTCCAATTTCAGTCTTTTACATTCCTACCATTACACACAGCTCCTCCATTAAATCGGAAGACAATCTTTATTGGATTTTTTAACGACAATCATTTCATACAATTGTTGATGAGAGATGATTGTCCACTACCACCGGTGATATCTATGTGGATGAGGTATCATGCTTTGATGGCAGAAGGGTGAGACTTGACTGATGTTTCACGGGCTAGAGTGGGTGATCCTAAAGAACAAGTTGATGAAATCATTAATTTGGAGGAACATTGAACATATGGTATGTTATTTTCCTTTTCAATCCATACACAAGTATTTAATGTTAAAACTAATTCTCACATCGTAACATTTGGTGCAGATATCTTACATTTTTGTTATATTGGACCTTCATTATAAACATGATAACATCTTATTAAGGTATAACAATTTTTTAATAACTTTGTTAAATTTCCCATCCGATGTTTATGATCTTAGTTTTTTAAATTGCAGCTCTACAAAACTGGATGATGATTGGTGATCTTCGAAGGCTTCAAACAATGATGATTGACATATATTCTTGAGATTAATCTTAGATTTTGTACCACATATGTTATCTATTTTGAATGAATGTTTTTGTTGAACATATGTTATCTATTTTGAATGATTTTGTTAATTGAACACTTTTTCAATCTACTAATCTAGTAATGCTAGTAAGATAGAACCCCAATTTTGAAAAAATGGAAAAGAGTTCTTGGTGTGCATTTTAAAATTTTTTTGATGTGTTAATAAACATTTGGTGTGTAAATAAGTTTTTAGGTGTGTCAATAGCACTTGGCTGTCAATAGCCAAAAATGGTGTGCTTTTAACATTGCCCTAAAATTATTAAGTTGATATAATTTGTGTACATTATTTAGTTAATAAAAATAGTTAAAAGATCATTATTGGTAATATTTTTACATGCATTATTAGTCGGTGCGGTTCGGTTTTTCAGAGAGGAAAATCAAAACCGAACCGAGTCGTTCGGTTCGGTGTAAAATTGGTTCGGTTTGGGCGGTTCGGGACGGTTTGGTCGGTTTTCGGTTTTTCATGCACACCCCTAGGTGGAGCGGAAGATAGAAAAGTTGACTGCAAGCTCGACGAAGCGGACGGGCGCAGTACAGCACCGGGGGGGGGGGGGTGGTCTTGGTTGCGGAATACCGAGGGGATCGACGTTGAAAGTCAATGAGGTATCGAGGATGAGGGATCGTCAGAGGCTAGTTGTCGGTGACGCTGCTGGGGACGAAAAAGCTGATGCGCAGAATCGGGCGACTGGGATGGCTTGCGGTGTTCGGTGAGTAAGAGCCGGCTGCGCAATGGCCGCAATTGTCATCTGTTTAAATTCTTAGGACGACGACGTCGAACGAATTAGGTAGCAGATGGAATGACAACGGGGTGCCAAGCAGAGGAATGAATGACTCTTATACCAAGTTGTTACGGGACTTTGAATGTTGCGGGTGGAGAGGTTGGTGGTGGAGAAGATGGCGGTGGTGGATGATATCGTGGCGCCAGAATCGAGGCTGCCTAAGCAGGGTTGCTCGTTAGAGGAGAGAGCCACCAAGATCTCACATTCAAGGGGACGAGAACTAGAATTCTTCTTGCTTGATTCATACAACATATCTCATGCTTTATATAGGCTACAATATATAAAAAGACAAAATAATAATAATGACACCTAATACTAGACTCGAAGCACGAGGCCCCTACATAATGATAACAATTAGACACCTAGATAATAGAGATAATTATAATATTACGCGGTCATTACAAGACACTTTATAGCTTGCATGCCTAATTTATCCTTATGATGCCCCCACAATATAAACAAATGCAACACATCCAAATACTTTAGGAGGGAGATTGAATAATGACATATTTGGGCAAAGAAGTTTTAGGGGGTACTTACCCTCCAAACTATGTTGTCAAAGGCGCAAGGCGCACCGAGACGAAAAGGGCCCTGGAGCCTAGGCGTAAGGCGCAAGGCGCAGGCGCGCGCCTGAGGCACGTGAGACGCAATAAAGGGGGGGGGAAAAGGAAATTGAGCGAATTGGACGCACAATTCGCTGAAATTGGGCACCCAATTTGCTGAAATTGGGCGAATTGGGCGTCCAATTCGCTGAAATTGGGCGCCCAATTCGCTGAAATTGGGCGAATTGGACGCCCAATTCGCTGAAATTGGGCGAATTGGGCCCGAATTGGGCGCCCAATTCGCTGAAATTGGGCGCCCAATTCGCTGAAATTGGGCGCCCAATTCGCTGAAATTGGGCGAATTGGGCGCCAATTCGTTGACTGAAATTGGGCGAATTGGGCGCCCAATTCGTTGACTGAAATTGGGCGAATTGGGCGCCCAATTCGCTGAAATTGGGCGAATTGGGCGCCCAATTCGCATGTGTTCTTCCTATTTTTGTTTTTTATATCAAATTTAGAATAAAAAACTGAACTAACTCACTCACCAATTTAGGCCAATTACCTCCATATAAAATTAGGGCAATGTTAAAAGCAAACCATAAATGGCTATTGCCACACCCAAAAATCACATTAAAAAAATTAAAACCCTAAATTTCCAAACATCTCAGGGCTTTAGCCGCACTCCAACCCGACCGTCTTTCTTCCTCTTTCGCGAGTTTGGCTGCTGCTCCCGCCGATTGCTTGTCCTCACCCCTTCTCCGGCGAGTTCTCCGTCGGTCCTTCGAGATCGGCGACGCCAGGACGCGATTTCCTTACCCGACGACGACTCCCGCTCCGCCCCGTCGCGCCACTGCTTCCGCATTTCTCCTGGTCGCCCTCTCCGCCGGATCTTCTTTCTTCTACAGCGATCTCGCCGCCCTCTTCTCCGGCGAGTCCCTCTCCTCCAGGTTTCCTTCTCCAGATCTCCATCAACTCCAGGTAGCCTTCTCCAGATTTTTTAGATTTCCTGAATAACTATGGACTAACTATGGATATAGGCACTTATTAAGTACATAGGACATGCTAATGGGGAAAATGTTATTTAGAGTCTGACAAGCCGTCTGCAAATTACTAGATCTTTACAAGTCAAGGTTAATATCATTAGGGCACATCAAGTATTATGAAATCAAATCTAGAAGTGTCTGCTTAATCCCATTGATTTATTCTTTTTATTCTTCAATTTTCATGTTCTAAATGAACCAAATTGTTGCAGAAATGAGAAAAGAAATGTCAAACAAACGGATAATCACAACACAAAAGACAAGGTAGTCTATAATTATGATACATGATGATTTTTTAGATTTCCTCAGTAGTAGTTAGTGCAATTTTTTGTTGTGCAATGACTACAAAATGATCACGTTTGATCATGTATCATAATTATAGACTTCTAAAATCTTATAGTTTTTGCACCTGTGGTGATGTTATCCTATTTACTTGTTTAGTATTTAAATGTATGCATCCCTTGTTTTGTAGGTGTTCGGATTGAGCTTTTTATTCTGGTGCATAATCAAGTTCATTTCAAGAAATTCTTCACACATTAAGCTAGGTATTTGATACTTTAAAATTTTGTTTTAAATGCAATGGTTTTGGGTATTGATTGGTTATGTATTTTCATTTCGTTTAAATTTTTGTAGGATGGAAGTAGATGTAGGAATGAATTTTGTTACTGATACTCATTTTCCTACTAAAGATGAATTGGTTCACTGGGTTCGGAATATTGCCACCGGGTTGGGATTCGTTGTTACTATTCAGAGAGCAGATAAGATTGATGGTAGACCAAGACCAAGGGTATTCCTAGGATGTGATAGAGGTGGTCTCCCTAGGGATAATCAACAGAGAAAGGGTTACATCAAGAGAAATCTAAGAAAAACTAGCTCTAAAAGATGTGGATGTCCATTTGCTTTACTCGGACAAAAGGATTCATGTGTGGATGAGTGGAAAGTAGAAGTCAAATGTGGAATGCACAATCATAGCTTTGTTCACCTTGAGGCACACAGTTATGCTGGTAGATTAGATGATGGAAAAGAAAATCGTTGCAGAAATGTATGCATCTGCTGTAAAGCCAAGAAAAATATTAGCGACATTAAAGAAAAGAAACTCTTCCAATGTCTCAATAATGAGAACAATTATAATGAGAAAGTTAGGTTATTTAAGGAAGAGTTGGAAGGAAAGAGTCCAATTCAGTTTCTTTATCAGTCCATTAACGATGCAGAGTACAACAGTTACAATATTGTGAACCCTATTACTGCAAACTTGGAGGCCTTTTTTTTGCTCATCCAACGTCTGTTCGATTATGCAATATGTTTCCTGATATCTTTATCATGGACTGCACGTATAAAAACTAATCGTTACAGATTGCCGTTGCTTTCCATTGTTGGGATCACATCTACAAATATGACCTTTTATGCTGCATTTGCTTTTATTTCAAATGAAACGGAAGGCAGCTACATGTGGGCATTGAATTGTTTTAAGAGCATGTTAACTTCATCGTTGCCTAATGTCTTGATTGTGGATAGAGAGATCGCATTGATGAATGCCATAAAATTAGTATTTCCTCAAGCAAAAACCATTTTATGTCAAGTTCATATCAACAGAAATGTCCTTGCCCACTGCAAAAAAATTTTCACACAAGGTAAGGAATTTGAGGCTTTTATGGCTGAATGGCAACTTTTGGTTTACTCACCTACAATACAAGATTACAATGATCGATTGAACTCTATGTTAATAAAGTATTCCGAAAAAAATTCCAATGTTCTTCAATATGTGGTAACGACTTGGATAGAACCCTATAAGGAGTACTTCATATGTGCATGGATTGATCAGTTATTGCATTTTGGCAATTCTACCACCAACCGCGTCGAGGGCGGTCATAGTCATTTAAAAAAATTCTTGGAAGTTTCTATTTGCAATTTGTCTACTATATGGAAAACATTTCATCAGATGTTAACATTGCAGCACACGGAGATAAAACGATCATTTGGGCAGAGTTCCATACAAGTGAACAAAGGTTTTAGGAGTTCATTATATACTAATTTACTTGGGCATGTTTCAGTTGCAGCTTTGGACATAATAAAGAAACAGGAGGACTTGGTTAAGAGTGGTAATTTCGTAGACTCGTCAAAATGCTTGCACAAAATGAGGTTCACAATGGGTTTACCATGTGCTCATGAATTAATTCAATATGTACATCAATCTTCCGGGTACCCATTATGGATGGTTCATAAGCATTGGCGACAACTCATTTTGCAAGAAACGTTAGTTGGGGAAACAAAGATGAAAGAGGAGGAGATCGACTCAGTTGGGATCATACAAGTTGAGCTAGATAGCTTGCTAAAAAAATACAACAACGTAAGTGATCCTCGAAGAAACGAAATGAAGAAGAAGCTTAGAGAAATATTGGAACCGAGCGCGACTCAAACACTAGAACCAATTTTGCCAATTAAGTTGAAAGGGAGACCACGTGGTAGTTATAAAAAGTTTAAAGATGACTACAAATCTACAAAAAGGGAGCTATCATTGTTCGAGCATGTGCTGAAAGGGAACAATACCCCAAAAAGAAAGCTAAGAAGATGATTCCAAGAAGGAACCACAACAGATATCTTGAAAGTGTTCGGAAAGAAATGTCTGCTTATATTTTTACTCATATCATTGATGTGGTAAATGTGGTTGGAGATGGCATTGCGGTTACAGGGTGGTCAGTTTAGCATTGGAAATGAGCGATAATTGGTTGCAAGTGAGAAAAGACTTAATAGAAGAAGTCAAAATGAATGAATTTTTGTATAACAACATGTTTGGGAATGTACGACGAAAAGAACTTTTGTTATCTTTGGACTGTACATCAATTCCTGCACCGGTCGACAAATGGATGACGATGCCAGATATGGGATTATTAGTTGCTTCACGTTATAATGTGACAGTTGTTCATTATTCCAAATTTCAGTCTTTTACATTCCTACCATTACACACAGCTCATCCATTAAATCGGAAGACAATCTTTATTGGATTTGTTAACGACAATCATTTCATACAATTGTTGATGAGAGATGATTGTCCACTACCACCGGTGATATCTATGTGGATGAGGTATCATGCTTTGGTGGCAGAAGGGTGGGACTTGACTGATGTTTCACGGGCTAGAGTGGGTGATCCTAAAGAACAAGTTGATGAAATCATTAATTTGGAGGAACATTGAACATATGGTATGTTATTTTCCTTTTCAATCCATACACAAGTATTTAATGTTAAAACTAATTCTCACATCGTAACATTTGGTGCAGATATCTTACATTTTTGTTATATTGGATCTTCATTATAAACATGATAACATCTTATTAAGGTATAACAATTTTTTAATAACTTTGTTAAATTTCCCATCCGATGTTTATGATCTTAGTTTTTTAAATTGCAGCTCTACAAAACTGGATGATGATTGGTGATCTTCGAAGGCTTCAAACAATGATGATTGACATATATCTTGAGATTAATCTTAGATTTTGTACCACATATGTTATCTATTTTGAATGAATGTTTTTGTTAAACATATGTTATCTATTTTGAATGATTTTGTTAATTGAACACTTTTTCAATCTACTAATCTAGTAATGCTAGTAAGATAAAACCCCAATTTTGAAAAAATGGAAAAGAGTTCTTGGTGTGCATTTTAAAAATTTTTTGGTGTGTTAATAAACATTTGGTGTGTAAATAAGTTTTTAGGTGTGTCAATAGCATTTGGCTGTCAATAGCCAAAAATGGTGTGCTTTTAACATTGCCCTAAAATTATAATGTTATTTCAAAACGTGGCATCAGTAAGACAACATGAACCAAACACCCTTATTATAGAAAAAAGTAATAGCACACCCAAATTTATATTGAGCAAAACAGAGTAAAATGCTAGCACATGAAAAATCACAACAAAAGGAAGAGCAATGTAATAAGCACACAAAAGTTCAATAACATAAATAAAACTTGAATCAAATATGCAACATCAAATAGTCCAGCCAGAAGATCGAAGTTAGAGTGGAATAGCGATATCAAGTGGTCCGATCAGAAGATCGAGAGGCGCCATTTGAAAATCAGACCTGAAAAATATTATTATTTGTGTAATCAGAAAACATCTATTAATGTATAATTTAAATAAAATAATTAAAGTACTCTGAAATTTAAATAATCTATTACTCACCTGGCTACTCATCCTCTGAAAAGACTACGTCTTCATCATCTTCTCCACTATCGTTATATTCTTCTTCTTCTTTGTTGTATTCAACTTCCTCTTCATCGATATCATCAGCATTTTTGAGGACTAATGGAGTATTATCCTCTCTAATGACTAATGGTGTAGTAGGCTCTCTAATGACTAATGAAGTAGGAGTTTTCATCTTCGAAATGCTCATTTCTTCAAGTGTCTTCGTATAAACCACATTTTTTCCTTTCAATAATCGTGTGCGATAAATTTCTTGTTCAACTGCAGTGGCAGTAGCAACTGTGCCCCGAGTTAATAACTCATCATCAAACACCAAGGCCTCCCGCTCAGCCTCATCATCATTATCTTCTTTCATTTTACCCATCAATCATTCATTACTATCATCAATATCTGTCAACGAAATTGGATCTATGCGATCACGTGCATCATATCGACGTCTCAACGCTCGAGTGTACTTCATAAATGAAAGACTTGATTTCAAGAGCCTAAACACCTAGATGGGGGGGGTGAATATGTTCTAATTTTCTTTAATAATTTTTAGGCAATTATCTAGTTCTAACTCAGTACAGAAAATACAATTCACAGCACAATAATCACAGCACAACACAGTACACCAGATTTATAGTGGTTTCCTAAGTTATGGGTACATCCACTTTCCTCCTTCGCATATCCAGTAGAGAACTGGATTCAGCCCAACTTCCTTCCACTTACTCAGATCCACAGATCTTACAACTCAGAACCTGATAGGTTCCTACAGCTCAGACTTGTACAAGTCCTACCTCAGATTCTTCCCAAGAACCCTACCTCAGGCAACAGCCCTACCTCAGTCTTTATCACCAGGCTTACAACTCAGACTTTTACAAGTCCTACACCTCAGGCTCTCAGCCCTACCTCAGCTTTTATAAACACAGGCTTACAACTCAGATCTAAGAAAATCTTACAAAGAAAAAGAATATTTAGTTGTACAACATTTTCACCCAGATAGAACTCTCAATTGGTGTGAGCTTCTTGATCAGTTCTTGAACAAACTGTATACTTCAGATCCAACCTGACTTAGCTTTTTCAAGGCTTCTTGATTGAACAAAATGAGGTTGATCTGACTTGGAGTAGAAGTTGATCTTCAGACAGCTCCCTTCTTAGATTCAGAAATAGATCTGAATCTTTCTTGCAGACTGTTCAGGATCTGCCTTCTTAAGGGTTCCCCCTTTCTTGTTGTTGAATTCTCTCTCTGGTTCTGTGTTGGTTTGTTCCCTCTTAATTGCTTCCTTGATTGTTTTGGTTGTCATGGATCAGTCTTTTATATAGAGTTTCTCAATGATTACCGGCTGATCCGGTTTGTAACAACCTTCTGACAGTTCTGACAAAGGTGTCAGACTTGTTGTTTATGACAGCTGTCAAGTCTTCAGCCATGACAGTTGATTCTGCAATGACTTTATATCTCAGCAGGAAACACTCAGCAAATTACTTCACATGTGTCGACACAAATAGACTAAGTGTCGACACAAGCCTTGATGATGTCGACACAACACTCAATGTGTCGACACAATCATTTTTCTGCTTCTCGACACAGCTTTTGTTTGTATGTGTCGACACAAGTCCTGTGTTTCGACACAACTGCTCCTGGTCTCGACATAACTGATGCTGACAGATGGCGTTGAGTGTATGTCGACACAAGTCCTGTGTGTCGACACAACTGCTCCTGTTCTTGACATAGCTGATGCTGACAGATGGCGTTGAATGTATGTCCAGATGTCGTTGAGTGTGTGTCGACACAAGCCTTTCAGACTCAGTATAGCTGTTGTTGAAAGATGGCGTTGAGTGTGTGTCGACACAAGTCCTGTGTGTCGCCACAAACCTTCTTTAGGTGTCGACACAATTCTTGGGTGTCGACACATGCCTTTCTTCTGGTGTCTACACAGCTCCTGCTTTATGTGTCGACACAATTCCTGGGTGTCGACACAGCTCCTGCTTTAGGTGTCGACACAATCCCTGGGTGTCGACACAGCTCCTGCTTCTGGTGTCGACACAATTCCTTACAAGTGTCGACACTTGTACTTAAAATTTTTTCCTGCATTTTTTAAACCTGCACACTGAAACTCAAACATCTCATCAAATACAAACTGATGTATATCATTGAGTAAGGGGAGGTTTCTCCAAATCTGGTACATATTTTCCAGTGTACCCAACAATAAATACTAAATCATTCAAGCATTGTTGAGCTAGTCTGTTTTTTTTTTTGCTATGTTTTCTGCAATAAACAATAACCGTATAAATAAGTTATCTTTAATATATAAAATATAAATTACTGATAATAAATTTTAAAGCTTATATGTTCAAAAAAACTTCAATTTCGCTTACAACTGGATGCATTGCATGTAAGGCTAAGCATTTTTATGACAAATCTTCTTAGGTTTGGAGTTGAAGCACCATACGATTGTCATCAGTCAGGTGTTAAGATAGTAAATATTTAAAAATTGAAAAATCAAAACAAACTTATTTGAATATTGTGTAATTTACCTGGAGACTTAATTTTTCTATGCCGAATTGCAAACTCCATTCCAAACAGTCTTTCTGCATTTCTATATAGAGTTAATTGGTCAATAATTTTATCTTGCTCTTCATGGCTTGAAATTATTCTTTGCATTGTCTTGTATAAGCCCTCCATAATTTCTCCATCTTCTGCAATAGTAGGATTAGAGTAGAAATATTTTGGATTTAAATAGTGACCCGCGGCATGAAGATGTCGATGAAGTTGGCTTTCCCATCTTTATCCACAATTTTTAGGACATCCATATATTTGTCCTCCTTCTCATTAAAAGAACTAATGATCGCCTCTTTAGCTTTATCCATCGTTTCATAAATATAACCCATGACAGGTTTTTCTCACCGTCCACTAATCTTAATACGCGAACTAAAGTACCAAATATCTTAAAAATATCTACTATACTTCTCCAAAAATAAATCATTAGTATAATGCTCTGCATTTGTTTACCTCCGCTTTCTTTTGCCCACTTGCCCGAAGACCATTCAGGTGAGGTAAACATCTTCCTTAGATTTTTTTTTTTGCTTGTGAATGCGCTGAATTGTTAAGAAAGACGTTGCAAACCTCGTCACAGGGGCCTAACAAGCTCTATTTGCCCCGTAAAGCTCCTTAGCATGTTCACAATTCCAGGCCGAACATAAATATAGCCATTTACGGTCATTGCCCTTTTAGTGTGCGGCTAATGTTGGACATTTTTTCAATATCCTCCAGCATTAGATCAATATAATGGCTGCACATGACTTCTAATATAAATTTGGATGTTTTGCTTCCAATAATTTACCTGTTAGAGTGTTTGTTAGGTATGAAAGTATCATATAATCGTGCACACAAAAAATAAAAATTGAAGATGATTAAGAATAGTAATGAATAATTACTAATTTACCTGCTAGCACATTATTGCTGGCGCTATCCGTAACAACTTGCACTACATTCGCCTCTCCAACCCTTTCAACCACTCTATCCAGCAATTCAAAAATTTTTCTCCCGTCTTTGAGTAGTTAGATGCATCGACAGATTCTAGGAAAAATGTATTTTTTGGTGAATTGACTAAAAATTAATTAACGTTCTCTATTTCCGATCTGTCCATTCATCAACCATAATAGAACATCCAAAGACCCTTCACTCATCCTCGTATGTCTTCATCATGTCTTTTACTTCAGTGACTTCATTATTTAGCAAAGGGACACAAATCTCATGGTAATCGGTGGCTTCAATCCAACTCTAAACTGTCCAATGGATTCCACCATTATCGCAAAACTAGGATGTTTTATAGTATTGAATGGGAGTAGCTGCATCGTACATCCATTGAGCTATATGTTTACAAGCTTGTCCTCTACTCCTTCATGCAAGCTTCATTAATAGAAGTTTGTTTCATCTTTTGTTCAGTTCCTTTTTTTCCCTACATTGCCAACCTTTGGAGCAAAGAACACATCTATTGGTCCTTTAGTTCGAGGCCTCTTGAAAAAGCCTTCTCTTTTATAAATCTTGCACACATGGCTTCCATTTCTTCAACACTGCCAAATGTGTCGATATCTGCAAAGTCAGGCAATGGTTGGTTGTCTGTGTTGCTTGTACTTGCTTTTTCTCCATGTATTCTTGAATTTCGTTGCGCACATGTGAGGGGCTTTTGAGACAAACTTTTGTATTTTTAAAATCCCCAACAATATGTTGTTTAACACGATAAATTCCACCCTTCGTGACTTGATCACAGAAAATGCAAGTCAAGTCGTTTTTATTGTGGAAGAAATCTGACGCACGTACTTCCAGCATGGATCAATCCTTGACTGGATGGTGGATGAACCAGAACCAGAACCACTTGCATCCATTTTCAGAGCTGGATGTTGAATTAATTTTCAGAGCTAAATAACTAATAATACGAAGCATGCTCATAAGCAAAAAAAAACCTTTTAGGTGTACTTAAGCAAAAAAAAGAATAGACATAATGACACGTTGTATCATTTATGACTACAAGGCACAACAACATGAACAAGCATAACTACACCATATGTTGCAAAATGATGTTGGATTATTATGGGGGTATCATAAATCATCATCTATTACTAAAGTAATTGAACATAAATTTAAAATTATAACTCACAAGTTACAATTAATCAATCATCACTCAAAAATATAAAGGGGTCAAGGACAAAACAACAATATTGGTACAAGTGCAAAAATTTAACTAGCTTCAATATTCAATAAACAATAACAATATGTTGACACTTGCCACATAATTGTCATCATAACATAAAGAGAACAACAATGAGAATTGTCGAATAACCATAACAGTAAAAACAGTGAACTGGGCTTCATCCAGTTCACTGTAAAACAGTGAACTGGAAGCCCAGTTCACTGTTTTCTGGAATCCCAGTTCACTGTAAACAGTGAACTGGGCTTCATCCAGTTCACTGATTTACAGTGAATTGGAAGCCCAGTTCACTGTTTATAGTTCACTGTAAAACAGTGAACTGGGCTTCATCCAGTTCACTGTAAAACAGTGAACTGGAAGCCCAGTTCACTGTAAACAGTGAACTGGAAGCCCAGTTCACTGTAAACAGTGAACTGGAAGCAAGGTTGTCAGGATCGAGATCCTAGATGAGATTGTTTCGAGGTAGGATCGGATCTGATAGTAGGGTTGGATCGAGAATCGCTTTACAAAATCAGGATCGATTTACAAAATTTGGATCGTAGAATCGTAAGATTCTATGATCTGGATCGCGATCCTGACAACCTTGACTGGAAGACCAGTTCACTGTTTTACAGTGAACTGGGCTTAGTTCACTGAAGCTCAGTTCACTGTAAAACAGTGAACTGGGCTTGTTCACTGTAAAACAGTGAACTGGAAGCCCAGTTCACTGTTTTACAGTGAACTGGTGAGCTGGGCTTCATCCTAGTAAAATTTAGAAAGAACAAAAATGAAGAAAAAAAAACTTAGAAAGAAAAAGGAGGAGAAATGAAGAAAACATTGAATGTTCTTACAAGTAAAACTTAGAAAGAAAAAAAATTCATCACAAATAATCATAGTAGCAATTAAAAGAAGAAAGAAGAGGAGAAATGGAGAATGAATCTTACAATTAAAGGAGGAGATGAGAGGATGAAGGAGTTTCCGGCGAGAAATCAGTGCAGGAGAACGGCGTCGACGACCGGCTAATCCTTCTTCTGCGTCTCTGGCGAGAAATCACTGACTCCGACGAGATTAGCGACGGCGACTCCGGCGAGAAGCAAGGAGGAGAGTGGAGGAATCGGGACGGGAATCGGCAGTCGGCGAGATGAGCGATGGCTAATCCTAGATGCTTGCGGGGAAATGAAGTGAATCGCGATATAACATATAAGGCCGCACCTATTGCCTGAACCGGTTTTTACGTAAAAACCGGTTCATGCAATCAGGCGCGCCTGAACTGCGCCCTGCAGGCGCATGAGGCGCGCACTTAGGCGCGCCTGAGGCACATCGCTCGCCTTGGGCTTATTAAGGCGCACCGTCTTGCGCCCCGTGCGCCTGGCGCTTCAGGCGCGCCTAGGCGCGCGCCTTGATAACATAGCCTCCAAAGTATCAGTGGTCATCCAATTAATTAGGTAGACGGATGTGAGAACTCCTTCATCCCACAGTCCCTTAAGGACGTGCATCTTTTGCAACAGGAAACAATTAGTCTCAATGATGGTGGTTCTTCCTTTCGGCTACCCCATTCTACTGAGGGGACCCAGGACAGGAAGTTTGGAAAATAAAATCATGGTCTCCCAAGAACCTCTGAAGATCACTACTGGTATATTCACCTCCATTGTCATTCCTAAAAATTTTAATTTTAGCTTCAAACTGTGTCAGCATATGATGAAAAGTAGCTAAAATACTTCGAAAACCTCATTTTCCTTTTCATAAGATACACCCAAGAAAAGCGTGAGTAATCATCAATAAATGAAACAAAATATTGATATCCATTCACAGAGCAAATGGGAGATGTTCAGACATCAGAATGTATCAAATTAAAACATTTCACACTTCAACTACAACTAGAAGCATAGTTGGTTATATAGTGTTTAGCAAATTCACAAGACTGACAAATAAAAATAGATTTTACAACATCAAGAAACTGCGGAAAGATAGACCTTTAAAGTCTTCAAGCTAGCATGCCCAAATCTCTTATACCACAACATCAACTGATCAGTATTGGTAGACTTATGAGCACCAAAAGCATGACCATTGTCCATGACATACACACCACCAGACTCATGCCCACCACCAATCGTCTTCCCACACACCAGATCCTCAAAAACACAATGTGAAGGTAAAAAGGTGATAGAGCATTTAAGATGTTTAGTTAAACTACTCACAGACAACAAATTTGTGGGGAATGAGGGAATAATAACCATAGATTTGAGAGAAACAGAGGGAGTAATATGAATAACCTCTTTACCAGTTACTGAATTCAAAGATCCATCAACAAGTCTCACACTGCTAGATGTGGGAGAAATAGAAGAAACACCCATAAAAGACCTTGTCGTATGGTCGGATGCTCCTGAGTCAATGATCCAAGGAGAGAATGGTCCTTTAGAGGACATAGAGGTAGTGCGAACATGAGCAGCCATACCCCACAAGCTTGTAGCAGGAGGCCTTCCAACAACACTGGATTTCAGGGCCTTGAGTTATCTAGTCAAACTCTTATTTCCGCCAGAAGATATCCAATGTTCTCTAAATTGCCATACATAGCAGTTTGAGATCTCACATATTTCCCATACCTAAAGGAACCAAGTGAGGATGAAGGTCCCAATATTTCTCTTTCCCATCTCCTTTCTTCCCACAGTGAGGACACTTCATTTTGCTCCTATCTTCTTGTCTCATATTTCTTGGATGCCACTTCTTTTATTCGGCAACAAGGGCAGATTTATCATGACTAATATGAACATCCGTACGAAGGGAATTTATACGACTTGCCTCTCCTCGAATATAGTGAGTCACTGTCTCCAGATGAGACACAAAATCTCTTCCCAACATCTGAACCCTCTGAAATTCAAGTTCAAGAGGAAGATCAGAAAGCATTTCAACACCATCAGTTGCATAAGTTCAGTCTTGTAGTCTTCAACAGTCTGGATAACAGAGTGTTGATCAATTTCTGTCCACTTATGAGTTAGTTTTGCTATAATATTCGTCGAAATCACTCATTCCAGTCATGTGGATTTGTTCAGCCTAGAGTTGATATATCTTTGCCAAGTCTTTTTTTGAATAATTCCGTTTGATTAGCTCCTATATTTCTTTAGCAGTTTGATTCGCAATCTTGGGCTTCATAGAGTTGACAAGCCAATTAATCACGGTAAGATTCTCATCTTCCATTCCTCATACAGAGGATCAGACTTGCTTGGGGCCAGCTTGGATCCGATGATAAACCCAAGTCTTCGACTGCTCTAATGAATATCCGCATAGATTGAGTCCACACGAGGTAATTTCTCCCATTTAGTTTGATGTGAGTCACCCCCTGATTGAAGTCCATGTTAGAACTTCCTTCACTATAGTGTTTAGGTTGATCAACCACCCCTCCAGAGACATTAACACCCTTCAATTTGTCTTCCATAAGAACAATCACCAAGAAGAAGGGGGGAGGAGGCAGAAACAAAGGAGAAACAATCACCAAGAAGATTTCAGCTCCAAGCTATGGTTAGGAAGCTGGAGCAAATCAAGTTGTTGTATGCCATACTCATCTGCTTCAACGACATCTGCAAGACATGGAGCAGAGCTCCGTCGGCTTCAGCCTCTCCAACACAGCAACTACCGGAGCAACAACCCTCTTCAACAGTGCCCGCAAGAAACAAGCCGACAGAACAGACGACACCATCCGAGCCACCCACGAGAGCTTTCGACGGAAAAAGAAACTTCTGATGAACAACGCAGAGGAACGATGAAGGAGCAAAGCGCGGGGAATGGCAGCGGCGAACGAAAGAATCCACGGGCGAACCTTCAGGTCGACGCCGAGGAACACACCTGCTCTGATACCATGTTGAGAGAGAACGGCGTGCCTGGGCTTCTGTCTTTCTTAGCGATCACAGATGGACCAAACCAATATTAAGCCGTTCAACACACTTTGGGGTATGGTCAGCTTGCATCTTAGCAAAAACTACATGTTAACATCTTAACAAAAGTCATGGTTGATGAAGTTTTCTTCTTTGTTGAAATTTTGTAAAGATTATTTTTGATGATTGTAGTTTCATCATGTAAAACTGCATTGTTAGCATCTTAACTAACGCTCATGGTTAATAGAGTTAACTCCTTTGTTGAAAATTTGTTAGGATTTTTTTAATATATTTTTATCTAGGGATTCATTTTGGTCATATTGTATTACGGTCTTTATTTTTCCCATTAGAAAGCTGCAATGATGGAGCTTCATGGCAATTGAATAGACACCCAAAGATAATGATAATCTTATTTCCTTTTATTTTACTTTAAGGGGCTGTTTGGTTACTTGTTTTCAGAATCCATTGCAAAATATTTCAATGCATTCTGAATACATCAAGTTCTTTGGTGGGTTGTAAAGGAAATATATTGTTTTTTTTGGTTTTATCACTTTTATGTGAAATTCGGGGTATGCAAAATTTGTGGCATGACAAATTCTGAAAGTAATAGATCTATAGAATATTGTTACGGGTCGAGGACTGTGAGCGGGTGAGCCGGCGATCCTGTGGGATTCCTTCCAACTTGGGACGGCTAGGGTTAGAGAAAGGGGGATGATAAAGAGAAGGAGAAGGGGTGAGAAGCTAGAGAGAGAAAAGGAGATGAGGAAAAGATTTCTTCTTGCTTTCCTCCCAAGCCATCCCCCATCCGGAAATATAAAGAGTCACCAAAAGTACCAAAAAGTAGCATGCCCCCCACTTGGGCTTACACATGTGGGTTCAAATAAAAGTACCAACATAACATTAAAATAAAAGTGCGGATAGAGAGACGTAAACTAGATAGGGCAAATTCTTCATGTCGTGGTGTCCTTCGACACGCTCGCTCCCTCTATTCCGCGTCGGAGGTATACGCGCCCCCAGTGTGGGTCCGGTAACATTGTCGTGGTCGGTGGTAGCGCCGCAACATCACCTTCCTTGTCAGAAGACAGCTTGCCCTCAAGCTGAGGGCGTAGGGACACGATGGGTGCCTCGGGTGGTTCACCATGAAAACATTTAAGCTGCGAAACGTGAAATACATCATGAATGTGCCCGTCCGGGGGTAGGCGGAGCTGATAGGAGACCTCGCCGATTTGCCAAAGAATCTGGAATGGCCCGTAAAAATGCGGACTCAATTTGTTGGGCATTGCCGTCGTTCGCAAGGTGTGTTGGCGGTAAGGGCGGCGCTTGAGCCAAACCCACTTGTCGACGGCGAAGGCCACGTCACGGTGACCGCGGTTATAAGCTATCTCCATCCGGTGTTGGGCGCTACATAGATGGTCGCGGGCCGTGACGAGCAACTGGTCACGGTCCGCGAGCTCCCAATCCACCAGAGCCAGCGAGGCGCAGCCTTGTTCGTAGGTAAGCGGCTTGGGTGGTTCCCGCCCATAAATCTACTTGAATGGCGTGGTCTGGAGGGTCGAATGGTAGGATGTGTTGTAGCAGTACTCGATCCATGGGAGCCATGTGACCCAATCCTTGGGACGATCCCCTGTTAAACATCAAAGGTACATCTCCACCGTCCGGTTGACTACTTCCGTTTGACCGTCCGATTGGGGGTGATAGGCCGAGGAAAAGGCCAGAGTTGTCCCGCTCAACGTGAAGAGCTCCTTCCAAAAGCGACTAGTGAAAATCTTGTTGCGATCGGAGACGATACTCTCCGGCAAGTCATGTAGTCGGAAGATTATAGTGAAGAAGAGGTGCGCCACTCATTTGGCGATGAGGGATCGAGCTAGCGGGGTAAAATGAGCTCATTTAGAAAATCTGTCCACCACCACCATCAAGACAAATTTCCCTTTACTGCGCGGGAGCTCTTCCATGAAATCCATGGACACATCCGCCCATATTTGCATTGGCACTGGTAGTGGTTGTAGTAGACCGGCAAGAAGGAGGTTGGTCGCCTTCTGTTGTTGACAAATGGTGCACCGTGCAATGAAATTCTTAACGGCGCGACGTAGCCCCTTATGATAGAATTCCGCGCGGACGCGGTGGCGCGTCTTGTGGATCCCCTCGTGAGCCCAATCATGCACATCCTTCAAAATGATGGGAATGCAGGGCGAGTCCGGCGGAAGATAGACGTGGCCGCGATAGAGGATGAGTCCTTGATGGGTAGTCCAGGTGGCCGGAAGAAGTCCGTCTTGGACCCGTTGTAGCAGTTCAGTGAGAGAGGGGGATTTGTGGATGTCGCACCGGATCGTGTCCAACAGAGGTGCGGTCGTCCTGGAGATAGCGCAAATAGTGGCGGCGATGTCGGTATGGCGGCGGGACAACTCGCCCGTGACGCGATTCAAAGCTCCAGCCTTGTATTCGACGGTGAAATTGAACCCCAAAAGCTTGCTTACCCATCGTTGTTGCGACACAGTAGTGAGGGGCCATTATAAGAGGTATTTCAAACTGAAGTTATCTGTCCGCACAACGAAGGAATGACCCCATAGGTACGACCGCCAGTGTTGAACGGCCTTGACAAGGCCGATTCCTGCTCGTAGGCGGGTAATTTTTGATGATGAAGTGTTGTTCGACGACTGAAATAAGCAATCGGGTGGTCATGTTGTTGTAAAACCGCCCCACATCCTTGGGCTGAGGCGTCGCATTCGATGAGAAATTGTTCACGGAAGTTCAGTAGTTGCAAGACCGACACGAAAACCAATGCTGTTTGGAGTGCCAAGAAAGCCCGCTGAGCGTCTTCGGTCCATGTAAAGGTCGTGCGTCGCAGGAGAGCCATAAGGGGTTCTGCTATAGAACTATATTCGCGAATTAACCTGCGGTAGTAGCCCGTGAGTCCCAAAAAGGCTCGGAGATCGCGCTGTGATTGTGGAATTGGCCAAGCTGCGACGCTTTGAAGCTTCTCCGTGTCGGCGACACGCCCTGAGCATGCACCACATGGCCGAGGTATGTGACACTTGTTTGGCCGAACGAGCACTTGGCCTCCTTGAGGGCGAGATGATGATGACGGAGTAAGGTGAGCACTTCGTGGATGTGGCAAAGATGCTCGGGCCATGACTTGCTATAGATCAAGATATCATCAAAAAATACAAGCACGAACTTGCGGAGAAGAGATTGAAATGCCTCGTTCATAAGGGATCGGAAGGTGGATGGTGCGTTCATCAATCCGAATGGCATGACGAGAAATTCAAAATATTCGTGATGCGCCCAGAAAGCTGTCTTTTCCACGTCCGCGACTGCCATGCGAACTTGGTGGTAGTCTGAGTATAAATCGAGTTTCGAGAAGAAACACGCCCCATGTAGCCCGTCCAGGAGTTCCTTGACCACAGGAATAGTAAACTTATCCTTAACCGTTTTGGCGTTTAGTTCCTTGTAGTCGACACAGAAACGCCAAGTTTTATCCTTCTTATGGACCAGGAGGGCCGGTGAGGAGAATAGAGAGACGCTTTGTCGGATCAGGCCGTGCTTGAGCATGGCGGCGCACTGTTTTTCAATGTCATCTTTTTGAAGGAATGAGTAACGGTAGGGTCGCACCACGACAGGGGCCGCGCCCGGAATGAGACATATACAGTGATCTTGGGAGTAGCGTGGCGGCAATGTTGTCGGCATAGTGAAGGTGTCGCCAAATTACTGTAGAAGGGCATGGAGATCGGTGGCGTAGGGGTCGGGCGCCTTGGGCAGGCCCTGGATAAGGAAGGATTGTGGGCGGCCAGGTGGGGAGATGCACGACCACTCCACTCGACGGGGCCCGTCGTGCCATTGCATCGTTAGGTTGTTTAAGTCCCAAGCAATGGGTCCCAGAGTGCGGAGCCAACGCACTCCCAACACAAGATCAAAGCCTTTGTGATCCATGGCCAAGAGATCCACCTCAAAAGGATCTTTGTGGAAGGTGATGGGAACCCGACGGCACAGCCCCGGGCATGTCTTGTTGTGCCCATTTTCCACTGAGACTTGCAGTAAATGGCGAGTTGTAAGGGGAACGCGAAGGCGTGTGACCGTGGTATGGCAGATGAAGTTATGCTTGCTGCCTGTGTCCAGTAGGGCAACGAGTGACGCGCCGGCGAGAGTGACAGGAAGCTGGAGCATTTGGCCTCCTGGTGGGGCGGAAATAGCATGGGCGGAGATTTCCGGCGCTTCCGTATCCGAGAGCTCGTCCGCTTCGTCCGAGGGGTCGTCCACCTCAATGGTAAAGAGGCGCTTGCAACGATGGTTGGGGCCGAGTTGCTCATCGCAGTTGAAGCAAAGCCCTTTTGCATGGCGGTCGGCCATCTTGCCATTGGAAAGACAACGAAGAAAGGGCGTTGCAGGTTTGTCGGTTTGCCGCGGTGGTTGCGCTGTTGAGGCGGAGGAAAACAGGATAGAGCGGACGGACGCGCCTTGGTCCCGACGGTAGAGGGTGGGCCGGTCTAGGAGGATGCGGCGTTCGCACGTCCGAGCGATACTCATGGTTGTAGTGAGGTCAGGAGGGTCCTAAAATTCAACGTCGAGGCGAAGTCGTTCATGAAGCCCTGCCGTGAAGAACGGAACCTGTTGATCGATTCGAATGGTTGGGGCGCGGGCGAGCAGTTGTTGAAAACGGTTCAGGTAAGTCTCCAATGGCCCCGTTTGGTGGAGCGCGATGCGGTCGCCGAGGGGGTTGGCCCGGTATGATGTCCCAAAATGCAACGTGCAAGCCGTCTTGAACTCGTCCCACTGGAGGTAGGGACGCTCGCGTTGGAGTTGTGAGAACCATAACTGAGCGGCTCCGTTAAGGTGGAACGACGCGAGGCTCAGGTGATCGTCACCGGTGGTGCGTTGGTTGGAGAAGAAAATTTTACACCAATGGAGCCATGAGAGAGGATCATCCTGTCCGTCAAACACCGGAAAATTTTTGCCGGTTGTATCAGGGTGCGGTTGAGCCCTCTGCACGGTGGCCGAAAGAACCATCGTGGTAGTCGTTCTCCGGCGCGGAGTGCTGGCTCGCCTACCGTCCCAGCGTCGCAACGCCGATGGAGATTTGAGTGATGCGGTTGTCGAAATCCCCAAAACGAGTATCCATGCGGTCGAACCGGTTGAGGAGTTGCTGGAACTGTTCACGATCTGCCATCAGCGGAGTGGAGGGTGTTGGCAGGAGGCCGTGGCTGGCAGGTTTTGCGAGACGGGGCGCGCTGCTCGGAAACAGGCGGGCGGCCGATTCAGCGATGGCGGTAGCGGTCGATGGTCGGAGCGGAGGAAAGGCCTCTGATACCAATATGTTACGGGTCAAGGACTGTGAGCGGATGAGTCAGGAATCCTGCGGGATTCCTTTCAGTTTGGGACGGCTAGGGTTAGAGAAAGGGGGATGAGAAAGAGAAGGAGAAGGGGTGAGAAGCTAGAGGGAGAAAAGGAGATGAGGAAACGATTTCTTCTTGCTTGCCTTCCAAGCCACCCCCACCCAAAAATATAAAAAGTCACCAAAAGTACCAAAAGTAGCCCGCTCCCCACTTGGGCTTACGCATGTGAGTTCAAATAAAAGTACTAACATAACATTGAAATAAAAGTGCGGATAGAGAGACCTAAACTAGATAGGGCGAATTCTTTATGCCGTGGTGTTCTTCGACGTGCTCGCTCCCTCTATTCTGCGTCGGCGGTATACGCGCCCTCAGTGTGGGTCCGGTAACATTGCCGTGGTCGGTGGTAGCGCCGTAACAAATATATACATACTTGTAACATATCTAAAGGGAACCAAAATCAAAACCCGAGAACGGTATTGTGAGTATTCCTACTGAATTTATGTTACAAAGCAACAATCAAGGGGGAATGGAAGTTGGGCGAGAGGGCAAAATATTTTTTGTTATTCGACGTGAGACTAAATCATAATCTAGTGTGCATCAACAATCTTCCTTTCATGTGAGAACTCTCCACGTCGAGCAGTAATTCACCTTAAATCACTTTTTTAACGTCATCAAGTATTGCGTACCCAGGAACACAATCAACCATCTTGAGTGGTCGTGGTAGTTAAGCTTCTCTTGAATCCTGTTCAACCATGATTAAAATATACTTAATTCCCACTGAATCATCAGATCTAATACCACTTTTTATGTAGTGTCAACCAAGGGGGAATGCAAATTGAATCAAATACGCTAGTGGTCAAACCCATATTCAACTCAAAAGCATAAGGCCATGGATGACGGAAAATCACATGATATTTCTTTATCTACATGTTTTCCTCATTTGAATATTTGATGTGAGATCAAACCATGCTCTCATAGTTAACAATTCAAACTTAACTCCAGAAATTCAACCCTGCTCTCTATTGTAGTGAACGGAAGTGGTGGATTCTAATTTATCGCTTTCAATGCCTACAATTATTAGTGCAGAGTCCATCGTGATTGTTGATAGCACCAACTGTCTCTTGTTCGGAATAATGGTTTCTTTACACGAGAATATTAAAGAGCTCCTGGTCGCAAAGCTCCATGGTGAGCTGACCTATATAGGTGTCTTTCTATGTAGTGTGAATAACTCAGACAAAGTTGTAGTGCTTTGGGAAGGCTGATTTGATGGCGATTTTATGATGGTCATTTTTTTACATAGCCTCGGTACTTGGAGTTGGACTTACAGGTCTCGAACCACTTAAGTTTCTGACCAGAATGAAATGCATCAAACAAAATTCGCTCAAATCGTTAATATTTCTTTTGCAGTTAGACCATTGGATTTGCAGTATTTAAAAGCATCTTCCCATATACCTAACACCCCTAAAAATAAAATGCATGCAAATTTTAGAACCTCATAACTGCCCTTTAAAGATAAACCAGCAAGAGCCATCATTTATCATCCATATATATTTTGTAGCATATTTTTACATGTTGCACATCAAATCTCCTAGATATAGAAACACATATCTTTACTTCCCTTGGGATTAATTGGAATTAATTTTTAACCATTGGTCAAGGAAGGTCTTGTGCTTGCCATGTTGGGATGCGCCCTTTTCTTACACAGGAAAATTGTGTCACAGGTTCATATCGGCTTGGTTTCATCAGATTATTTTCCTTTCTTTTTTCACTTTTGACTATAAATAGGGCTTATAAAGTAAATTTCTAGTCCATTAAGTAAGTTCATATATTCACCCTTTTAAAATATCATATTATGTAAAAGCAGTTTCTTTTAATGTAGTGGAAAACAAATTGGAATTTATACTGGAGCAATGTGTTCATATCATAATCAATCATCCCTTGTTTTGTTTTGCAGGGGCTACAGAATTGGAACCTGCTTGGGTTGAGGTTTGTTAATAAGCTACATCACTAAGCAAGCCAATCATCTAGCATGCCCATGATTCCGCGCTATTGTAACAGAGAAAAATTATGGAACACTTGCTTTATCAAGTTTCACACTTGCTTTATTGACATAGGACAAAAATAGTGATCCATAAGGGGAATTCAATGATTTGGTATAAGTGTAATGTTGCGATGGAATTTAAATGATGACACATACAATTGCCAACAATTACATAATAAATTCTGAATTTAATAAAGAAATCTCCAAACAACTACAATTGATTTTAGAGTATTAGATATATGAACAATTGATTTTAGAGTATTAGATATATGAACAATTGCTTGCTGAATTAAAGCGAAGAGTTTCCATTAAATTGTAAGCGAATAAGCCTTGCAATTAGAGCAATTAGTTGATAAATTTATACGAAATAATATCCTAAACAATTTGTCTCTTCACTGAATAAACAACAAAGAGTAATATTAACTTTCAATTAGGACTTACACAAGTAATAGGAGTCCGGGAAGATGCTTGGTTTCTCAATCCGGCTCCAGACAGCGGAATTCGCGGAACTCCTACACTAATTTCAGATTCCGGATGGAGACTGCTGTAATTGTGGCCTTCGGTTGGGAGATGGTATGTTGGACGTCCAGTGAGAGTTTCAGTGGGGTTATTTGAGTGCAAAAATTGAAGCCGGAGGAAGAAAGGAGTTGGTTGGGACAGATATTGAACTGCTGGAGTGGGCAGCAGTCTGACAATAAAAAGAATTGGCCCGAGATTTCTGTCTTTGGATTTTTGTGTACAGGCTTGAGGAAAATAGCACAAAAAGGGATTATACGGTGGACGCAGTGGATGTAACAGGGATTTTGGTCACTGAAAGTGAACTCAAAGCAAGGAGTAGGCTTTGGGAGGCGTTGGCTGTCACCTTTGGTTAAAGGTAATGGTGGTAAGTGATAGGAAGAGATCGAATTGTTTTATTCACATTAACAATAGAGATATATATACATATACAAGAGAGAGGGTGCTTACAACACCCAAGGTGAGCATAAGCTATCTTTACCATACAGAATGTACACTATATCTAACCCCTCCCCCCCCCCCCCCCTCAAACTCACGGGAGATCATACACCGAGAGTTTGAATAATAGATGAGCATGCCGAGTCCTCGTCTGCAGCTTAGTCATCAAATCTGTTGTTGAAGCCGGGAAATTCCCTTCTCCAAAATTCGGATCTAAGTGCAGCCTGGGGTTACTGGCCCAGCTGTTCGGCTCACCCGGCTTTGAAGATGAGAACATAAAAGAGAAAGAAGAAACTAAAGGACCCCAGACGCTGCAGCAGGGAGGTCCCACCACGTACCCGAAAGTTTGGAGAAAACTTCTTTTCCACAACCAAAAATGACTGAGCTAGGTACGAAGAAGGCACAACCTAGAGAGTAGCTGGTCTCGAGAGAGTGGGAGAGGGAAAGATTGCAAGGTTTCAATGTGTCATTCCTGGTACCCCCGGGGTCCTATTTATAGACAAAAACCATGGGTGGGGGGGTTTTTTGGGCGAGGAGACCCAGCCCTGCAAGGTTACCTTCTTGGACTTGCTGATCTCGCGGCTCGCTACTGAGCGACATTGTACCTAGTGAGTATGGAAGGATCTCGCTTGCACCTTGGCGAGATGTTGCTAAAGGTCGCCCATATGTGAGTATCTGTGATGCTCGCAAACCTCTCTGTCGATTGCTTGCTTGGGCGAGTATGATACTCGCCTGTAATAAAGGATTTCTATCCTGATTGCTTGTTGACTTTGCCTTGCTATCTAATGCTGACCTTGACCTTCTGCCTACGTGGCGCCACTGCTTCCCCCTTGACGAATAAGGGTTGTACACAATCCTCGTTTTTTCAAGCGATCTTGGAGCTCAGAAAGAAACATCTAACCCGATATTTGGCAAGGCTACTGGCAAGGTAGTCCCTTGTCTGGTGCGCGGCTAAAGGCCTCCCCCAACCTCTATAAATAGAGAGGGAGGAGTCATTCCCCGGGCGCCCTTTCTGAATCATCGCGAGATGCCGATCACAGTTGACGAAATCACACAGAAACTTCTGCTCTTGGGGGAGGTGCTCGGCCCACTGGCCCCGACCTCTAAGAAGCGAGATCGAGATGACGACGATGAGTAAGGTGATCGTCGGAAGGAGAAGAAGAAGACGAAGAAGAAGAACGCCCCTGCCGAGGAGGGATCCTCCGCCCCGGATGAGAGTCTTCCTAATCTCGCCGAGCACTCCACAATCCCTGCCGCGACCCAAAGGTGTTTACCCCGGATGAGAGTCTTCCTAATCTCGCCGAGCACTGCTTCCCCCTTGACGAATAAGGGTTGTACACAATCCCCGTTTTTTCAAGCGATCTTGGAGCTCAGAAAGAAACATCTAACCCGATATTTGGCAAGGCTACTGGCAAGGTAGTCCCTTGTCTGGTGCACGGCTAAAGGCCTCCCCCCAACCTCTATAAATAGAGAGGGAGGAGTCATTCCCCGGGCGCCCTTTCTGAATCATCGCGAGATGCCGATCACAGTTGACGAAATCACACAGAAACTTCTGCTCTTGGGGGAGGTGCTCGGACCACTGGCCCCGACCTCTAAGAAGCGAGATCGAGATGACGACGATGAGTAAGGTGATCGTCGGAAGGAGAAGAAGAAGACGAAGAAGAAGAACGCCCCTGCCGAGGAGGGATCCTCCGCCCCGGATGAGAGTCTTCCTAATCTCGCCGAGCACTCCACAATCCCTGCCGCGACCCAAAGGTGTTGAACCAAATGGATCTGGGCGAGGATACTTGAGCAATGTGCGAGTCTGCTCGCCCCAGCCCGCTGTTGAGTGATTCTGCTGTCACCCCTTCCGCACGACCTGATGCGGACTTCTACCGACGTGCTGGACACCTCGCAAGGTATGAAAAAAATATGGTCGAGCGTTATCTCCGTGGCTCTAGTCATGGTCACCTCTTCTGACGATTATTACTATTGCAGGAAAGACGACACCGGGGAACCCTGGCGACCTGAGCACCGCCCCACCAAGAAAAAGTATCCCGTCAGTTTCCCCGTCTGTTGCCCCGAGGCCCACGGCGCGCCACACAATGCGGCTTCATTTGGCAAGGCTACTAGCAAGGTAGTCCCTTGTCTGGTGCGCGGTTAAAGGCCTCCCCCAACCTCTATAAATAGAGAGGGAGGAGTCATTCCCAGGGCGCCCTTTCTGAATCATCGCGAGATGCCGATCACAGTTGACGAAATCACACAAAAACTTCTTCTCTTGGGGGAGGTGCTTGGCCCACTGGCCCCGACCTCCAAGAAGCGAGATCGAGATGACGATGATGAGTAATGTAATCGCCGGAAGGATAAGAAGAAGACGAAGAAGAAGAACGCCCCTGCCGAGGAGGGATCCTCCGCCCCGGATGAGAGTCTTCCTAATCTTGCCGAACACTCCACAATCCTTTCCGCGACCCAAAGGTGTTGAACCAAATGGATCTGGGCGAGGATACTGGAGCAATGTGCGAGTCTGCTCGCCCCAGCCCGCTGCTGAGTGATTCTGCTGTCACCCCGTCTGCACGACCTGATGCGGACTTCTACCGACGTGCTGGACACCTCGCAAGGTATGAAAAAATGTGGTCGAGCGTTATCTCCGTGGCTCTAGTCACGGTCGCCTCTTCTGATGATTATTACTATTGCAGGAAAGACGACACCGGGGAACCCTGGCGGCCTGAGCACCGCCCCACCAAGCAAAAGTATCCCGTCAGTTTCCCCGTCTGTTGCCCCGAGGCCCACGACGCGCCACACAATGCGGCTTCATCTGGGCACCGGGAGGCTGACCCATGGTTCGACCACTTCCCTGGCGAGGAACACGTCGGCGAGCGTTTCGGCGGAAAGTCTGCCCCCTCTGCCTCCTTTTCCCTCGGGCTCTTTGCCTTTCTAGGCGGCTACTCCAAACGCCCCGCCTCCCCCCTCCTCGCGCAGCGGTGGGAATGAGAGGCCGCAACCATTTGGCTCCCAAGCTCCTGGTGATCGGCGAGCCCTAGATCTTCATTGGAAGGCGCCTGCTGACCATCCCGCTGAATCCTCTCTACGCCCTGAAACCTCGTAGCAACATACGTTGCAGTCCCACAGGGGAAAACGCAGGGGCCATTTCATTGGGCGACGAGATACGCACTATCAGAGTCCCTCTCTTCACCGACCACACTCCCCCAGGAGGACCCTTCCTCGCCGGGATCGCCCCTCTCCCCGACGCGAGTCCCCTCTCCGGGAGCATTCTCCTCTCCGGCGCGAGGCTAGGCAGCAGATCCTGCGCATCGGTAATGATCTCCCCCCCATCGCGGAGTCTTTCTTGTCTTTTTGTAGCTCGCATTGATGCATGCGAGTACTTTTGTAGGTCACCCCGCGACGCCCGGGGCCGCGCTGATCAATGCTATTGGGCTTCCGCTCCGCGTTTACCCGGAAAAGGTCACTTCAACATACCTCAACCCGAACATTTAATTCGACCAACTGGCGATATGCGAGCTGTGTCGGCGCCTTGGTTCGCTGGAAACGCGCGTCGCCGAGATGGAGGAGTTCGAGGAGCGCCTGATCTTTGGAGAGTGGCGCTTTTACGCGATCAATCATATGGAGTAGTTCCTCGGCATGGTGGAGCATCCACGACGAACTCCGTGGGATTTGGGCGAGTATTTGATCGGTCGGGAGGTTGGCTAGAATTGACGACAATATTCGTTTGAGCGAGGAATGCCTAGCGAGGGAGAACGAGTTCATCCGGCACGCGCGCGAGCACTGGGAGACATGCCCAACCTGAAGATCGGTCCGGGAACCTCCATATGCCATAGCTTTTTGTGTTACTATTTATAACAAGCTCTCCTTGGCGAGCATATACCGTGGTTCTTAATTTTCTAGCGGTGTAGCTCACGATGACTCGTTCCGTGATGATGCGCTTCTGTCTTGTAATATATGCAACTATGTTTGGGTTTTATCGCCACGTTTACTGATCGCGCTAACCCTCTTCACGACATTTGCGAGTATGCAGGTCGTACGAATTGCGCCGGGTGACGTCTCTTTTAACAACGGTCAACCCACGACGTGCCAAGTGTCGTCGCGAAGACGCGTCCCCCCCCCCCCTCGTTGTTTTCGTCTATAAATAGGAGGGGGGTCAAAACGGCGCTATTTTTGCAGAACCCCCTTGCCCGCTTACTCCATTCTTGTTAATCGCTACTCGCCTGTCATGATGGTTTCCGTCGTGGATGCTCATGCTCGTAAGGTCAATCATGTTGCGGCGTTCGCCAACGCGACCTTCAAAAAGCCCATTACCGATAGCGCGGATCGGAACGACTTCAGGGAGCGTTTCTTCGCGGGCACCGATGAAGGCTTTCACGCGAGGATACCCCGCCCTACCGAGCGTACCAACTCCTTTCTGGATCGAGTCGTGCTGCCCATTTGTCACTTCGAGGCGAACTCCGCCTCCCTATGTGGCCAGAATTCTGCAAGATCCTCCGACACTTCGGTCTGATGCCGGCTCAGATCAATCCCAACGGTGTGACGATCATCGTTGGGTATCTCTCCTTTCTTAGGTCGAAGGAGATCTTCGACTTGGCGGTCTTCAAAAGCATCTTCACCAGGGGAGCGACCAAGGATGGGGTGGTCTTCTTCTCCAGTCATACCTTTGTTGTCGTTGGTACGTTCAACAAGGTGCACCGCTGGACTAAACGGTTCGTGGTCGTCAGTGTACCAGTTGATGACATTCTCTTCACCACTCAGCAACCGCCGGATAACATTCTTACCCCTACCCTGGAGGGCCCGGCTAAAGAACTGTGGGCAGCCTTCAGTGGTCGGAAGTTCGCCTACTGGCGGCGCGATGCCGCCACCCTGCCTTTCATCTATCCGGGGACAAGTAAACCTGGCGAGAACGTAAAGTACTTCCAAACTAGCTGAAATAACTCGTCATTGACGCGGTTTTTGCTCTTGCAGCCACCCACACAATCCCGCGGGAGCCTCTCCTGGTCGCTAAGGAAGCCCCTCTACTGCCGGGCGTGGAATCTCAAGCAAGCACCACAGGTCTTCACGAAGCCCCCCCCCCCAACACAATGTTGCCGATTCAGGAGGAAACAATGGTCGCAGAACCATCAGTGCAGCCCGCCACTATCAACCTCCAAGGGGATCCGAGCGCAGCGACCCATCAAAGAAGAGGTCATGGAAGGAGTTCACCACCAAGGCTAAGCAAGTCGCGCAGGTAGGTGACGCGAGCCATCCTTGCATCCCAACTACGACTTCGGTACTGAAGGGGAGGACCGCTTTGGTCACCCTTTGGTGACCATGGAGGAAGGGGCTCACAAGGTCCGTCTTAGCACCAACCTCCCTTTGTGTTCGGAGGACTGGGATGACAACGACGAGGCCTATAACATCGCCTTCGTGCTATACGGTTGCGAAGATGCTGCGGTGCTACCCGAGTCCAGCACTTCCTCCCCCCCATCCCGAACCAGGCCGCGAGTTCCCAACTGTGCTTCCTCAAGCTTACGCATAAATTGGCGAGGAACCTCAAGGCGGCGGACAACCGGTTCGATATGCAAAGTGACCGGGTCGACCAGCTCGCGCAGAGCGAGTTCCAGGCGAAAATTGCTGAGCTCCATGGATCGCTATAGGAGACTGAGGAGAAAGTCGTCGAGTGCAAGGCTTACGAGGTGATCTTGGTTAGCCAAAGAACTCTTTCCTTCCGCGTCCATACCCGCGAGACTTCTTCCTAAAGAATGTGTTTATTCTTCCTTGCAGAAGGCCGAGCTAGTCGCTGCCCAACGTGCCAAGCGGCGCTAGAGGCGTCCCAAGTTCGAGTTGCCGAACTGGAGACGCGCGAGGAAGCGTGTAGCTAACCCCAGGCGAGCACCTCTGATATCGGGAAGAAGATTCGGATTGTCCCGGGGGACCTCCCCCGGATGAAGCGCGACATCGCGAGGGCCGTAGGCGACACGCTCCTTTCCACGCTCCCGTTCGAGAATCGACTGATGTCGGACCCCGAAAATCTGACACTGGAGGGGATCATCACAGGACTTCTTGTCGAGGAGGCCGACTCTCCCATGCTAGCGCAATCCTCGGGTTTAGAAGAAGGTGACGATTCAGACATTGAGGATGAGGAAGACAACGAGGTTGAGAGCTAGTCATCGGGGGAGCCGCGGTCGTCCAACCATTTGTACAAGTTTTTTGTAACCGGGGGAGAATCTCATCATTTTGCTTGAAGAAGTAATGACATTCCACAAAAATGAATGATCATTTTTGCTCATCTGTTTGTCTGATTCCCGTTGTTTGGATGCTCGCTCGACACGATACTCGCTAGACTCTCAGGCTCGGACGGCGAAGAGCGCTCGCTAGACTCTTAAGTTCGAGAGGGTTTGTGTGCTTGTCAGGCTTCGGTACTACTCGACATTTCAGATACTCGCTGCTGTGCTTTTGGAGAGCATCGACACAAGCTCACCATGATGGGCTCGTATATCTCGCTCGAGCGAGCATTGCACATGCTTGCCCCTTCATGCTCGTGCTCTCGAGGGGGCAGGTAGCCGATATGATGGAGGGGAGCTCATGCAGGGACTCAGATTACGACAACCTCACAACTCGAAGGCTTCAATTCACTCGAGGGGGAAAATAACCGACATGCAGGAGAGTAGCTTGTGCAGGGACTCGAGCTATGACAACTCCACAACTCGAAAACTTCAACTCACTCGAGGGGCAAGTAGACGATATGCAGGAGAGGAGCTCGCGCAGGGATTCGAGCTACAACAATTCCACAACTCGAGGAATTTTACTTACTCGAGGGGGCGAGTAGCTGATATGCAGGAGAGGAGCTCGTGCAGGGACTCGAGCTACGTCAACTCCACAACTAGAGGACTTTAACTCACTCGAGGGGGCAAGTAGACGATATGCAGGAGAGGAGCTTGTGCAGAAACTCGAGCTACGACAACTCCATAATTCAAGGAATTTTAACGGTGCCGAGTCCACTCATCCCGCTGCTTAAGAGATCGACTAAGAGTGAAAAGTATTAGCCTTTTGGACGATGACAGATTTACTTTTAAAGAACGGTTTTTTCCTTGTCGAGTGGGGATCTCGGCCCCGAACTCTTTTTTAACAACACCCACAGTTGGGATGAGAAGTGCGATCGAGGGTCAACGACCAACATGCAAGAGGGGAGTTGATCTCGACTGTCAGTGCAGGGGATTGGACTTAGGAAGACTCATTACATTACCTGACACACTGGCCTATCATCCATTCTGAGAGTTATGAGATTCAAGCTGGTAGTTCACTCCTCAATTCGATCGTGAGGGCTACCTTTGCACATTTGCGAGTTTCAGTTTCAACACCTGACAACGAAGGATGAGATGTCGATAAACGAAAATCGGGAGGTCCAACGAGACGCACACGCTCGAGGCCTCCATCCTGACTAGGCTTACCCTGCCCAGGAGGGTTCCCTGCCTGATTGACGATGAGTTTTTAATAAATTTAGAATTGTTTCTAATCCTGCGCCGAGCTCATAGTTCTCTCACGACCTCAACAACGCCTTTAAAGATGGAGGAACCTTCCCTCACTGTCGAGTTGGAGTGATGATTCTGGACTCTTCCCCAATAACCTCCACAACCTCCACAGTCGGATGAGAAATACAATCGGGGGTTCAACGACCAACATGCAAGGGGGTGCTGATCTCGACCGTCAGTGCAGGGGCTTGTAATTAGAATAACTCATTACATTACCCGACATACTGTCTGATCATCCGTTCTGAGTTATGTGATTCAAGTCGGTGACTCATTCCCCAACTCAATAGCGAAGACGATGATGCAAGCTTGTCTATGCTAGGAACAACTTATTAACAAGAAGGTAAAAAATCTCCATCTTTCAGGGTCATGTATATATATTCAAGGAAATGCGGTTACAAACAAACATAATCATCCCTTTTTAAGGGTGGAATCTTTTCAGATCATCGTCGCTCCCGGTGTTACCAAGCGGCTCCCCTTCATTATTCTGCAAGCGGTAACCTCCTGTCTCGAGCGCCTCTTGAACGATGAAAGGTCCCTCCCAGTTTGGGTTGAGCTTTCTGACAGCAGCTGCTCTTCCTGCGACATCCACCTTTTCAGGACAAGGTCTCCCACTTGGAATTGTTTTATGCGGGCGTGCTTGTCGAAGTGTCTCGCCATCCTTCTCTTGACCTCCTCCTGCATGATTGATGTAAGGTCTCAAAGTTCTTCAATGTAGTCGAGGGAAAGCTTTTGAGCTTCCTCATTCTCGAGGAGCTATTCTTCATCCCCTCCTTCCGCCGCAACCACCTTGGTGCTTCTGATCTCGAATCTACTGGGATGAGGGCCTTAGACCCGTGATATAGCTTGGAGGGTGTCTCCCCTATGGTCGAGTTAGGAGTGGTTCTCAATGCCCACAAAACTGAAGGGAGCTGCTCTGCCTGTTCCCCTTCATGTTCGCAACCTTGTTCTTCAAGAGATTGATGATGAGCTTGTTTGCGGCTTCAACTTTCCCATTGCTCCGGGGATGATGTACTGAAGCGAATCTGAGATCCGTCCCCAATTGCTGGCAAAAGTCGGGTAGCTCCAAGATGGCGAACTGCGGACAGTTGTCTGTGACGATGGCGAGGGGAATCCCGAACCTGCAGGCTATTTCCCCCAGAGTTCTTTACGATCTGGGAAGTGGTCTTGGCTAGAGCTTCAGGCTCAATCCATTTTGAGAAGTAGTCGATCATTACAAGAACAAATTTCTGATTCCCGATTACTTGGGGGAAAGGGTCAATCAAGTCCATCCCCCAGATAGAAAAAGACCAAAGGGTCGTGATCAAATGGAGTTGCTGGGCTGGCTGCAATTGGAGAGGAGAAAAAAGCCGGCACTTCAGACACTTTCTGAAAAAGGTTCTAGCATCTTTCCTGATCGTCGACCAGAAGTATCTGTGTCGTAGAATCATTTGCTTCAGAGTGCGAGTCCCCGAGTGACTCCCACACTCTTCCGAATGGATTTCCTCCAGTACTCGCGGAACCTCGACTTCTGATTCACACCTGACCATGGGGCCTGAGATAGTCTTGCGGTACAAATCCCCTTCATGCAGCAGGTAGTAGACCGCTTTATAACAGAACTTTTTTTTATCCCCATCGTCTGCCGGGAGTTGGTCGGTTGTTAGAAAAGTGATGAATGGATCCATACATGATGTTTGTTGTTCGATCTCCATCATCTCCCCTTCTTCGATAGATGACCGGAACAACTCTGTGATTGTTCCACCGGCCCTCGGACCATATTTGGTCAAACGATCCGGCGCCGAGTTCTCCTCTCGGGGCACATGCTCGATGAAGAAAGAGCCTCCTACCAAGCGCTTCACTTTTACCAAGTATCTTTGCAGCATGAGGTCACGTATTTTGAACTCCCGACCACCATTTAGTCTGTGAAGATTTTGGCATCCTGGATTCCCAACTCCTTGGCAAGGCGTAAGCCTGCCGCTATGACTTCGTACTCCGCCTGATTATTTGTGACTTGAAAAAGGATCTCAACCGCCAGCTCAATCCTAGTTCCCTGAGGACTCACCAGCATGATGCCCACACCCAAGGAGTTTTTGCCCGAAGCCCCATTTACGAACATTTTCCATGGAATGGCTCTGAAGAGCTCTATGCCTTCACTTGCCTTTGCTGAGAAGTCTTCCACCGCTTGTGCCTTGATCGCGACCCTGGGGTGGAAAGAGATGTCAAATTCACTGAGTTCTACCGACCACTTTGTCAACCGCTCCGAATGTTCCACCCCGCTCATGGTTTCTCGAAGAGGATGATCAGTTACCACATGAATGGAATGTGCCTGGAAATAGAATTTCAGCTTTCGCGTGGAGATTACTAAGGCGAAAGACAGGTTCTCCAGGATAGGTTATCTTGACTCCGCCTTTCGAAGTACCCTGCTCACATAGTAGATGAGGAGTTGTTTCTTCCCCTCTTTCGTAACTAGCACTGAGCTCACCGCTTCTGCTCCCACTCCAGATAAAGTAGCGGGTTTTCCCCTTCCTTCGGACCTTGGAGTAGAGGTGTCAGCGTCAGCTGCCCTTTGAGCTGGTCAAAAGCCTTCTCGCATTCCTCAGTCCACTCGAACTGTTGACGCACCCAGAGAGTCTTGAAAGAAGGGGGAGTACTTCTCTCCGGCTTTAACCAAAAAGCGACTAAGGCCTGTCAACCTTTTGGTCAGCCTCTGGTCTTCCTTCATGTTCTTTGGGGATGCTATTTCTACGATTTCCTTGACTTTGTCGGGGTTTGGCTCCATCCCCTTAGGGTTGAGAAGATGTCCCAAGAACTTTCCCCGACTGGCCCTAAATACGCACTTTGCTGGATTGAGCCACATCTTGTATCTTCGCAGCGTCGCGAAGGTCTCCACCAGGTCTTGGATGTATCCCTGGATGCTCTTGCTCTTGATCAAGAGGCCATCAACTAGACCTTTTGATTGCGCCCCTTTTGCTCCTTGAAGACCGCGTCCATCATCCGCTGGTACGTGGCTCCTGCATTCTTTAGTCCAAATGACATCATCTTTTAACCATCGCATATGATGAAGGAGACATTACGATAGTCCGGGGGATGCATCTGGATCTGATGGTACCCTGAAAAGCATCAAGTAAACTCATCACGGCAAAACCGGCGACTGAATCAACTAGCGCGTCGATCTGAGGCAAGGGGTAATAATCCTTCCTGCATGCTTTACTTAATAGAGAAAAGTCAACGCACATCCTCCAGCCTCCTGAGGCTTTTTTTACCATCACCATGTTGGAGACCCATCCTGAGTACTGAATCTCCGATACAATACTTGTTTTAAGCAGTTTCTCTAGCTCCTCCCTGATAGGTTCGGCCTGTCTGACGGCCCCCGCCCTCTTCTTCTGCTGGACGGGCTTGACCTCCAGGTCGAGATGGAGGCGATGACAGACCACCCCAGCATCAACTCTGGGCATGTCGGCGGCGCTCCATGCAAAGATGTCTACGTTCTCCTGCAAGCACACCACCAACTCCATCTTGCCTTTGGAGTGTTGAAGGAAATATGTAAAGACCCATTATTAAAGGGCCATCTAGTTACTTAGCTATTTAGTTTTGTCCCACATCTTAGGATGAGAATCCCCTCCACTTTTCGCTTTTTATATAAATGTACAAATACATGTATTTATATATGGGATAAATTAATAAAAATTTCATTTTTATTTCTCCTTTACAGTATAATAATACTAAATGAATAGGATGATGAATTAGAATATTTCTTTTATTTATAATAATATTACAATATAGTAAATGTGATGGTGGGTAAAAGTGATGCTCACTTTATCAAGTTCCTGTAGAACAAAAAAAACATTATCAATTTATCATTCACTTCCGAAAGTGAGATCGAAACAATTAGAGGGAAGCAAACCATCTCTTCTTCGTGTAAGCTGCACTTTCTTCTAAGAATGTGCTATTGCTTGCTCATTCAATCCGATTTCTTTTAGATATGATCAAAAAGATCTCCAGGCTATCAATGATGTTTTCTCTTAGGCAACTATATTCTTATAAAATTATTCCATAAGATTTTTCAAGAATTACTCTTTTGGTCAATCAATCCTTGTTATCCAACATTAGTGGGTTAGGAGGCCCATGAAATGCCACATACCTCTTTAAGTGTGTCACTTCTTCTAGGAGGTTCAAAACAACTTGGTAGTATCATGACTTGAAATAATTGCAAACTGGGGCTGATCAACATAAGATTGACCATGTAAGGACCCAACTTTGGCTCCGTTTGGCGCGTTTTTTTGGCTCCGTTTGGCGCGTTTTTTTTGCTCCAGTGTCTTTGGACAAAACGCCACGGCTATAGAATGTATGCTTGACATGACAACGGTTATGACCGTCATTTTAAAAAAAAACTAATTTTTAACATAAAAGTGGATAAAATTCCTTAGGTGAGGTCAGGTGTTCACGAATGACGGTTCGTAACCACCGTGTTTGTGATCGTTACCGCCACGTCAAATGGAGCCTTTATGTTGATCTTTTTGATATGTTTGACGACCTCAGTACGTGTTTGGGCTTTGGTTATAGGTATTGAGGGATTTCAAATATTTCACATTGATAGTAAAGTTGTTAAAGATTTACTAGTTTTTTTTTCATTTTTTGCACAAAGAAGCCTTTCTTAGTTTCTACTTTGAAGATATATATTTTGTAAACACCAAGTTTTCGGGATATCTTATAAATTTTTGACATGTCTCTATTAATTTCTCCGCGCAAGTGCCTTCCTTCCAGAATGTTCTATTTGTTCATACTAATTATTTCTTGAGATAATGGTTGAGATGGTCGTTTGTCTACCAAATGTGTGTTCTCTTCGATACCTACTTTTATTTCTACCAAATTGTTCTCTGAACTTATTGAAGGACGAGTCTTTTGGTTATTCAGTAATATTTAATGTTGAAAAACTAGCTGAATGCCGCTTAGTTGAGGCACAAAAAAGCCTCGTATACCTCTTCAGGTAACTCGCTGGATCACGGAACAACAACACCAACACTCAAGCCTTTATCCCACTGTAGTGGGGTCGGCTATATGGATCCTTTGTTGCCATTGTACCCTATCTTGTGTCATAATCTCACTAATGCTCAAGTACATCATGTCTTTTCTTATAGTTTCATTTCAAGTCTTTATTGGTCTACCCCTCCCTCATTTTACATGCCTAGTGACTAGACTCTCACAACGCCTAACAGGTGCCTCTAATGGTCTCCTTTGTACGTGTCTAAACCACCTTAGTCGAGCTTCTCACATCTTCTCTACAATTGGTGCTACTCCTGTCTTATCCCTGATACTTTCATTCCTAATTCTATACAGTCTCGTGCATCCACACATCCACCTAAACATTCTCAGCTCCACAACTCCCAGTTTTTGCTCATGTATACAATTCATATACCTCTTCAGGTAACTCGCAGGATCACGGACGAGCAAAAAAAACCACTTTTGAATAATTTAACAGAACAATTTGGCAAGAACTAGAAGTTCAATGCAAAAGGGAAGTTCTATGAGGACCATTTCATCATTTTCTTCAAAAATTTCGCTCTCATGACTAACCTACTGAGTCGCAGACTTGTTCAATTCCCTTAATGATTTTATATACATTTTCTGCAGGCATGGATCACGCTCGGTAGGGCACAACTGAACTACGGAGAGCCTGATTTGGCAATCCAAAGTTTTGATAATGCTCTGGAGATCAAGGTACAGTTAACCAAAACAGAAAGAACTGTCACTTCCAAGCAACAATTCATTTCTTTGATTCTTTTGATAATTCAATCAATCAATCAATCGAGCATTGTTCTGAATGGAGATCACGGACTCGTGCAGTCTGATCATGACGAGGCCCTGATCGACCGTCAAACTGCATCTCGTCTAATAAAGAGGCGAAAACAGCTGCATTCATCAGGGTTGCCGAATAGTGACATCCGGTACAAGGTTGGGGACAAGGATAGGCCTGCTATACCTCTCAAGCCCCTTGCCCCAGAACCAGATGACCTGCAGCAGTAGAACTTCTGAAGATTACAGAGATTATACAGTCATAAAAGAAGCAATGCTGGCCGGTCAAGACCAAAATTAAAAGAGAATTGTTTTTCCTAACTGTGTTCTCTTGAAAAGTTGTTTAGAGTATTATAAGAAGTTTTTTTAGGGCTCATGTCATTGCCTGTAGATGGAAAGTTTATTTAATATGTGTAAAAATTTTGCTTCCAACATCGAGTAACTGAATGAACCCCAAGAACATTTGTTGGGCAAACAAGCAATATATTACATTGACAACCTGTGTGCAGTTTCTACTTTAGACTAGGAATTTCTTGAAATTGGGGGAAAATTTGGTATTTTTTAGTGAGGAGAAGAGAGCAGGTGAGACTACGGCTCTATTTGTGACAATTGTGTAGGATAAATGGTGGTGAGAAATTAGTGATGAGATTAGGGCCCCGTTTGGGGGGACTTATTTTCACCGGTCAAGCGGTTGCGACCGCATGAACCGGATCATAATTAAGGTCCGGTTCATGCGGTCGCAACCGCTTGACTGGTGAAAATGAGTCCCCCAAACGGAACCTAGAGCTATCAGAAAAGTAGCGGTCGGAAAAGCAAGAGGAATGGAAAGGAGATGTGGAGCTACGATAACAGAAGCATGAAAAATACAGAAAGATCCTTTTAGGGTTTCTGAAAGTTAGAATGTGAGATGGTTCATTGCTTTTCAAAAACCCCTGAGAACACTATTTTGGCAGACAATTTTCCCATCGCTACGAAATCAAACGCCTCTAAAACAACAGTGACAGTTTGAATATAACTTTTCTCATCCAAGCATAGCTTGCATCTTGGTTGAGGTATAGATTTTTCATTTAGCTCTTGTTTTGTGTGTGAATATCTCAGATTGAGTGTGGTTTTGTCTATTATGTAAATGAAGGCTCTGTTTGGCACGACAGTGGCAATTGTGAATGCGGTGGTTATGAATTATCTTTTTTGCACTCCATTCACTTTTATGTTCAAAACTAGTTTTTGTTTATTGGTGGTGGTCATAATAATTCTTTTGCCAAACATGCATTCTATGATGGTGGCGTTTTTGCCCAAACTCACCGAAGCAAAAAAAAAAAAAAAATCACGCCAAAAGGAATAATATCTCAAATTCAAGTTTTTTAATATATTAAGATAAATTTTATTTATTTGCTTGCTTCAACCATATAGACTAAAGCTCCGTTTGGGGGGACTTATTTTCACCGGTCAAGCGGTTACAACCGCATGAATCAGACATTTATTATGGTCAGATTCATGCGGTCGTAACCGCTTGACCGGTGAAAATAAGTCCCCCCAAACGAAGCCTAATAGTAATATTGAGTGGCGGTGATCAAGGAAGTTGATAATAAGAGAGAGGCAGGGTTTAGCATGGTGTGCACAAAGACTGTTACCTTTTGGGAGAGAGCAGCCGATCGGTTTTACACCGCAAAGCGGAGCCCTACTTCTATTATATATACTAGAGTCCAACTTAACACTCCCCCTCCTAAATTAACGGGGGATCATACACCGAGAGTTTGAAGAGAAAAAAACTCTTGTTGAACACGAGTCTGAGGCTTGGTGAGCAAATCAGCAAGTTGATGCTTGGTGGGGACATAATGAGGAACAAGAGTATCCTGAGTGTATTGATCACAAAGGAAGAATCCATTAACACCAATGCGCATGGAGAGTGAATGGTTGGATGGATTTAGGGTAATTTGGATAGCCCCGTTGTTGTCACAATCAGTGTTGTAGATGTAGGCCGACATAAAGGTTTTGAGGATAAAACGTCACGACATCGATATTTTAAGCAAAAATGTCATTTTTGAAAATATCACCCGATATATCAGGTGATATTTCACGACCAATTATCGTCGAGAGTGTTAAAAATATTGTTTTCATTTTTGATTAGACCAAACACCGGTTAAAGTGTTCTCGTGTGACCTTGAGGTCATGAGTTCGAGTCCTACAAGCAGTCTCTTGCAAAAATGCAGGATAAGGTTTGCTTACATTTCACCCTTATGGTGGGATCCTTACAGGGATGCTTTGTGCACTGGGTTGTCCCTTTTGAAGAGACCAAACAAAAATATTTTATTTTGTGTTTCATTTCGTGCATTTCTCTAAGTTTAGTGTTGATTAATTTCTCATCTCACTCTCATTTGGTGAACTTTATCTCGTTTATTGCAGTCGGTGACTCTTTCTTGTGTAATTTATAAGCATACATTATGTGTTTGTATGTTTATTGTATAATTTATAAACATATATTTTGAATTCAATTATTCATATTTATAAAAACTGTGTATATATATGAATAAATTTATTTAAGTACTAAAATCCGACATTGTAAAATATCCTCGATATATTCCCCGCAATCTGACATTCGATATTTCAAACTCAAACCGATATGAACCCGACATCCGACTTCTACAACCTTGGTCACAATAAAAAATGATAAGACCAGAGGGAGCAACACTAAGATCAACAAGAAACCAATGACGCCAGACAATATCCTCAGCAGTAGTGGCCATGACACGAAGCTCAGCCTCTGTGCTAGAATGAGAAATGTTGGTCTGGTTCTTGGATTTTCATACAATGAGTGAAGAGCCCAAGAAGAGGCAAAAACCGGTGACTGAACGACGATCAACAAGATCCCTAACTCATGTAACATCAAAATATGCATGTAACTTGAGAGAGTTGTTGCAAGAGTAAAATAAACCATGAGTCATAGTAGCACGAAGATATCAGAGAACACACAATAAGTGAGCCTAGTGAACTAATGTGAGAGCACTCACAAACTAACTCAGCACATAAACAACAAAGCAATGCCAAGTCTAGTAATGGTGAGATAAACCAGTCTCCCAACTAGATGGCTGTACCGTGTCGGATCGGAAAGAGGAGAGCCCTCATTTGGACACAATTGAAGGTGGAGCTCCATGGGAGTAGCAACAGTGCGCTTGTTGAACAGAGTAGCACAGATCAGTGGGTCTGAGGTGTATCGTTGCTGAGCAACTAGTAGCCAGTATGAGTAGGAAAGAACTCGATGCCCAGAAGTGCAACATTGTGCCAAGATCAATCATCTGAAATTGTTATTAAAGGTGATAATTGACAAACTCAATATGAGAGGCATCGTCATCAGTGATAATCACGTCGTCCATATATAACAGGAGAAAGGTCTGACCTCGTGATGAAGAGTAGACAAACAAAGCTGGATCATAGTGACTAGGCTGAAAATAAGCTGCAAGAATTGCTAAACTGAAACGCAGACCATAAAGTGCTCGATGGAGGCGATAGACAAGGCCAGGAGCGGTAGAGAGACCAGGGGAGGAAGCATGTACACCTTCTGCTGTAAATCACAGTGAGGAAAGACATTCTTCACATCCAGCTGAAACAAGGACCACTAGCAAATAACTGCAACAACAATGAGGGTCCCAATAGTAGTCCTGCATGACACGGGATCGAAGGTCTCATCATAGTTCTGAACGTGCTCCTGCTGAAAACCACGAGCCACCAATTAGGCCTTGTATCTCTCCACTATGCCATCCGAGCGAGTCTTCACTTTGAAGACCCATATGTAGGTGATAGGGATTGTACCAGAAGGTTATGGAACTAGATCCTAAGTAGAAGTATGCTCCAAAACACTCAACTCCTTAGACATGGCGACCTGCCACTCAGGAATCAGGACTGCCTCCCTATAGGTACTAGGCTCTGGAACACCATAAGTAGTCTATAGAAGGGCTGATATGTCAAGGACTGGTGGATCATGCGGCTGAGTAGCAAGTTTGAGCCAATCTAGTGGGTGTGGATCACGAGTGGGGTAGCATCATGTTAGAGGAACATTCATAGGTAGCTCAGTAGAAAAGACCTGATGCAAAGGAGCAGATGGCGCATCTGTAGGACAAGACCGCCGAACATGGTGTTGAGGAATATCTGGAGCATGAACCTGAAAAGAAAGGTAAGGTGACTGTGGAGATGACTCGGGAAGAGCAGGGCCACAAACCTGAACAAGAAGATCAGTAGACTATGGAGATGATTCAAGAAGGACAGGAGACGATGATCCTAGTGGAGACGGTGTGTGGTAACTTAGAGGAAGGTGACACTAGTGGTGATACGCAGGGAAAGTGAATGTCATCAATTGTAGTAGAAATGTGAGTAGAGGGAGAAGGAGATGAAAATGAGGATGGAACAAAAAAGGGACGATCCTCAACAAAAGTAACGTCTTGGGAGATACGAACACGACGAGCAATAAGGTCATAACATCTATAACTCTTGTGCTCAGAACTATAATCAAGGAAAGCACAAGCATTAAAATGAGTAAATAGTTTGGTGCGCTCACAAGGAGGAAGAATAACATAACTTAGATAACCAAACACACGTATGTGTTCATAATGAGGAGGACGACCAAACAGGAGCTCACCAGGACTGCTACTCTGTAGGAAAGTGGATGGCTGGAGGTTAATAAGATAGACAACAGTGGATATGACTTCAACCCAGAAGTATGGATGCATATAAGAGGCAATAAGGAGAGTATGAGTCGTCTCAATGATATAAGGATGTTTCCTTTCCGTAATGTCATTCTAAGAATGAGCACAAGGACACGAGAGCTGAGGTAGAGTGTCATGAGAGGTAAAAAGATCACGAAAGGCATGTGACAAGTATTCCCCCTAAATCAGAGCGAAACGTGCAGATAGATGTGAAGAACGAAGTATGCACCATGGAGACAAACTCAACATAAATGTGGAAGAAACCATTATGAAAACGCATCATATAAAACATGTATAACTAGAGAAATCATCAACAAAGATAACATAATAACGATAACCACCTTTTGAAATAAACGGGGCAAACCCCATACAACAAAATGAACTCAAGCAAAAGAAAAGGATGACCGAGACTCGCTGGATCGATATACCAGTTGTAGCAGTTTGCCAAGCTTATAACCCATACATAAGTACAAGCGATCAACATACACACAACCTAAGATACTCTGACAAATAAGATAGGATGGTCGAGCTCCACTAGGATGACCGATACGGTGATGTCATTGCGAAAAACTGACCAACGAAAGACAAATGTGAGATGCATCTGAGAAAGCTGATAGTGGAGTGTATGAAGAAAGTCAAAGATGTCAGAACCACTGTAACGCCTCTGGTTTTTTCCGATATCCTTAGAAGCGTTACCTTAGCTCGTGTTTGGCGTATGCCGTTGTTAGAGCATGATTAGGCTCTTTGAGTTCTCTGTAGGGTTGTATCTTAGCCTGTTGGCGAGATTCCCTAGCAGGCCGGGTCTGTTTGGTGACTCGGCGGAGCCGCTTGTGTCTTGGCTTTGGTAGGTGTTTTCTTGAGTTTGACTCATCGGATTAGGATTTCGACCTCGCCGTCGCGTTCGTAGTGTTGGTTTTTGGCTACGGCACGAGTTTCGCGCGTTTCCGAGTTCGTTTGTGTGGGGCGTTGTATTAAGATTGTGTGTTATTATATATATTTATATTATATAATATATTAGGTTTTATTAAAGTATAAATAGGATAAATAGGGTTTGGGGCCGGTCTTCTTCTTCCCGCACCCGACGGTTGTTCTTTTCCGCGAACCCTGAGATCGGCGGACTCGGCGTGGCTTAGGTCGGCGGTGTGCGGAGCAAGAGGGCTCGTTTCCCCCATCCGAGCGGATTTTCGGGCTGCTCCCGGCGAGAGCTTCTCGGTAGAGGTAAGCTTTGTCCGTTTCCTTGACTTTTGAAGGTTAGGGTTAGGGGTTTTGGCTTGATTTCGTCCCCAAAAGTTTCAGGAATCGTTGCTCGGTGCTCCGTGTGGCCGGATCTGGAAGCGGACGGGTCGGGCGGCGTCTTTCTTGTGGGTTTTGAGGCAAGTGGATTTTCTTCCCTTGCTTGCTCCGGTTCTTCCCTTTATCTTTGCTCTCTCTCTCCTTTATTTTGAGTAGGTTTACGCTATAGGGCGAATATGCAATCTTTCCCGCACAGCGAGAGGAAATCGTCGAGCATCCTCGTTACCCGTGGTTTGGCTGTCCAAGCTTTGCTAAGTTAAATTCGGCGAGATTGACTAGGTAGGATCGGCGAGTATCACCAGGCAGAGTCGGCGAGTATCGGGTTGAAATCGTCGAGAAACGCTAGCCAAAATCGTCGAGTAAGGATTAGTCGAGAATCACCAGTAGAGACGTTAGCGCTAAGTTAAAATCGACGAGAATGACAAGGGAGAGTCGTCGAGCGCTAAGGTAAATTCGGCGAGAATCATCGTGCCAAATCGTCGAGAATCCCAGGCAAAATCGTCGAGTATTGTCACGATACTCGACGAATTTAGGGAAAATCGTCGAGTATCGCGGCGATACTCGACGACTCCCTTCGGCTTCGTCGACAATTCTCGACGAATCTGTCGAGTATCAATGGTGATACTCGACGAATTCCGAAGGAATTGTCCGCCGTTCCTCGTTTTCGCTGAGTGAGGTCCTTGGGGGGCCTGTTTTGGGTTGTTGACCCCAGTCCTTGGAAAGTGTGTCCATGAGACGTTGTAAGAAGTTAATGTGGATGGAACAGTCGGTTTGTATCGCCTTGCTAGCATGCAGTGATGCCGAGGTCTTTGTGAGGTGTTCAGTGGGTGTTGGTTTCCGTGCCAAGTCTTGTAGATTCCGGCTATACCACCGGAGCGCCGTGGGTCCTCCATGGGTTCCGAGTGGGCCGGGCGACGCTGTGCCACTTAGCTTGTCAGGTCGTTACAAGCAATTTAATGCCTTGAAGTTACCCACTCCTCCGAGACAAGGATCACTAAGTGTAATGATTGTCATATCTTGATTCTTGGATTATTGCTCCTATCCTGACCATGGATGTTGGCTGGCTCGCCTTTTCTTGCTTTGCTCCAGTAGGTTTGAGCCGAAGCGGGTTGTATCCCTATAGCACATGGTGCATTTTCTTCAGCTCTTATTGATGTGTTGCTTATTATAGTCTTGTTCATTGCTGACCTGTTGCAGAGTTTGTCAGTTTGCTTGCAGAGGGTTGATCCCTCCCTATTTGTAGACTCTCTATTTAACTTGGAACTTTTATCTCTTATTTCCACTTGCATTGTTTTATTCTGTGCTGAGGTATTCTGTCTTTGAATGCCTCAGGTCCAGGTTGCGGCCGTTTGAGCAGCTAGTTTGGAGCTGTGTTCCGATCGACCGTTTTGCAGGAGTGATCCTCTCACTTTAGGTGAGATTGTAGTTGCCTGTTGACTCTGACTTTTGTGTACACCAAGGGGTTCGTGTCAGTTTGTTGGCGCCCTTCGGTGGTTGTTTTTCTCAGTCTTCTGTATATTCTTCTATGTTGTTTGGTTATCCAATTGGGAGCGGTTACTTGTCTCTTAGAAATGTTTTATGCTAGGATGCATGTTAGTTATTTTGAGTATTAAACCTTACTAATAGCATGTCATACACCTCATGTCTTTAACTTAAAAGAAATACTTTACAACTAGCGTAAAAAGGTATTTCCTTACTTATACTAAATCTAGAGTCTTGCCTACCATGGGATGTCCTTCGTGGATGCTTGCACTCATGTAGAATATTAAACTAATTGTATCAAGGTGTTTTCCGCAGCGTAAATTATGTTTCCTTCTAGTGGGCTAATGACCCACTGAGCCGAGGGATACGGCCTATATATATATATATAAGCAGTTTTCCAATCATTAAACTTATGAATATTTTTATAGTAATAGTTTCCGTCGCCTGAGCGTCGGCAGTTATCCCCTGCTTGACTTGGCATCACGACGCGTGTTTTCTCATACTCTGATACTTGCTCTGCCGGAGAAAATGCGGGTTGTGACAGTTGGTATCAGAGGGAGGTTCTGCAAAGGGTCGGTTGGTTTGGCAAGTCAGTCGAACAACTTGCCCCGAGCAAAACCCTGGTGGTAGCATTCCTTTGCATACACACACCGATATGTCATCAGTAGATCTTGATGGAAGCATGGACACTACACTCATAGCATGAAAAGAAGTATACGAGGCATATTATGTAGTATGAGATGCATAATATGTGTTTGTATATGAATCCACCATAAGAGGCAACATGTGACGGTTATGTAGAATGGGATGCATAACCACCATCACATGGATGTGCATTAGCTCGTTTGATTTACTTCGTTACATACAATATTATGTAGTATGAGATGCATAACATTGTATGTGTACGCCGCTCATAGCATGCACTAAGGCCTTTTTCCTAGAATGCATAGCACAACATCCATAGCATATCATCGCATAAGCACACGTGCCAAATTAAAGGTCTACAAGATGACATATGTACACTCATGATTTAAAACGAAATTTAAACATTCATTCATATCATAGGCACAAGTTAGAGGCATGACATCATTCTATGATCTCCCAGAGCAAGGTAACAGCAAGTGTTAGTGTTTGTCCTCCTCTAGTTCTGATCGAGGGTGTATCGGGCTACTGTCCTGTAGCGGCGCTGGTTTACGGCCATGCTGTGCGGCCCATAGCGAGTGCGGCAGCCTCTGAGCTTACGGGCCAGGCCGTTGCATGGTAAGTGCCAGTTGTTTGTTCTGATTCCAATTTGAATCTGAGTATTCGAGTTTCCTAGCTTCGGTGCTGTGAGCTAGGTCCTTGTTAAGCCTTTTGCCGGTGTCGGTAGGTTTTTAGCCCGATTATTTTCGAGGGGAATTTCTCCCAGTTTGCGATGCCTTAGGCAAAATTTTTTGACTAGATGCCCGTTTGTTCTGTAGAATGCCGCCTAGACGCGTCGCGACGAGATCGAACCCCCAGTCAGAAGGGGAGTCTTCTGGTGCTCAGAATGAAGCTGTGATTGAAGGGTTGCGACAAAGTAATGAGGCCCTGACAAGGCAGATGGTGGATATGGAGTCTCAGATACAATCGTTGTTGGTTGCGGTCGCCGGGCAGCAGCCTAGAGCCCAGGAAACCGTTGTGGACCAGGGTCAAACTATCCCTTCTCCCCCTGCTGCTCTAGTTCCCCCAGCTACGCTGCCGCCAGAGATGAATTTTATTTCGCACTTCCAGCGACTAGGACCTCCTTCATATGACGGTAGAGCAGATTTTATGGCATTAGATGATTGGATCATCTCCATCGAGGAAATGTTTTATTATTCCGGCATCTCCGCCAGCCAGAAGGTGATGTTTGCGGCATATCAACTTAAAGGTCTTGCGAAGTTGGTGGATTAAAGAGAAGGAGAACCTTGTTGATGGATGTTCATGGGACTCATTCAAGACTATGCTATTGAAGAAGTTTTTGTCATCGGTCGAGCGGGACCGCCTGATGAACAACTTTTTGCACTTGAAGCAGAGACAACTTACTGTGGGTGAGTACGAAGTGGAGTTTAGCAAGCTCAGTCGTTTTGCCCCAACATTAGTAGCATCCGAAGAAGGCAGGGTAAAACGTTTCCTAGGTGGTCTAAGATATGACATTCAGCAGTTGGTTAGCGCGTACAAGTCGGAGACTTTTGCAGAAGCGGTTGAAGATGCCTTGAAGGTTGAGGCAATCAAAAATGCAAAGAATAGGGGAACGCATGCAAAGAAGGATAAGAGGAAATCCGATGAAGAGGGAAGTACTAAGACATCTGGCCCTGCGGCGAAGAAAGATAGGAAGGAAGCGTGTAGTTTCTATGGCAAGCCAGGTCATCCCTTCGAGAGGTGCTTTAAGAGACTGGATGCGCAGAAGTTGTCTCAGGTCCACGCGATCCAGGATGCTTCAAAGGGGAGTCAGGTCTGTTCTTATTGCTAGAGGAGCGGGCATGATGTGGCCCATTGTCGCAAGAAGGCTGGAGTTTGTTTCCTCTGCGGACAGAAGGGGCACAAGAGAGCTAATTGTCCGTAGAGCCAGCCCGCGATGAATGCAGTTCCGTTGCAGACTCTACCTCCGCCAGTACCGCACGTGGACAAAGGAAAGGGAAGGTTGAATGTGCTAACCAAGGAGGAAGCCCAATCTTCGACTCAAGTGATCTCAGGTTAGTCTCTGGTTTAGCAGTTAACTCTCTTGGTAGATTCTTAGTTTTCCATAATTTAGTTGCGCGCGCTGTGTGTTTAGGTGACTTTAAGGTGAACGGTAAGCGGGCGCGAGTTTTGTTCGATTCAGGAGCTACTCACTCCTTTGTGGCAAGGAGTTTTGTAGACCGTCACCGCTGGACTCCCGACTCGTTAGATGCCTCCCTAAGCGTCAAGCTTCCTTCAGGAGAGCTGGTGAGGTCATGCCAGGGTATTCAGAAATGCCCCATCTTCCTAAGTGGTTCTCTAGTCTTTGCGGATCTGAAGGTGCTAGATTTGGCTGACTTTGACGTGATTTTAGGCATGGACTGGTTGTCCAGCTATGATGTCGTCATTCAGTGTAAGCACAAGCGCATGGACTTTAGAGGAGGCAATGGTCAGCCCATGAGTGTGTATGGTTCTCCGCGTCAGGAATCTTCGATCATGTCTGCGGTATGTGCTCGCAAACTTCTAGAGTCAGGCTGTGATTCTTTCCTTGTTTCCGTTTCTGCTTTGGAAGCTGCTTCGGTTGAGCCTCGGGTTGAGGACGTTTCTGTGATAAGTGAGTTTCCGGATGTCTTTCCTGTTAGCCTTCCCGGACTTCCTCCTGAAAGAAAAGTGGAATTTGTTATAGACCTGGAGCCGGGCACTCGCCCTATTGCTAAGGCACCATACCGAATGGCGCCGCGTGAGTTAGAAGAGCTGCGCACTCAGCTAGATGAGTTGTTGCAGTGTGGCTTTATTAGACCCAGTTCTTCCCCCTGGGGTGCACCAGTGCTCTTTGTGTAGAAAAAGGACGGAACGATAAGGCTATGCATCGACTACCGTGAGCTAAATAAAGTGACTGTTAAAAACAGATACCCATTACCCAGGATCGATGACCTATTCGATCAGTTGCGAGGTAGTTCCGTATTTTCGAAGATTGACCTCCGTTCAAGTTACCATCAGTTAAGAGTCCGGGAGTCGGACATCCCGCGAACTGCTTTTCGTTCTCGCTATGGACACTTTGAATTTCGGGTAATGTCTTTTGGATTAACAAACGCACCGTCAGCTTTTATGGACATGATGAACAGAGTGTTCAGGGATTTTCTGGATATATTCGTGGTGGTATTCATTGATGATGTCTTGGTGTATTCCAGAAATGCAGATGAGCACGCCTTGCACTTGCACTTAGTCTTGTCTACTCTAAGGGAGCACAAGTTGTATGCGAAACTTAGTAAGTGTGAGTTCTGGTTGTCTCAGGTATCATTCCTAGGACACATAGTAAGTAAGGAAGGTATCTCAGTGGATCCTGCAAAGATAGCTGCAGTCTTGGATTGGAGGAGACCTTCATCGCCTAAGGAAATCAGGAGCTTTCTAGGATTGGCAGGTTACTACAGAAGATTTGTGGAAGGATTCTCTGTGCTCTCTGCGCCGTTGACCAGGCTTACGCAAAAGAGCGCAGCCTTTGTATGGAGTGAGGCCTGTGAAGAAGCTTTTCAGGAGCTCAAGAAAAGATTGTGTTCTGCTCCAGTGTTGGCATTGCCAGTGCAAGAAATAGAGTATGCTGTATATGTAGACGCCTCGCGAGTTGGACTCGGTTGCGTATTGATGCAGGACGGTAAGGTGATTGCGTATGGATCAAGACAGTTGAAAGTGCATGAAAAGAATTACCCTACGCACGACCTGGAATTTGCCGCTGTCATTTATGCTCTAAAGTTGTGGAGACATCTGCTGTATAGAGTGTCGTGCAAGGTTTATTCAGATCATAAAAGTTTAAAGTATGTTTTCACTCAGAAGGAATTGAATATTCGCCAGCGTAGGTGGTTAGAGTATGTTGCGGACTACGAAGTAGATATCCTCTATCATCCCGGTAAAGCTAATGTGGTAGCAGACGCGTTAAGCCGAAAGCCCGCGCGTATCTTTAATATCTCGGTGCAATCCCTTATCGAAGAATTTTTGCTCATGGACATAACAGTAGGGAATAGTGCTTCGTCGAGCAGCTTAGAGGTGGAAGAACCTTCGTGGATTACTCTCACTAGACTTCATCAGAAGGACGATCCTGATCTGCTGCACCTCCTCAGTAGGACTGAAAAAGGGGAATTACCTGACTTTTCCATTGATGACTCGGGTACCCTTAGATACCGTGGAAGATACTGTATTCCCGCTGTTGGGGATGTCCGAGCGAGAATATGTAGTGAAGCGCATGGTTCCAGTGTTGCTTATCACCCTGGTTCCACCAAAATGTATAGAGACTTAAAGCAGATTGTTTGGTGGTCGGGTATGAAGAACGACATTGCAAAGTTTGTATCTGAATGTTATACCTGCCAGCGTGTCAAAGCAGATCATAGGAGGCCGGGTGGTAAGCTAACGCCCTTGGACATACCAAGCTGGAAATGGGAGAGTCTATCCATGGATTTCATAACCGGTTTACCGAGATCTCCCCGAGGTCATGATGTAGTGTGGGTCATCGTGGACAGGTTAACCAAGTGTGCCCACTTTGTGCCTTTTAAGATTGACTATTCTATGGAAAAGATAGCTGAATTGTATCTGGACGAAGTTATCAGACTGCATGGTGTACCTACAAGCATTGTGTCAGACTGAGACTCCCGATTTATGTCTCGTTTCTGGCAAAGCTTGCAGGGAGCCCTAGGCACAGACCTTAGATATTCTACTGCTTATCATCCTCAGACGAATGGACAGACAGAGAGAGTGAACCAGATCTTGGAGGATATGATTCGATGTTATATTCTGGACCATGGTGGAGCATGGGATAAATGCCTCAGATTGATGGAATTCGCGTATAATAACAGCTATCAGGAGAGCTTACAGATGACACCCTTTGAAGCGTTATATGGTAGGCGTTGTTGAACCCCTTTGTTTTGGGCAGAAGTTGGTGAAAAACCCTTGCTCGGTCCAGAAGCGTTGGAAGATATGAGCGTTTCGGTGACGCATATTCGAGAAAAGCTGAGGTTGGCTCAGGAGAGGTACGAGAAGTATGTCAATCAGCACAGAGTTGATCTGAAATTTGCTGTTGGGGATATGGTTTTTCTAAAAGTCTCTCCGATGCCAGGTGTTAAGAGGTTTGGAAGGAACCATAAGCTTGATCCCAGGTACATGGGACCTTTTCCGATTCTGGAGTGCATCGGGGTTTCTGCGTATAAACTGGTTTTACCTGCTTCTTTCCCTGGCGTTCACATCGTCTTTCACGTGAGCCAGTTGCGGAAGTGTATTCGTAGTAATCGTCATGTTCTAGACTCAGTGCCCCAGTTGCAGCCTAACCTCTCTTATGTCGAAGAACCCGTCCGTATTCTGGAAACGCAAGATCGTATGCTAAGGAAAAAGTCAATTCTGATGGTTAAAGTTCTCTGGCAAAACCAAGATGCTAGAAGCGCGACATGGGAGTTGGAATCCGCAATGAGAAAGTCGCATCCTCAGTTGTTCTCTTAGTCTTCTCAGGTTGGTGTTCTCGTTTTAGAACTCTCCTGTTGTGTTTTTTTCCTTCTGTCTTTTCTTCGCTTCGTGATCTAAGTTTCGGGACGAAACTTCCTTTTAGGGGGTGTGACTGTAACGCCCCTGGTTTTTTCCGATATCCTTAGAAGCGTTACCTTAGCTCGTGTTTGGCGTATGCCGTTGTTAGAGCATGATTAGGCTCTTTGAGTTCTCTGTAGGGTTGTATCTTAGCCTGTTGGCGAGATTCCCTAGCAGGCCGGGTCTGTTTGGTGACTCGGCGGAGCCGCTTGTGTCTTGGCTTTGGTAGGTGTTTTCTTGAGTTTGACTCATCGGATTAGGATTTCGACCTCGCCGTCGCGTTCGTAGCGTTGGTTTTTGGCTACGGCGCGAGTTTCGCGCGTTTCCGAGTTCGTTTGTGCGGGGCGTTGTATTAAGATTGTGTGTTATTATATATATTTATATTATATAATATATTAGGTTTTATTAAAGTATAAATAGGATAAATAGGGTTTGGAGCCGGTCTTCTTCTTCCCGCACCCGACGGTTGTTCTTTTCCGCGAACCCTGAGATCGGCGGACTCGGCGTGGCTTAGGTCGGCGGTGTGTGGAGCAAGAGGGCTCGTTTCCCCCATCCGAGCGGATTTTCGGGCTGCTCCCGACGAGAGCTTCTCGGTAGAGGTAAGCTTTGTCCGTTTCCTTGACTTTTGAAGGTTAGGGTTAGGAGTTTTGGCTTGATTTCGTCCCCAAAAGTTTCAGGAATCGTTGCTCGGTGCTCCGTGTGGCCGGATCTGGAAGCGGACGGGTCGGGCGGCGTCTTCCTTGTGGGTTTTGAGGCAAGTGGATTTTCTTCCCTTGCTTGCTCCGGTTCTTCCCTTTATCTTAGCTCTCTCTCTCTCCTTTATTTTGAGTAGGTTTACGCTATAGGGCGAATATGCAATCTTTCCCGCACAACGAGAGGAAATCGTCGAGCATCCTCGTTACCCGTGGTTTGGCTGTCCAAGCTTTGCTAAGTTAAATTCGGCGAGATTGACTAGGTAGGATCGGCGAGTATCACCAGGCAGAGTCGGCGAGTATCGGGTTGAAATCGTCGAGAAACGCTAGCCAAAATCGTCGAGTAAGGATTAGTCGAGAATCACCAGTAGAGACGTTAGCGCTAAGTTAAAATCGACGAGAATGACAAGGGAGAGTCGTCGAGCGCTAAGGTAAATTCGGCGAGAATCATCGTGCCAAATCGTCGAGAATCCCAGGCAAAATCGTCGAGTATTGTCACGATACTCGACGAATTTAGGGAAAATCGTCGAGTATCGCTGCGATACTCGACGACTCCCTTCGGCTTCGTCGACAATTCTCGACGAATTCCGAAGGAATTGTCCGCCGTTCCTCGTTTTCGCTGAGTGAGGTCCTTGGGGGGCCTGTTTTGGGTTGTTGACCCCAGTCCTTGGAAAGTGTGTCCAGGAGACGCTGTAAGAAGTTAATGTGGATGGAACAGTCGGTTTGTATCGCCTTGCTAGCATGCAGTGATGCCGAGGTCTTTGTGAGGTGTTCAGTGGGTGTTGGTTTCCGTGCCAAGTCTTGTAGATTCCGGCTATACCACCGGAGCGCCGTGGGTCCTCCATGGGTTCCGAGTGGGCCGGGCGACGCTGTGCCACTTAGCTTGCCAGGTCGTTACAAGCAATTTAATGCCTTGAAGTTACCCACTCCTCCGAGACAAGGATCATTAAGTGTACTGATTGTCATATCTTGATTCTTGGATTATTGCTCCTATCCTGACCATGGATGTTGGCTGGCTCGTCTTTTCTTGCTTTGCTCCAGTAGGTTTGAGCCGAAGCGGGTTGTATCCTTGTAGCACCTGGTGCATTTTCTTCAGTTCTTATTGATGTGTTGCTTATTATAGTCTTGTTCATTGCTGACCTGTTGCAGAATTTGTCAGTTTGCTTGCAGAGGGTTGATCCCTCCCTGTTTGTAGACTCTCTATTTAACTTGGAACTTTTATCTCTTATTTCAACTTGCATTGTTTTATTCTATGCTGATGTATTCTGTCTTCGAATGCCTCAGGTCCAGGTTGCGGCCGTTTGAGCAGCTAGTTTGGAGCTGCGTTCCGATCGACCGTTTTGCAGGAATGATCCTCTCACTTTAGGTGAGATTGTAGTTGCCTGTTGACTCTGACTTTTGTGTACACCAAGGGGTTCGTGTCAGTTTGTTGGCGCCCTTCGGTGGTTGTTTTTCTCAGTCTTCTGTATACTCTTCTATGTTGTTTGGTTATCCAATTGGGAGCGGTTACTTGTCTCTTGGGAATGTTTTATGCTAGGATGCATGTTAGTTATTTTGAGTATTAAACCTTACTAATAGCATGTCATACACCTCATGTCTTTAACTTAAAAGAAATACTTTACAACTAGCGTAAAAAGGTATTTCCTTATTTATACTAAATCTAGAGTCTTGCCTACCATGGGATGTCCTTCGTGGACGCTTGCACTCATGTAGAATATTAAACTAATTGTATCAAGGTGTTTTCCGCAACGTAAATTATGTTTCCTTCTAGTGGGCTAATGACCCACTGAGCCGAGGGATACGGCCTATATATATATATAAGCAGTTTTCCAATCATTAAACTTATGAATATTTTTATAGTAATAGTTTCCGTCGCTTGAGCGTCGGCAGTTATCCTCTGCTTGACGTGGCATCACGACGCGTGTTTTCTCATACTCTGATACTTGCTCTGCCGGAGAAAATGCGGGTTGTGACAACCACCACGGACATCGCCTTGTCGGCGTCAGGAGACCGACGTCCTCCCCGGAGGCTGACCGTCCCCTCATGCCGCCGTCGGCCGCCCCTTCCGACCGTCCGCGCGTGCCGAAGGTGGCGGCCGAGCCAGCCGCCGACGCGCGTCCAGAAAGCGTCCGGGGCGGTCGCCCTTCCTCGACCATCGACGCGCGCCCGAAGAAGCGGCCGGGCCGGCCGCCCTTCCTCGGCCACCGACGCGCGCCCGAAGAAGCGGTCGGGCCGGCCTCCCGTCCTCGGCCGTCGACGCACGGCCGAAAAGGCGGTCGAGCCGGCCGCCAACGCGCGATCGAGGAAGCTACCGAGCCGTACCCCTTCGGCCTCCGGCGTGCGACCAAAGAAGCGGCCAAGCCGGCCGCCCCTCTCCATTGCCGGCTTGGTCGTCGCCAGCTCTCTCGGCTGTAGGCGACGGTTTCCCTTCTCGCTGGCGAGTTTGACCGCAAGTTCGCCGACTGCCCAAGGGAGCCTGTCCCCGTCGTCCGATCTTTTCAGGCCATTTTCCGTCGTCCAATTCACGTGTAACCACCCATTAACCGCCCAGGTTAGTGAGGGAATTTCATTATTAAATTAATTGGTGTACGAGTAGCAAAATTAATAATCCTAATATGCGCTCTTAAACTATGACAAAAATATTTATGATGGCAGTTATGGTGTGCGGATAGTCGTGTAATCACCTTAACCACCTCCTGCAGGCTATAAAAGGAGCCTCATGCCTCCTCATTTTTCACCTTTTTTCCTCCGAGCTTTCTTCTTCCTTAGGCCGAAGCTCTGCCACATTTCTCCTACGAGCAGCACTCAAGCCGCACTCAAGCCACTCCCGAGCCACATTCAAGCAATCTCCAAGCCACCTTCAAGCTCTCTCCGTTTCCGGGAGGCCTTCGCGACCGCAAACTCAAGTGCTCCGTTCCCGCGTTCAGTGCCAACGTGATGCCCAATAAAAGCTATCACCATAAAGTACGATTTGTAACAAACGCCGGACGCGACGACCTGTCGTCCACTGATTGCTAAATGTTCTCTCATCTCCAAATTGTAACGAAGAGTGGTCTGCCGCGTTCGATTCAACGGACAAGCTGTAACAACATGAAAATAATGGACTTTGACCGACACATATTCAGTCATGTGGTTTTTTACCCGGTTGATGAGTTTTTTCACTTTAAAACTTCGTGTGTACGATCAATCCATCTCATTGACTGTGTGCGCGCTCGACCGTTCCGAAAACTAAGACGGTCCGGTTTATTCCGACTGAAATGTTGAGTTAGGCCGCAACCGCAACATAACCCAAACCAAACTGTTCACACCCCCAATTTAAAACTCCAGAGAATGAATTGATGATCTCACTCATAGGCCGCCACCAAATGGATGAGAAACGTGCCCAATCTTCTAATAATTTCATAACAAATTTTTCCTCCATAAAATATTTAATAAATTGACAAAATATATATCCTGTAAAAGAAGGTGGCGTGCATTTTCCACACTCCTCCGACACTCGTTGTACGGAAAAAGATTAGCCAATTGCTGAGTCCACGACCCTTCTTGCTTTGCTATTGGCAGTTCCCAACTCCATAACACATATTTTTCGTGCCGGAGTAAATATAGCTATAGTATGATCATTTTTCACTTTGATTGTAAGATTTGGGGTGGTATAGTGCACTCTTTGCAATTTACCTTAAAGTGCAGGCATCCAATAGCCAACGTTAGATGTCCGCACATATCTCAAAGAAAATTAAAATGTACTCACTTGTATGTGGACATCCGCACGAATCATTGGATGTCTGGATTTTACGGTAAAATATAAGAGTGCACTTTAATTGTATTTGAGAAATACAGCAAATACAATTATATATTTTAACTAAAGATCCACAGGATTAAAATCACATGTCCTATTTGCTCTCAAGCGAAAATATGCGCTACTAACAAATTTCTTGTCTATAAAACGCTAAGCAATGCTGGATTGCTCTCAGTTCTTCCGGCCTACTGAGATCTGACTGCGCGCTCACTGCTCGCCCTCCATTAATGGCTGAACTGCTCTCCTCCTCAGCTTCCCTATCCTACATCGGCGCATGCTTACTTCCCCCGGCCTCCAGGCGGGCGATGATCCGATCTGCACTTCCCCGCTTCTCCCCTCGCCGCCCGGCCTACTTTCGAGCGGTCGCCGCCTCCCTCCGTCCATCGCCGGTTCCAAGCCCCGTCCATCTCGGCTGCTCCCGGGCACGTTTCCGTTTTATACCATACCGATTATATTAGTATTTCGCCGGAGGTTCTTCTGATGTACGTTTGGTATTCGCAGGGGGCGCTCGGCCGCGCGTTTAGATCATCCCATGGTTCCGCGGCGGCGGCGAAGTGCGGTGCTTCTGATCCGGCGCAGCTCAGGAGCGCGAGGGAGGACATTCGAGGGCTTCTTAAATCGAAGTACTGTCATCCTATCCTGGTAAGTAATCTTTAAGCTCCATGTCCTTTGTGCTGTAATGTAATATGGTGAGAGTGATGGTGAGAGGGGTTAGGGTTTGTGAATGTGATTTATCCAGTAAAGCAGTTTAATTAGTATCGTGATTCTTTTGTTCTAGTAGTCTATGATGGATAATGTATCCTGCTGGACGAAAAATTGTCTCAGAAGTTTTTTAAGGAATACTACATTACTCAACCTCTGCTAGGTAAACACTATCTGAGCTTTACAGTGACTACTGCTTGCTAACATATGCTGGCTATTCAGTACTGTTACACGAGAACTGCTGGCTAAATGCTGCTAGAAGACTACTGTTGGCCAAGTACTGATGATAAGAGTATTGCTGGCTGCTGATGACTATTGATGACCGGTAGTCTTGGATGAGTATTGCCGGCCGATTACTCTTTGATAAGTATTTTTGACCCAAGTAGAATGGTGCATACACGAGTCCTCCAATTCCTTCATGTTTAAGAGTTAGCAACATGATAATGGAGTGTAGTGAAGAACTCATATCCAGTCAGGGATTATTAAAACATATGACTAACTCTGCAAACTTTGTTGTATGCATCGGAAATAATCACCTTGCTTCTCATTTATTTAATTTCTAATGTTAAGGCCGGCTTCAAGCTTTTGATCTCTTGATTTATTGCAAATGAGAGTTACCCTAAGGGTTCAACTTTTTAACGAACACAAAAATTTAGTTACTTGTAAGTTTATTATCTGTACAACCCCGTATTCGCATAGTAGGGTCCCCTCGACAGGCGCAGGACTAGCTTTGTAGTTTTAAGCTTTCTGAGGGTTTTGCACTCTTGGGGGCAAATTTATGGTGGATCTGGATTTTATACTAATAGGAGGAGGAAAAAGGAGTCTAGCTTGCCAGTGCTTGGAGTACTCTTCAGGGGGCGAGTGCGGGACTGCTGCCAGGTTTTCGGCGGGACAGCTCCCAGGGTCTCGGCGGTACTGCTTCCAGGGTCTCGTCGGGACAGCTCCCAGGGTCTCGGCGGGACAGCTCCCAGGGTCTCGGAGGGAAAGCTCCCAGGGGTCTCGGCGGGACAGCTCCCAGGGTCTCGGCGGGACAGCTCCCAGGGTCTCGGCGGGACAGCTTCCAGGGTCTCGGCGGGACAGCTCCCAGGGGTCTCGGCGGGACAGCTTCCAGGGTCTCGGCGGGACAGATCCCAGGGGTCTCGGCAGGACAGCTCCCAGGGTCTCGGCGGGACTGCTCCCAGGGGTCTCGGCGGGACAGCTCCCGAGGGTCTTGGCGAGACAGCTCCCAGGGTCTCGGTAGGACAGCTCCCAGGGTGTCGGCGGGACAGCTCCCAGGGTGTCGGCGGGACAGCTCCCAGGGTTTCGGCGGGACAGCTCCCAGGGTCTCGGCGGGACAGTGAAGGAAGTGGTGTTTTGAAAGTTGTCTTTTTACTTATGTTCATGTTTTAGAATGTTGTAACATTTTGTTATTTGATTATATGACTTGTATCATGTAAGGTTTGGGAAGATGCGCTTGGTCTTGAACCATAGAACCATGGTTTTTTAATAAGTCATGTAATCTTAAGTTATCCTCACAATCGTGGTAGTCAAAGAGGAACATCGATTGCCGAATTAAGATTGTCATATCATTAAAGTACGTTTGAGTTCTATAAATGTTGATAAATTATTATCGTTTAATCATATGAGTGTGTATGCGTGTGATTTCATATATATTGAGAGTGACCTATTTTATGTTGTAGCATTATGTGGAATGTGTTAAGTGTCAATAATGTTTACAACGTGTCTATTAAGTTGGAGGTACAAGATGTGTAGATTTATCGTGTCAGTGTGGGCAACGTGATTATAGTTGAAAACTGTCCTCTGATGGTGATAAATACTATGATTCGTTGTTCATACTTACGCGTAGGAAATGTGCACATCGAAATATCATTTTGTCCACAAATTATTTTGGTAATGATATAGTTGGGCCCCTTGGCCGAGCGAGGTTGTATAACATGCATTATAACTAACGTAGTTATAAATACAACTCACTAGTGAGACCAAGAAAGACAAATATAGTGCGAAATTGACACAGTCCCAGTTTGCACAGAAATAGACACAGGTCATTCATTGCGTTACCTAGTTACCATGTTGTTGGGGCGACTATAATGCAGTGATAAAGCCTCTTATAGTCCATAATATAGGATGTTATATTATAGCCTTGATGACATGGTTCCTCTTTAAGGTCGCACCAAATGAACGGGAACAACATCCGTTCGGCTTATTTGGGGTATTTGATTTTATGGAACTTTTAATCTAAATATTATAGTAAGTGCGAACGACTAATGTTGTGACTCGACATTCTTAGATAGAATTCCTATGTGATTATCAAAAATTGTAACGGAGCGAGTCGTCGTAATTATTTTTGGTAGGAGTGCACAGTGATTGGAGTTTTTGAGCGTATATATATATATGTATATACGTTATGGGATTATATATATATATGTAGCATGTATATGTGCATAAAGTATACACACATACAAAATATATGTATATATATAAGTTATATATAAATATATATATGTGAGTATTTATATATATAAGATATATATATGTGTTATATATATATATATGTAAATATATATAAATGTATGTACATAATATATATAGATTTATATATATAAGTTTATATATATATATATATATATATAGATAAAAAAACCGAGGAGGGCAAAGGGGCTTCACGGTTTTTTTAAACCTAGCCGCACAATAGGGTTTTGAAGGGGGGGATTTGCGATCTGGAGCTTCCGGCCGCCATAGTCGCGCAGCTCCCCTCTCCGTCGCCGGGCAAGTTTGCCGCCACCATCGCAACCCGTTGCTCCGTCGCCGGGCAAGCTTGCCGCCGCCAAAGCCCCGCCGCCCGCTGCTCCGTCGCCGGGCAAGTTTGCCGCCGCCATCGCCCTGCTGCTCGCCGACCCTAGGTGTTCCTTCCCGGTCGGCTGCAGCTTGTGTGATGACTTGAGTTTGCTCCTTCTCCACAGCGGTTTTTTAGATCCTTCTCCACTTTTCTCTTCCTACCCGGCGACTAGTGTGGTTCGGCCACTTGGAGTCATCGGTGTAAGAGAAGAGAAGTTCTAAGCTAGTGTTTCTATTCCCCGTCAACGGAATAGTGATTTGTCGCTGTTCGGTTTCAAGATGAACCAAGAGGCGAGGCGATCGGCCTCGTTGTTGCGGTGGGATCACTATCATTTTCTCCGGCGTGTCTTCCTCTTCCGCCTAGAGATTGTTCTCTAGAGGTATAATTTCTAACGCATGTGATGGATTAGATGTGATGAGTTAGGGTTTATTTTGTTAAGCCTGTTTTGCATTGCTTTGGGATATCCGATCCCTGTATATTGAATGGTGTTTGAGAATTTTTTTTTAAAATTCGCCCCACCACTGCACGTGAAATCCTACAGACAGCTCTCAGGGTCTCGACGGTACTGCTCCCAGGGTCTCGACGGGACAGCTCCCAGGGTCTCGACGGTACTGCTCACAGGGGTCTCGGCGGGACAGCTCCCAGGGTCTCGGCGGGACAACTCCCAGGGTCTCGGCGGAACTGCTCTCAGGGGTCTCAGCGGGACAGCTCCCAGGGTCTCGGCGGGACAGCTCCCAGGGTCTCGGCGGGACAGCTCCCAGGGTCTCGGCGGGACAGCTCCCAGGGTCTCGGCGGGACAGCTCCCAGGGTCTCGGCGGTACTGCTCTCAGGGGTCTCGGCGGGACAGCTCCCAGAGTCTCGGCGGGACAGCTCCCAGGGTCTCGGCGGAACTGCTCTCAGGGGTCTCGGCGGGACAGCTCCTAGGGTCTCGGCGGGACAGCTCCCAGGGTCTCGGCGGGACAGCTCCCAGGGTCTCGGCGGGACAGCTCTCAGGGGTCTTGGCGGGACAGCTCCCAGGGTCTTGGCGGGACAGCTTCCAGGGTCTCGGCGGGACAGCTCCCAGGGTCTCGGCGGGACAGCTCCCGAGGGTCTCGACGGGAGGTCTCGGCGGGACAGCTCCCAGGGTCTCGGCGGGACAGCTCTCAGGGTCTCGGCGGGACAGCTCCCAGGGTCTCGGCGGGACAGCTCACAGGGTCTCGGCGGGATAGCTCCCAGGGTCTCGGCGGGATAGCTTCCAGGATCTCGGCGGGACAGCTCCCAGGGTCTCGGCGGGACAGTCCCCAGGGTCTCGGCGGGACAGCTCCCGAGGGTCTCGGCAGGACAGCTCCCGAGGGTCTCGGCGGGACAGCTCCCAGGGTCTCGGCGGGACAGCTCCCAGGGGTCTCGGCGGGACACCTCCCAGGGGTCTTGGCGGGATAGCTCCCGTGGTCTCGGCGGGACAGCTCTCGGGGTCTCGGCGGGATAGCTCCCAGGGTCTCGGCGGGACAGCTCCCAGGGTCTCGGCGGGACATCTCCCAGGGTCTCGGCGGGACAGCTCCCAAGGTCTCGGTGGGACAGCTCCCAGGATCTCGGCGGGACGGCTCCGAGGGTCTCGGCGGGACGGCTCCCAGGGTCTCGGCGGGATAGCTCCCAGGGTCTCTGTGGGATAGCTCCCAGGGTCTCGGCGGGACTGCTCCCAGGGTCTCGGCGGGATAGCTCCCAGGGTCTCGACGGGACAGCTCCCGGGGTCTCGGCGGGACAACTTTCATGGTCTCGGCGGGATAGCTCCCAGGGTCTCGGCAGGACAGCTCCCAGGGTCTCGGCGGGATAGTTCCTAGGGGTCTGCTATTTTGCCCCTGGTGGGCTGCGAATAGCTGTTCAGAACAGCGGAGTTTAGCTGTTGGCAGACCAGCCCCTGAGTATTTTGGTAATTTCAGAACATTGAGATTTGGTTATTGGCAGACCATCCCCAAAAATCTATAAATACACCCTTGAGGGTGCCTTAGAGAGCATCGCTTCTTAGCCACTAAAATCCCCTTGCTCTCTTCCTCCAAGGAACCTAGCTCAAGCATTGGCTAGGGAGGGGGAGACCTCAAAGGTCTTCCGGGTGTGAGGTGGGACCTTCACGCTAGAGCCGAGGGTCTGTTCCTAGCTTCTTGAGCCTTTGGCCTGTGACGTTCTCCTGAGTGTAGTAGGTGTGAGGTCACCCCTTTCTTGGGACCCCGAACTCCACAAAGGTCAATTTTTGGCTTCAACACTTTTTGTGCGGTGAGCGTGGAGAGTGACCAGCACAGAAGATCTCAGGAGAGTGTCATGACTGGAGATCAGGGAGGTAGTGATGATCTCAGCGAGCTCCCCAACCCAGGACCCTTCGTAGGAAGGGAGGAGTTCATGGCTTCCATCTCCGGCATCATGGAGATGCTGCGAAGTATTGCCCCTCGGGCTGACAGCTCAACCCCCACCCCCCAGGGACTAGCTCCCAGGGGTCTCGGCGAGCGTACCCAAAGTGGTCTCGGCGAGCTGCCTCCTAGGGGCACAGGCGAGATGACCCCAGCAGGGGGAGAAGGAAGTGCACCAGGTAGGCGACCCGAGAAAGAAAGGATGGGAGAGGGGGTCGAGCGAGACCTCCCTGGCCGGGAGCTGTTTCCCAGCCCGACGAGTGCTAGCCCTCCAGACGAGCAGGTCTTGCGAGTAGAGGTGGCGAGAGCACCCCTTAGGGGGTCACCCTTCAGCGAGCTGATCATCTCAGCTCCCATTCCCGAGGGGTTCAGAGAGCCATACATGGCTTACTATACCGGGAAGGATGACCCCGTCCAGCACCTGCAGTGGTTCGAGGATGCCGTCTCCATCAGGCCCATGGCAGATGCCTTCAAGTGCCGCTTCTTCGCGATCACGTTGAAGGACAAGGCAAGGGACTGGTTTCATCAACTCCCTCCAAGGTCGATCTATCGGTTCAAGGACTTGAGCCGGAGCTTCCAGCTCCGCTTCTCCACCTTCAAGAAGAGGAAGAAGCGTCATGAGTCCATCTTCTTGATAAGGCAGAGGGTCGAGGAGTCGCTGACCCATTATGTTGACAGGTTCCAGGAGGAGATCCTGGATATCCAAGAGATGCCGGGGTATGCCCTCCAGATGGCGTTCACGGTGGGGTTGTGCGAGGGGTTCTTCAAAATGAGCCTGACCCGAAAGGCCCCCCCTTTTCCTTTGAGAAGCTGATGGAAAGAGCGGCAGAAGAGATAGCCATGGAGGCGACCAACCCGGCATTCGTCAAGAAGTTGGCAAGGCTAACGGAGGCGGAGCCGAAGGAGCAAGACTGCTCGAGGCATTAGGAGGGAAGGTGGAGAGAGGAGCAGAGAGCTCAGTGGTTCCAGGGGCAAGAGGGCCCTGAGCCAGGTTGGAGGCAGGAGGGAGGACCTGCCTAGGGTTCAGGAAGAGCTCTCATCCATGGTGGAGGGAACTTCCATGGGGGCCAAGGAAGGTTCAACTTCCAAAGGCAAGCCCCAAGACATCTCTTACCCCCACCACAGCAAGCCTTGGTGATAGGAGGAGGGGGAAGGGGTAACAGGAGAGATCGCCCAGCCCGCCGAAGGAGGGGAGGTGCACTACCATACTGTGACTTCCACCAGGTGGAGGGGCACGCCACGACTACCTTCCCCGAGTTCCTGGAAGTGAGGGGGGCGAGAGGCCCTGCCCAGCCTCAGTCGCCGACACAGGTTTAAGGGGTTCTACCCAGAGTGGGAGGAGAAGACATGTGTGAGGACCGGGTCGATGTGGGAACCCGAGGGACCTTGTGAGTGATCCACGATGGAGTGGAGATCAAGCCCAAGCCCCCTGAAGAAGTCTCACCTCGGCGGAGTCCTGTATTTTTCTTATGGTTGTATTGAGTCCAACCCCCGACCAGCTGAGTCGGGGGGGGGGGGTCATGTAACCCAAATTTTTCCCCATTTGAGGATGTTGGATTTGGTAGAGTTCAAGAAAAATGCCTAGTTCCCCACCCCCAAGAGGATCTCCTCATCCAGGCTCTCACTAGTTGGTTGGGTCGAATGTGCCTCGGGGAGAGCAAGTTCCACCCCCGAGAGGATCTCCTCATCCAGGCTCTCACTAGCTGGTTGGGTCGAATGTGCCTCGGGGAGTTCAAGTTCCACCCCCCGAGAGGATCTCCTCTTCCAGGCTCTCACTAGCTGGTTGAGTCGAATGTGCCTCGGGGAGTTCAAGTTCTACCCCCGAGAGGATCTCCTCATCCAGGCTCTCACTAACTGGTTGGGTCGAATGTGCCTCGGGGAGTTCAAATCCCACCCCCGAGAGGATCTCTTCATCCAGGCTCTCACTAGCTGGTTGGGTCGAATGTGCCTCGGGGAGTTCAAGCCCCACCCCCGAGAGGATCTCCTCATCCAGGCTCTCACTAGCTGGTTGGGTCGAATGTGCCTCGGGGAGTTCAAGTTCCACCCCCGAGAGGATCTCCTCATCCAGGCTCTCACTAGCTTGTTGGGTCGAATGTGTCTCGGGGAGTTCAAGCCCCACCCCCGAGAGGATCTCCTCACCCAGGCTCTCACTAGCTGGTTGGGTCGAATGTGCCTCGGGGAGTTCAAGTCCCACTCCCGAGAGGATCTCCTCATCCAGACTCTCACTAGCTGGTTGGGTCGAATATGCCTCGGTGAGTTCAAGTCCTACCCCCGAGAGGATCTCTTCATCCAGGCTCCCACTACCTGGTCGGGTCGAATGTGCCTTGGGGAGAGCCAGTCCCAACCCCTGAGAGGATCTCCTCATCCAGGTTCTCACTAGCTGGTTGGGTCGAATGTGTCTCGGGGAGAGCAAGTCCCACCCCCGAGAGGATCTCCTCATCCAGGCTCTCACTAGCTGGTTGGGTCGAATGTGCCTCGGGGAGTTCAAGCCCCACCCCCGAGAGGATCTCCTCACCCAGGCTCTCACTAGCTGGTTGGGTCGAATGTGTCTCGGGGAGTTTAAGCCCCACCCCCGAAAGGATCTCCCCATCCAGGCTCTCACTAGCTGGTTGGGTCGAATGTGACTTGGGGAGTTCAAGCCCCACCCCCGAGAGGATCTCCTCACCCAGACTCTCACTAGCTGGTTGGGTCAAATGTGCCTCGGGGAGTTCAAGCCCCACCCCCGAGAGGATCTCCTTATCCAGGCTCTCACTAGCTGGTTGGGTCGAATGTGCCTCGGTGAGAGCAAGTCCCACCCCCGAGAGGATCTCCTCATCCAGGCTCTCACTAGCTGGTTGAGTCGAATGTGCCTTGGGGAGTTCAAGTCCCACCCCCGAGAGGATCTCCTCATCCAGGCTCCCACTAGCTGGTCGGGTCGAATGTGCCTCGGGAAGAGCAAGTCCCAAACCCCGAGATGGTCCCGCTGTCCAGGCTCTCACTAGCTGGCGGGGCCGGAGTACCCCTCGGGGAGGCCAAGTGTTTTCACCCCGAGGTGGTCTCGTCACCCAGGCTCTCACTAGCTGGCATGACAGGTTGACCCATCGGGGAGGCCAAGTATTTTTCACCCCGAGGTGGTCTCGTCACCAAGGATCTCATTAGCTGGCATGACAGGTTGACCCCTCTTGGGGACCAAATGTTTTTCACCCCGAGGTGGTCTCGTCACCCAGGCTCTCATTAGATGGCATGACAGGTTGACCCCTCGGGGAGGCCAAGTGTTTTCACCCCGAGATGGTCTCGTCACACAGACTCTCACTAGCTGGCATGACAGATTGACCCCTCGGGGAGGCCAAGTGTTTTTCACCCCGAGGTTGTCTCGTCACCCAGGCTCTCATTAGCTGGCATGACAGGTTGACCCCTCGGGAAGGCCAAGTGTTTTTCACCCCGAGGTGGTCTCGTCACCCAGACTTTCATTAGCTGGCATGAATAGGTTGACCCCTCGGGGAGGACAAGTGTTTTCACCCTGAGGTGGTCTCGTCACCCAGGCTCTCATTAGCTGGCATGACAGGTTGACCCCTTGGGGAGGCCAAGTGTTTTTCACCCCGAGGTGGTCTCATCACCCAGGCTCTCATTAGCTGGCATGACATGTTGACCCCTCGGGGAGGCCAAGTGTTTTTCATCCCGAGGTGGTCTCGTCACCCAGGCTCTCATTAGCTTGCATGACAGGTTGATCCCTCGGGGAGGCCAAGTGTTTTCACCCCGAGATGGTCTCGTCACCCAGACTCTCACTAGCTGGCATGACAGGTTGACCCCTCGGGGAGGCCAAGTGTTTTTCACCCCCGAGGTGGTCTCTTCACCCAGGCTCTCATTAGCTGACATGACAGGTTGACCCCTCGGGGAGGCCAAGTGTTTTTCACCCGGAGGGGATCTCATCACCCAAGCTCCCATTAGCTGGCAGGGCAGGTTGACCCCTCAAGGAGGTTAAGTGTTTTCTACTCAGAGAGGCTAAGTATTCTTTCAACCACGAGAGAGAGCGACACTCAGCGAATACGTTGGGTTGAATGTTTCTTTCCGAGCGTGAAACTCGCTCGAAAAGAGCGGGAATTGTGTACAATCCCGTATTCGCATAGTAGGGTCCCCTCGGCAGGCGCAGGACCAGCTTTGTAGTTTTAAGCTTTCTGAGGGTTTTGCACTCTTGGGGGCAAATTTATGGTGGATCTGGATTTTATACTAGTAGGAGGAGGAAAAAGGAGCCTAGCTTGCTAGTGCTTGAAGTACTCTTCAGGGGGCGAGTGCGGGACTGCTGCTAGGGTCTCGGCGGGACAGCTCCCAGGGTCTCGGCGGTACTGCTCCCAGGGTCTCGGCGGGACAACTCCCAGGGTCTCGGCAGTACTGCTCTCAGGGTTCTCGACGGGACAGCTCCCAGGGTCTCAGCGGGAAAGCTCCCAGGGGTCTCGACGGGACAGCTCCCAGGGGTCTCGGCGGGACATCTCCCAGGGTCTCAGCGGGATAGCTCCCAGGGTCTCGGCGGGACAGTTCCCAGGGTCTCGGCGGGACAGCTCCCAGGGGTCTCGGCGGGACAGCTCCCAGGGTCTCGCCGGGACTGTTCCCAGGGGTCTCGGCGGGACAGCTCCCGAGGGTCTCGGCGGGATAGCTCCCGAGGGTCTCGGCGGGATAGCTCCCGAGGGTCTCGGCGGGACTGCTCCCATGGGTCTCGGCGGGACAGCTCCCGAGGGTCTCGGCGGGACAGCTCCCAGGGTCTCGGCGGGACAGCTCCCAGGGTCTCGGCGGGACACCTCCCAGGGTCTCGGCGGGACAGCTCCCAGGGTCTCGGCGGGACAGCTCCCAGGGTCTTGGCGGGACAGCTCCCAGGGTCTCGACGGTACTGCTCACAGGGGTCTCGGCAGGACAGCTCCCGAGAACTGCTCTCAGGGGTCTCAGCGGGACAACTCCTAGGGTCTCGGCGGGACAGCTCCCACGGTCTCGGCGGGACAGCTCCCAGGGTCTCGGCGGTACTGCTCTCAGGGGTCTCGGTGGGACAGCTCCCAGGGTCTCGACGGGACAGCTCCCAGGGTCTCGGCGGAACTGCTCTCAGGGGTCTTAGCGGGACAACTCCTAGGGTCTCGACGAGACAGCTCCCAGGGTCTCGGCGGGACAGCTCCCAGGGGTCTCGGCGGGACAGCTCCCAGGGGTCTCGGCGGGACAGCTCCCAGGGTCTCGGCGGGACAGCTCCCAGGGTCTCGGCGGGACAGCTCCCAGGGTCTCGGCGGGACAGCTCCCAGGGGTCTCTGCGGGACAGCTCCCAGGGTCTCGGCGGGACAGCTCCCAGGGTCTCGGCGGGACAGCTCCCGAGGGTCTCGGCGGGACAACTCCCAGGGTCTCGGCGGGACAGCTCCCAGGGTCTCGGCGGGACAGCTCCCAGGGTCTCGGCGGGACAGCTCCCAGGGTCTCGGCGGGACAGCTCCCAGGGTCTCGGCGGGACAGCTCCCAGGGTCTCGGCGGGACAGCTTCCAGGGTCTCGGCGGGACAGCTCTCATGGTCTCGGCGGGACAGCTCCCAGGGTCTCGGCGGGACAGCTCCCGAGGGTCTCGGCGGGACAGCTCCCAGGGTCTCGGCGGGACAGCTCCCAGGGTCTCGGCGGGACAGCTCCCAGGGTCTCGGCGGGACAACTCACAGGGGTCTCGGCGGGATAGCTCCCGGTGTCTCGGCGGGACATCTCCCGGGGTCTCGGCGGGATAGCTCTGATGCGTATTTTAGCTCTAATATAAACCATGTAGATAGGTAAAAGCTTAAATAAATTTTACTCTCAGGCAAGTGCACCTATCAATCATAGTATAGGAGAAATCTATATCTTGTGTCTATTCCACAGGATTTTTTCAAATACTTGTACTCACCCTCACTCTATTATCACACCTATCATTAAAATTGAATTCTAACCTACAATAACCTAACTATGACTATTTAGATAAAATACATTGGAGTGTCAAATTCATGAAAAGGTTAAAGTTAAGAGCATTCACATGAAATTACTTTCGCATTGATTCAAATCTATCTAATCATGTAATAGCACATTATCAAATCCATTGTAATGTAAGGGTACGACATCCGTTAAATTCTCTCTCGAGCAATTCAAAATCTAACTTAAGTGAGTAAATTTTCTCTCGAATAATTTACAATACTCAAATTTGCATTAAGTACGTTACCCAATTTACTACACAAACTCATGAAATCTTATCTCTAACATATCATAAATTCATTTATGCGTATCAAAATTATACATTTAACATATCTCTCGATCATGAAAATTGCAATGTAAATAGAAATAACACCTAATTATGAAATTATTAACATCATTACAAACATTCAATTTCTCTATCTAGAGGTTTGAAATTCATGAATAACAAAAGCTAAATTCATATTTAGGATAATCATTTTTGTTTCAAGGATTATATACGCATAAACTACCACAAATTTGATGAAAACAATGCGATGCATGATTAAACAAATTATTCAAATACAAAATTCATGTAAAATATAAGAATAAAGAAAGTTGAATCACCAAGATAAGATCAAAATTAAGAAGATACATGAAGAATTAAAGCATACAAAAATCCTCTTAAATTATCCTTCTCTTGGGTGCTCCACTTTCGTCCTCCAGAAAAGCTCCAATGCAAATTGATCCAAAAGTCCAGATTAATTTTTTCTCCAGGTTTTTATAGTCTCATAGCAAACATGGTCGGACACGGGTTCCAACTCGGCCGTGCCACTGGACATGTTGACGGTTCTAGGGCGGTTCCACACGAATTCGCACGCTTGGACGTGGGCCGTGTCAGTTGAGACGGGTACTGACACGGCCGTGTTGGCGAACACGGCCGTGTTGTTCTTCATGTTCTTCAGACACGGGTTGGCCGGCTTTAATTCTTCAATTTGTCCCGAAAAGGACACGGGCTGGGAACACGGGCGTGTTCCCTCCCGTGTGGTGCTCTGACTCCTCCATTAAATCGGATTCAGCCGGAATAGAACACGGGTAGGAACACGGGGGTGTTCCTACCCGTGTGTGACCAATTCTTCTCCTGTGCTTAGCCGTGTTGGTCCCATCAACTCCCCTGTTTGCTCCAAGACTTTTAGTTCCACTGGTTCGCTGTACCTGTATTAGAGAAATAAGTAGTAAGTGAAGAGATCAATACACGAAATAGTAAAAACTCCAAACTATGCTCTACTATTCATGATAATACCAATTCCTAACTATTCTCGCGCAATTACTTGATAAAGAGGTAGGAAAACAATGAACATGATTACAATTATGATAGTAAAAAGCCTATCATAATTGTACTCTTCAAATACCCCCAGACTTGAGTGTTTGCTTGTCCCTAAACAAACAAATTCAAACAATTGAGCTACCGATACATAATTCTTCTTCCGCACACTGGTTGTTATGAATTCAAATAGAAATTTGATGCTGCAATTGTATAGGAAATAGTACAGCAGACTTTTCTAAATATAACTTTATCTTAAAATTCCTCCAATACATATCTTAACTATTTTTCGCTCTTTCTTAGAATTAGGATTATAGTTATCCATAACTATTGTAAGAAGAAAATAACAATCTTAATAACATATGCATTAGTCTTTCAAAACTTAAAAATACCCATATTGATAGTCATACACTTTCCTTTACACACCCTCTCCACGACACTAGTGAGAATTAGTACGGTTGGATCCTTAGGACTTGTATTATGGTGTAACCTTTTTGGTTTAGGATATGTGATTATAGGTGGGGTAAGCAAAGATAACTCAATGGTTTTTATCACACCTAGATCACAATTGAACCTTTTTATTTTGTAAATACCTTAACATATATCAATATTATAAGAGCACCCCCAGCCTTTGCAATTTTTATAGTCCCATATTTTAGATGGATACTCTCAAATTTATTTTTTTCTCATCCAAGGTTCCACAGTAGGGATCATTCTAAGTGGATGCAAAAATACACGCACTCAGGCCACATATTACTATGTCCTTAAAATTTTTTTTTTGGTTCATAGTAGGGATCATTCCAAGTGGATGCAAAAATACATGCACTCAGGCCACATATCACTATGAATAAACTCATTCCATGAAGATCTCAATGATAGGTGTGCTAATAGGTAAGGATTTGGCCTTGGTGAATTTTAGTGGTGGAGTATCAAAAGGTATAGGGATTAGGTCCAAATTGGGTGTGCAAGGGTATAATGTTTAAGGTTTTGGGATTGAAAGGCTCAAGCTATCCAAAAGGAAGCCTAAGTCATTTCCACCCTTACTAATTAACTTGTGCAAAAGGTTTGAGGATCACTAGTAAGTTCTAGACACCAATAGAGCGAATTCTGTATTTTGATTTCCTAATACAAAATTATCAAAATATTACACTCATCGACTCACTTTAGTATAGATAAATATATTTTCTAAAATGGAGTGATTATTAGTTAATAATATAAAGGACACTCTTTTTAAAATAAATTATATGGAGAAAAGTAGGTTAATGAATTTCTATACGTAGTTACTAAACAACAAATTTGAACACGAATTCGTTTTAATCAGCGTGCGAAAGTAAATTAGATAGTTATACTCCCAAATGAGTGAAGTAATGAAAGCTTAAAGAGAAGTAAATAAAATTTTGAGAGGGGTGTATAATAACATTGAGTACTATGATAGAGAAAATATAATTAATTGTAATCATGCATCCACCCCCAGACTTAAATGTTGCAATGTCCTCATTGTAATGTAAAAAATTTGACATAGCAATTGCACCAGCATATAAAGAACTTTCGATCATGAATATAAAGGAACACAGAAAGGAACAAGGGCAAATTTTTTTATAATAGATATTGAAATTGATAATACATGAGCATAAAAATAAAAACTACAACACTACGTAGTCAAATAGACAGTGATATATATCAGAAGTACATAGGAGCGTCACCCTGATCATCCTGATCATCCGGAGCGTGAGGTCAACGAGGAGTTGGCCGTTGTGGGCTGGTGATCCCCAAGTGAGCCCGGATCTGATATATGGCGTCCTCAGTCCGCTGCTGCGTGTCCTCGATACGCTGAAGGCGCGGCGAGAGCTGGGTCTCGTAAAAGTGTTGTAGCTCCTGCGCGTAGCGAGACTGCCGCGGAGGCTAGGCAGTAGAGGACTCCCCCTGAGTATAAGTCGAGCGGGCTGGTGGAATGAGAGGCTCATCGAGGTCAGGATCGACCTCATCGTCGTCGACAGCGGCAGGTACATGTCGTCCACGGCTCGCAATGGTATATGTAATCCCACCCCGGCCCTGACGGGCAGTGACGAGGCGGATGGATCGAAGACTGACCATGGTGATGGGCACAGTCTTCGCTACCACAGTCATCAGCGGGAGAGATGAGAAAAGGCCCATATTTCTCGCCAGACGAGTAATGTACGGGGCTACACAAATAGACCCTATACGCGAGTTTTTGGCCTGATGAAGAATGAACTGGGCGAGCATGTACCCCAGGTGGATAGGATAACGGGCTGTCATGCTATGTAAATAGAGGATGTTCTGACGACTAACAACGCCGGAGCTTTCGCCCCGGCCGCTCAGGGTATGACTAAGTAGATGGTGGATGTAATGTAGGGCGGGGGAATCCAGCCTTGAGGCCTTAGACCTCTTGGCTTTGTAGGGATCGACGTCAAAGGATAGACGACGCCAAATATCGCTCGCCTGGTCGCGACTGGGGAGATCAAAATGCAGATCAGGGTAGACGACACTAAAGAGAAATGCCTCCTCATACACCCCTAAATGTTGGGTGAACTGGAGGAGGGATAGTGTATAGAAAGTGTCTGCTACCCGAAAGGAGATAATTCCCTCGATTGGTCTTCCATTCTCGGTCAAGGAGGGTCGAAGGTTCAAATAGAAAGTGGACAAGAACTCGAGCGGGAGTTCTCGAAAACCTAACTCCTCTATGGCAAAAACCCTTGCCACCCTGCTATAGAAATTAGTTCCCGTACATTAGCCGCGAGATCTATGGTTTTCAGGACGTCCCAGTCTATTATTCGTATATCCTGTAATTTCTTGGATTGCAGGCGATTATAGCGATTTGTATGGAGTGCGTCTGTGAAGACTAGCGGTTAAGCGGCGTCACGCCTCTCTGTAGATAACGCTTGAAGCTCCGGCCGACGTCGGCGACCGCCTTGGCTTCGTGATGACGAAATGATCTGAAAATAAAGGAAAAATTCTAAAGAGAATGGGGATGAAGAACAAAATAAGAAGAGATTTGAAGAATGTAAACTCAGGAATTGTACCGATGACGATTGATTGCGAAGAGAAGAGGCGGATCCACGAATTTGGAGAAGTTGGTGCTGTACCCGGTTGGAATAGGTGCAGGGATTGGAAGTGGGGAAGGTGGGAATGATGGTGAGAAATGAAAAATTTGCCCCTATAAAAAGAAGACGAACACGGGTGGACACACGACCATGTGTGTACCCGTGTTAGGGAATCGACGAGCGCGGGAAACACGTCCTCCAAGGAGACGTGTGGTCAATTCACGGGAAAGTGTGCGTGTCAGTTGGACACGGTCAACAACCCGGCCGTGTCCACAACCCGTGTGGTCAAACTGACAGGTGATGGGTGTGGACACGGTCCACAACACGGGTGTGTGTGGATCCGTGTCCTTCTCTGGACGAAAGCAAAAATAATCGGCACCTACGACATGGATGTGCACACGGCTGGGTGTACAGCCGTGTACTCCAAAATACGACCGAGAATACGGCCGGGTGGATACCCGTGTCCTGCTCTGGCTTTTTAAATGGAAAATGTGTTGAATGACACGGCAACACACACGGGCGTGTAGTTTCCTGTGTGGTGCTCTGGAATTATGCCGCCTTTCCCAGGTTTATATGGGACACGGCCGGGTGAGTGGGTGTGTGCTTAACACGGCTATGCACACGGCCATGTGTGCAGCCGTGTCCTTCTCGGAAAAAAATTGCCTCTTGCCCATTATTTCTATAAAACACGGCTATGTCCAAGGGTGTGTTCTTAACACGGTTAGGCACACGGGTGTGTGCTTGGCCGTGTACTCCTCTGATTTAGCAATTTCTCCTAAGTGATTTATTTGTTCTTTTCTGGGTAGAAATTTAACTAAACTTTTCATTAAAAATTCTATAAACTATTTAGACAATTTACTATACTATTCTATACAGTCTCCTAGTCTAGATGGAGGCAGGATTCTAGACGAGCAAAGTCTTGGGGAAGTGCACCGTAATAAAGTTTTAACCGGTGCCCGTTGACTTTAAAATCTCCCTTTTCAGGGTGAGTTAGCTCGACGGTGCCATAGGGAAAGACTTCTTTAACCTGGAATGGTCCGGACCACTTAGACCTTAGCTTCCCTGGGAATAGACGCAGTCTGGAATTAAAAAGGAGTACCTGGTCACCCTTTTTGAATGTTTTGGGTTTTCGGAGGTGTCGGTCATGAAATAGTTTGGTCTTCTCCTTATAAATTCTGGAGTTCTCATAGACAATAGTCCTCCACTCATCTAGTTCATTAAGTTGAAGTTTACGTTTCTCCCCTATAGAATTAGTATTAAAATTTAGAGAGCATATTGCCCAATATGACTTGTGTTCTAACTTTATAGGTAAGTGACAAGATTTACCATAGATTAATCTAAAGGGGGTTATCCCTATATGTGTTTTAAATGCGGTCCTATAAGCCCACAAACAATCGTTTAGTTTCCTAGACCATTATTTTCTATTCCCTTCTATAGATTTTTCTAGGATCCTCTTAAGTTCTCTATTAGATACTTCAACTTGACTACTAGTTTGCGGATGGTACGGTGTAACGATCTTATGTGTGACTCCATATTTATGTAATACCTTATCTAGCTGTAGATTACAAAAGTGAGAACCCCTATCGCTAATAAGTGCACGTGGGGTGCCAAATCGCGCAAATAGAGATTTTAAAAACTGAATTAATACTCTAATATCATTAGTAGACAAAGCTTGCGCTTCAACCCACTTTGATACATAATCTACTGTTACCAAAATATACTTATTTCCATATGAAACTGGAAAGGGTCCCATGAAATCTATCCCCCACACATCAAATACTTCACATTCAAGAATAAAGTTTTGCGGCATTTCATGTAATTTAGAAATATTACCTGATTTCTGACAAGAATCACATGAAAGCACATACTTTTGGGCATCCCTGAATAGAAAGAGCCAATAAAAAACCGAATCAAGAACCTTTTTCGCAGAGCGATTTGCTCTATAGTGACCACACCAGTAGGACCTGAATGACACTGCTCCAGGATTCTCCACCCTTCCTCCGCTGATACACACCTTTAGATCACGGAATCTGCACATATCCGAAAAAGAAAAGGGTCCTCCCAAAAGTAATATTTCAAATCAGAGAAGAATTTCTTTTTCTGCTGATATGAAAAATCTTTTGGGAGGACCTTAGCCACAAGATAGTTTGCATAATCTGCAAACCATGGATAATCAGGATTTACATTCGAAGATAAGACAAATAACGATTCCTCGGGGAATGTATCAAAAATCTCAGATTCATTTAACATTGCTTATAGTGGGTTTTCTAGACGTGAAAGATGGTCTGCCGCTAAGTTTTCTGCGTCTCGTTTATCCCTAATTTCCAAATCAAATTCTTGCAATAGAAGAACCCAACGGATTAAACGAGGCTTTGCTTCCGCCTTGGCTAGCAAATATCTAAGGGCAGAGTGATCTGTGTAAACTATCACTTTGGACAATGTTAAATAGGATCTAAATTTATCAAAGGCAAAAACCACTGCTAGAAGTTCTTTTTCAGTAGTAGTATAATTCTCTTGTGCATTATTAAGTGTTTTACTAGCATAAAATATAGGATGAAAATATTTGTTTCGGCGTTGTCCTAAAACAGCTCCTACCGCAAACTGCTAGCGTCACACATGATCTCAAACGGCTGAGTAAAATCAGGCGCTATCATAATATGAGAATTAATTAGTCTCTCTTTTAAGAACTCGAAAACATGTAGACATTCTTAATCAAATATAAAAGGTGTCTTTTTCTAAAAGTCTCGTAAGTGGTTTAGCAATTTTGGAAAAGTCTTTAATAAACCGACGGTAAAATTCAGCGTGACCTAAAAAACTTCTCACTGCCTTAACGGATGTGGGTGGTGGTAACTTTTCTATTCTCTATCTTCGCCCTATCTACTTGAATCCCCTGATTGGAGATTTTATGACCTAGTACTAGCCCTTCTTGAACCATAAAATGACATTTCTCCCAACTAAGCACTAAGTTTGTCTTCTCACACCTTCTCATAACTTTCTTTAAATTATTCAAACATAAATCAAAGGAATCTTCAAAGACGGAGAAGTCATCCATAAACACTTCCATGATATCTTCAACATACTCGCTGAAGATAGCTAACATGCATCTTTGGAAAGTGGCGGGGGCATTACATAGACCGAATGACATACGCCTATAAGCAAAGGTACCGAATGGGCAGGTGAACGTTGTTTTCTCCTGGTCTTCTGGGGCTATAGGGATTTGGAAATACCCAGAAAGTCCATTTAGAAAACAATAATATGAATGTCCTGACAAGCGTTCTAATATTTGGTCAATAAAGGGTAAAAGGAAGTGGTCTTTCCTAGTGACATCGTTTAGTTTCCTATAGTCTATACAAACACGTCAATCTGTTACTGTTCGCGTTGGAATTAATTCATTTTTATCGTTTGCTACCACAGTTAAACCACCCTTCTTTGCAACAACTTGGACAGGACTAACCCATGAACTATCGGAAATAGGGTATATCATACCAACATCTAACAATTTAACAATTTCAGCCTTAACTACCTCTTTTATATTAGGATTAAGCCTACGTTGCGGTTGAATAGATGACTTATAATTTTCTTCCAAAAGGATTTTATGAGTGCAAAAACTAAGATTATTACCTTTTATGTCAGATATTTGTCAGGCTATTGCACCTTTACATTTCTTCAACACAGTTAATAATTTAGTTTTTTCAGAATTAGAAAGTTTAGAAAAAATAATAACTTGGTACGAAGAATCAACTCCTAAGAATGCATACTCAAGTTGATCCGGTAATTTTTTTAGTTCTACTACGGGTGTATTCTTAGTATTATTCTTATGAACTTCATGATCTCCTTCTATAAGTAAACTATATTCAGTACTTCTATTTATTGAAACAGAGTTATCTAGAAAAAGTAGATGTTCAACAATGTCTTCACTAATTTCATCTTCTAGATAACAATTAGTAATGCAAATTTTTAAAGGATCTTTACAATAAAAGCTAGAATTTATAGAAGTCATATAATTATCAACACCATGAGAAAAATAATAATAATCATCATTATCTAAAAATTGTTTCATAGTATTGCCTATTTGAAAAGTGACTTCATCTTCTCCTACTCGCAGAACTAATTTGCCATCAAAAACATCAATTAAAGCTCTAGATGTGGCTAAAAATGGACGACCTAATATAAGTGGTACTTTAATATTTTCATCCATATCTAGAATAACAAAATCAGCAGGAAATATAAACTTGTCTACCTTAACCAATACATCTTCTACTATGCCTCTAGGATACTTAACCGATCTATCCGCTAATTGAATACTCATTCTAGTCGGACTAAGTTCTCCTAGGCCTAGTTTCAAATATAATTTGTAAGACATTAGATTTATACTAGCTCCTAAATCCGCTAAAGCTTTATTAACATGTAGATCACCGATTAAACATGGAATTGAAAATGAACCGGGATCCTTAAGTTTTTCAGGCAATTTATTTTGCAAAATAACAGAACATTCTTCACTAAGGGTGACTAACAATAATTCTTCTATTTTCTTTTATTAGATATCAGATCCTTCAAAAATTTTGCATACTTAGGCATTTGAATAATTGCAGAAAAAAGGTAAATTAACATGTAATTGCTTAAACATAGATAAAAATTTACCATATTGCGCATCCATGTGCTCCTTGTTCAAGTTTGCTGGATATGGTATGGCTGGTTGATATTCCATTGGTGTCACGTTCGGTGCTTCGCCACTAGACTCCTCTTGAGGTGCTTCCTGTGCAAGCCTTGGGTCTTGTAACTCCTTTCCGCTCCTCAACTGAATTGCTCTTGCATGTTCCTTCGGATTTGTCTCAGTATTACCCGAAAGTATTCCTTGTTGTCTTTCAGACACTATCCTTGCCAACTGACCAATCTGATTCTCCAAATTTCGAATAGAACCCTCTTGATTACGGAAAGCAACATCGGTGGTTTGCATGAATTTAGTAAGGACATCTTCCAATGTCGGCTTCCTTGGATCCAATTGTTGTTATTGTTGTTGTCCAAATGCGGGTTGCTTGCCTTGATTTCCTTGCCCTCCTCATGAGAAATTGGGGTGGTTCCTCCATCCTTGATTGTATGTAAAACTATATGGGTTGTTTGCAGGGTTGAAGGGTGGTCTGGGATTGTTACCCATATAGTCAACATGCTCTTGCACTTGAGGTTCACCACTAGGCATTCCAACAAGGGAAGGGTCCCATTGTTGAGGTACCATGGAGGGTGTTGCTAAAGAAAGGTTGTCCATATTTTGATGAAGCTTCTCCACTTGAATTGCTAAGACAGTAACGACATCCACTTCATACATTCCTGCAGGCTTATTAGGCTTTGGTCTCACGGTAGTCCATTGATAGTTGTTCATAGCCATGTCCTCTATCAATTGCTGAGCCGCTTCAGGTGTCTTATTGTTCAAGGTGCCCCCACTAGCCGCATCGATCATCTGTTTTGTTGAAACCGGAAAACCGGTCTCTTGTGGAGTTCGACGCTTGGGGAAGGGTGACCGCGCACCTACTTCGCTCCTGCAAGAAAATGACAAGAAAAAAGAAGAACCAAGGACTAGACCAAGGGCCCGGCGTGGAGGTCCCACCACACACCCGGAAGATCTTAGAGCGCTTCCCCTCCTTAGCCAAGTGCCGGGCTAAGGTACCTCAGAAAGCGCTAGTAGGCCGGAGAGTTAGTAAGCATGCCTTCTGAGGTACCCCTTGGGTCCTATTTATAGGAAAAGATGGCCTGCCAATATACAACCTTCACTGTTCTCGAGGACTACAAGCAGACCAAAGGGGGCAACATGGTAAAAGTATGTCATGGCCAAGATGCGAGCTGGACCTGAGGTAGCACTCGCTCGGCAGGGGGCCTAACTCGCCTCGCCCTGGGCCTAGGCGAGCACGTACTCGGCAGGCTATGCTCGACTATCGCTGAGCTCGGCCCGACTACCGCCGAGCTCGGACTCGGCACGACGATCGCCGAGCTCCAACAGAAACTGAGCTCGACATGGGGATCGTCGAGCTTGGTTCGACTACCATCGGGCCCTACTCTTTTACCCGAGCTCGGTCTCGGCATGCCGGGCTTCGTTCGGCCATCGTCGAGCTCGGCTCGACTATCGCCGAGCTTGGCTCGGCTATTACCGAGCTCGGGCTCGGCTCGGCTATTACCGAGCTCGGGCTCGGCTCGGCTATTACCGAGCTCGGGCTCGACATGCTGGGTTCACATTGCGGTCTGAGCCGGCCGGTTCAACTCCTGTTGACCACTCGCGGGATACGGGGTTGTACATAATCCCCGCTCTTTGCGAGGTTGGGACAAGCTCGGAAAGAAACATCCAACCCCATAGAATCCTGCGAGTGCGACAGGGGCAAAAAGGAATCTTCTGGTAGGCCCCACAGGTAGCTATATATATATGTACCCCTGCGCCTCTGGCTGACCTTTTGCCCTTCCCCAAATTTTACCAAGATGCCGCTCCCCAAGGAAGTCTTAGAGCGACTCGCACGTTCCCGCGAGGAGATCGCTGCTCAGGCCGCGGGGCTGACCAACCTTGAGGCCCCTGCTCGCCGTTTTGCTGATTTTGGCTCGGCCAAGCGGGCGAAGCCCTTTCCCCCGGGGGCCGAACCCATTCTGGCCGACTTTACTGCCGTCTTGGGGAACGGGGCCGGTTCCTCCAACCGGCCGGTTCTTGGTTCTTCCACTAAAAATCTCGTGGAACTATCTTCCGACCGGGAGAACAGCGGCGAAGCATCCACCCCTCGGGCCAAAAGTGTTCCTGTCAGCTCGCCACGGCAGGATCCCGAAGTCAAGGAGCCGGGCTCGCGAGAACTGGCGTCGCCGAGTCACCTCCCTTCCCGACAACCCTCCCCTGGGTCCATAGTCGTGGGGAGAGGCGTCGGGATTATCCCTGTCCCGGCTACCAACTTGCCCCTCAGGAACTGCAGGGGCGTGGCAAGGACTTGCGCCACTTCTCTCCTCGCGCTAACCCAGAGGAGCCAGTCTCGCGCGGTAAGTTCTCAACTTCACTCTTCTGTTCCGGGGGTATTCGCTTTTCTGACCGTCTTTTAGTTCTTCATTCAGAACTTCTTGGCCGGACGGAGGACGGCGAGTCCGTGGATCGACCTCCTTACTCGCCCCTCCCTTCTCCAAGCGCCCTGGACGCCTTCCTGGACCCCGAACTGGGTAGTCCTGAACGTGCGAAACGGGAGCGGAAGGTTCTCAAGAAGCTGGTGCGCGAGCTCCACGACCTGCGGAAGGACAACAACAGGCTGCAGTGGGAGTGCTCGCGTCTCGCGGACGGTGCTGGAGTCAGCTTGGCGTTCGAGGAGGCGTCTTCCTTGGTGCTGATGGATGAGATTGACGAGAACCTGCGGGTGGTAAATAGGAACATGGGGCGACTTCGCGAACTTTACGCGCGACGACCTGCGACGGCGGGCCGGCGAGACCGGGGAGAATGAAACGGCTCCTCTGTCAGCCGACCGGTACTCGCCCTCGCCCTCGCATGGTCCTCGCGCCCTTATTTTTATTTGCTCCGAATGATCTGCTTGTAATAATTCGAACAACTTTTCTACAACTTTACATATGTAGATGCTTTTTCAATATCCTGGTAAGTCTTTTCGAATTCCTTCTTTTGGGGTCTGGCCGGCTCGCAGGATTTGCGAGGAGAGGGTGGCGAGGTGGCGTGGCGCGATCGGGCCGATCGGCCGACTCGCCTTCCCCCTCGCCCTTCTTTATCTCCTTCTATAAATAGGCCTTCTCACCTACCCCCAGGGCACGCTTTTATTGCTTTCAAATCCTTGTTTCGTCTCTGTCTTCCCGAGCTCGCGATTTTTCTTTCCTCTGCGACTATGGTTAAGACCAACCCTGACGCGGATGGTCGGTCTAAGTGCGCTCAGCACTTCATTGATCATTGCTTCTTCGAGGGGCATATTACCGAGGAGGAGCTCGTCGAGTTCACGGCGGCGTTCGTCCCCCCCGGCTTCCAGGCTCGCAGGCCCGCCGAGCATGAAGCCATCAATTCCTTCCCGGAGGGTGAGCTCGCCTTCCCCATCTCGCACTTCGAGGTGGGACTGCGCCTCCCCCTCTGGCCAGAGATCCGCCAGATCCTGAAGTACTACGGCGCGGTGCCCGCGCAGCTGAATTCCAACGCCATTGCTATGATGGTGGCGTTCGCCTGTTTCCTCCGCCGAGAGCGGATTGAGTTCAACCTTGCGGTGTTCTGTAAGTTGTTCTCTTACAAGGCTACCCCCGACGGGATCGCCTACTTCGACGGGTCCCTCATCAAGGTTCGCGAGCTCGCGAACAAGAACCATAATTGGATGACCCGGCTCGTCTTCATTAAGGGCGAGCTCGGCAACATCCCCTTTCGTCCCCTGCAGAAAAGCGAGGACATATATCGTCCTCCTTCCCTGTCTGGTAGCGACGCCGACCTCCACAAGTTTTTCCTCCACAAGGACTTCGAGGTCGCCTTCCTCCGCCGCGGCCTTGATTCGCTTCAACCCGTTCTCCCTGGTGAAGGTATGTCTCGCTCTGCCCTCTCGCGAACTCTATCAAGGTGGATCTCTATATTACATATATATATTTTTTGATCAAGTCTCTCTCTGCAGGGGAACGGGTTCTGCCGGAGCACCCGCCGTTCGCCGACTCGGGGATATTCTCAGATCCCCTGGAGCTGGCCCGGGCGGCGGCAGCGGCTTGTCGCGAGGAACAAGCGCGAGGCCAACTCCTCGGCAAGAAGCGCTTGGAGCCCGGGGGGTCAAGCTCGCGCCCCGATCCTTCGCTCCCCAAGAAGAAGAAGTCGAAGGTGGTCTCGCGCGGACGGCCGCACCTTCCTCCGTCACCTACCAAATTCATGAGCTCGCCGGAGGCTCTATCCGACGAGCCGCCTTTGAGCCCGTTGAAAGAAGCCTCCTCCCCCCGAAAGGGGAAGAAGAAGAACGGGCCGTCCTCTGAGTCTACCGGAGAGGACACCCTCCGCGAGCCCAGCCTGCCGAAGGATCACCCCAACTTCGGCAAGGGGTGCAAAAGCAAAGATGCGGCCGGCGAGCCCATTTTGAAGTGGGACGAGGGGGCTCACCGAGTTTCTGTTTCTACTCGCGCCCCCTCCTGGGGAGCTCGCCGGCCTCCTACCGCCCATGCCTTCGCTTTCGGCTTCGGCCTCTACAGCCGTGACAGCGCCGAATCGTACAAGAAACTTACCCCCAGTCAGCTCGGCTACGAGGGGTTACAAGCCTACCTGCGGGCTTTCGAGCTCCATCACATGATGGTCCGCCGCGGCTTCCAACTCAGCAATGCCCTGCTGACTGCCGAGCAGGAGCGCGACCTGGCGAAGGAGAGCGCGGCCGACGCGGAAAGGCGGTTCGGCCTTGCCGACGCTCTACTCGCGAAGTCTGCCGGTGGCTTGGTAATCACTGGATATCTTTATTTAACTTGCTTAGGATTATTCCTGCGCGTGTTCTGAATTTTTAACCCTACAGGACGCCGAAGCCGCCGACGCGCTGCGAGGCGAGGTGGCTCAGTTGCAGGCTCAGCTTGCTGAGCGGGAAGTCCAGCTCGCCGAGCAAAAGATATATTCCCGCGAGCAAGAGGCTGTTGCCGCCCAGCTGGGGGTAGAGGTGGAGGAGTTGAAGGAGAAGAACAAGGGGCTCCTGGGGGAGGTCCTCCGCCAAGCCGATGCTCTCCTTCCCCCGGGCGCCAACGAGCCAGCCTTCCCCTACAAGAGGCCCCGGGTGTTTGGCGAGTCTGATGTCGCGGAGCGGCTGCGAGTCAACTCTATCGAGGCTGCCGAGTGCCTCCTGAAGGCCATGAGGGGAACGGGGATCTTGGCGGAAGGCTGCGAGGAGGTCACCGTCCGGGAGCTCCTGCCAACCCTGTTCCCACCCAGCCCGCTCATCGAGAAGGAGGATAGCTTCGACTCGCTCTTCGCGGGGGTGGGGGAGAAGGACGCTCGGCTTGGCGGCGAGGAGGACCGTCATTCGAGGGGGGGGGGGACGAGAGCTAGCTTTTGTTTTCTTCTTCTTTTGTATCCTGCCGAGGCGGGCCTTTCCTTGTATACTTGTAATGATGAATCAAAGACATTTTTCATAATTTCACTATCTTTTTTTTAAGCTTACTTGCGATATTATACCCGCGCGCTTGGTAGAACGACCTCGCCCGTAGAATGTCTTGAGTTAGGACCAGCCCCCGCGGTGCTCGCGGCGAATCCCTAGGACACGTGCTCGCGCCATATCCTACTCGCGCCACACCTTCCCCCGCCATGTCTCGCTCCAGTTTTTCGACAATTCAGACAAGTGAAAATATGTTTGGGTCAAAATGCTGCCGGCATCTGCCTTAGACATCAGGGCGTGTCTTCCGCCGAGTTAACTGGAGCGAGGCTAGGCTCGCTGGAGAGAGCCGTTTTCCTCCCCCTGAGTCTGGGACGGGACCAGGGCTTCCTTAGTAGCGAGCTGGAGGGGGGTAGGATATTCCGAGCTCGCCGTCTTGACTGGCGAGCTCGCACCCTGGTGTTTTTATCGGGCCAACTCCCAGTCCCAACTCCAGGGTCGTAGCGATGTCCATCGAGACTCGGCCGTGCCAGCTAGGTGGGAGCCTGGCAGGGGAGTGACGAGACCTAACCCCAGAGTGAGAAGACTTAGAAACTTTTGCCTCTCCCGGGTGCTACCACCGGGCCAGTCAGCTAGGTGAGAGCCTGAGGGCGGGTGTTGAACATCCTCCGGGCTCAGCCCCAGGGTCATAGCGATGTCCATCGAGACTCGGTCGTGCCAGCTAGGTGGGAGCCTGGCAGGGGAGTGACGAGACCTAACCCCAGAGCGAGAAGACTTAGAAACTTTTGCCTCTCCCGGGTGCTACCACCGGGCCAGTCAGCTAGGTGAGAGCCTGAGGGCGGGTGTTGAACATCCTCCGGGCTCAGCCCCAGGGTCATAGCGATGTCCATCGAGACTCGGCCGTGCCAGCTAGGTGGGAGCCTGGTAGGGGAGTGACGAGACCTAACCCCAGAGCGAGAAGACTTAGAAACTTTTGCCTCTCCCGGGTGCTACCACCGGGCCAGTCAGCTAGGTGAGAGCCTGAGGGCGAGTGTTGAACATCCTCCGGGCTCAGCCCCAGGGTCATAGCGATGTCCATCGAGACTCGGCCGTGCCAGCTAGGTGGGAGCATGGCAGGGGAGTGACGAGACCTAACCCCAGAGCGAGAAGACTTAGAAACTTTTGCCTCTCCCGGGTGCTACCACCGGGCCAGTCAGCTAGGTGAGAGCCTGAGGGCGGGTGTTGAACATCCTCCGGGCTCAGCCCCAGGGTCATAGCGATGTCCATCGAGACTCGGCCGTGCCAGCTAGGTGGGAGCCTGGCAGGGGAGTGACGAGACCTAACCCCAGAGCGAGAAGACTTAGAAACTTTTGCCTCTCCCGGGTGCTACCACCGGGCCAGTCAGCTAGGTGAGAGCCTGAGGGCGGGTGTTGAACATCCTCCGGGCTCAGTCCCAGGGTCATAGCGATGTCCATCGAGACTCGGCCGTGCCAGCTAGGTGGGAGCCTGGCAGGGGAGTGACGAGACCTAACCCCAGAGCGAGAAGACTTAGAAACTTTTGCCTCTCCCGGGTGCTACCACCGGGCCAGTCAGCTAGGTGAGAGCCTGAGGGCGGGTGTTGAACATCCTCCGGGCTCAGCCCCAGGGTCATAGCGATGTCCATCGAGACTCGGCCGTGCCAGCTAGGTGGGAGCCTGGCAGGGGAGTGACGAGACCTAACCCCAGAGCGAGAAGACTAAGAAAGTTTTGCCTCTCCCGGGTGCTACCACCGGGCCAGTCAGCTAGGTGAGAGCCTGAGGGCGGGTGTTGAACATCCTCCGGGCTCAGCCCCAGGGTCATAGCGATGTCCATCGAGACTCGGCCGTGCCAGCTTGGTGGGAGCCTGGCAGGGGAGTGACGAGACCTAACCCCAGAGCGAGAAGACTTAGAAACTTTTGCCTCTCCCGGGTGCTACCACCGGGCCAGTCGGCTAGGTGAGAGCCTGAGGGCGGGTGTTGAACATCCTCCGGGCTCAGCCCCAGGGTCATAGTGATGTCCATCGAGACTCGGCCGTGCCAGCTAGGTGGGAGCCTGGCAGGGGAGTGACGAGACCTAACCCCAGAGCGAGAAGACTTAGAAACTTTTGCCTCTCCCGGGTGCTACCACCGGGCCAGTCAGCTAGGTGAGAGCCTGAGGGCGGGTGTTGAGCATCCTCCGGGCTCAGCCCCAGGGTCATAGCGATGTCCATCGAGACTCGGCCGTGCCAGCTAGGTGGGAGCCTGGCAGGGGAGTGACGAGACCTAACCCCAGAGCGAGAAGACTTAGAAACTTTTGCCCCTTGGGGGTTTAAGCTGCGAGCCCCTCTACCCTCACTATTTTGCCAGAGCATAAAATATGATAATGAGATTCGTTTTTATTCATGAGGCCAAGATATTTACAATATTTTCAAGGGTAGAAACGTTTCAGATCGTCGCCACTCCAAGTGTGGCTGAGGGTGTCCCCTTTTACATCTTGGAGGCGATACCCCCCTGATTTCAAGACCTCCTGCACAATGTAGGGGCCCTCCCAATTGGGGTGGAGTTTTCCCACAGCGGCTGATCTCCCTGCCGCGTCCACTTTTTTCAAGACAAGGTCCCCCTCCATGAACTGCTTGACACAGACGTGTTTGTCGAAATACTTGGCCATCCTTCGCTTGGCCTCTTCCTGCCTGACGACGGACAAGTCGCGTAGTTCTTCCACCATATCAAGGGAGAGTCGAAGCTCCTCCTCATTCTCTGACCTCCATTCTTCCCTTCCGGCTCCTGCCTCGACGACCCGAGGCGTCTGGACTTCGAATTCGATAGGTAGAACGGCCTCGCAGCCGTGAGAGAGTTTGAAAGGTGTCTCCCCTGTGGCCGTATTGGGGGTGGTCCTCAAGGCCCAGAGGACTGATGGAAGTTGTTCCACCCAACTTCCCCTCAAATTTTCCACTTTCTTCTTTAAGAGGTTCACGATGATTTTATTGGCCGCTTCCACCTGCCCGTTGCTCCTGGGGTGATGGACAGAAGCAAACCGAAGGTCAATCCCCAGCTGTTCGCAGAAGCGAATGAACTCCGTGCTGGCGAACTGAGGTCCGTTATCCGTGACGATAGCCTGTGACAGCCCATGCCTGCAGATGATCTCTCCTCAGATAAAGTTCCTGACTATCTGAGAGGTTACCTTGGCTAGAGCCCTCACCTCCATCCACTTAGAAAAATAATCGATCATGACCAACAAAAACCTCCTCTGCCCGTTGGCCTGAGGGAAAGGTCCTACGAGGTCCAGTCCCCATATGGCGAAGGGCCATGGTGCCATGATGCTTCTTAACCTCTGAGCCGGCTGGAGCTGGAGCGGGGCATATAGTTGGCACTTATGACATTTTTTGGCGAATTCGGCTGCATCCTGACCGAGGGTGGGCCAGAAGTACCCTTGCCTGACGATTCTCCCTTCCAGGGTCCGACTCCCCGAATGACTTCCACATTCGCCGGAATGGACTTCCTCCAAAATTTTATGCACTTCCCTTTCGGCCACACAACGGGCCAACATCCCTGAGAGGGTTTTGCGGTACAACTGCCCCTCACGCAGGAGGTAGTACGCCGCCTTGTGCTTGAGCCCTCTTCGATCCATTCCCTCCGGGTACTCTCCGGTGGACAAAAAGGTGACGAAGGGATCCATCCATGAGGGGTGCTGTTCTACTTCCATCAGTTCCCCCTCTTCGATGGAAGGTCGGAAGAGATCCGTAATGGTACCTCCCATCCGGGGGCCGTGCTTTGCTAGCTGGTCGACTGGCTCGTTTTCCCCTCGCGGCACGTGCTTGATTGAGAAGGTCTGGAAGGTCCCAATGACTCCCCTTACCTTCATCAAATAGAGCTGCAGGGTGGGCTCCCTCGCCTCAAACTCCCCCTTGACCTGGGAAGCCACCACCATGGAGTCGGTGAGGACCTCCACGTCATGCACCCCCAAGTCTCTTGCCAGGCGCAGATCTGCGATTACGGCTTCGTATTCGGCTTGATTATTGGTGATAGGGAAGTGCACTACCACAGTTTGCTCGATCTTTATCCCCTGGGGGCTTTCCAAGATGACCCCAACCCTAAAGAATGCTTCCCCGAGGCACCGTCCACCCTGACTTTCCAGGGGAGAGGGCGAGTGAGTCTCTCCTCCGCCACCTCGACCACATACTCTGCCAGGAAGTCAGCCATAGCTTGGGCCTTGATTGAGAGGCGGGGGACGAAGGAGATGTCGAATTCGCTCAGTTCCACCGACCACTTGGCCAACCTACCTGAATGCTCTACCCCCTTGAAGATGTTGCGCAGGGGGTGGTCGGTCACTACTCGAATTGAGTGTGCCTGGAAATAAGGCCGAAGCCTCCGGGCTGAGACGATTAAGGCGAAGGCCAGTTTTTCCAGGATGGGGTAGCGGAGCTCGGCTCTCTTTAGTATCCGACTCACATAATAGACGGGGAGTTGCCTCTTCCCTTCTTCCCGAACCAAAACCGAACTCAAGGCTTCAGCCCCGACCCCCAGATATAGGAATAAGTCTTCCCCTTCCTTGGGCCCTTGGAGCAGGGGGGCCTGAGTCAGCTGTTTCTTTAAAGCCTGGAATGCCTCCTCGCACTCCGAGGTCCATTCAAACTTTCGACCCCCTCTTAAGGTTTTGAAAAACGAGGAGCATCTCTCCCCGGCCCGGGAGAGGAATCTACTCAACCCTGCCAACTTCCCTGTCAGTTGCTGTACTTCCTTGGTATTTTGTGGTGACCTTAGTTCCATGATTGCCCTCACCTTATCTGGATTAGGTTCTACACCGGCGGGGGTGAGAAGATGGCCTAGGAACTTTCCTCGGCTTGCCCCGAAGACACACTTCAAGGGGTTCAGCCTCATCTTAAACTTGCGGAGAGTGGCGAAAGTCTCTTCCAAGTCCTGGATGTGGGAGTCGACATCCAAGCTCTTGACCATGAGGTCATCCACGTACACTTCGAGATTCCTCCCCTTCTGCTCTCGGAAGACCCTATCCATCATTTTTTGATAGGTGGCCCCCGCATTCTTTAGCCCGAAGGGCATCATTTTGTAACAATAACATCCGTCTCCCGTGATGAACGAGACATCTTTGACGTCAGGGGGGTGCATTTTGATCTGGTGATAACCTGAAAAAGCATCCAGAAAACTCATTACAGGGAAACCGACGGCTGAGTCAACCAGCGCGTCGATCCGAGGCAAAGGATAACAATCTTTCGGGCATGATTTATTAAGAAGAGAAAAGTCAATACACATCCTCCACCGGCCGTCTCCTTTTTTAACCATTACAACGTTGGAGACCCAGCCGGGGTATTGGATTTCAGATATGAAGCCAGCCTCGAGGAGCTTGGCGACTTCCTCCCTGATTGGCTCGGCGAGCTTGTCCGTGATGGATCTTTTTTTCTGCTGGATGGGGGGAGCCTCCGGGTCCAGGTTGAGGCGATGGCAGGCCACGTCGGGGTCGATCCCTGGCATCTCCGCGGCGCTCCAGGCGAAGATGTCCACGTTCCTCTGGATGCACTCCAGCATCCTGCCTTGAGCTTCCGGGGTCAGGCCTCCGCTGACGCGGACCTTCTCCACCCTGCCTCCAATGGTGAGGACCTCCATCTCCTCCACCTCTTCCGCTGCCTCCAGACGGGACTGCTCCTCCCATTCCTCGATACCTCCCCTTCCGGGGGCGAGGACCTCTTCCTCAGCCTCCTCGACGGCCATGGCCTCGGCCGACTCCCGAGTCTCTTCCGTGACCTCCTCCCGAGCGCGGCACTCCACCTCCATTTCTTTGTCAGCTTCCTGCTTCTCCTCCTCCAACCTCCGCCCCATCTCCTCGGCCCCCTCCAGCCAAGAGATGGAGTTTACCGCCGAGACGTAGCACTCCCTTGCCTCCTTAGGGTCTCCTCGGACCCGGATCTGGACCCCCTCGACGTTGAGCTTTAGACACTGGTGGAAGGACGAGGGGACGCAGCGGAAGGCACTGATGAGGGGTCTCCCGAAGATGGCACTGTAGCTGCTAGGGGCGTCCACGATGACAAACTTGCAGTTGCGTGACTGCCCCCCCAGAGTGACATGGAGTCCCACTCCTCCCTCGACTTTTTTCCTCTCTCCTGAAAAGCCGAACAGAGGCCCATCCGAGGCTAACACCCTCCTGGCCTCTACCTTCATCGCATCGAACGCCTTCTTGAAGATGACGTTGACCGAACTCCCATTGTCCACAAGGATGCGGGAGACAGTGAAATCCTCGATGGCTGTCTGGATGACCAGCGCATCGCAAAAGGGGTCCTCGTGACCCGGCAAGTCCTCTCTGGAGAAGGTGATTTTCTCCTCCGGGGGAGGGGACTGGGATGTGGAGCCAACGCTCCTTCTGTACATAGTGTGAAGGCTTGACTTACGGGAAGCCTCGATCCCGGCCCCCCCGTGGATCGCTCCGATCCTTTCTCGGGTGCCCACATCAACCCGGTCCTCGCACCGATCCCCCTCCTCCCGAGGCCGGATCTCCTCTATCCGGACTTCCTGATGGTCTTGCTGTTGCTGCTCCCTTCTCCCTCTCATCTCGAGGAACTCCGGACACGTGGATGTGAGGTGCCCCTCTTCCTGATGAAAGTCACAATAGGGCAGGTCCACCCTGACCTCCCTCCTTCTCCTCGGCTGTCCTCTCCTCCTCCCCCTCATGGCAATTGCCATCGCCTCCTCCTGGTCGGGGAGAGGGGGTCTCTGACCCTGCCTACCCCCCTGGGGATTGTACTGCCCTCGGCCACCCTGGCGGTTATCTCCTCCCTGATAACCTCTTCGTGGTGCCTGGTCTTGCCACTCGGGCCTCCATCCCAAACGGTGGGTCTGCTCCGGACGCACCCACCTGGGTTGCGGCTGTTGCTGCGGCTGCTCCCTTTGCCGAGGTTCAGCCCTCCTCTCCTCCTGAATTCGGCCACCCCTTGGCCTCTCCTCCTCCACGGCCCACTTGGTCAACCTTCGCGCAAACTCTGGATGTGCTGCCTCCATATCGGCCTCCCTGGCCGCTTTCTCCAGGAGTGCTTCGAAAGACACTGGAGGTGATCTCTTCAGTTCCATCGCGAAGAACCCGGATTGGAGACCCAGGGTGAAGGCCACCATCATGGTGTGCCCTGGCATCTCCTGAACTTGGGACAGTTCCTCTTGGAACCTGTCCAGATAGCTTCCCAGGGTCTCTCCCACCCTCTGCTTGATGCGGAACAAAGACTCCGCCTCCTTCTTCCTCTTCTTAGAAGTGGTGAATCTCAGCATGAAACCCCGTCGCAGATCCTCAAAGCAGTAGATGGACCCGGTCGGGAGTTGGTGGAACCACTCTCTCGCCTTTTCTCTGAGGGTGATGGCGAAGAGTCGGCACTTGAAGCCGTCTGACATCTGTCGGATAGAGACCATGTCCTCGAACCACTGGATGTGGTGGACCGGGTCTCCTCTCCCGGAGTAGTAAGTCATCTCTGGCTCGCAAAACCCCTCGGGAACTGGGGCTGAAGAAACGAACTCGCTGAAGGGGCTCCCCCCCTCAGCCGGGCGAGACGGGAACTCCCTCCCTGCAGTCTCGCCGAAGTGGTACTCGGCGGCCGAGCCGGGGAACAGAACTCGCCCCTGGAACTCGCGCTCGCCTCTCTCGGCGGGTTCCTTCCCTGGTCGCCTGAGCGGCGCGTCGTCGCCGAGTGCGGGAGCGGCGACCACCGGAACTGCCGGTGTCGCACTCTCAGCTCGCATGCCGAGGGCGGTCCTGACAAGCCCGAGGATCTCCTCCCTAAGCTCCGCCGGCACGCTCGCCGCTGGGGGTGGGGGGGGAGGGGGTGGCGAGTTGCCCCTGCCTGATCCTTGTCCTTCTTCTCCAGTCATCGAGCCTGCAGAAGGTTTTCTCTGCTGACCACTTTCCACGCTCACCGCACCAAAATGTTGAAACCGGAAAACCGGTCTCTTATGGAGTTCGACCCTTGGGGAAGGGTGGCCGCGCACCTACTTCGCTCCTGCAAGAAAATGACAAGAAAAAAGAAGAACCAAGGACTAGACCAAGGGCCCGGCGTGGAGGTCCCACCACACACCCGGAAGATCTTAGAGCGCTTCCCCTCCTTAGCCAAGTGCCGCGCTAAGGTACCTCAGAAAGCGCTAGTAGGCCGGAGAGTTAGTAAGCATGCCTTCTGAGGTACCCCTTGGGTCCTATTTATAGGAAAAGATGGCCTGCCAATATACAACCTTCACTGTTCTCGAGGACTACAGGCAGACCAAAGGGGGCAACAAGGTAAAAGTATGTCATGGCCAAGATGCGAGCTGGACCTGAGGTAGCACTCGCTCGGCAGGGGGCCTAACTCGCCTCGCCCTGGGCCTAGGCGAGCACGTACTCGGCAGGCTATGCTCGACTATCGCTGAGCTCGGCCCGACTACCGCCGAGCTCGGACTCGGCACGACGATCGCCGAGCTCCAACAGAAACTGAGCTCGGCATGGGGATCGTCGAGCTTGGTTCGACTACCATCGGGCCCTACTCCTTTACCCGAGCTCGGTCTCGGCATGCCGGGCTTCGTTCGGCCATCGTCGAGCTCGGCTCGACTATCGCCGAGCTTGGCTCGGCTATTACCGAGCTCGGGCTCGGCTCGACTATTACCGAGCTCGGGCTCGGCTCGGCTATTACCGAGCTCGGGCTCGGCATGCTGGGTTCACATTGCGGTCTGAGCCGGCCGGTTCAACTCCTGTTGACCACTCGCGGGATACGGGGTTGTACATGTTTGGTGGCTGGATTGAGACCATTATAGAAAGTCTGAATCTGAATCCATGAAGGTAAGACATGATGAGGACATCTCCTTAATAGATCCTTGAATCGTTCCCATGTGTCGTACAACGATTCAGATTTCAATTGAACATATGTAGAGATGTCGTTCCTTAGCTTCGCAGTTTTCCCCGGTGGAAAGTACTTCATCAAAAACTTTTCAACCATCATGTCCCAAGTAGTAATCGATCCTCTAGGTAAAGAGTTGAGCCACTGCTTTGCCTTATGCCTTAGTGAGAACGGAAACAATCTCAATCGAATGGCATCGTTGGAAACACCATTGATCTTGAATGTATCACAAATCTCTAAGAATCCGGCTAAGTGGGTGTTGGGATCCTCATCTTGCAAGCCATCATATTGAACATATTGTTGAACCATTTGTATAACACTCAGCTTTAATTCGAAATTGTTGGTTGGAATAGGTGGTCTAACGATGCTCGACCCAGTACCCTGGAGATTGGGCCTAGCAAAGTCAGACATGGTTTGCTCATTTTGATTTGCCATGGTATCTAAATCTTCTGGATGGTGTTCTCCTTGATTCACTGTTTCTTCTTCTAACAGTTCGTTTACAATATCTATGGTATTGATCCCCACGTCTCTTTGATTGGTGTTGTGAATAATTCGTTCTGGATCAGAATGAAATGATTCTAGCCCAGAATTTCTTCCTCTGGTCATGGACTAAAAGACTACAAAATAGAGATTAAGTAATATAATCACATTATAAACTAATTTACAAATATTTATTAGTAAACAAGAATGGTAGATTAATAGAGTTAAAGCTTTCAAAATATTGAAAAAGTCCCCGGCAACGGAGCCAAAAACTTGATGCGTATTTTAGCTCTAATATAAACCATGTAGATAGGTAAAAGCTTAAATAGATTTTACTCTCAGGCAAGTGCACCTATCAATCATAGTATAAGAGAAATCTACATCTCGTGTCGTATTCCACATGGCTTTTTCAAATACTCGTACTCACCCTCACTCTATTATCACACCGATAATTAAAATTGAATTCTAACCTACAATAACCTAACTATGACTATTTAGATAAAATACATTGGAGTGTCAAATTCATGAAAAGGTGAAAGTTAAGAGCATTCACATGAAATTACTTTCGCATTGATTCAAATCTAGCTAATCATGTGATAACACATTATCAAATCCATTGTAATGTAAGGGTACGACATCCGTTAAATTCTCTCTCGAGCAATTCAAAATCTAACTTAAGTGAGTAAATTTTCTCTCGAACAATTTACAATACTCAAATTTGCATTAAGTACGTTACCCAATTTACTACACAAATTCATGAAATCCTATCTCTAACATATCATAAATTCATTTATGCGTATCAAAATTATACAATTAACATATCTCTCGATCATGAAAATTACAATGTAAATAGAAATAACACCTAATTATGAAATTATTAACATCATTATAAACATCCAATTTCTCAATCTAGAGGTTTGAAATTCATGAATAACAAAAGCTAAATTCATATTTAGGATAATCATTTTTGTTCCAAGGATTATATACGCATAAACTACCACAAATTTGATGAAAATAATGCGATGCATGATTAAACAAATTGTTCAAATACAAAGTTCATGTAAAATATAAAAATAAGGAAAGTTGAATCACCATGATAAGATCAAAATTAAGAAGATACATGAAAAATTAAAGGCATACAAAAATCCTCTTAAATTATCCTTATCTTGGGTGCTCCACTTTCGTCCTCCAGAAAAGCTCCAATGCAAATTGATCCAAAAGTCTAGATTAATTTTTTCTCCAGGTTTTTATAGTCTCATAGCAAACATGGTCGGACACGGGTTCCAACTCGGCCGTGTCACTTGCCATGTTGACGGTTCTAGGGCAGTTCCACACGAATCCGCACGCTTGGACGTGGGCTGTGTCAGCTTACACGGGTACTGACACGGCCGTGTTGTTCTTCATGTTCTTCAGACACGGGTTGACCGGCTTTAATTCTTCAATTTGTCCCGAAAAGGACACTGGCTGGGAACACGGGCGTGTTCCCTCCCGTGTGGTGCTCTGACTCCTCCTCCATTAAATCAGATTCAGCCAGAATAGAACACGGGTAGGAACACGGGCGTGTTCCTACCCGTGTGTGACCAATTCTTCTCCTGTGCTCAGCCATGTTGGTCCCGTCAACTCCCCTGTTTGCTCCAAGACTTTTAGTTCCACTGGTTCGATGTACCTGTATTAGAGAAATGTAGTAAGTGAAGAGCTCAATACATGAAATAGTAAAAACTCCAAACTATGCTCTACTATTCATGATAATACCAATTCCTAACTATTCTCGCGCAATTACTTGATGAAGAGGTAGGAAAACAATGAACATGATTACAATTATGATAGTAAAAAGCCTATCATAATTGTACTCATCAAGCTCCCAGGGTCTCGGTGGGACAGCTCCCAGGGTCTCGGCGGGACAGCTCCCAGGGTCTCGGCGGGACAGCTCCCAGGGTCTCGGCGGGACAGCTCCCAGGGTCTCGGCGGGACAGCTCCCAGGGTTTCGGCGGGACAGCTCCGAGGGTCTCGGCGGGACAGCTCCGAGGGTCTCGGCGGGACAGCTCCGAGGGTCTCGGCGGGACAGCTCCCAGGGTCTCGGCGGGACAGCTCCCAGGGTCTCGGCGGGACTGCTCCCAGGGTCTCGGCGGGACTGCTCCCAGGGTCTCGGCGGGACTGCTCCCAGGGTCTCGGCGGGACTTCTCCCAGGGTCTCGGCGGGACTGCTCCCAGGGTCTCGGCGGGACTGCTTCCAGGGTCTCGGCGGGATAGCTCCCAGGGTCTTGGCGGGACAGCTCCCATGGTCTCGGCGGGACAGCTCCCAGGGTCTCGGCGGGAGAGTTCCCAGGGTCTCGGCGGGAGAGTTCCTAGGGGTCAGCTATTTTGCCCCAGGTGGGCTGTGAATAGCTGCTCAGAACAGCGGAGTTTGGCTGTTGGCAGACCAACCCCTGGGTATTTTGGTAATTTCAGAACATTGAGATTTGGTTATTGGCAGACCATCCCTAAAAATCTATAAATAGACCATTGAGGGTGCCTTAGAGAGCATCGCTTGTTAGCCACTAAAATCCCCTTGCTCTCTTCCTCCAAGGCACCTAGCTCAAGCATTGTCTTGGGAGGGGGAGATCTCAAAGGTCTTCCGGGTGTGAGGTGGGACCTCCACGCTAGAGCCGATGGTCTGTTCCTAGCTTCTTGAGCCTTTGGCCTGTGACGTTCTCCTGAGTGTAGTAGGTGTGAGGTCACCCCTTTCTTGGAACCCCGAACTCCACAAAGGTTAATTTTTGGCTTCAACATTATCCTTCCAATTGTTTTAATTAATGTCTTCCTTTTGTTTTAGCAGTTTTTTTCCCATCTTGATTCAAGGAATTGGAAGTGCTTATCATGATAAGATTTTTTGAGGCTTTAAAAGTGGGTTAGGTGGATTCTTGCGCCTGCATCATAAAAGTGCACTTTTATGATGTAGTACAGACGTCATACCCTAAGTTGTTAAAGGCGCGCCTCGGCGCGCCTAAGGCTCCAGGCTCAACAGGCTCAGATGATTGTGCCTTCGTGCGCCTTTTTTGCGCCTTTGGAGCATTAAAGGCGCATATGAGTCAAATTTTGACTATAAATTTTTTTTTCCAAATTAAAGAAAAAAATAATGTAAAAATTCAATAATTTTTGCATGATGTAATGTTTGTGAAACATAATCGGGCGTCGAGACTTAAATATGATTTTAATGACCACATTAATTTTATTTTTTAAGAGATATAAATGATAGTAATAAATTATTAATGAGTAGAATAAATGAAAAATCTGATTTAGAAGATGAATTGGTGTTTAATGATAAATATTTAAAATGAATGTGATTGCGCCTTACCTTCGTCAGGCGCGCGCCTGCGCCTTGAGCCTTGCGCCTAGGCTCCAAGACCTCTTTGCGCCTTGGTGCGCCTTGCGCCTTTAATAACTAAGGTCATACCTGCCCGTCACCCTGGAGTTCCTTCAGGGGCCCACCTGGAGTCAGTACCAGACGACTTTCTTCAAATCAACAACCCGTACACCCAAACCAGGTCTCTGTTATAGAGTTACCACCATGCGACAATTTGTTGAGGCCGATGCTCGATCCCTAGAACTCCTAAATAGAGCCTTCACCAATGTTATCATCACCAACTGAGCCACAGATCAGCTGGTAATGAGAGTCCACCTGAGGACTCTTTATCAAGGAGGTCGGGGGATCGATCCCCGACCTCAACAACCTACTGGTCCTGTGGTAGGACCGATGAGACGGGTTGGGGTGTACGACCTGCGGGCCTAATAAAGCCTCCTGATGTTGACTCCAGGTGGGTCTCCTGGTGGGACTTCAGGGTGGCGGGTCAGGTGGATTCATGCGCCCACTTCATAAAAGTACACTTTTATAATGCAGGACAGACGTCACGCCTACCTGCCATGATGCCACCCTAGCATCACCACTAGTAGGCCCACCTGGCATCACCACCAAGCGGCTTTCATCTAGTCCGCGACCCGTGCACCCCAACCAGCTCTCCGCCATGGAATCACCACCATGCGACATGTTGAGGTTGAGACTCGATCCCCTAACCTCGTAGATAAGAGGCTCTCACCAATGCTCTCATCACCAACTGAGTCGCGGATCAGTTGGTGATGAGAGTCTGCCTGAGGACTCTTTATCAAAGAGGTCGGGAGATCAAGCCCCGACCTCAAAAAACTACGGGCCCTGTGGTTGGTCCGGTGAGATGGATTGGGGTGTACGGCCCGCGGGCCTGATAAAGCCGTCTGGTACTTATTCCAGGTGGGCTCCCTGCTGGGACTCCAGTTTGGCGGGTCAGGTGGATTCCTGTGCCCGCATCACTAATTGTACAAAAAATTAGGTTGTCTACATTAAGAATCAAATCCTCAAATTTAAATATCGGATGAATATCCTTATTACTAGGAATATCAAGCTCATAAAAATTTGACTCAAATTCTCTCATAACAATGTATGAACCTTCTCTCATAACAATGTATGAACCCATTCGCTTAGTACTTGCATTCAAAGCTATCCCCAATCTGAACATCTCAATAATGTGCAAATCATCACTCAATCACTTTCATTGAACATTTGCTCTCTCATGTGATTAGCTGCGTAAGTTTTTAAATGTTTATTATTTAATATAACTTATCATCGAAGTATGACATGCAAATCATGCAATATATGCAAATGATTAGTGACGAACCCAACATACGCACTAAATGCAAACTCTACGTAGTGGTGGAAGTTTCTAAAGATAAGTGATTTATCCGATGGTACCTTTGAACGAGGTATAAAGTACCCATCGAGTGTGTGACAAACACCCAGATGACCACATGAGACCCTGCTACAAAGATAAAAGTGTATGATGTGCCAAATATTTCTCGGGGGATGTGATTCGTCAGGAGGCTCATCCAGTGGAAAATAAAAAAATTCATCGCAGACGGCAGATGTGATAATCACTCTTATCTAAGACATTTGCACTATGACAAATGCTTCCTAGTAAGAAGGAACCATTAGGTGGCCTACCCAGGGGCTCAATGGGGGGCTCATCCAAGGATTTAGTCGTAGCAGGATGATACTTGAGATGAGTGTCATCGATAATAGTAATGTACTTGAGTGCAGTAGATACGACCACTACAAAGTCAATATTATACTCTCGATCTTAACTTAGGATATGACTTGCCATGCCAAAGTGGGGAAATTTGTTTGAACATGCTCACAAAGACGAATTTATGATCGGAGAAATGACTAAGTCAACGCAGAAGGTAAGGAACGAACATGTGTCTCAAGAAATACGCCAAATAAATGACGAACCACTCATTAGACAAAATACCTCACTGGGGTTAGATAAATCAACATCATGTATCACTTTTATCGTGTCCGACAGGGTAAGAGTAGGAATAATGGTGGCTTCAAAATAGGAATGACTTGTACTGTGGAGGTCAATGTGCGAATCCACTCAACTAACACTAGTGGATCTCATTGACTGTTCATAATGAAGGACGAACTGGTATGTCTACTCAAGGGACTTTAAGCAATGATAGGTCAACTCAGTACGCATCTCGAATCAAAGTCCAAACTGAAGTTTGGAAGTGGTCATAGTTAGTTCCTTTTGGATGTCGCTCCTCGTCACTAACTCAACAAAATGATCCATATGCTCATCGACTTACATGGATCCTTATCAAATGGGAAATAATTGATTGAGCAGATGACGCCGATACAATGCAGGTAATTACCTTTGACACAAGCTACACTTCATCTCCACCCAACTAATGATGCAGTGAAAATGATCCCACTCACGGGTCCTCTCAATAGTAGACCCATATGGTCTCGCCTAATTTAGAAGTTTAAGTTTTGCAAATTTGATGCGACGCTCACCTAATATTCAAAATAGTTGAGATAATATTTCATGTCCCCGAACCAATAACTAAACGACTCGGAACTCGATGGACCGTCAAACGATGGGGCAAAAACACGAATCCTATTCTCAAGATCTCTCTCGAAATGATGTTCCTCGCAGTAATAATCCCTAATATAATTGAGTCGTGCCGAAGGTTCAACACGATCTTCATTGCGTGATGATAGGGATGACGATAATCATCATAGTCATGGTCTCTAGCATAGTGGAATCGCGTCGGGGGGTCGACATGATCTCTGGAAGTGGTGTGCAGCGAACGAGAACAATTATCGTAAAAACATGGTGATCTTTTCGAAGGGGTATGTGGGATCAAGTATATATAAACTCAAGATCCTCAAGCAAAGTAGAGGGATGATGTCGATAAGTATCCACGAAGGAACCTATGGAATCAATGATTGCATATCAAAATAAAGCCCGAACCTGGGGCTCTGATACTAATTGTCGCAGTACGAATCTACGAGTGTAGGATGCGAGCATGCACTAACTCTAGATGCAATGCAAGCGAACATGTGATGAATGCAATGGACCTATAACAAACCCTAATATACATATGAGGTTGAATGCACACACAATTTGATGAACTTCTGACGGTTAAGTATAAACTCTAATGCGATGCCTGTAAATGATTCAATCATACAATGATTTCCGACATGCAATTAATTAACAATGTTAATTTTAAAATCTTGCACCAGAATCAAAATAATCACAAATATGCTAATTAAGTAAGAGTGACAGGGCAACCCGGTGCATAAAGCATCCCTGTGCAGCGAGGGTTTGAGGAAGGTCCCATCACAAGGGTGAAATGTAGGCTAACCTTACCCTGCATTTTTGGTTTGCAAATTAATTGAGATTGCACCGAAGTTAAATAAAAGACAAATAAATCTAGCACACATACTGGAATTAAGCAAGCCAAGATATTTAGAGTAAAATATTTTTAGTAATAAAAATACACCAGTAAAGTGTGAGGAAGTGAAAACTAATGTAAAGACTCACCAAATAATTGACACCGACGGTGGAGGAAGTGGTATGGTTTGTGAAATTTATGAATTTGATTCAACGTAGGAATGTAGAGGTGGGGTGGAGGTGGCTGAGTGGGGGTGGAATGGAAGAAGGGTGGCTATAAGGGGGATGGTCAATGTTAGTAAGGAGGTTGGGACTACAGGGGGTGGCTGCGGGGTTGATAGAGCGGGGGATACGGTAGGGAGTCGCTAGAAGAGGCAAGTGGTGGTTATGGTGGCTATATGACGACGCACCACGTCCAATTCGCATGTACTCCCGTAGGAGGTGGTGAACCGCTGCCCGGATGGATGATCGGAGTCCGTGGTTGCATTCAGATGTTAGATTTGAGCCATTTTCATATTTTTCGTTTTTTATTTGGAGTTGTATTTAGTCCCCGATCTGTCCAGACATCGTGAGCCGTCCGATTCGGGTGGTTTGATTTCAGTTTTTCTGTATTGCAGTTATAGGCGGTTCTAGGGTTTATTTAAAGGGGCAGATTGACGGTTTTGGAGGTATCGTGCGTTTTGAAAAGAACAGAGCCGCCGATCTTTACAAGAGCGATTCGTGGACTTCTCCCCCGGTGCGACGCCGGGAAGCCACCCTCCGCCTCCTCACCGCCGGTGTGATGCCGGGAAGCCACCCTTCGCCTCCCTCTTCCTCTCCCATAGGCCCCGCCTCCGTCTGCTCCTTCTTGGTCCAAGCCTGTAGCCCGCATAGTTCGTCTCCTCTCCCGTAAGCCCTGATTCCGTCCCTTCCTCATCTCCGGTAGGCCACCACACTTCTACAGCCGATTAATCAACACCGCCCCCATCAACGCACTCCCATTCCAGTTCCTCCTTAGCCACCGACTACCCCACCCTTGTTCTAATCCGCCAGACTTATGCCCAGCCAGCTCCCGACATTTTTCCGTGAACCATATCCCGTAACCCCTGTAACCAAAATTTCCCTCCCCTCCTCTCGTAGCCATCCCGTCCCGCTCAATTCCTGCCGCCAGCATGTTGCCCCCACCCCCTACAGTGCACCTCTACTAAACTAACCCCTTCATCCAACCCTACATACACCCCTCGACATCCCCTCCCATTCCAGTTCCTTAACCGACGCCCTCCACTCCCAGCAACAATCCTGGATGCCCTTCAGCGACCGTTATTGCCGCCCCTGCATGTGTGAATTATGGTAAAATCTTATCCTTTACTGTTGTTATTTTTGGCAACGCATATTGTGGTGGATAACTATTTCCTCTTGTTATTAGTTCATTTGTTGTATAACTTGCGAGGTTTAATCTGTAAACGCTTAAAATTATTCGCGCCTCTATCGTTTGTAAAATTGGTATTTTATTTCCCTTTAATTAACTATTTGCGACTGCACGTGCACCTGCTGTTAAACTTATAACAATTAATTACTTGTTGTAATTTTGGTGGACCGCTCTTGCATTACATCGCATTTAGGGCTGTATTTAGAGGGTCCACCCTGTGTCAGCCTTACCACTGCATCAAATTGATATCAGAGCCCAAGGTTTGGGCCAAATTTACATGTGCAAAGGTAGGTTCGAGCTTTTGTTAGCACGCAGTTATTGAGTTCATAGATTTTGTCCTATGTCGAGCTATTTGCATCATCTTTCGCCTTCATTTGAGCGACTCTTATTACCACGATGAGAGGTCCTCACATTATCGTCAATACACTTCTCGAAGCCCTTATGTTGGTAAAGTTGAGTATCGTTCAGTTCATCGTCGCAACACTTCCCCTCTATTGAGGAACCCGAGTCTATATATGTGCGACCACCACCGCATGTTCATAGGGCCCACGTCCACCCACGAGCAAAATCTGATTATGTTAGGAATTATCGTCTAGATGACCCTCAAGAATCCTATAGAGATCACAATCGTCAAGACTCTCCTAGTGTTCCACAAGTAGAGCTACCTGAGGCTGAATTTCAACGATTAGTTCTTGACCACTTTGATCTCTTGGATGCTCAATTTGATCTCATAAGATCTACATTAGGAAGAAAGTCTAGGGATTTGGGTCAAACCACCAATGCATCTAGTAGTGTTCCCACTGATATGAGAGATCTGACACCTGATTTTGCTACTTCCTCTTTTGACGAGTGTGCTCTTGTAGTTGAATCTGATCATGACCTTATGATACATGTAGAGAGCAATACTGAAAGTGTAAAGTTGTCAACCTAAATCACCTAGAGGGGGGTGAATAGGTGAATCGTGCGTCTATTTGCGGAATAAAAATTTTAACGAACTTGCACACGTAATCAAGCAATCACAGAAAGACAAGAAGATTTATATTGGTTCCCCAATCTTGGGTACGTCCACTTTACCTCACCGATCTAGCAAATCACTAGACTCGGCTACTCCACTATCTCGGATTGAAAATAATCCTACGCCTCGGAACCAAGTTCCTACAAACTCGATCCAAATGGATCTACACTCGGAAGATGAAAACTTCCTACAACTCGGAGAACAACGCTCCTACACTCGGAGAATAATCTCCTACAAGATTTACAAAGAGGTTTGAAAATACAAACAAAAATTTATCTCAGATCTGGAAATATTGAACTCTAGGTTTTCTTCTGAACTTGGCGGCTTTTTCAGAATTTGTAGAAGAAGAACCTCTGTAGATCTGACCTGAGAAGACATAGGACCTACTCGATCAAGGAGAGGATGAAGATTCCTTGAACAACAGGTCTTTCTTGATCGAAAGCAGAAAGATCGATCTCACGTTGGGCGGCGGCGGCGGCTTCAGAATATTGTTCTTCTTGGAGAGAGAAGGCCGATCCAGAAATTTAGAATGTACGGAATTCCGCTTCTTGTAATTGTTAGGATTTTGTCTTAACGAGAAGACTTTATATAGGATTATCCTTAACGGTTAGAAAAGACATTAATAACGACACGTAGACCAATCACGTTAAGTCATTTGAAAATTTCGGCCGATCTGGACTTAAAATAATTTTCTGAAAAATTTTACTTTCAGTTCTCGAGAACTAGAAACTGAGTTCTCGAGAGCTATCAGGACTTCTCGAGAACTATACTACTTTGAAGATGTCTGGACTTCTCGAGAACAAAAGGCTGAGTTCTCGAGAACTAACTGACTTCTCGAGAACTATGGAGACTTCTCGAGAACTAACACTTAAGAGAGATTTCTGAGGCAACTTTTGACTATTCGTGAAATAGGGCTGGCAGTTCTCGAGAACTTAAGCCAAGCTTCTTGAGAACAAGTTGGAGTTCTTGAGAATTATAATTGAGACTTCTCGAGAACTGGTCAAGACTTCTCGAGAACAAAGAAGACTTCTCGAGAACTACATCAGGCTTATCGAGAACTCTGACTTAGAAAAAATTCTTGAACCCGTCTTCATCCCATGCTCCCAAAGTTTGAACATAAAGTGTATCCCAATTGAGAGGCTACACATGAGTCAACACCTTGGGTCACACAGTGAGGAATTACACTGTATGGTCCTGTGTTCCTGACCCACTGTAGACTGACATTGGTCTACACTTAGCAATGGTAATCTGCAAACACACAGCTAAACAATGATATCAAATACAACTTAATTCATCTTAGTTCAAGGGGGACTTCAAGCAAATCTGAGTTATTGTGGATGCAATACCCAACAATCTCCCCCTATTTGTAGAAGTCAGAACCCTCTACACTAAGGTGAATTATGACGATTAAGAAAGAACTGGAAATGAATAATTTAATCTAAATGCAACAAGAGATTAATTGAACACACAATTAGACAAAACTAGGAATTGTATATATGTAATGTTTTAGATTTCTAATCAACAACCATTTCATCCAAATTCTCAAAAACATTTCAACAAGAGTTCATTCTTTGCTTTGATGCTGTCTATCCTGCTTCTCCTGCTGTCTCCTCTGATAGCTGAAGGGCTTAGGATAGTACCTAGGAGGCTTTAGAGGAGCTTTGGGATTATTCCTGCCAAACTCTCTATCATATATTCTTCTCTTGGTCATGGACTTCTCATATAATTCCCACTCAGAGGAGCTGTAGTGGAGATTCCTGTTCTCATTAAAGTTCATCACTAATTTTAGAGTATCAAGAATTAAGCTTTTAGAAGTGGGGCTCCAAACTTCAGCAAACTCCTTTGCTTTCCTTTTCTCTGCATCTGGCTGGGGAACAGATTTGCTTGTAGATGGACCTTCTCCATACTTTCTCTTCTTGGGGATATGAAGTTCAGGTAGACCTTGAGGAATATCATCATCCCAAACCTGGGAATAGGAGGCAGGAGGAGGTACCTGGTCTTCTGGCCTTGGAGAAAAAGTAGGCATTTGAGGTTGAGGCATCTGGCTGGATTTACCTTCAACAAGGGGGTTCAGGTGATGAAGAATGATATTAGGATTAGCCTGAAAGTCAGGGAATATTTGGTTGTGCATCCAGACTGTAGTGTCATAAGTGTGGAATTTCACTGATTGGATTTGATCTAAAACATTCTTATTTATCTCAGTCAATTTCTCATTCTAGAGAGATTTTGCATCTGTAGTAAGTTTTTCCACTTATTCTTTCACTAAACTCTCCCCTTTTCTGATTTTTACACAAAGCTTTTCTATGGTGTCTTCTTTGAATGTTTCTACTTCCTCACAGGTTTTCATTACATGTTCTTGAGCTTTCTTTTCCAATTGAATTTAGTTATTTGCCAGTGTGACAGACTGTTCCATGACCTGACCAATACTGGTAATGGTGTGGTCTATGGCTTTGCCACCAATTCTGAACAGCTCTTTAAGAGAATCTGTATTGTGTTGGATCTCTGCAAATCCTCTGCTCATTTCCTTTTCTAGAGCAGTGACCTGATCTTTGACTGACTTGAGAGATTCATCAAAATATTGCCTTTGAGCAGCCAGCATACCTTCAATCTTAGATAGAATATCCGAACTTACAGTTGCAGCAGCAGCAGTCGGAGTGGCAGAAACAATGGCAGTAGGAGGGGCACTAGGTGTAGCAATCTTAGGTGGAGGAGGTGCTTTCCATGGAGGAATTTCTTCTATTACCATAGAGCTCCGGGCTCTTACAGTGTGAGATACTGTATCAGCCTCCTCATCAACAAATCTTGGGAGGGAGAAGTCAAGGTTCCTGAGAGGGGCTTCCACCTCTTCAGGTTCTGGCTCATCCTCTTCAGAGAGAGGAATGGTCTCTGGTGGAGTAGATTCTTTCCTTGGAGAGGGAGAAGGAGGTGGAGTAGCTTGGGGTGAGGATGGAACTGATGAGGGATCCTTTGAGGGTTCTTCAGCAGTGTCCTTGAAAAGTGGAGGAAGAGGTTCATCTGAAGTGAGTTCTTCAACCATTCTGTCAATGACTTCAGTTGTGTTCTGGAGGGTTTCCTGTACTTGAATATCTGAGAAAGTATCATCTGGAGCAATTTCCACTGGGGACCTGGTTGGAGAGGAAGGAGTAGGTCTGACAACAGGAACAGAGGCTGCAGGCTCCCCCTCAGTTGCTGCACCAGATGGTTCAGCAACATGATGAGAGGAGGGAGATGAGGTCCTGACCTCAGAGGCAGAAGCTGCAAGTTCTTTAGCTAACTGCTTGGAATTCTTCAGCTTGAGTTCTCATCTTTGGATGGAGGCCAATGAAATCTTTTTCAGGTGATGGATCTGAGTACTTTTAGAGGTTTTGAAGGTGACTGGGTCAATCTCACTCAGCAACAGGGAAATTATCCTTGCAAACATGGGAGCCTGAATACTATCCCTGATCAATTCAAATACCATCATTCCATATTGAAATTTCTTTCTGCAGATAATAACTGTCATAACACCAAATAGGTCATTGGTTATGAAACTAATGGACCCTGTTCTGCATCACAAGATCTTTCCAATTAAATCTACCAGAAGCTTTCCTACATCATTGAAGAGATTTCTCCTTAAAGAGATGAAATCCACAGAAACTCTACAGAAAGAGTAAGTTCTGTCATAATCTTCAAGTGTTAGGTCATCCTCTTCATCCACAACGGGCAGCTTTAGGAGCTTTGAAACTCTGGTTTTGTCTAACTTGATTTTGATCCTCCTGACTTTAGTTTTCAAAACTGTACCATTTCTCCTCACATTAGCATTCCTAAAGAATTCCTCTACATCTAGAAATGAAATCTTGCAGGGTTCTGAGAGAACAAACATCAGACCGGCTGTTTCCAGGAGAAGGAGCAAGTTCTTGAAGTCATCAGAAATGTCTGCAATCCCTGCGACGACGAGTTCACTGCCGACTTCTATTTTCGAACTCTGCGCCATGGACGCTGACGACGGCGACAAACGGAGCGCAAGACGACGGCTGCGGCGAAGCTTTCTGTCGGCGGAAGACAAAGAGTTTTCGAGAAGACTGTTTGAAGTGGCGGTTGATTTGAGATTTCTAAAGTATTCTATATATAATCCTAGTAATGTCAATTAAGTGTCTAATTAATCTAGGGTTAGGACTGAAATCAAGCGGGTTTTCGAAATAGAAGAAATTAATCAGAAATAAAAAAAGGACGGGCATTTCTCGAGATGTAGGGTTAGTTCTCGAGAACTGTCAGAGGACTTCTCGAGAAGTATGATATTAGTTCTCGAGAACTGAAGAGACTTCTCGAGAACTGTAGAGACTTCTCGAGAGACAGATCAAAATTCTCGAGAAGTAGCTTGAGTTTTCGAGAATTATTACTTTACTTTTCGAGAAGTAGACTGAGTTTTCGAGAACTAGTACTTTACTCTTGAGAAATTTCTGACCTGTTTGAGGTATCCTCGATTCTTGAGCTTTGAACTGATTTCCTGTGATTTATCCTTCTTTGTTTAACATCCCAAGTTTAGTTTTGAATAAATTGAACTTGGTCTCGTCCAGCGGCTTCGTGAAAATATCTGCAACTTGCCGATCTGTTGACACGTACTGCAGATCCACATCCCTTTGCTCCACATGCTCCCGGATGAAATGATATCTGAGCTTGATGTGCTTTGTCCGGCTGTGCGAGACTGGGTTGTTTGCGATTGCGATCGCGCTGGATGAGTCGCAGAACAATGGAATGTCTTTGACCTTCATATTGCAATCTTCTAGCTAATTCTTGAGCCAAAGTAACTGTGCACAACAACTACCGGCAGAAATGTATTCTGACTCGGCCGTTGAGATTGCGACACAATTTTGCTTTTTGCTGCTTCATGAGATAAGCCTTCTTCCAAGGAACTGACATGTCCCGGAAGTGCTTTTCCTGTCATCTTTGCTACCTGCAAAGTCTGCATCTGAAAAATCAATTAGTTCGCTGTCATTACTTCTTGGGTACCATAAGCCAAGATTTGGTACCTTTAAAGTATCTCAAAATCCGCTTTGCAGCAGCATAGTGAGATTCCTTACAGTTCACTTGGAATCTAGCACAGACACATGCAAAGAACATTATGTCTGGTCTACTGGCATTAAGGTAGAGCAAGGATTCAACTATGCTTCTGTATTTGGTTTCATCAAAAAGTTTCCCTTTCTCATCCTTGTCCAGAGACATAGCTGAGGTCATTGGAGTACTCGTAGAGGTTGCACTCTCCATTCCGAATTTCTTAATCAACTCCTTGGTGAACTTCGTCTGTGAGATGAAAATTCCATCTTCAGATTGTTTCACCTGAAGTGCTAAGAAATACTTCAGCTCTCCCATACTACTCATTTCAAACTTCCCTTACATAAGTTTAGAGAACTTTTTGCAGAGGTTGTCGTCTGTAGAGCCAAAAATAATGTCGTCGACATAGATTTGCACTAGCAAAATCTTGTCTTTAATTTCCCTAAGAAATAATGTCTTATCTATCTTTCCCCTTGTGAACTTGTTCTCGAGGAGAAAGGTAGATAACGTTTCGTACCAAGTTCGAGGAGCTTGTTTCAAGCCGTACATCACTTTTGATAATAAATAAACATACTTAGGAAAATTAGGATCAATGAAACCTGGGGGCTGTTCCACATACACCTCTTCCTTTATGTCACCATTTAGGAAGACTGACTTCACGTCCATTTGGTAGACTGTGAAGCCCTTCAGTGCAGCATAAGCCAGGAACAGTCTGATGGCCTCCAGCCTTGCTACTGGAGCGTATGTCTGGTCGAAGTCGATCCCTTCTTCTTGACGATATCCTTTGGCGACGAGTCTGGCCTTGTTCTTTATGATCGTCCCATCCTCGTCCATCTTGTTCCTATAGACCCACTTAGTTCCAATGACATTCTTACCTTTGGGTCTTAGAACAAGTGTCCACACTTTTGCAGCGCTTGAACTGATTTAGTTCTTCTTCCATGGTCAAGATCCACGATGCGTCTAAGTTTGCTTCCTCAAACTTCTTTGGTTCAACCTGCGAGAGAAAACTTAAATAGAGATTCTCATTAGTTGTACTTCGACGAGTTCTGACACCATCCCGGGGATCTCCTATGATTTGGTCCATTGGGTGATCCTTCCGATGTCTAAGCTCTAGATTTCTGGCATCTGGGACTTCTTTAGCCATTGGAATGACTTCATAAATTTGAGCAACGTTTTCATTTTGATCTTCTACCTCACCAATAGGGGTCGGAGAGGTGATCTTGATAAACTTTTCATTTTTACCTTCGGTCGGTTCCTCCAAGCTGATCTCTTTAAGCTTTGTACCTGCAGCTTCAACAAGCACACTAGACGATTCGTCTTGCAACAAGCTTGTCTCATCAAATACAACATGTATTGATTCTTCAACAACCAGAGTTTTTCTATTGAAGATCATATATGCCTTACTATGGCTACTATACCCTACAAAAGTACCTTCAAAACTTTTCTCACTAAACTTGGTAGTATAATACTTACCATTGTTAAGTACGAAGCATTTGCAGCCAAAAATTCTAAAATATGAGACAGTCAGTTTCCTGCCTTTTAGAAGTTCAGAAGGTGTCTTATCATGATTCTTGTTTATGAGGGCTCGATTTTACACGTGGCATGCAGTGTTGACCGCCTCAGCCCAGAAGTATTCCGGTAGTGAAGCATCACTCAACATGGTCCTGCAAGCCTCTATGAGTGTTCTATTCCTTCTCTTAGCTACTCCATTTTGCTGTGGAGTGCGAGCAGAGGAAAACTCATGAAAGATACCTAGACTTTCACAAAATTCTGTCATGCCCCCAGATTTGAAATCATTTCCATTGTCGCTTCTGATTTTGATTATGGAGCTGTTGTGTTCATTCTGGATCTGTCTGACAAAATTTGTAAAGACATCGAAGGTTTCTGACTTGTGTTTTAGAAAGAATACCCACATAAAGCGCGAGTAGTCATCAACAATAACTAATGTATAATCCTTATCTCCTAAACTTCTAATTTGCAGTGGACCGAACAAGTCCATATGAAGTAGGTGTAAACACCTATTAGAGTTTTTTCCTATAATGCTTTTAAAGGTAGTCCTTGTTTGCTTGCCTTTTACCTATGCATGACAAGATCTCTCTTTGACGTACTTGGCATTTGGGGCATCACGTACTAAGTTATGGGAGAATGATTTATTAATAGTTTTAAAATTAATATGTGCTAGCCTCTTGTGTCATTGGTCAACAAGAGACGCACTATCTTTTGCCAAAAAACACACTGGTGTAGAAGAATCTATACAAATGAAATTTAAGCAAAATATATTCCCGCTTCGAGTGCCTGATAGAATTGTTTCCATATTGTCAACAGACTTTATCAAGCACTTGTCAGCGTGGAATTCAACTGTGTATCTTTTGTCGCACAGTTGACTTATGCTTATGAGATTGTGTTCCAATCCCTCCACATAAGCTACATCCGAAAAAGATACGTTACCGTTAGTGATCATACCGTAACCTTTGGTTATTCCTCGATCTGAACCTCCAAAGATGACCTTTGGTCCGTTGCAGACTGGAGTGAAATTCTGGAGTAGGTTTCTTGTCCTGGTCATGTGTCGAGAACATCCACTGTCCAAGTACCAGATTGACATTTTGGTGGCCTTTGGACATACCTGCAATCATAATCACTTTGCCTTAGGAACCCAAACATGTTTGGGTCCTTGGTCTCGGGTTAGAATGCTCCCCCTACGAAGATTAGCATTCTGAGTGGTCAATCTCATGCTGCCAACCTGAGGAGTAGCAACCTTCCTGGTATTAAACCAACAATCGATGGCAAAATGATCAATTTTGCCACAGCACCAACAGTCGAACCTGTTGTATCTTTGCCTTGTGTACTCCTGCTTGACCTTCTGAAGTGATTGTTTAACAGGGGTGGCATTCTTGGAGGAAGAAGCTTCATGGTGATGGCAATCAAAATAATTTCTTCTTCTTTTGAGGTCTTTCCACAACGGGCTTTACTTTAGGTGCTTTCTTGAAGTTGTGACCATGATTATAAGGACCATAGCCCTGAAGAATCACTTCTTCATAAGGTGCCTTAAAGACACTCTCACCAAAGTTTCGAGGACGAGTCCATTCTTGGTACCGAGACTTTGGCTCCACATAGGTAGACCTGGTCAAGTGACCATAGGACGAGTCCAGATCAAACTTATTTGATGGAAAGATAACTTTCTTAAAGACAGTCTGATCTAGAGGAGCTTTCCCCTTTTCTTTGGCCAAGGCCTTCTTGGCGGCCTTATTCTTCCGTTGAGCCTTGTTTCTCTTATAAGATTTACTAGGAGCGTCAGCATGACCTAGTCCAGCTCCTTGGGCCTTAGCTGAGAATTCAGCAATGAGTGGAAGAACATTCTTGGGCTTGGAGAAACTTTCAACAAGTTTCTTTTCAGATTCGAGTTGTTATTCCAACTCTTTGATGATTTTCTCTTTAAAGTCGTGGTGCTTAAGAGCTTGATTGTATTCTTCAATAGCAAGATTGAAGTTCTCTTGAAGAGAGTCAGTCTTAGCGACTTCTTCTCTCAAGCTGCTCTCAATAGCCTTTAGAGACTTAGGCTCTGTTTGGTTGGGCTGTTGCTGATGAAAAGCTGCTGATGAACTGTTGCTGATTGAAAAAGTGCTGATTCTGGAAAACAGAGTTTTGCTAAGAAACTGTTTGGGTAAAACAGAGTTTACAAAACGGAGTTTTCCAAAAGTTTGTTTGGATACAAAACGGAGTTTTTGAGTTTTTGGATACAAAGGCTTTAGCAATTTCTCTTCCATCAAGTCCACATGAAATTGTGATGAAAGAATTTCATTTGACTTGAGTAAATTAATCAATATGCTACTTTTACATAATGCAAGGCAAATCATCCTAAATTACATTAGGCTTCGATCTACAAGTAATTTTCAACAACTATAATTAAGAATCAATAAGCATTATCTCTCAGGTGGTATTACCCCCAACTCACAAAATCTGAGCTAAGGAATTTAATTGAAATAGAAGAAAAACCTAAAAGCGAAGCACGAAGCTCACCAGGAAAAGAGGCGCAATATAGTAATCGCCTTGGAGATACTCAAAAGATCTAGTAACCTTTTGCCTATAATCGAAGACAATATCCGCTGACAAATGCCCCCACAGAATCAATAGCGAGCGTGGGCTCCAAGGGGAACTCATATTCATCAACAATGGGATAACAAGGGTTACCGTCTTTCCCGAGAAACCCTCCTGTGAAGAGATCGTCAATTACGCCAGCCCTCGCGCCAACTGTGATGTTCACGTTGTCTGATTCCTGCCCTAAACGGAACAGATAATCGTTCCCCTCTGAGTCCTTCGACGATCGGGGAAGAAACGCGGGATCGGGAGGAAGCTCGGACTGCTGCAGGGAGGAATGGCTGGCTCCGGTGCTCGCTGCAGGGGAAGAATCGCGGGATCTGGCCGCCTCTGGCTTCGGTATGCGAAGGAAAGAGAAGGAGCGGAGGAGAGGGATAGCGGGAGGATTTCACGATTGTGGCGGAACGCAAGAAAAAGTCGCGGCACGGGAAATATAAGAAACAGCGGATATAATTAAACGCATTTTTTAGTATCAGCTGAACCAAACGCTGCTTATGTCCATAATACCGTTGCGTTTGCACCGCACCACAGCCCATAAGCCGAACCAAACGCTACCTTAATCTCTTTTGCATGAGTTTTCACGACTCGACGACATTTGTCGTAAGTCATGATCAACTCCTTGTACTGGGCCATAAGTTCCGACTCATCTTCAGAAGAGCTATCCTCATGATCATGCTCAGAACTTTCAGATTCAGAGAGAGGAGTGTGAGATTTTACCTCCCCAGTGAACTGGGGCTCTTGTTCGTCATCTGATTGAGCCATGAGCCCAAAGTAGGTTTCCTCTTCTTCACTCGACTCAGATGAGTCGGAGTCGCTGAGAGTCTTGCCCTTCTTGGCCAACAGGCTCTTCTCTGTCCTCTTCTTGTGGTACGAGGACTTCTTTTCCTCTCTTCTGCCACCCTCCTTCTTGTGGGGGCAGTTAGCTATGATGTGACCTGGTTTTTTACAGCAGTAGCAAACAATGTCAGTAGAAATCTGTTTGTTCTGTTTAGAGGTATACCTGTCATGGCTACTTGAGCCTTTCTTTCGCTGATCACCGTCATGTCGTGATCTTCTGTATGAGACATCCTTGCCTCTCTACTGCTTCTTCTTGTTCAAAAATTTCTTGAACTGCCGTGAGAGCAACGAGAACTCTCCTTCAGATAGTTCTGAGCCCGAGGTGCTTGGCTCAGAGTTTTCTTCTTCACTCACTTCTTGAGCAGGTGCTGGTGAGACAGCTTTGCCATTCCTTAAACTGCCAGCCTTTAATGCAACTGACTTCTCTTTTTAGGAGAAACAACTTTTCTCTTCTTCAGCTTTTCTGGAATTGATCTGCAGTTCATAGGACATCAGCTTGCCAAATAGATTCTGTGGGTCTGTCTCAGCTAGTCTGCCAAATTCCCGGATGACACAGACTTTATTGTCCCATTCCTTTGTGAGAGACCTCAGAAACTTATCATTCAGCTCCCCATTAGTGAAGACTCGACCATACACTCTTAGGTCATTTACTATATTGAAGAAATTCTCAAAAGTATCTGCAATGGTCTCCTTTGACCCTTGCCTGAAGGCTTCATATTTCTGGTTTACTAGGGATCTTCTATCATCCCTCACTTCTTCAGTACCTTCCATCAGAGTTACTAGAGACTGCCACATCTCCTTAGCCGATTGGCAGTGAATCAGATTCTGCAGCATCGAGTCATCGACTGCACTTGCTATAATATTTGTAGCTTTCTTGTCCAAAGAGACAGTGCAATCTCGTCCTTATCTAGATCCATCAATTTCTTAGGAACCTTCTTGGTTGGATCTATAGTGGAGGTAGTCATGGGGACGTAAGGACCTTCTTCAACAATCATGAAGATCCGGGGGTCCACAACTTCCATGAAAAATTTGATTATCTCTTTCCACATGGGAAAGTTATTCTTTGTGCACAGGGGAAGCTTGGAAAAATCTTTGACCTTGCCCATTGCTTGAATATCTAAGTGACAACTTTCGAGAGAAAATTGATCAAGGTGTTAACCTTTTAATGATCAACCTCCCTCTGATACCAATTGAAAGTGTAAAGTTGTCAACCTAAATAACCTAGAGGGGGGTGAATAGGTGAATCATGCGTCTATTTGCGGAATAAAAATTTTAACGAACTTGCACACGTAATCAAGCAATCACAGAAAGACAAGAAGATTTATAGTGGTTTCCCAATCTTGGGTACGTCCACTTTACCTCACCGATCTAGCAAATCACTATACTCGTCTACTCCACTATCTCGGATTGAAATAATCCTACGCCTCGGAACCAAGTTCCTACAAACTCGATCCAAATGGATCTACACTCGGAAAATGAAAACTTCCTACAACTCGGAGAACAACGCTCCTCAACTCGGAGAATAATCTCCTACAAGATTTACAAAGAGGTCTGAAAATACAAACAAAAATTTCTCTCAGATCTGGAAATATTGAACTCTAGGTCTTCTTCTGAACTTGACGGCTTTTTCAGAATTTGTAGAAGAAGAACCTCTGTAGATCTGACCTGAGAAGACTTAGGACCTACTCGATGAAGGAGAGGATGAAGATTCCTTGAACAACATGTCTTTCTTGATCGAAAGCAGAAAGATCGATCTCACGTTGGGCGGCGGCGGCGGCTTCAGAATATTGTTCTTCTTGGAGAGAGAAGGCCGATCCAGAAATTTAAAATGTACGGAATTCCGCTCCTTGTAATTGTTAGGGTTTTGTTTTAACGAGAAGACTTTATATAGGATTACCCTTAACAGTTTGAAAAGACATTAATGACGACACGTGGACCAATCACGTCAAGTCATTTGAAAATTTCGGCCGATCTGGACTTAAAATAATTTTCTGAAAAATTTGACTTTCAGTTCTCGAGAAGTAACTTTAGTTCTCGAGAACTAGAAACTGAGTTCTCGAGAGCTATCAGGACTTCTCGAGAACTATACTACTTAGAAGATGTCTGGACTTCTCGAGAACAAAAGGCTGAGTTCTCGAGAACTAACTGACTTCTCGAGAACTATGGAGACTTCTCGAGAACTAACACATAAGAGAGATTTCTGAGGCAACTTTTGACTATTCGAGAAATAAGGCTGACAGTTCTCGAGAACTTAAGCCAAGCTTCTTGAAAACAAGTTGGACTTCTCGAGAACTATAATTGAGACTTCTCGAGAACTGGCCAAGACTTCTCGAGAACAAAGAAGACTTCTCGAGAACTACATCAGACTTATCGAGAACTCTGACTTAGAAAAAATTCTTTAACCTGTCTTCATCCCATGCTCCCAAAGTTTGAACATAAAGTGTATCCCAATTGAGAGGCTACACATGAGTCAACACCTTGGGTCACACAGTGAGGAATTACACTGTATGATCCTGTGTTCCTGACCCACTGTAGACTGACATTGGTCTACACTTAGCAATGATAATCTGCAAACACACAGCTAAACAAGGATATCAAATACAACTTAATTCATCTTAGTTCAAGGGTGACTTCAAGCAAATCTGGGTTATTGTGGATGCAATACCCAACAAATACTAGTATGCCTACTGAACATGGTCACGCGAGTGAGGACGGACGACCCAGTGACACTGTGATGACATATCCATCTTTCACACCTCTCTTAGACTTAGTGTACCCTATGGGCGGGGATCTAATTCTCGACACTATACCGATCGACCCACACTTGAGTCTGGGCACTCTCTATGTACAACCCCGTATCCGGCGAGTGGGGTCGGTAGGAGCCAGACTGGCCAAGTCCAGCCCAAGACCCAGGCGAGCCAGGCCCGAGGCGTCGAGTGAGGCGAGCTCGCTCAACGCCTTCTGCCGTGGCGTCGAGTGAGGCGAGCTCGCTCAACGCCTTCTGCCGTGGCGTCGAGTGAGGCGAGTGACGAGGCGAGATCACTCAACGCCTTCTGTCTTGGCGTCGAGTGAGGCGAGCTCACTCAACGCCTTCTGCCTTGGCGTCTAGTGAGACGAACTCATTCAACGCCTTTAGCCGCGACGTCAAGTAGGGCAAGTTTGCTCATCGACCGGCTTGCACTCGCCCTAAAGAGCTCGGCAGTAGCTCCGACTCGCCCAGACGGGTGGGATGTTTTTGAGGGTCGAGCTTGCACTCGCCAAGCGTGCGGGGTCAGGGCAGACCGAGACTGTGCCTTGGAGTTGAGTGATGCCTCTCCAATCAACGCCCTCAGTACCCTTCCGGCCTTGGCGTTGAGTGATGCTTCTCCACTCAACGCCCTTTGTACTTTTGGCCCCCCCGCATTCGGCAAGTGGTGGACGGGTAGGGCCAGCCGGGCCCGTACTCGCCAAAGGCCGAGCGGAAGCGGCGAGTGCCAACCTCGTCGAGCACTCGCCGCCCTTGCCGAGCAGAGATTGTTGAGGGCTACTCGCCCAGTAGTCCGTGAGGTGTTTTTACCATTTTGTCCCCGCTGGTCTGCCCATAGCCGGTTGGAACAGCGGAGTCTCGCTGTTGGCAGACCCGGGTGGGCTACACATAGCTATTCCGAACAGCGGAGTTTGACTGTTGGCAGACCAGCCCAAGGGGCTTTCAGTAATTTCAGGCCGGCAGAGGTTAGTTATTTTTAGGCCGTTTTCAGAAATCTATAAATAGGACCCAAATGGTAACTTAGAGGGCATGCTTACTTGTCTCTCAGTCTTCTAGCGCCTTCTGAGGTACCTTAGCTTGACATTTGGCTAAGGAGGGGAAGCGCTCAGTGATCTTCCGGGTGTGTGGTTGGACCTCCGCGCCGGGCCCTTGGTCTAGTCATTTGTTCTCTTTTCCTTGTTGTTTTTCTTGCAGGAGCGAAGTAGGTGCGCGACCACCCCTTCCCCAAGGGTGAACTCCACAAGAGACCGATTTTTCGGTTTTAACATTTTTGGTGCGGTGAGCGTGGAGAGTGGTCAGCACAGAAAACCTTCAGCGAGCTCAATGACTGGAGGAGAAGGGCAAGGATCGGACAGGACCGACTCGCCACCCCCTCCCCCTCTCTCCACCCTGGGGATGCTCGAGGATTTCAGGCAGGAGGTACTCGGCATGGTCCGATTCGCGCTCGACGTGCGTGCCGAGAGCTCGACTCCGACGATTCCGGTCTTCGCGAATCCAGCACTCGGCGAGGTTGCACCCGCCAGGCGAGCCGGGAAGGAGGTCGCCGAGGAAGGTCGCGGTGCCGAGCTCCCCGGGCGAGTGCTCTTCCCAGGTTCGGGGAGCGGCGGCAGGTTCGACGAGTTGGGGGCGCGAGACCCTCCAGCTCGCCCGGTGGGCGGAGATAGCCCTTTCAGCGAGTTGGTCTCCTCTGCACCAGTCCCGGATGGGTTCAGGGAGCCTGAGATGTCCTACTACACCGGGAAGGGGGACCCGGTCCAGCACGTCCAGTGGTTTGGGGACGTGGTCTCGATCCGACAGATGTCGGATGGCTTTAAGTGCAGACTCGTTGCCATCACTCTGAAGGAGAAGGCAAGGGAGTGGTTCCACCAGCTGTCGGCCAGTTCCATCTACTGCTTCGAGGACCTACGCCGGGGGTTCATGTTGAGGTTCACAACCTCGAAGAGGAGGAAGAGGGAGTCGGAGTCCCTTTTCCGCATCAAGCAGGGGGTGAATGAGACCCTGGGGAGCTACGTCGATCGCTTCTAGGAGGAGGTCACCCAGGTTCAGGAGATGCCAGGGCACACCCTGATGATGACCTTCACCTCGGGGCTGCAGCAGGGTTTCTTCCGGATGGAGTTGAAGAGGATCCCGCCCCTCTCCTATGAGGAGTTGATGGAGAGGGCGGCGAGAGAAGTCGACGGGGAGGCGTCGAACCCGGAGTTTGCCTGGAGGCTAGCCAGGTGGGCTACGGAGGAGGAGAGGCCCAGAGGGGGTAGAGGTCAGGAGGAGAAGAGAGCTGAACCCCGACAGAGGGAGCAGCAGCAGCAGCAGTAGCCTAGGTGGGGGCGTCAGGAGCCGAATCACCGGCTAGGGTGGAGGCCAGAATGGCAAGATCAGGGGGCGAGAAGAGGGTTCCATGGAGGGGACCGTCGCCAGAGAGGCCAAGACCAGTTCTTTCCTCCGGGAGGATGGAAGGCCCAGAGGCCGCCTCTTCCCGACAAGGAGTATGCTATGACAATAGCCATGGGGGAGAGAAGGAGGGCGGCAAGGAGAAGGAGAAGGGAAGTCAGGGTGGAGCTGCCCTATTGCGACTTCCACCAGGAGGAAGGGCACACCACGACCACGTGCCCGGAGTTCCTCGAATTGCGAGGAAACAGGGAGCAACAACGGCAGCAGGAGCGCCAGGAGGTGCGGATCGAAGAGGTCATGCCGCGCCCGGAAGAGGACCGGTGCGAGGACCGGGCGGATGTGGGGACCCGGGGAAGGATCGGGATGATCCATGGAGTGGCAGGTATCGAGGCTTCCCACAAGGCGAACCTCCATACCATGTACCGAAGGAGCGTCGCCTCCACGTCCCAGACCCCACCCCAGGAGGAGAAGATCACATTCTCAAGGAAGGATATGCCGGATCACGAGGATCCATTTTGTGATGCGCTGGTCATACAAACAGCAATCGAGAATTTTACCATCGCCCGGATCCTCGTCGACAATGGAAGCTCGGTCAACGTCATCTTTAAGAAGGCGTTCGACGCGATGAAGGTGGAGGCGAAGAGGGTGCTTGCCTCAGACGGACCCTTGTTCAGGTTCTCGTGGGAGAGGAAGGAGGTAGAAGGAGGGGTGGGACTCCATGTTACACTGGGGGGCAGTCCCGCACCTGTAAGTTCGTTATTGTGGACGCCCCCAGCAGCTACACCGTCATTTTCGGAAGGCCCCTCATCAGCGCCTTTCGCTGTGTCCCCTCATCCTTCCACCAATGCTTGAAGTTCAACATCGAGGGGGTCCAGGTCCGGGTCCGCGGAGACCCCAAGATAGCAAGAGAGTGCTATGTCACCGCCGTAAACTCCATCTCATGGCAGGGGGGTGCCGAGGAGATGGGGCGAAGGATGGAGGAGCAGAGCAGGGGGCTGGCCAAGAGGAGATGGAGGTGACCCACCTTCAGGAGGAGGAGATGGAGGAGGTCCAGGAGCCGGCCGAGGCAATGGCCGTGGAGGAAGCTGAGGAAGAGGTCTTCACCCCCGGAAGGGGTTATGCTGGAGAGTGGGGGGAGCAGTCTCGTCTGGAGGCGGCGGAAGAAGTGGTGGAGATGGAGGTTCTCACCCTCTGAGGAAGGGTGGAGAAGGTCCGCGTCAGCGGGGGGCTGACCCCGGAGGCTTAGGGCAGGATGCTGGAGTGCATCCGGAAGAATGTGGACGTCTTCGCCTGGAGTGCTGCGGAGATGCCAGAGATCGATGCGAACATGGCCTGTCATCGCCTCAACCTGGATCCGGAGGCTCGCCCCATCCAGCAGAAGAAGAGGTCCACGTCAGACAAATTGGCCGAGCCAATTCGGGAGAAGGTGGCCAAGCTCCTCAAGGCCGGTTTTGTATCCGAGATCCAATACCCCGGCTGGGTCTCCAACATTGTTATGATTAAAAAAAGGGACGGCCAGTGGAGAATGTGTATTGATTTTTCTTTACTTAATAAATCATGCCCCAAGGATTGTTACCCCTTGCCTCGGATCGACGCGCTGGTTGACTCAGCCGTCGGTTTCCCTGTAATGAGTTTCCTAGATGCTTTTGCAGGTTATCATCAGATCAGGATGCACCCCCCCGACATCAATGATGTCTCCTTCATCATGGGGGATGGATGCTATTGTTATAAAATGATGTCATTTGGGCTAAAAAATGTAGGGGCGACCTATTAAAAGATGATGGACATGGTCTTCCGAGAGCAGAAGGGAAGGAACCTGGAGGTGTATGTAGACGACCTCATGATCAAGAGCCTGGACGTCGACTCTCACCTCCGGGACTTGGAAGAGACTTTTGCCACTCTCCGTAAATATAAAATGAGACTAAACTCCTTGAAGTGCATTTTCGGGGCGAGCAGGGGAAAATTCCTGGGGCATCTCCTCACCCCTGCCGGTGTAGAGCCCAACCTTGACAAGGTGAGGGCGATTGTGGAGTTGGGGTCACCACGGAACGCCAAGGAAGTGCAGCGGTTGACGGGGAAATTGGCAAGGTTGAGCCGATTCCTCTCCCGGGCCGGGGAGAAGTGCTCTCCCTTCTTCAAGACCCTGAGGGGAGGTCGGAAGTTCGAGTGGACCTCGGAGTGCGAGGAGGCATTTCAGGCCTTGAAGAGGCAGTTGATTCAGGCCCCCCTGCTCCAAGGGCCAAAGGGGGGGAGGACTTGTTCTTGTATCTAGGGGTCGGAGCGGAGGCCCTGAGCTCCGCTTTTGTTCGGGAAGAGGGGAAGAAACAACTCCCGATTTACTATGTGAGTCGGGTCTTGAGGAAGACAGAGCTTCAGTATCCTATCCTGGAGAAGCTGACCTTTGCTCTCATCATTTCAGCTCGGAGGATCCGACCCTACTTCCAGGCACACTCGATCCGAGTGGTGACTGACCACCCCCTCTGCAACATCTTCAAGGGGGTGGAGCACTCAGGCCGGTTGGCCAAATGGTCGGTAGAGTTAAGCGAATTCGATATTTCCTTTGTCCCACGCCTTTCGATCAAATCACAAACAACGACCGACTTCCTGGCAGATTATGTGGTGGAAGTGGCGGAGGCATAACTCCCCCACCCAGTCCCCTGGAAGGTGATGATGGACGACGCGTCAGGAAGACATTCCCTGGGAGTGGGGGTGATCTTGGAGAGTCCACATGAGACGAAGATTGAGCAAACAGTAGTGGTGCATTTTCCCATTACCAACAATCAGACCGAGTATGAGGCTGTGATTGCAGGCCTTCTCTTGTCCAGGGAGCTGGGGGTGTGCGACGTGGAGGTCCTCACTGACTCCATGGTGGTGGCCTCCCAGATTAACGGAGAGTTCGAGGCAAGGGAGCCAACTCTGCAGTTGTACTTGGCAAAGATGAAGGGGGTCATCGGTACGTTCCAGACTTTCTCCATCTGACACGTTCCCAGGGAGGAAAACGAGCAGGTAGATCAACTGACAAATCATGGTCCCCGGGTGGGGGGTACCATCACCGACTTGTTTCACCCCTCCATTGAGGATGGAGAGCTGATGGAGGTGGAGCAGCACCCCTCGCGGATGGACCCATTTACAACTTTCTTGTCCACGGGAGAGTATCTTGAGGGGATGAACAGGAAGAAGCTCAAGCACAAATCGACATACTATCTCATGCGCGATGGGCAGCTGTACCGAAAGACCCTCTCGGGGATGTTGGCACGTTGCGTGGCCGAGGGGGAGGTCCCGAGGATCTTGGAGGAGGTCCACTCCGGGGAGTGTGGAAGCCATTCTGGGAGTCGGACGCTGGAAGGTAGAATCGTCAGGCAAGGGTACTTTTGGACGACCCTGAGCCACGACGCGGCAAAGTTCGCAAAGGAGTGTCATAAGTGCCAACTATTCGCCCCCCTCCAGCAGCAACCTGCCCAGCGCCTCAGAAGTATCACACACCCTGACCATTTGCAATCTGGGGAATGGATTTGGTCGGACCCTTTCCCCAGGACAGCGGCCAGAGAAGATTCTTGCTAGTCATGATCGACTATTTCTCCAAGTGGATGGAAGTCAAGGCCTTGGCCAAGGTGACCTCCCAAGTCATTAGGAACTTTGGTTTTGGGGAGATCATATGCCGACACGGGTTGCCCCAGGCCATCGTTACGGACAATGGACCTCAGTTTGCTAGCGCCGAGTTCATCAGCTTTTGTGGGCAGCTCGGGATTGATCTCAGGTTCGCCTCGGTCCATCACCCAAGGAGCAACGGGCAGGTGGAGGCGGCGAACAAGATCATTGTCAACCTCCTAAAAAAGAAAGTAGAGAACCTGAAAGGTAGTTGAGTGGAGCAGCTCCCCTCAGTCCTCCGGGCCTTCAGAACCACACCCAACACGGCCACAGGGGAGACCCCTTTCAAACTTTCCCATGGGTGCGAGGCGGAGCTCCCAATAGAGTTTGAGATCCGAACGCCTCAGGTGGTCGAGGCAGGAGAAGGTAGGGAGGAATGGAGAACCGAGAACGAAGAGGAGCTACGGCTCTCCTTTGACATGGTCGAAGAGCTGCGAGATCTCTCTGCCATCAGGCAAGAGGAAATAAAGAGAAGAATGACCAAATACTTTGACAAGCACGTCAGAGTCAAACAATTCGCGGAAGGGGACTTGGTCTTAAGAAAGGTGGATGCCGCAGGGAGGTCAGCCTCAGTGGGGAAACTCAACCCCAATTGGGAAGGATCATACATAGTGCAGGAGGTCTTGAAGTCAGGAGGGTATCGCCTCGGGAATGTGGAAGGCGAAACCCTAGGTCTCACCTGGAGTGATGATGACCTAAAGCGCTTTTACCCTTGAGTCATGTAAGTTCTATTTTGTGAAATAAAATTTCTCTAGATGTTTATGCTCATGACATGTCTTGTGCAAGTGGAAGAGTGTGTCTGCCACAGACCCCGAGCAGATCCCGCTGTCAGGCTCTCACTTAGCTGACATGGCTGGATGTCACTCGGAGGAGTCTTCCCCAGACCCCGAGCAGATCCCGCTGTAAGGCTCCCATCAAGCTGACAGGGCTGGATGTCACTCGGAGGAGTCTGCCCTAGACCCCGAGCAGATCCCGCTGTCAGGCTCCCATCAAGCTGACAGGGCTGGATGTCACTCGGAGGAGTCTGCCCCAGACCCCGAGCAGATCCCGCTGTCAGGCTCTCACCTAGCTGACAGGGCTGGATGCCACTTGGAGAAGTCTGCCCCCGACCCCAAGCAGATCCCGCTGTCAGGCTCTCACCTAGCTGACAGGGATGTATGTCACTCGGAGGAGTCTCCCCCAGATCCCGAGCAGATCCCGCTGTCAGGCTTTCACCTAGCTGGCAAGGTTGGATGTCACTCAAGGGGGGGGGGGTCAACTTTTTCCTGGAATTATTCGAGAAGACTGCTTTCCTAAAGGTATGAGGGGAGAAGACCCTCGGGGCCGAGATCATACTCGCAGGCCCATCTCGGCAAAAAGAAGGCGAGCCGTCCTGAGTCTCCCATTGAGGGCGAGCTCCAACAAGACACTCCACCCCCCTTCGGTTTTACTTAGAAATATTTTGATGGTTTCGACTCGGCATTGACAAAGAGAAGTTAACTCGCGCGCGAGCTGGGTGGGCACGACCCCAGCTCGGCAGGCCCATGTCTGGTTGACTTGGGGTAGGGGGAGCTCGCGGAATCCGCTCGCGAGTACGAGTCCCAAACACGCGTTCTAGCGTCAAGACTTGTCCTAGCGAGATCCGCCGAAAGGGAGGGAAACTCGCGGGCGAGTGCGGCAAAAAAAGAAAAATTCAAAGCAAAAAAGAGAAAAATCTCACAAACATTTGCAAATGGTTTTCATACTTTAAATATCTGATTACAATGTCAAAACTCGCCTTCGCGAAGTTACAAAAGAGGGAGGGGGAAAGAAAAGAAAGGACAAAAATTTGGCTCAGCTTTCGCCCTCCTCCCCGGAGGTGCGACCTTCCTCGCCCCCGCGCCCCTGGCCCTTGTCCATGTCCCCGAATAGCGAGGCGAAGCTGTCCTCCTTCTCAACGGGCGGGCTAGGCGGGTATAGACCCGACATGAGGTCACGAACCGCGACCTCCTCGTAGCCGCCCGCCAGTATCCCCGTACCCCTCATGGCATTCAGAAGGCACTCGGCAGACTCGATGGAGTTGATTCGCAGTCGCTCTTTGACCTCCTTCGCGCCAAAGAGCCGCGACCTCTGATAGGGGTAGGGGGCCACGCCGCCGCCCTCTGGGAGTAGAAGCTCCGCCTGCCGGAGGGACTCGCTGTGAAGCTCCCGATTCTGCACTTTCAGCCGCCCCACCTCGACCTCCAGCTCAGCAGCGCGGGCCTCTTGCTCGGTAGCACGCGTCTCCCGCTCGCCGTAGCGAGCCTCTTGCTCGACAAGGCGGGCCTGCAGTTGGGCGATCTCCTCCTCCAACCCTGAGGCGCGGACCTGCAGCTCGCGAGCGGCCTCAGCATCCTGTGGATCATCAACTCAGCACCAATTCCGGAAAATGTTCTAAGTAAAAGAGGAAAGGGGTAGTCAGCACTTACCAGTCCGCCAGTGGCTTTCGCGAGTAGGCCCTCGGCCATTCCGTAGCGTCCTTTCGCGTCGGCGGCCTTTTCCTTCACGAGGTCGCGCTCCTGCTTGGCCTTCAGTAGCAGCCGGTCGAGGCTGAAGCCGCGGCGCACCATCATGTGGTGGAGCTCGAAGGCCCGCAAGTGGGCCCGCAAACCCTCGTGACCCAGCTGGCGGGGGTCATGGTCTTGAAGGCCGCGACACTGTCTCGACCGTAGAGGCCGAAGCCGAGTGCGAAGGCATGGCCGGCAGGAGGTTGGAGAGCACTCCAAGAGGGGTGGCAGGTAGAGATGGAGACCCGGTGAGCCGACTCGTCCCACTTTATCATCGGCTCGCCGACCGAGTCTTTGCATTTCTCCCCCATGCTGAATAAGGGATGTTCTTTGGGCTGGCCCGGCTCGCTGGGCATCGACCCTTCCGCGTCCTTGGGAGGAGTGGGCTCGCGCCCCCGACGATCCTTTCCCATTGACTCCTTCAGTGGGCTCTCCGGCGAGGCGTCGGAGGGAGTCTCGGGCAGCTCCATATACTTAGGGGACCGTCTCTCCCCCAGGGAGACGACCTTGGCTCTCTTCTTCTTGCGGTCCTGAGACCGGCGAGACGAGTCCGGCTCCCCGAGGACCAGCCGCTTCTTGCTGGAGGAAGGTAGGGACGTCGCTGTTTCGTCTCAGCAGGCCAGCGCAGCCGCCCGCGCGAGCTGGAGCGGATCCGAGTGAAGCCTCGAGTCCAAAAAGGGCGGATTCTCGGGGATAAGCCTATCCCCTGTAAAAAAAAGAGACAGTCAGATTATTTCAAATTGTGCTTGCCGAGCCCAGTAAAAGCGAGAGGGAGCCTGAGTGTACCTTCTCCCGGGAGGACAGGCAGCAGTAGGTCGAGGCCGTGACGGAGGTAGGCGACCTCAAAGTCTTTATGCAAGAAAAATTTGTGGAGGTTGGCGTCGTTCCCAGACACCGGCGGGGGGCGGTATACCTCCTCGACCTTCTGCTGAGGCGAGAATGGGATGTTGCCGAGATCGCCCTTGATGAAGACGATCTTGGTCATGCAGTTGTGGTGCTTATTCGCGACCTCGCGGACCATGATGAGGGTGCCGCCGAAGAAGGTGACCCCGTCGGTGATCGCCTTATAAGAGAACAACTTGCGGAAGACCGACAAGTTGAACTCTATCCGCTCGCGGCGGAGATAGCAGACGAACGCGACCATCATGGAGATCGTGTTTGGGTTCAGTTGCGCGGGTACCGCGCCGTAATACTTGAGCATCTGACGGATCTCCGGCTAGAGGGGAAGGAGCAACCCCATCTCAAAGTGAGAGACGGGGAAGACGCAACCCCATCTCAAAGTGCGAGACGGGGAAGGCGAGCTCGTCGGGATAGAAGGAATTGATAGCCTCACCCTCGGTTGGCAGGAGAGCAGTAAAGCCTGTGGGAACGAAGTTGGACACGCACTCGGTGAATTCCTCCGCCGTGGTGTTCCCCTCAAAGAAGCTGTGCTCGGCAAAATGCCGAGCACATTTGGCCCTCCCGTCAGAATCGGGGTTCCCTTTGCCCATGTCTGCCGAGAACGGGGATGCGAATGACAAAGAGTGGGGGCAGAGAAAAAGTACAGAGGCAATAAAGGCGTGACAGGGGTTGGTGGGGAGGCCTATTTATAGAGGGAGAAATTCGGGACTACCCCATCTCGCCTACCCCAGCTCGCCTACCCCAGCTCGCCTACCCCCGCTCGCCTACCCCCGCTCGCCTACTCGCCGGTTCTATCTCATTGACTGCCAAGGGCCGGCCTCTCACTATGGAGAGGCGAGACTAACGAGACATCAACAGTTATCGCTCGAACATATAAACAATAATGACAGATTGTCACAGATTATTACAGATAAGATTCAAATAATGTCCAAGAAAGAAAATGAAAAGTCCCCCAGCGCGCGGGGACCAGGGAGAGCAGGGGCGAGTACCGGTAGGCCCGTCAGGGGGGCCATTTCTAGCTACCCCGGTCTCGCGACCCTGTCGCCGCAGGACGCCGCGCGTGGAGCTCGCGGAGTCGCCCCAGGTTCCGGTGGACTGATTGCAAGCTCTCGTCGATCTCGTCAAGAAGCAGGGAAGAAGACGCCTCCTCCAACGCCGGGCTGACTCCCGCCATGACCGCCAACCGGGCGCATTCCCGCTGCAGCCTGAGGTTGTCCCTTCGTACCTCGTGGAACTCGCGCACCAACTTCTTGAGAACTAGGCGTTCTCGCCTTGACCGTTCAGGACCCTCCAGCTCGGGATCTAGGAAGGTGTCCAAAGTGCGCGGTGAAGGGAGGGGCTAGTATAGAATCTGGCCCGCGGACTCATCGGCCTCCGAGTCCACGGTGAGGTCTGCACGAACAAATGTGGGGGTGAGAAACAGGGGCGAGCATCACCAGGATAAAACAAAATTTGGAAAAGTTAAGAGCCTACCAAACACACCCCGCTCCTCCAGGCCGATGCGAGGAGGGGGACTACCCAGAACCTTACCGCGGCCATGGAGGGGAGCCTCTGGAGAAAGGCGAGCAAAGCCAGGGGTAGGGATGATCTCGGTTCCTTGCTGCTGAGAAGGGAAGCGAGTCAACGACTTCGGCCTTTGGGAGCCCAGCCCTGTGGTGCCGAAGCTGGGGAATGGGGCCCGCAAACGCGCGTCTGACGCCTGATCTGGTGGACTATTAAGGGGGCTCTTAGCCCACGATGCGGACTTCTCCCCACTATGCCCCCGACTGGTCTGGTCAGCGGGAGGAACGATGACATCTTTGTCGTGGGGAGGCGGCGTTGGCTGGGTGGAGGAACCAGCCCCATTATTCAGGGTCGTCTTGAACTCGTTATAGATGGGCTCAACATCTTTTGGAAGGGGCTTCGCCTTTTTTGCCGAGCTGAACTCGTCCAAGTTGCGAGGCGGGGTGCTGAGGTCAGTCAGACCCGCGACGCGAGCCGCAGTCTCCGCCAGGGATCACGCCACTCGCTCCAGGACCTCTTTGGAGAGCGACATCTTAGCAAGGTTACGGTAGAGGGAAGGGCAAAGGTCAGCCAAGGATGCAGGCGCATGTATATATAGCCACCGGTGGGCCCCACCGAGAGATTCCCTCGGAATCTGCCACTCGCCGAATCCTATGGGGTTGGATGTTTCTTTTCGAGTTTGTGCCAATCTCGCAAAGAGCGGGGATTGTGTACAACCCCGTATCCGGCGAGTGGGGTCGGCAGGAGCCAGGCTGGCCAAGTCCAGCCCAAGACCCAGGCGAGCCAGGCCCGTGGTGTCGAGTGAGGCGAGCTCGCTCAACGCCTTCTGCCGTGGTGTCGAGTGAGGCGAGCTCGCTTAACGCCTTCTGCCGTGGCGTCGAGTGAGGCGAGTGACGAGCTCACTCAACGCCTTCTGTCTTGGCGTCGAGTGAGGCGAGCTCACTCAACGCCTTCTGCCTTGGCATCGAGTGAGGCGAGCTCATTCAACGCCTTTAGCCGTGGCGTCAAGTAGGGCAAGTTTGCTCATTGGCCGACTTGCACTCGCCCTAAAGAGCTCGGTAGTAGCTCCGACTCGCCCAGGCGGGGGGGGGGGGATGTTTTTGAGGGGCGAGCTTGCACTCGCCAAGCGCGCGGGGTCAGGGCAGGCCGAGACTTCTCCTTGGCGTTGAGTGATGCCTCTCCACTCAACGCCCTCAGCGCCCTCCTGGCCTTGGCGTTGAGTGATGCTTCTCCACTCAACGCCCTCAGCGCCCTCCTGGCATTCGGCAAGTGGCGGACGGGTAGGGCCAGCCGGGCCTGTACTCGCCAAAGGCCGAGCGGAAGCGGAGAGTGCCAACCTCGTCGAGCACTCGCTTCCCTTGCCGAGCAGAGATTGTTGAGGGCTACCCGCCCAGTAGTCCGTGAGGTGTTTTTACCATTTTGTCCCCGCTGGCCTGGCCATAGCCGGTTGGAACAGCGGAGTCTCGCTGTTGACAGACCCGGGTGGGCTGCACGCAACTATTCCGAACAGCGGAGTTTGGCTGTTGGCAGACCAGCCCAGGGGCTTTCAGTAATTTCAGGACGGCAGAGGTTAGTTATTTGCAGGCCGTTTTCAGAAATCTATAAATAGGACCCAAGGGGTACCTCAGAGGGCATGCTTACCTGTCTCCCAGTCTTCTAGCACCTTCTGAGGTACCTTAGCCTGACATTTGGCTAAGGAGGGGAAGCGCTCAGTGATCTTCCGGGTGTATGGTGGGACTTCCGCGCCGGGCCCTTGTTCTAGTCCTTTGCTCTCTTTTCCTTGTTGTTTTTCTTGCAGGAGCGAAGTAGGTGCGCGACCACCCCTTCCCCAAGGGTGAACTCCACAAGAGACCGATTTTCGGTTTCAACACCCTACTCTTTCCTTAGCCTTGCCTCAAGACGCATCACGACCAAAAGCGAAAAGCCTAGCGACGATTTCTTAGCTGTTACATCACTAGTTCTTGGAAACAACACCCCTTTTGACGGTACTCTCCTCTTGGAGGACCGTCACGTCATTGTTGACTTCCCGGAGATCAAGTTCCTGAGAGGCTCATTTGACGAGTTTTTCCTCCAACACTTTAGTGATGGGTCATGCCCCCATACCAGTAATCATCACCTACGCGATGACTTTTGGCATACACCCCCTGGTGAGCCACCTGACGGACTTTATCATTTGAGAGGTACCCATCACACTCGTGCATCGTACTATTCTGTCACCATCTACGATGTTCCTTCGGGTGATGATGTTATTCACGCCGAATATTTTTATCAACCACCTGGTAGACCTCTGACCCCCTGATGATTTGCACCCCTCAGGAGATATTTGGCATATCCTGATTCAGCAACTCACTGTCGGTTCTCAGTTAAGCAGTTGGGTGGTTTCCATACGCTAAATAAGTTTTTCTACACCCCGCCCAAAGATCCTCCTGATAAACCACCCATCCTTAGGGACCTTCACTGCTACCTGACGTATGCATTTTGTTAGTCTGTCGTGCCAGTCACCAATCATTTGTATATGTTGCATAACTTGCATGTTCATTCTCTTATAGTGCCCGACTCTCCTATATTGCATGATTTGAGTTCATCGTATGATTTTCATCATTCACAAGTGTCAGCAGAGTCTTTCATACATCATGTGCATGCACTCCATATGTCGTTCTGAAAAAAAATTGCAACTAATAATGATTATTATAAAGATCAAACAGATCAACACAGGTGAGAACAAATCTTTGAGCCAAGAGAACAAGTATTGATTCACATTCTATCTGAGAGGGTCCCGCAAAGACTAACAAAAAAATTAAGCGCACGCAGAATGGGCCCCTATACTGTTGTGCGATGGATTGGTACGAACGCATATGTGATATACATCCCTCATGGTATGAACATCAACCGAGTATTCAACGTAGGGGATTTGACTCTTTACTACGAGGAGCACGTATACGTGGACCTCTTTTCCACTCCTCTACCCGTGCCTTCTTCTCCCATATCCCCTCTACCTAAGCCTTCGCCTCCTATTGCCTCCACCAGTCCCTCTTTATTGCCACCCACTGAGTCACACTATGCAGATCGCTCGGCACCACCGACGGTTTCGCTGACACAACAATCAGACAAAGATACATCATTGCCAGACGGAGATACATTACTGTAACACCCCATCTTAGTTTAACAACAAATCAGCAGTCCGGCCGGGTCCAGCGATAAACAGTAAACTAAGGAACAGTATTAAAACTAGTACATAACAAACATAAATGAAAAAAACTAAAATTATACTTAACAACGAAAGTAGAAAGTGCAACCAAGGGTAAAAATGTATCTCAACAAGCTGAATTCACAGAGTCACTAGAAAGATGATAAACCAAATATCTGAATATATGAAATACCATAACATGTTTGGTACAAAGAAAAGCTCTTAAACATTAACATTATAATTGTCTAATACTAAACAGTACGGTACTAAAAGTAAAACAACTGAAAGGGAAAACAAACTATAAGAGCGACTTCATAAACACTCTCATCCTAGGCGCAACTTCCACCCGAGTCCCCTGTAAAAACATGCCCAAAAATGGGTCAGCCTAAAGGGAGAGTAAGAAAAACTATTTCTCATAGTGACACTAAAGTTATTTTAAAAGAAATGTATGCATGCCTGTTTTTTTTAAAAAAACATGTTTTATATTATAGAAAACTATATGCTACTGTACTATGCATGATTTTCTAAAATAAACTTACAAGTTAAATCTCTATTTTAATTACATGTTAAGCGCAATTACTCAAGTTCCGAAAATTTGGTTGACTAGGAGTTTCTAAGGTTCGGTCTAAACTTGAGTTCTAAAATCACTTATGTTTGTCATTCTTTAAAACTCTAGGCAGAGTAGCTCCTATCACGCAAATCTAGTCTAACGATCTGAGTTCTACTAACAAACTCGGGTGTTCTAGTGTCTCACGGATACAAACTCGAATTTACTAATTTTCTAAAACAGAGATAACATCTCCCAAAACTTGAGACTCATATGGTACACTATGCCCTATGAGAATGATAGTACGCCTCTATTGAGCACGAGAATATATCTCTTTGTGCGTACTAGATCATATTCTAAGTCACGCTACTCTGCTTATGAATTTATCTGCACGCCTTAGGCATTGCAAATTGTCATTCAATCAACTAAGTTTCATATTCTTGAGTTTACTATCTCCCATTTTGTATTGTAAACGAGTGTATATGGTTCACATTTGCACTAATTAGAAGGTTTAACTATATAGAAAATTTAGAACTCGTCTATGTGCCATACATTTTGGTTAAACAAACATTGGTCTACAAGTTCCAGCGATGAAATCAGTTTCGTATAATGACAATAGTTTTCCTAAATTATCAGGAAACTTTACAATGCAAGCTATCTATTAAGTTTAATCAGGAAGAATACGATTTTCTTACCGTGATATTGCGTCGTTTGTAATCTTGACGTGGCGGCATGTTCCCCTTTAAGTTAATTTGATAACTCAAATCTTCTCGAACTTAAACCCTCCCACACTGAAAATCTGAAATACTAACACATACCCTAATTAATTTTAGTAATACATTTGAGGGTTTTGATGATAATACTACAATGTTTCAAGTGTTAACAAAAGAGTGATTAGAACAATCATACGAGAGACAACATAGGGGCTGAGATCACCTCCCAAATATGATCTATGATTTTTTTCTTTTGGCGGAGGAAAAGAGTTTCTAAACAACACTACAAAATCTAAAGTTTCCTACCACGGGGTCAACTGATTACCTGTGCAGGAATGAGTGGTTGGGGATGGATAACCACTGAACTTCTGCGACAACCTCGCTGAAGTCTCATGGAAGGGTGAGGATACTCACACGGGCCTGGAGATGGAGCAGAACTCAGGAAACGGCTTCAACGGCTAGGGTTAAGAGGACCTTTGTAGAAAAATAAATGGGGAAAACCAACCAGACAAACACGGAGGAGGGTCGACTGGTCTTTACGTGGAGAGGAAGATATCGTTGAGCGCTTCTGGAGGAGAAAGGGGGCGACACCTGAGCCAAGATTCTCCCGCTGCGGTAGACAATTGAGGAGGAAGACAAGGAAATTACCTGTCTGGGGAAAAGAGGAGGTGTGCGGCCGATTCTTGCAGAAAAGAGAAATAGGGTTAAGGGGCTTCAAAACCGAGTAGTGCTTCAATCGTGAACTAGCGCCACACACAGAGGGAGTTACGAGATTAAATGATAGGAGGCGTGATTCTGGGCGGTTACGGAAACCGCACAGGAGGTTGAACCGACAAGGCTACACCAAAAAGAATTATGCTTTTCCACTTAAATTACCCAATTGCCACTACTATTCATCACTTAGAATATTTTCACTACGCCCTTGCTCTAATAAATAAATAAAACGTCGTATACACACTTCCCAACTAAAAAGTAATCCATTATTTAACGTACATGATTTAATCATACTAAATTCGTACCTATACATGACGCTGTCTCGATCAGATTCGCTCGAGATCGGACCCTGCGAATAAATTTTATCTTCGCATCAATTTACTGATGTTACATTACTGCCAGACGGAGATACATTAGTGTCACCTTCTTCTACAGACGATGTGCTTCAGATCATTGGTCATGACTTCTTCACCGCGGTCGGGCGAGATATTGTGCGTTATCTTGTCCGTTGGAGCGGTCGGCAACCACATGATGCTATATGGATTTCTTCAGAGGAGCTCGAGAGACTCGCCCCACTGCGACACAGCGAGTACGACCATCTTCACTTACCAAAGATGAGTGCTTTCAAGCCGGGGGAGTTGACGGCGCGCCACGACCGATTCGCGTGTACTCCCGTAGGAGGTGATGACCCGCTGCCCGGACAGATGATCGGAGTCCGTGGTTGCATCTAGATGTTCGATTCAAGCCATTTTCATATTTTGCATTTTTATTTGGAGTTGTATTTAGTCCCCGATCGGTCCAGACATCGTGAGCCATCCAATTCAGGTGATTTGATTGCAGTTTTTTGTATTGCAGTTATAGGCGGTTCTAGGGTTTATTTAAAGAGGCGGATTGGCGGTTTTGGAGGTATCATGAGTTTTGCAAAGAACAGAACCACCGGTCTTTATAGGTGCTATTCCTTGACTTCTCCCCCCGTGCGATGCTGGGAAGCCACCCTCCGCCTCCTCACCGCCGGTGTGACGCCGGGAAGCCACCCTCCGCCTCCCTCTTTTTCTCCCGTAGGCCCCACTTCCATCTGCTCCCTCTCGGTCCAAGCTTGTAGCCCACATAGTCCGCCTCCTCTCCTGTAAGCCCCGATTCCGTTCCTTCCTCATCTCCGGTAGGCCACCACACTTCTACAACTGATTACTCAGCACCGCCCCCGATCGCCATACTCCCATTCCAGTTCCTCCCAAGCCACCTACTCCCCACCCCTGTTCTACTTCGCCAGACTTGTGCCCAACCAGCTTCCAGCATTTTCCCGTGAACCCTATCCCGTAACCCCTGCAACCCAAATTTCCCTCCCCTCCTCTCATAGCCGTCCCTTCCCACTCAATTCCTACCGCCAGTATGTTACCCCCACCCCCCTACAGTGCACCTTTACTAAACTAACCCCTTCATCCAACCTTACATACACCCCTCGACATCCCCTCCCATTCCAGTTCCTTAACCTGCGCCCTCCAGTGCACCTACAATGCACCTTTACTAAACTAACCCCTTCATCCAACCTTACATACACCCCTCGACATCCCCTCCCATTCCAGTTCCTTAACCGGCGCCCTCCGGTCCCAACAACAATCCTGGATGCCCTCCAACGATCGTTATTGTCGCCCTTGCATGTGTGAATTGTGGTAAAATCTTATCCTTTACTGTTGTTATTTTTGGCAACGCATATTGTGGTGGATAACTATTTCATCTTGTTATTAGTTCATTTGTTATATAACTTGCGGGGTTTAATCTGTGAACGCCTAAAGTTATTCGCGCCTCTATCATTTGTAAAATTGTTATTTTGTTTTCCTTTAATTAACTAACTATTTGCGACTGCACATGCACCTGTTGTTAAACTTATAACAATTAATTACTTGTTGTAAGAGTGAAGGGAAGGCTTGGGGAGGTTGGGGAATGGCAGGATGCGGTAGTTGGAGGCTTTGGGAAGAATCTCGTGACTGGAGGAAAGGGGATCCGACGAATAGGGGCTCAAACAATGCTGGTGGAGGTGGGAGGAGGTGGTGGTGAGGCTGGGGAAGGTTGGGAGATAGCTGTCGGCGAGGCTGTGGCCGGGGGAGCTATGGCAGTCGATGCTCCAGACAAGTATGGGAGGTATGATGACAAAAACCGTGCAATGAAGAGGTGTAAGCTTGCCATGAATGACTGGCGGCAGCTACTGAAGGCGGAGGAGGCCGGCGTCAGCATTGCCGGAACAACGGAGGATGCCTTTGGCGTCGCACCAAGGGTTGTGGGAGTCACCCACAACCCTTGACTGAGCAGTTTTTCTTTAGGAACTGAGCGGTTTTTCTTTAGGAATTATGAACTCTCCATGCTCCCATCACCCTAGCCGTGTGGGATATAAAGGGGGAGGGGGAGGATTTTTGTTAAGTCACCCGATGTCCCTAAAATCACGATCGGATAATTTAACATAAAACTCAAAATACGAGTCCAAAAAATTAAATTAAATAAATATAAATATGAAAAATTGCGACGAATGCTATGACAGCCTCAGATCGCCTATCCGACAATCCAAAAAATCATCAATCTTGTAAATAGCTCGAGTGTGTCATGATCGATCTCCATCACTGTGTTTTCTCTTACTCGAGTATACATTGCTTGGCTGAATCTTACAAATCAGATGGTATTTTTTAAAATTTAAAAAGTTGTGTCTAAGGTACATCATGTAGTGTGCTTCTAGCAAGTAGGAGCTATTCAGTATTTCTATTTAGTTATTTTTAGCAATAAAATGATCCTTGTTATTGTCACTAGACATGCAAATGTATAAAACCTATTGTTTTTTTATAAATTTATTATGTCAACTATTTGGGGTATGGACTTAAATTTAGTGTCTAGCCTATTTGGTAGTCGCTATGAATCTGACTGGGGTATTTGGTTTTATATGCATATTAACAGATTCGCTTGGGATGGCATGATGCTGGGACATATGATAAGAGCATTAAAGAGTGGCCACAAAGGGGCGGAGCTAATGGAAGCCTGAGATTTGATGCAGAGTTAAAACATGGAGCTAATGCTGGTATTTCCCCCCCTTCCATACTTTAATGTATCTTTGCTTAAGATAGTTTTCTAAGGTCTTAAACATGTTTCTTCAGGTCTCATAAATGCTTTGAACCTTCTCAAACCTATCAAGGAGAAGTACGCTGGTGTAACCTATGCAGATTTATTTCAGCTTGCTAGTGCTACAGCTGTGGAGGTTTTTATTTTCTCTCCTTATATACACTTCGTTCTTTTTAAAATTCACAATTGAATCTTTATCTGGTGGAATTGTTGTTATTAATAGCATCATGATTGTTATCATTCAGGAAGCTGGTGGGCCAAAAATTCCAATGAAGTATGGAAGACTAGACGTTACTGGGCCAGAGCAATGCCCTGAAGAGGGCAAACTTCCTGGTGCGTTTAATTTTTGGTTAGACATGTAACACCACAATCAAGTTTAACAGGAATCAACAGTCCGGCCGGGTCCGCGAAAACAAGTAAACCAAGTAACGGTATATAATCTTGTATAAAGCAGGAAAAAGTAATGAAAGTGCTAAGAGAACAAGAAGACTTACATCGGAAAAGTGAAGTAATTCTAAGGTTAAAAGTGTACATTGACAAGCTGAATTCACAGTGCTAACTAAAACTGAAAGTGTATCATTAATGGATTAAATTACTGTCAAGCTGAAATAATTGATATATTAAAAACACGGGTGTAGTACAACAAATACAAATGTCTGTAAATAAAAACAAGTACAACAACAGTAGTACAACTGAACAACTGACGACTGAAGACTGAGCCACCTATCCTAAGCGGATCCCCTGACCTGAGCCCCCTGTAAAAACAAGTTCCAAATGGGTCAGACCCACTGAAGAGTAAGAAAAACTACTCTCCAGCAATACTTAAAGAAAATAATTTTTGGTGAGTAATACATGAATTTAAAAGTTTTGTGTAAATATTCTATTACTAAGTATGACACTTGAAATCATGGTCTGGCATGAGTTCAAAAGTTTGTGTAAATATTCTATCGTGTGATCTGACACGTTCTTTCTTATCTGTATCGATCATTGAATTCTGAAGTTCTGAAGTTATATTTGTGGTAACTTTCAACCTGTTTCACTAACTTCTTATTAACTTGTGTCACTGAGGACGAATGTGCACAATTAGAGACTGCATTCCGAGTGGCAAGCCTGATGGTGCCCTGAACTGAGTGCTCTTCAAGTGGAACACAGCCTCCTATCTGAGGAGTCTCATTTCTGAAACAAGGGTCATCGACCCTGAGCTTGAAATACGAGTGATGACCTACTGGCCCTGGAAATACGGTGGTGTGCCTCCACCAGGATCGCGAGGGTAAACCCTTCCTCGCAAGTTTTCTTGATTTTCACTTATACTGATGTTCAGTGAGTCTAACACATAATAGGACTCTAATTAAAATACACTGGGCTTACAATTTTCATAATACTGATCATGTTAAATTATGCCTAAGCGTATCCCATCCCGTTGACCTGGCTCTGACTTTAGGAATTTGTAGATCTAAGTGAGTATACCACATTTCTAGTACATGAAATAAATTAATCTGAACTGCTGGACTAAAATGAGTCGAATTTCTTACAGTTGCGCTACGACGTTCGTATGCGCGGCGAGGCGACATGATTCCCTTTGATTAAAAATCCCTCACAAACCTTATCTTCTATGTCCACCAAAATCTGAAATTCACAATAACCATAATTTGAGTGTTTTCCCCCTTTAGGGCTTTTGGTGGAAAAACTCAAACGGTAAGGGGACCAATTTGAATAACCTACGAACAATAAAACGATGCAATACCTCTTTATAAGAGAGATTAGGTCCCAAACTGAGTGATCAACATCAGACTGCGGTAGACCGAGTACTTGGATTCCCACTTAGGGCAAGAGTAGACAAGAAGATAATTAAAATCGACTTCCAACTAAAAAAATATTTCCGCTAAGAAATGAAGAAAAGTGAGGAACGAAACTCACCAGAACCAAATACGGTGTTTTTCTGAACTTCTTCCCGCCGTCTAGGGTTGGAAATCCACTTCTTACGGTGCTAGGGAGGAAGGAGAGGGATCTACTAGGGCTGCGGTGGAAAGAGAAGGGGCGGTCACCTGATTCCGACGAGGAGGAGAGGTCGGTTAGGGCTTCGGCTCCTTCCGAGCGATGCGGCTGCGGGAGAGGGAAACACGCGGTCTCTTGTAGGCGAGAAATGAGAGAAGTTATCGGGATGGAGGGGGGGTGCGGCTCTTTATTTGGAACGGTTTGGGTTGCAGTTTCTTAACCGTGAACCGGGTTTAAAAGGAGGGAAACCCATTTTTATTTATTAAGACCAAAGTGGTTTCCCCTTACAAAGTGGACTCGTACTAATAAATAAAAATGAAAATCGTCGTGGCTGCTCCGGGTTATTCGTCATTGAACACTGACCCTTAATTATCTGCTTATCTTGTATAATAATTTAATTAAACATAATAGATTGTTACCTTATAGGTCGTCGGCACGTTTAAATTTGTTTGTGATCAAGCCCTGAAATTGTTTTAAATGCGACGTCAAAATCTGGGATGTTGCAAGACATGCCTCATTTCTTGAAGATGGAAACAAGCTAGTGAAAATGCAAATTTAAGCCGAATTAATACTAGAGGTAAAGAGGATTTTGAATGCTCTTTAACTCTTTTCACCAACACTTCTGACGTGCTTTGAAAAGGAAAGAAAGTAATGGAAGCTAATTAAAAATCACATTTTAATATAGTGTATGCTTGTGTATTTATCTTTCTAGAAACTTGAAATGCTACAGGACGACGGCGGTTTAGGGTTTATCATGTAGCGGTGATATTAAAGAGTGCGACCAGCTGGAATGATCTTTTTATAATTATATGGAAGCTATTGTGAACTTCCACATGAGGAGAGCTATATCTGAGCAGTAAAAAGTACACATATATAAGGAGTCCGCTAGATTCAAGATTCCAGCGAGCACGGAGACCCCTTCATTATATATATAAGGATGACGTCTGTAACTCACAGGGTTATAGGGTTTTTCTTTTGTCTGATCTCTGTCTTCTTTTTCAGATACAGATCAGCGTCTTTAATAACCGAAGGGAAATCATTCTCGACGTGGACAAGCTGGACACGATCGGGGTGATCAAGAACAACATCCAGGAGAAGGCGGGCATCCACCCGGACTGCTACATTCTGCAATTCATGGGCAGGAAGCCGTGGGATAATAGTCTCACCTTAGCTCATTACAACATTTGGAATGATTCAACCCTTCACATCTTCCCTATTTTTTTTGGGTGGGGGGTGGGGGGTGGGGATTATGACTTTAACTGTTGATACATCACAACTAGTAGTGGTTTTGTAAGAAATATATAGAACGGTGAAAGGGTCTAAAACTGAAATATCCATTTTCTTTTTTTTGAAATAGAAATATTGAAATTCTTAGGCAATGCATTTTTCCAGTGAATTTTTTATTTCTTTTTAGACATTTTCATTTCATTCTCTCTAGTTGTGATAGTAACAGTCATGCACGGGGGACCCCGTGCGGGACGACATTTGTTGTGAGGGTAACATTTGTCGTGGTGATGATATTTGTCGTGGGGGAAACATTTATCGTGGGGCGGCAACATTTGTCGTGGGACGACGACATTGGTCAGGGGTGGCGACATTGGTTGAGGGGCGGCGACATTGGTCGGGGGCGGCGACATTGGTCGGGGGCGGCGACATTGGTCGTGGGGGGCGACATTGCTCGTGTGGAGCAACTTTGATCGGGGACGGAGACAAACCAATGTTGCCCCCCAAGACCAATGTCGCTGTCCACGATCATTGTTGCCCCCCACGACCAATGTTGTTGCCCTCGATCAATGTCGCCCCCCATGACCAATGTCACCGGCTCACCTTCCACGGCCAATGTCGTCGCCCACGGCCAATGTCGCCGCCCACGACCAATGTCGCCGCCCCCGACTAATGTCGTCGCCTCCGACCAATGTCGCCCCTCACGACAAATGTCGCCTCCCACGACAAATGTTGCCCCCATAACAAATGTCGCCCCATGACAAATGTCGCCCCCACGATAAATGTCGCCCCCCACAACAAATGTCGCCCCTCACGGGGTTCCCCTTTGTACGACTACTACTAGCATAACTAGAGAGAATGAAATAGAAAATGGCTAAGAAGAGAAAAATCACTGAAATAATGGCAAAGAAAAAAAATCACTGAAAAAATGCATTGCCTAAGAATTTTAATATTATTGTTTTAAAAAAAAGGAATATGGATATTTCAGTTTGAGATCCTTTCAACATTCTATATATTTCTTACAAAACCACCACAAGTTGTGATGTATCAAAAGTCACAATCACAATCCCCCCCCCCCCCCCCAAAAAAAATAGGGAAGTTGTGAAGTGTTGAATCATTCCCAATATTGTAATGAGCTAGACTATTATCCCACAACTTCCTGCCCATGAATTGCAGAATGTAGCGGTCCGGGTGGATGCCCGCCTTCTCCTGATGTTGTTCTTGATCACCACGATCATGTCCAGCGTGTCCACGTCGAGGGTGATTTTCCTTCAACCATTAAGACATTGATATGTATATGAAAAAGAAGACAGAGATCAGATAAAAGAAAAACCCTAGTCGTGCACGTGGGACCCCGTGCGGGGGCGGCGAAATTCGGCTTGGGCAGCGACATTCGGCGTGGGCGGCGACTTCAGCGCGGGGAGCAACATTCGGCGCGGGCGGCGACATTCGGCGTCGGCGGTGACATTCGGCGTCGGCGGCAACATTCGGCGTCGGCGGCGACGACATTCGGCGTCGGCGGCGACGACATTCGGCGTGGGCGGCGACATTCGGCGTGGGCGGCGCCATTCGGCGGGGAGGCAGCAAGTCGGCGGGAGCGACAACATGTCGGCGGCGGCGGCGACATCCCTCATGGTCGGCGGCATCCCGCATGGTCGGCGGCATCCCGCATGGTCGGCGGCATCCCGCATGGTCGGCGGCATCCCGCATGGTCGGCGGCATCCCGCATGGTCGGCGGCATCCCGCATGGTCGGCGGCATCCCGCATGGTCGGCGGCATCCCGCATGGTCGGCGGCATCCCACATGGTCGGCAAACATGCGTCGGGGGTGATGACATTCGGCGGGGGCAGCGAGATGCGCCTGATAATTTTATTTATAATAATTATTACATTTTAATCTATATGTTAGTTTGGACTGAAAACTTCAGCTACTACAGTTTATTGACTTTAATAGGAGATACATTGTCATTTCTAGCTAGATTTTGATCAACGTCTAGAAAAAAGAACCCTTTTTTAAAAACATGAATCTATTTAAAGGGACAAATAAAAACAAAAAATGCTTTAAATCCAGTAGAAGAAGGGAATGCGTCAAAAGATTAAGATCCAAGTACCTAAATCCACTCAAAACCAAGCAGATAAAGATAATGATTTTCACTAAGCAGATCTCTTACTCGACACTACCTTGCCGCCACTACACAAATACTCAGCAATACCTTGTTGCTAGAACAAATTATCTGGAGCAGTCCAATGGAAGCTATTTAATAAGTGTATCACTGTTATTTTTGGATTGAATGCTCCAATAAATTTCGATGATTGTATGTAATATACATGTAAATTCCTGGAGTACACCGTTGAGTTTTCTTCGGATTTAAGGCTTCAGTAGGGTTCTAAATCTTCTTGAGATAATACTACCATGTCAAAATCGTGTCAAAACCTTCTACCGTGTCAAAACCTTCTACCATGTCAAAACCTTGAGATAAAGCAATTGTATTATGATTATCTTTCATCTTGAACATATAACAACAAAAAAAGTCATAACCTTCTACCATGTCAAAACCGTGTTCACAATTTCTGATATCTTGAACATAGGTTGTATATACGCAAATAAAAATGTCAGAGTAAGAGAGTCGTAAGAAAAAAAGGCAATGCCAAAACCTTCCACAAGCATATATGGCTTTAATAGCAACCTGTAAACTAAAAAGAAAACAAAAAATCATTAGATGAAGAGAGCTACAACTCAACAAAGCTATGAAGTAAAATCCCAAAATCAAGATGGTTTTTTTTGGGAGAAATAAGAATTTCTAAGCAGTCATCACATATTAACTGATTGAGTGATATACAAAGAGTTGGTATTATTGAAGCTAGGACAGGAGGTAATTTTATCTATTTTTGTGGAATATTGGGGACTAAATTTATGAGATATAATGTTTAACTCATCCATATGCTTAGGGTTTTAAGCATAAAGAAATCAAATCTATTTAAAAAGAAGAATCAACAAAATTTTTAGTTATATACTAATGTGCTTGACATACATAATTTATTTTTTATAGATCATACCAGGAGAAAGTTTTACAATCCAGCACAAGTTAGTGGTGTTAGACGTACAAATTAAATATAATAAATTTAAGATAAAGACAAAAATATTGCCTAAAATTCGGTGGCGGAACTTGAAGATGGAAAAACAGGTTGCTTTCAAAACAACAGTTATGAAACAACTAGTTGACGACTCTTATGTTGATCCTAGTGCCTCATGAGAAGTTGTCTTCACATTTAAGGATAAGTGAAAAAATGTACTTGGACTATCAAAAGGTCATGCGCCCCCAAATAAAGAATCTCTGTGATGGAAAGAAGAAGTGCAAGACAAAGTGAGAGTAAATAGGGTCAGTTATAAATCACTCTACGCTTGTAGAAATAATGAAAACGTAGCCATGTATAAAGTCGTAAAAAAAAAGTTAAGCATGCAGTAAGTAAAACAAAAAGTTATTCTTATGAAGAATTTTGTAAGAGACTAGATACCAAAGATGGTGAGCATGACATATATAAAATTGCTCGAGTCAGAGAAAAGAAGACGAGAGATTTAAGCCATGTAAAATGCGTAAATGATGAAACTAATACAGTTTTGACGGATGATGTGGATATTAAAAAGAGATGAAAAAGATATTTTTACTAACTCTATAATGAAACAAAAGATAATGAATTGAACATGAAAGAGTTAAGTAAATCAGAGAAGTATAGGAACAAAACGTTTTATCGTAAAATTCAAGTATCTGAGGTAAATGATGCTCTAAAGAAGATGAAAAATAGAAAGGAGATTGGGCCAAACGACATATCCATCGAAGTATGAAAATGTCTTGGGAATGAAGGAATTTTGTGGCTTACATGTTTTTTCAATAAGATACTGAAGTCAAAGAGAATGTCAGACTAATAAAGAGAAAGTATTTTGGTATCTTTGTATAAGAACAAAGGAGATATATAGAATTGTGTTAATTACAGAGGAATTAAATTGATGAGTCATACCATGAAACTATGAGAACGGATAATATAAAGAAGAGTAAGACGGGAGACTAACATCTCGGAGAATCAATTTGGATTCATGCCAGGGCGGTCAACCATGAAAGCTATACATCTCTTAAGGAGACTCATTGACAACTACCGAGAAAAAAAACAAGATTTGCATATGTTGTTTATCGATCTTGAGAAGGCTTATGATCGAGTTTCAAGAGAGATCTTATGGAGAGTCTTGAAAAAGAAAGGTGTTAATGTATCATACATTGGCATAATCAAAGATATGTATACAAATTCAGTGACAAGGGTGAGGACATCTGGAGGATTAGCACAGGAATTCCCTATCACTGTTGTCTTACATCAAGGTTCAGCTTTAACCCCTTATCCCTTTACCTTTATCTTAGATGAGCTTACCTGACATATCCAACAAGAAATATCTTGGTGTTTATTGTTTGCGGATTATATCGTTTTAGTCGATGAGATGCGCGATGGTGTAAACGCAAAACTTAAATCTTGGCGGGACACTTTAGAAAAGAAGGGTTTTCGGTTGAGCAGGGAAAAGACGGAGTATATGAAGCTTAAATTTAGTAGTGCAAGAAGGATAGATGACTTCATTATTAAGTTGGGTGATCAAGATATTTCTCGTAGTGAGTGTTTTAAATATCTTGGATCGATGGTTCAAAAAGACGGAGGCATTGATAAAGATGCGACACATAGAATCCAAGCGGGTTGGTTGAAGTGGAGAGGCGCGTCAGTGATCTTATGTGACCGAAAGTACAATTAAAACTTAATGGCAAGTTTTATCGTACTGCAATTAGACCAACGATGCTCTATGGTTCTGAGTGTTGGGTAGTGAGTTGTGTACATGAGCAAAAAATGGGAGTTGCGGAGATGAGAATGTTTTGGTGGATGTGGACACACGAGGCTGACTAAAATTAGGAATGAATGTATGAGGGATAAAATAGGAGTAACACCAATTGCAGAGAAGCTCGACTAAGATGGTTTGGACACGTACAAAGGAGACCATTAGAGGCACCTATTAGGTGTTGTGAGAGTCTAGTCACTAGCATGTAAAACGAGGGAGGGGTAGACCAATAAAGACTTGAAATGAAACTATAAGGAAAGACATGATGTACTTTGACATTAGTGAGATTATGACAAAAGATAGAGCACAATGACGACAAAGGATCCATATAGCCGATCCCACTATAGTGGGATAAAGGCTTGAGTGTTGTTGTATTGATCATAAATAGTTGATTTCACGATAATTAGTGGTCAAATATTGCAATGCAGTGAAAGAAAAGGAGTATATCAACTTTAGAACTTCAAGGGTAACTGCTTCTCAAGTGAAGACATCCTCTAATTCTGACTGAAAAAATCAGACAATATGAGCGGTAGATCTAACCAGCCAATTTTGTGTATGCAGGGAAGAGGCACGGTTAAAGGAGACGTGCTGTTTTCCAAGGCTATTTCTTACATTTAGCTTGTTTAATTGCAAAGGAAAAAAACAAAAATCTCAGGCAATCTCACACAAATATAGCGTAACCTAAATTTCACTAATTCCCCCCCCCCCCCCCCCCCCCCCCCCCCCCCCCCCCTCCCAAAAAAAATATAACCCTTGAAATTCATGAACGGTCTTCCATTCTTAATTAATTAGAGCTTCTTTTTTTGCAATGATCATTGTATTCTTAAGTTGAATATTTCTGCCAGCAGCGATAGTATTCTGACCACAAATTACATCATACAACTACAAAAAGTTATGATATGCTGAAAGAAAAATACAAACAATAAAATGCAAATTCTAAAGTAAATATTGTGCTTAAATTAAATAAACATGTTAAGTGTTTTTTTATTTTCCAGGCGCTATAACGCCGCAAATATTGGGCGCTATATCAGCTTTGTCCGATATGGTGCCCGCAATTATTGAAAACTCCAGAATATTAATTTGTGGCAAAAATGTAGTGATTTCTACTCAAAATGACATGTTGTCCGACATCCACAAGCTTGATCATGAGACTGCAAATGTCATGTGGAATGAACTGAAGTCTCTCTATTTCTGGAAGGATATCCTTCAACATCTGTTCGATCTTTTTCAGAACCTCCAGATCGCTGGACTCGGTTTAGACGGTGACCTGACCCGTTCGTGGCACAGTACACGACTCTTATTGCGGCTTCAATTCAATACCAGCTATCAAATTTGGATTTTGCTACTAAACGGGCTCAAAAGGCAGCTGCCGACATATCACTGAGGATGACATGAATCGCACCTCATCTATACATTGTCCATGCCAACATTTTAACCTCTCCCACTATTCCTTCTATCATATTTTTGCTCCATGATTTTGATGCTGACTCCGCCCATCAAGGTCTCCATGCCTCTCTCTCCTACCCTACTCCAACACTTTACTGAAGCTCGCCTTCATTTACTGGGCTCCATGGAGGTCATTGCGGATCTCGGGGCGGTGGGTGCGATGGCTGTAATCGTCCCAAGGGATAAGACGCTTCCGTACCCACTATGGTCGGCCAAATCATACTAAGGCCACCTGCTATAGAGAACAAGGATTCCCACAACAACCCTTAATACTCTACACCATGCCTTTCCTGCAATGGAACTCCAACATTTGTTGGGGCTGGTTACTCAGACTTTTAGATTTGTCAGCTCTGCCTCCAATGAAGATATATTATGCTTTCCCCATTATTTCTCTTGGATAGTGAATTATGGGGCCACAAATCACATTACTCCGCAGAAACCTTTTCGATACATGTACGTTACTAGTCCCAAGTTCATCACTGTTGCTAATGGAGAAAACACCCCAATGTGTGGATACTGAGGCCATCTGCTATAGAAAACATGGATTCCCACATCAACCCTCAACACTCCGCACCATGCTTCTCCTGCAATGGATGCTCCCGTCACATTTTGGTCACTTGCAGGAGGAATTCCAACATCTGTTCGGGTTGTTTACTCGGACTTTCAAATTCATCGACTCTGCCTCCAATTAAGGTATATTATGTTTCCCCATTGTTTCTCTTGGATAGTGAGTTATGGGGCCACAAATCACATAATTCCGTAGAAACCTTCTCGGTACACGGACGTTACTAGACTCATGTTCATCATTGTTGCCAATGGGTGGATGTGGAGATGTTCCTCACTCTTTCTACTTCTTTGCGTTTTGTACTTCATGTTCCTAACTCACAATTTAATCTTCCCTCTGTCAGTAAACTTGCTCATGATCATAATTCATAACTACTCCATCACTTTCTCTTCGGTTTCCTTTGTGGCGTATGATCGACATACGCGAAATACCATTAGTAGAGAATGGTTGTCTAATTGGCTCTATGCCTTGTACCTCCCCACCTTTTCTCTCTCTGCATTCACTTTTTTTGATTGGAAACCTGCATCTTGGCCATTGTTCTTTTCCTATACTTTTCAAGGATCTTCCTGACTTTTCTTTTTTTCAATTTACATCGAATCTTATATCTATGAAAAACATTATCGTTCTATCTTCTCCCCTCATTGTACTAGGAGTTGTGCTCCATTTGGTCTAGTTCTTTCAGGCATTTCAGGTCCTTGTAAAATGTTAGTTATCTGGCTATCGTTATTATTTTTTACTTTATTGATGATCATTCTCCCATGACATAGTTGTATTTACTGCATGATTGATCTGAATTATTACGTGTTTTTTCTTACTTATTACTGGAACTCATACTCAATTTTCGAGCTCCATTTAAATTCTTCGAATCGATAATGCTCACGAATATACTTGTCATGAATTCCAGAAAATTTGCAACATGTTGAGTATTACTCGCCAAACATCCCGTGTCTATACATCATAAAAAAATTGTGGGGGAGCAGAAGAATCGATGTCTCTTTGAAGTTGCACACTTATGTTTCAAATGCAGGTTCCAAAAATTTATTGACACTTTGCTATCACAACCGCATGCTATTTAATTAAGGGTGCTGTTACTAGCAAACCCAATTTGGTTTCTAACAAACCATTACTATTAGCAAACCCTCATTTTTCAAAATGGCTATTTGAAAACCATTTTGTTAATAGCAAACCAACATAAATTTTAAAAAAAAATTAAATTTTGTTTAAAACATTCATTCTTTCAAAATAACACACTACATATAATGACATTACAAATGATTTCAAATATTTTCATTCAACCACTTATGTTAGCATTAAAAATGAGTCAAAATGCCTATAAGGGTGTGCTGTATATATTTGAATTCTAATTCCTATAAGGGTGTGCTGTATATACGAGTTAAGTGTATATAATAATATACGCATCTTTTTGAACTGTGGCTTATATGTACATTTTCATGAGAAGTATTCAACATGAAAGTTGTAGATCTCGAAGAGATCTACAATTTTAATGTTGAACACTTTTTGATTTGAAGCAATTTAGACCCCTGATTTGACCCCTGTAAAAAGTCACGCGGAACATATGTACGGACGCCCGGGATAGGCGTGACTTTTTTCGGGGGCCAAATCGGGGGTTAAACGACTTCAAATTAAAAAATTGTTCAACATGAAAGTTGTAGATCTCAGCGAGATCTACAACTTTCATGTTGAACAATTTTTAATTTGAAGCCGTTTAAGCCCCCGATTTGGGTCCCGAAAAAAGTCACGCCGAAAATCTATACGGACGATTCGTTCCGTGCGTGTCTTTTTTCGGGCTCAAATTGGAGGCCTAAACAGCGTCAAATCAAAAAATGGTCAACACAAAAGTATCTACAACTTTCATGTTGATGACTTTTTCAAATGAGAAACATTTGGGGCTCAAAATTCAAAAACAAAAAAATTGCAAAAAAACAAGATTGGTTTGCTAGTAGTAATTTTTGGGAAGAGAAAAAATGCAAAAAATGACTGAATCTGTTTTTTTTTATTTGCTAGTAACGAAAGTGAGTTTGCTAATAACAACACCCTTAATTAATCGCATGTCTTGGACCATCTTGAACTTTGCGACTCTTTTCTCCTTCCTGTTTTCATCGACACTCACTTTCCTTTTCGTGTTTTTGGGTGTGCCTGCTTTGTCCATCATTTTTAACCTTCTATTAAGCTAGCCCCACATGCCACTAAATATGTCTTTGTTGAGTACTCTCGCACATGGAAGGGATATGTGTGTTACTCTCCTACCAATCAAAAAACGTGAACATTCAATGTCACCTTACTCGACGATCAACCCTTCTACTCTTCATCTCCTCCTAATAACTTACCACATGTTATTCTGTGTCCCAACAGCCTTATCGACAACCCACCACCACCCGTACTGCCAACATCACCACCACCGCCTCCTCTACACGTGTACACTCGTCATCACTCTCACTCAGATTCCTGAGACAATTGCCCCCTCCTAATGATGCTCCTCGTCCAAATGATCTAACTTGATACTTCTTGAGTTTTGAGGTAGCTCGGCAGGGTTAGGGTTTGATTCTTTTTGATATTGGCAGATATTAAACTTTTAATAATGACAGATTTTGAGGATAATTTAGGATGGGCTAATTGAAATATCTAAATAAAAATAGTTAATTATTTTTAAGCTTGTCCTAAATTAACCTATCTCCTATACTACCAGACTTATGCATTATGTGTCTCGTTGGCCAGTCACACCAACAAGCCAAATAAACTTGCGCGAATAACATGCCCGATACAAAAGTACACAAAAGTGCTAATAACATGCATGATACAACACGTAACAAACCGAAGGGGCGCAAAAGCATGCACTACAAAAATATAAAAGACATGTGCAATAATATTAATAAAAAAGATGTGACTCAGGTTGCATCACTACCCCCGGGTTGAATGATCTTGACTCTGACGAGAACGCGGTGCAACTAGTCACTATCATGTCCAAGGCGTCGATCAGAGAAATGTTGCATAAATGTCCTGCAGATGTCGTCGCCGCGACTCAGAACCTGGAGGTAACCTCTCATCCCTGAAAAAAAACAAAAAATTAATCTCTTTTGGAAAATTATAACCTCGGTTGATGAAATCAACCATGAGATTATAAGGTTCCAAATAAACTCGTAATCCATTAGTCAATATTTCATGCCAAACATTCAAACAAGTAGTAATTATTAGAGCTTGAAAAGATTGAAGAGATGGCGTGAGGAGCAAACATAAGGTAGGAAGAAAAGCAAGAAACAAGTTGGATCAACCTATGGAATTATTAATTCCTTACGCATCATACACTCGCTCGATAGACACCTATGAACGTCTGTTAGAGCAGGATCAACTATCGTCATAATTTCACTCGTTAGAGTCTCACTAGTGTCACAAAATCTTAAGAAGATCCCAATTCTATCATGTAAAATCTTCCATAAGAAGCTGTAATGGCCCAAAATCAGCCACAATTTAAAATCATTCTTTCTGAGTGGGGTTTCCACATAATTATACACAGCAGTATAATAAAAGAAGTGTACCAGTGAAAACATAACATCACATTTCATTAATATACAGAATATATACACTGTCTAAATGTCAGGTACAAAAGTGTCTACATTTATTACATTACAAATATCTAACAAAAGTACAAGGAATAAACTCATGTTAACCCGTGGACGAGCCACGTCTTCAACTGATCTTCGATCTGCCTCTGTCTGAGCCCGTCTAGCGGGGTCTGGTACGCTGGTGCTCGGTTCCTAAAATAAATTAGGAACCATTTAGTTTTGAAATTAAGTGAATTCCTTACCCCTACCTGTAGCTTCGCACTGCAAGCAGACAAGAGAGTCAGCAACCATGAAATCTATATGAACATGTGTCTAAGCTAGGAACAGGTAAAATCAACAATTCTATATCTGATATCAATTCATATTTCATTTGTACTGTTTTTATTAATTTCCTTTTATTCGTAAATCTTTTCTCGAAATTCTAAGGGTCATTCGAATATCTCAATCATCCGGGTCCGTCGACCCTTCATATCATTATCCTCTTTAGGGCGCTTCTACGCGCTACATGCTTCAATGCCTCCTACTTGGATTCATATCATAATCTGTAGGAGTTCGACCCCCCCTACGAGGTGTGAGAGTTCTACCCCTCTCACGAGTTGGAGTCTAAAACATTCCCCCCTACTAGGCCGACCGTTAGCATTTCGATGCGTCGACGCGTTCTCAATTTCAATTCAATTTCAATCATTTCGTTTCATTCAGTTCATTTCAAAAATAGGATTTATTTGTATTTGGTTCTCCTCAGAATTCTATCGCTCGCTAAGTCACGTTAGCGTTTTCGGCGATTCATATATTCAGTGATATCAAACAACTGAAAAGTAACTAGCTTAACAAGTTCAAAAGAGGAAAAAAAGCAGTAAGGACTCACCCCAACTTTTTCTTTGCCCTTGTCCTTCGAAGGGTTCACGTCACGTCTATCGCCGGACGCCATCCTCTGCAGTATCAAAATATCATTTATTTTAGGGTTGTGCCGTAAATAGTTACGAGCGGACTCCTACGACGGTCACAACTATGACCTTTAGGATTTCTCTAGGGAAGGACTAGCGTGGGTGATCAAAAAGAAGGCGCACCATTCAGCCAATAAAAGGATTTAAATACCCACGATGTCTATCCAAATTGCTCCAATGCACAGCCTCAAGGGTTTTCGCGATGACAACACCAAGGGCTGCGAATAACAGCTCAAAGCAAGGTGTAAATCCCCTCTAAAACAGCCGGATTCAATCAACTTAAAACAGCCGGCCAGCTAACACAAGGCAGCTCAAAAGCCCTCAAAAATCCACACAGCCGGCCACTATAAAGCATCCCAAAGTACTATAGCTGGTAGCCACCTTAAGGCAGCCTCAAACTACATAGCCGACCAACACTTTGCAAGGAGGTCAAGACAAAATCCCCAATGGAACCCTAACCTCATCTCAAAATTAATTCAAACTCAAGGATTAAGGTGTAACACCCCTTCCCAGTATTTCAGAAATCAGCCGTCCGGCCGAGTCAGCGATATAAAGAAAACTAGGAAACAGTATTAAAACTAGTAGCAACAGGTAATAAACTTTATACTAAGCAATATAAGACTTACAGCGGAAGTTTAAAAAGTAAGCTAAGGGTAACCACATACCTGATATCTGGATTCACAGAGCCACTAAACAGGAAAATAGAACTGAATTAACTGAAAATCTGGTTAACCATAAATAGTCTGATACAAATTAGATAAAACATTAATCTGTTACAATGTTCTCATCTACAGGTACATGCTGAAATAGAGTAAACTGAATAAGATAAATAATACAAACTGACGCCACCACATGCTCATCCTAGACGTAACTTCCCACCTGGGTCACCTGAAAAACAGTGCCCACGAAGGGTCAGAGTAAGGAAAAATAACCCCTCCTAGTGACACTAAAACCCAGCTTTACATATGAATGCATGTATGTCTTTGAAAAATAATTTTATGCATTTAAAACTTTTATGCTATGTGCTATGCATGGCTTCGCACTATTCTCTGATCACACATCTACTCGTACTAAGCACGTGACTTTTATTTTATTAACTCAAGTCCTGGCGTTCACTAACTAGTGTACTGTCTCATGTCAGGTCTATACTTGAGTTCTAGGTGGCTTCTAACCTGCTCATCTACTAGGAAGGCTCTAGGCAGAGTAGCTCCTAACGCGCAACTGAAACTGACGACCCGAGACCATCTTATGAACCCAATTGTTCTAGTGTCACGCGGACACGGTCTCGAATCTACTAGCTGGCTCAAGGGAAGACACTTCCCAAGTCTGTACTACTCATAAGGTTCCATGTGCCTTATGAGAAAGGTAGTGCGCCTCTACCTAGCACGAAAGACCTCTGTGTGCTGGCTGACCTTTTTGGTCTGACGCTACTCTGCAAGGGATAACTTTTCTGGTGTACTACTAAGCGACCATTGACTTCCTGGCGGTCGACTTGAAGGGACATTCACGCCCTTGGTTGGAAAATTTCCAAACCTACTTAGACGGTTAACGCTTTCGTACTCTATGTTTCTGTTCATATCCGACTACTTGGGTCTTAGGGAAATCGTGTCACCCTACACATTTTTCGTAACCGTTTTCCTATCACCACACCTTTCTATGCATGGTCATGATACTTGAAATAAATCTATTTATGTGTATAAAAAATACAATACTTGATATATCTAACTAAAAGGAATTTAAGTTTCCTTACAGCGGTGGTGCGGCGCTCGTAGACTCGGCGCGGCGACATCTTCTATTTCCGAAGGCAAATCCTACTACTGGGGACCTTCAGAATGCTGCCTCGAACCTACCAAAGTCCTGTAATTCAAGGCAAACCTAAACTCATAATTTTTCCCTAAGGGTTTTCCGGTGGAAAAATTCCAAATCATCTAAGGTTGCAGAAAAATATGCGTACTAGCTTCGAATATTACCTTTATGCGGAGATATTGGGGTTCTCAATGCGTCCCACTTAAACTCCGCGGTGAACCACGAACACCAAAACCTAAAATAGCGCAATAGAAATGAAAATTAGTTTAGTCTACCTCCAAAACGAAGGATCTTCAAGAGGAAATCGAGATAAGGGAGGAAACGACTCACCGGAACCAAAACAAAACTCAACTCCTTCGGTTAGGGTTGAAACCCGGTACTTCCAAGGCCAAGGAAGGAAAAGGAATACTCCCCAGCGCCTGCAGAGGAGGGAGGAGAAGTCGGAAATGGCTTCTGGAGGGGTATCGTGCGTCGGCTAGGGCGGCGGAGGCGCGCGGCTGCGGAAATCGGGAGCGTCGGGCTTGCGGAGACGGGAAAACGACGGACCGACTTGCGGTTTTCTCCCGATAGAAGAGGTGTGCGGGTTTTTATCGGGCTGCTAGCGGTTTAAATTTCTTATTAACCGTAAAAGAGAAAGGGAGAGAAATTGTTATTGGCACCCCACTCACTCTATTACTTGCATACTAACTCATTAGCACCGTGCGCCCCACATCTAATATAAAATGTGTTTCGCACAAGAATTAACGCACCAAAATAAACTAATTGACGCTAGTATAAGGAAAAGTAACCTTATACCTTGACGACGAGCTCCTCGATCAAAATTGGTCGCGACTCGCCCCTACAATTTTAAATAAATTTTGCGTCAAAAATTTGGATGCTACAAATCTCCCCTCCTAATAAAAATTTTCGTCCTCGAAAATTGTAATCATACCTGAATCGAAGAGAAAAGAATAGTCTGCATTGCTCTTAAGCTCATCTTCTCGCTCCCAAGTATACTCTGGACGGCCACAGTTCATCCAAAGGACTTTGACCATGCGAATCTCTCTATTTCTGAGCTTCTGAATCCTTGAGTCCACTATCTTGACTGGTCTAACTTCAATACTAAGATCTGTCTCAATTGGTGCTTCCTCGGTACTGATGATCTGACTGGAATCTCTGACTGCTCTCCTCAGATAGGAGACGTGGAATACATCATGTACACCACTCATTTCTTCAGGTAAGGCCAACCTGTATGCAACCTCACCAACTCTTTCCAGCACCTCAAAAGGACCAACGAATCTGGGACTCAGCTTCTTCATCCGCTTTATTCTAGAGACTCCTCTGACTGGTCTGACCTTCAGATAAACGTAGTCTCCAACACTGAACTCTACTGACCTGTGCTTCTGATCATGATACTTGGCCTGGCGATCCTGAGCTGTCTTCATACGCTCCTGAATGAGCTTAATCCTGTCAGTAGTCTTATCAATCCATGACTCTCTGATGGACGATCTTTCCTCACTCTCTGCCCAACATAACGGTGTCCGACAACGTCTACCATAGAGGGCCTCGAACGGTGCCATCCCAATACTTGCCTGAAAACTGTTGTTGTAGGAGAACTCCACAAGAGTAACATACTTCTCCCACTTTCCTCCAAAATCTAGTATGCACATCCGTAGCAGATCCTCCAAAGTCCTATTTGTGCGCTCGGTCTGTCCATCGGTCTGAGGATGGAAAGCGGTGCTGAAATGTAATCTGGTACCCAACCGCTCCTGAATATATCGCCACTCTCTGGAGGTAAATCTGCCATCTCGGTCTGAAACTATAGTCTTGGGTACACCGTGAAGTCGAACTATCTCATCTATATACAACTGGGTCAGCTTCGGACCTTGATCCGTCTTCCTAAGAGGAATGAAATGGGCAACCTTAGAAAGTCTATCTACTATAACCCACAAGGAATCATTCCCACTCTGCGATCTCGGCAAACCATGAATGAAGTCCATGGATATATCCTCAAAAGTCCACTCGGGAATGGGAAGTGGCTGCAACTTGCCTCCAGGCCTCTGACACTCGGCCTTAACCAACTTGCATGTCTCGCACTTCCCTATATAATCTGCAACATCGCCCTTCAAACCTGGCCACCAGACTGTCTTCTTAAGATCTGCATACATCTTCGTGCTACCAGGATGTATAGAATACCTGGAATTGCGTGCCTCAAAAAGAATGTCCTCACGAAGGTGACTAACATCTGGGATGCACACTCTGCCATCATGCAACAATAACTCATCCTGAATAGAGAACCTCTCTTTCTTACCTGATTGCGCTGAGATCCAAATCTCTGCCATCTTTAGATCCAACGGTATAGCTGTCCTGATCCTATCTCTAACATCGCACGAAATCTCCATCCAACTCAACCAAGCTGAACCAAAACTGCAACGGGGCACAACGGCAATGTCCAGTCTCTCCAGCTCTCGTACTAACTCCTCCTGCTGAGTGAGAAGATAAAAACACGAGCCTCTACGGCTAAGGGCATCAGCTACCACATTCGCCTTTCCTGGGTGGTACTGAATGTCTACATCGTAGTCTGCTAGAAACTCCAACCATCTGCGTTGTCTCAAATTGAGCTCTCGCTGATCAAAGATATACTTGAGGCTCTTATGATCAGTGAAGATCTCACAACGCACTCCATAGAGGTAGTGTCTCCATATCTTCAGAGCATGAATGACTGCTGCAAGCTCCAAGTCATGTACGGGATAGTTCCTCTCATGAACCTTTAACTGTCTCGAGGCATAGGCTACGACCTTTCCATGCTGCATGAGAACACAACCCAAACCCTGACCTGAAGCATCACTATAAATCTGAAATCCGTCTGGCCCTGAAGGCAAACTCAAAATCGGTGCGGTCATCAATCTGTCCTTCAAGTCCTCAAAAGCCAACTCACACTCAACTGTCCAATCCAAGCCTTTTTCCTTCCTAGTGAGGGAAGTCAGTGGTAAGGCTATCTTCGAGAAATCCCTGATGAATCTCCTGTAGTATCCAGCAAGACCCAAAAAGCTGCGAACCTCTGAAACTGTCGACGGTCTTGGCCAACTCTTAATAGTCTCTATCTTCTTCGGATCAACACTAACCCCTTTCTGACTGATGATGTGGCCTAAAAATGCAATCTCTGAAAGCCAAAATTCGCACTTTGAAAACTTAGCAAACAACTGATTCTTCCTGATTGTGCTCAAAACAATCCTGAGGTGTGCTGCGTGATCTTCTGCACTCTTAGAGAACACCAAAATATCATCTATAAAGACGATGACAAAACGATCCAAATACTCCCGAAATACCCTGTTCATCAGGTCCATGAATACTGAAGGGGCATTGGTCAGCCCGAACGACATGACCACGAACTCGAAGTGTCCATATCTGGTACTGAAAGCAGTCTTCTGTATATCCGCGTCACGAATCTTCAATTGATGATAGCCCGACCTCAGATCTAACTTGGAAAAAGTGCTCGCTCCCACCAACTGGTCGAATAAATCATCAATCCTGAGAATTGGGTACTTGTTCTTAACGGTCAGCTTATTCAATTCGCGGTAGTCTATGCACAATCTCAGACTACCATCCTTCTTCTTCACAAAAAGCACTGGAGCACTCCAAGGCGAAGTACTAGGGCGTATAAAACCCAAATCAAGCAGCTCCTGCAACTGGCTCTTCAACTCTGCTAGTTCCCTTGGAGCCATCCGATAGGGAGATTTGGCTACCGGTGTAGCCCCAGGCTGCAAGTCTATCGGGAACTCAATCTCTCTATCTGGAGGGGCACCAGGGAGCTCTTCCGGGAAAACATCTGGAAACTCTTGCACCACTGGTACCTCTAACAAATCAGCCTTAGACTCCGCGCTCATCAGTACTACGAAGGTTTCACAACCCTGACTAATGCACTTTCTCGCTTGGACTGCGGATATGATCATCTTCACTACTCCCTTCAAGCCCTGAAAAGAAAAAGATGTCTGGCTGGGGCCATCGAACTGAATCTGCTTCGCCCTACAGTCAATCCTGGCGTTGACTGCTGAAAGCCAGTCCATTCCAAAAATCAAGTCAAATCCTGCTATAGGTAGCAGCAAAGCTTCCACGATAATCTCAACATCACTAAACTGCACTGGTACCCTGCACTTGTCTCTGGTCTGCAGAAGGGACCCATTCGGCATCATGACTTCCAGCGGTACTGACTCCGGGAAGACTTCTAAATCCAACTTACGCACTAGAGATTCCGCGATAAACGAGTGCGAGGCACCCGTATCAAACAGAATCTTAGAGGGTAAGTTACGAATCATTAGGATGCCTACATGAATGATTTATGAAGGATGAAAAATTTAATGTGTCACTACGGAGGATTTAAAACCAACTTGTTAAGCAAACAACACTTACCTGTCACAACATCCTCCTGATCCTTCGCCTCCTGCTGACCCAGCCCATAAGCTCTGGGCTGCACTAGGTCTCGTCCCTGCTGTGGTCTCCCATCAGTAATCATCAAGGCTTTGCCCTTATCTACCCTGCTAGAGCCACCAACCTCGAACTTCGACTACAGGAATAAATTTCATTAACAATCTATCGTAATTACATAAATGTAATCAATACAAAAGGACCTTGATTACCTGATTTGTCCCAGCTTCCTGACAGAAGCGAGCTATGTGTCCAGGTTGTCGACACTTGTAACATACGCCTGCACTGGCCAAACACTCTCCTGAATGACGACGCTGACACTTGGGACACGTGGGATAGTCCTTGCTCCGGTCACCAGATTGACCATTCTTCTTAGCATCAGGCTTCGGCTTCTTGTTCCAGTTATTTCCTTGGTCATTTCTGCTCTGCTGCTGCTGATGCGAATCCTGAGATCGCTTCGCACGGAAACTACTTCGCTTCTGAACTTTCTGCTGGTCAGCCTCCAGTCTGCGAGCTGTATCCACTAAGCTCCTGTAATCAGCGTTGACCATAGTCATCAGCGGCTGTCTTAACGAGTCACGCAAACCATCCACAAAGCGACTGCACTTCTCAGTCTGATCCCCCTGCATCACGCCCGCATATCGAGCAAGATGAGTCAGCTCTCGCTCATACTCAGTAACTGTCCTGTCCCCCTGAAAAAGCCTCAGATACTTCTCCCGGAGACCTCGTCGTGCGGAAGGAGGCACGAACCAACTAGCAAGAGCTCTAGAGAACTCGCCCCAAGTGAACATGTCTGGGGTACGGCCTGGCCAAACAAAAATACGATCATACCATATTAAAATTTACACATTACTTCCTAAAATAAAGGAATTGATCATAACACTTTACCTGCGGGATCATCTGTCCGGTATTTGTCCCACCAGACTTTTGCCTCTCCTCGGAGGAGGAAAGCTGCCAGAGGAACTTTCTTATTCTCCGGGCACTCTAAAACATTCAGCAGGTCTCTGGTGTTAGCTATCCAATCATCTGTATCCATCGGGGTTTCATCCCCACTGTAGTTCGAAGGTTGAAGTTCTCTAAAATTTCTCAAATAGCGCTCCAGGGTCATCTCCACAGGTGCTGCTGCAGGAGCTGGCGCAGGGACTGGTACTTGAACTGGAGCTGGAAACCCTGCAGCCAGTCCTCTCTGAAACTCCATCAAGGCAACAGTAACCGCCTTGGCAATCTGAGACGCTATGTCAGTGCCCTCTGGAGCTGCTGAAACTGGTGGTACCTGTGGCATGGCAGCGTCTCCCATGGTTGCACTAGGAACCGAATTCTGGCGTGAAGATTCACCTGGTTCACTAACTCGTGGTGCCTGATGGAATATACAAAAGAAAACTGATTATTTATCGAGCATCTAAGAAATCTGGCTTAGCAACTTATTTCGTACTCTAGCGAACACTAGGGCTTAATCGCACTTAAAATATTTTACTAACTTGAGTTTACTCTTATACGCTCCTATGGCTCTGTGAATCCTTTCTAGGGTCCAGGGATCCTAAACCTGGCTCTGATACCAATTTGTAACACCCCTTCCCAGTATTTCAGAAATCAGTCGTCCGGCCGAGTCAGCGATATAAAGAAAACTAGGAAACAGTATTAAAACTAGTAGCAACAGGTAATAAACTTTATACTAAGCAATATAAGACTTACAGCGGAAGTTTAAAAAGTAAGCTAAGGGTAACCACATACCTGATATCTGGATTCACAGAGCCACTAAACAGGAAAATAGAACTGAATTAACTGAAAATCTGGTTAACCATAAATAGTCTGATACAAATTAGATAAAACATTAATCTGTTACAATGTTCTCATCTACAGGTACATGCTGAAATAGAGTAAACTGAATAAGATAAATAATACAAACTGACGCCACCACATGCTCATCCTAGACGTAACTTCCCACCTGGGTCACCTGAAAAACAGTGCCCACGAAGGGTCAGAGTAAGGAAAAATAACCCCTCCTAGTGACACTAAAACCCAGCTTTACATATGAATGCATGTATGTCTTTGAAAAATAATTTTATGCATTTAAAACTTTTATGCTATGTGCTATGCATGGCTTCGCACTATTCTCTGGTCACACATCTACTCGTACTAAGCACGTGACTTTTATTTTATTAACTCAAGTCCTGGCGTTCACTAACTAGCGTACTGTCTCATGTCAGGTCTATACTTGAGTTCTAGGTGGCTTCTAACCTGCTCATCTACTAGGAAGGCTCTAGGCAGAGTAGCTCCTAACGCGCAACTGAAACTGACGACCCGAGACCATCTTACGAACCCAATTGTTCTAGTGTCACGCGGACACGGTCTCGAATCTACTAGCTGGCTCAAGGGAAGACACTTCCCAAGTCTGTACTACTCATAAGGTTCCATGTGCCTTATGAGAAAGGTAGTGCGCCTCTACCTAGCACGAAAGACCTCTGTGTGCTGGCTGACCTTTTTGGTCTGACGCTACTCTGCAAGGGATAACTTTTCTGGTGTACTACTAAGCGACCCTTGACTTCCTAGCGGTCGACTTGAAGGGACATTCACGCCCTTGGTTGGAAAATTTCCAAACCTACTTAGACGGTTAACGCTTTCGTACTCTATGTTTCTGTTCATATCCGACTACTTGGGTCTTAGGGAAATCGTGTCACCCTACACATTTTTCGTAACCGTTTTCCTATCACCACACCTTTCTATGCATGGTCATGATACTTGAAATAAATCTATTTATATGTATAAAAAATACAATACTTGATATATCTATCTAAAAGGAATTTAAGTTTCCTTACAGCGGTGGTGCGGCGCTCGTAGACTCGGCGCGGCGACATCTTCTATTTCCGAAGGCAAATCCTACTACTGGGGACCTTCAGAATGCTGCCTCGAACCTACCAAAGTCCTGCAATTCAAGGCAAACCTAAACTCATAATTTTTCCCTAAGGATTTTCCGGTGGAAAAATTCCAAATCATCTAAGGTTGCAGAAAAATATGCGTACTAGCTTCGAATATTACCTTTATGCGGAGATATTGGGGTTCTCAATGCGTCCCACTTAAACTCCGCGGTGAACCACGAACACCAAAACCTAAAATAGCGCAATAGAAATGAAAATTAGTTTAGTCTACCTCCAAAACGAAGGATCTTCAAGAGGAAATCGAGATAAGGGAGGAAACGACTCACCGGAACCAAAACAAAACTCAACTCCTCCGGTTAGGATTGAAACCCGGTACTTCCAAGGCCAAGGAAGGAAAAGGAATACTCCCCAGCGCCTGCAGAGGAGGGAGGAGAAGTCGGAAATGGCTTCTGGAGGGGTATCGTGCGTCGGCTAGGGCGGCGGAGGCGCGCGGCTGCGGAAATCGGGAGCGTCGGGCTTGCGGAGACGGGAAAACGACGGACCGACTTGTGGTTTTCTCCCGATAGAAGAGGTGTGCGGGTTTTTATCGGGCTGCTAGCGGTTTAAATTTCTTATTAACCGTAAAAGAGAAAGGGAGAGAAATTGTTATTGGCACCCCACTCACTCTATTACTTGCATACTAACTCATTAGCACCGTGCGCCCCACATCTAATATAAAATGTGTTTCGCACAAGAATTAACGCACCAAAATAAACTAATTGACGCTAGTATAAGGAAAAGTAACCTTATACCTTGACGACGAGCTCCTCGATCAAAATTGGTCGCGACTCGCCCCTACAATTTTAAATAAATTTTGCGTCAAAAATTTGGATGCTACATAAGGTATGGAAAGTTATACAGAAACTTTTGATTTAAAAAAAAGAATCAAAATCAAAACCCCAAACCCTAGGGTTTTCATCCATCATCAATCCGTACACAAACTTCATGATCAACACAAGAGGAGTGGAGGGAAGGAGATTATCTCTTAATCGAAAGAAGAATCACAGAAATCGGGGAAGAATCGAGCCCTAGAGAGCAATCAGCGGTAGCGGCTTCCGCGGTGTTCTTCTCTCGGTTCGCTCCGTCAAAATGAAGAGGAACGAAATAATGCAGAGGATATATCACGGAAAACCCACCGCTTAACCCAGGAAGCCGGTCAACATAACATAACATAAGCATAGTCGGTTTAATCCAGGCAACAGCCGGTTTCCAGGAGGAAACACCACAACAACAACCGATTACAACCTTATTAAAAGCAGCCCAATGCCAAGCAACCAAGCCCATCATAAAACCCAATTTCATTCCTAGCCAAAAATTCATTTTCCGACCACTCAAGCCATTTAAAATTTAACGAAAATGAAACGACTGTCGCAAAATCGATCGCAAGAAAATCCGAACATCAAATTAACGTGCGACGTCGAATCGGCACTAAAATTGTTCTTTCATCACCGGGGATTATTTTCATAGTTTTTATATTACCAAATATATGCATTTATTTTCGTTCGGGTCTTACCGAAGCCCTTGAAACGGGTGTCCCTATGAGGAGTAAAAAAATCTAAGGATCGCTCCGACTCCTGTAATACGGCTAAATCTAAAAGTGTCAGAAATCAAACGATAATGATGTGGTGGCTCAACATGCGCTCCTACAACCAAAGGGAAGTGATGTGAACTAAACACGTGCTCACTGAATATAATATCAATATAAGATGGTGACTCTAATGGCATTAGCGGGTGGTCACCAAGCTCAATGTTTATGGCCTCACGGGATTGGAGCGGCAGTGGGCTACAAAATTCAGGACATATGACGAACGAGTCTATGTCACCTAAGATGAGGGCCTTATCACTAGCCAACTCCTCCTCTGGGAGAAGGGAGAGTGACGATGTGTCATTCGAGGTAAGTGACACATCACTAATAAGTTCTTCTGGAAGCGGGGCCTCAAGAGTAAGCTCAACGACTAAAGAATGTGGTTCAGTGTGAGCATGTGGACACACCATGTCAGTCGGGATGAAAGGATGATGAGGAAAAAAACTCATCTTCCTGGAGTTGGGGGTTAGGAAGAAACTTTTCGACTAATCTGAGTGCTATCGTGGAGACAAGTGGAGCCACGATTACAGTCGGGGTGATAAAAATAGGAAGAAGCTCTTCTTCCTGGAGCTGGGGCTCAGGAATAACCTTCTCGACTGAAGGGAGTGTCATGGTGGGGGTTGGTTGGGCCAAGGTGCTCGTCGGAGAACTGTCAAGGCGTGGAAGAGGACCACAGAAAGACCTAACCTCAGGTTCCACTATATGATATGAAGATGAGAGGTATGCAGGAAAAACATAGTGCATGCGCATTGCCACTTCAAGGTTGTGAACAAAGGCGCACAACCTACTCAGATTCTGCTTACAGTCTGCAGTGATGAACTCAACATTCTTCAATAAAGTTTTACCGCGCTCGTTAAGATCCTCTATTTTTTTTCCTTTAGGTGTTCGACTTTATTTATTAAATTATAAAACTTTAAAATTTAAAATTTTGAAAACGAACGTCGCTCGACTATCCCACGATAGGAGTGAGATTTCCCACCAGCTACACCAAATTGATTTAAACCAAATCTAGGGCTCTAGTTTTAAAAGATAAAATTTGCGATCTCTTTATATACTTTTGGCGCGGATGGACTCCACAAACTAATTTAAACGAGTAATCAGTCTAGGCATCACAAACGAGCATAAGGCAGCTACTCCGAACATAAAACATTACGAATCACAATTCCACAAGCACATAACTCAGGTGGCAGACATTCATGGAAATGAAAAATGACGGTAATTAGAAGATGATATTAGTTAGGGCAAGCTCTAATAACCAACTATTAATTCATAATTTGACCATAAAATTACTAATGTTCGCGAGCAAGGAAATCAAGAGATATACCATTGGACGATTGGTAATGACCAAAATGGCTTCCGGGAGGTGGTAGGAGAAAATGTCAGATAACGACTATGCTCGCGACTCCAAAGACCGAGCTGCAAGGGTTGGGCTGCCTAGAGGTTGCCGAAAATAGTGGTAAATGTCCGAGGAAGAGTCGTTGGAAGCTGGCAGTAACTTTGGCGGTAGCAGTAGGTGTTGGAGCAGAAAATGAGGCCGACAGGAAGAGGGGGGAAACACCGGAGAATCCATGAATCAGACGGAGGAGGGTGCATGTGGAACTGTTGGGTCCTAGGAGGAGCTCTGGCGTCCTCTTCGGCGGCAGGCGGGGCTTCTGGAGGAGGCTTCGTTAGAGAATAACGACGGGAAAAGAGAAGAGGTGCCTCCGGGAGTTTTCCGTCGGGAAAGATGGAATGCGGCGCTGAATAGAACTGATTGAAACAAAAAACGGTTCAATCATTTCTTTTCCCAGCCGACAATAACAGGAGAAGAGGTTTTCTTTTATAACAACAAGGTTAGGGTTTGATTCTTTTTTATATTGGCAGATATTAAACTTTTAATAATGAGTGATTTTGAGGATAATTTAGGATGGGCTTACTGAAATATCTGAATAAAAATAGTTAATTATTTTTAAGCTTGCCCTAAATTAACATATCTCCAATACTACCAGACCTATACATTCAGGGTCCCGTTGGTCGGTCATACCAACGAGCCAAATAAACTTGCGGAATAACATGTACAATACAAAATTACACAGAAGCGTTAATAACATGCGCGATACAACACGTGACAAACCAAAGGGACGCGAAAGCATGCACTACAAAAAAATAAAAGATAGGTGCAATAATATTAATAAAAAGTATGTGACTGGGGTTGCATCATTGTGGTTTCTTCGTCAGGCCTCAGAAACCGAGACTACATCTGCCAACGTCAGGACCTCTTCTTGTGGCTTCTCCCTCAGGACGTAGAACCTGCCAAACCCGAAGAGCTCGCACCCCGCCACTGCCGAGCTCTTGAGTCCGCAACGCTTGCCCGCAGTGTCCACACCGTTTTCTTTGCCTATCCTCAAGCGAGGTGAACTTCCATCTAGTAAATATAGATAGAATGAGTTGAATTGAACTTCCATCTAGTAAATATAGATAGAATGAGTTGAATTGAACTTCCATCTAGTAAATATAGATAGAATGAGTTGAATTGAACTTCCATTTAGTAAATATAGATAGAATGAGTTGAATTGAACTTCCATCTAGTAACTGTAGATAGAATGAGTTCTATAAATAGCTGCGGCATACGATTTGTAAAATAGAGAAAATTTATATTTTAAACTAAGAAACAAACCTTTCATCATAAAGTTAAAATTAAAAAAATGTGAAATCACCTACTTGTCATTTAAATTTTAAATATTAACAGTAATAACTTCGAAATTTGAACACAGTCTAAAATATCTGTTCCTATAAAACTTCCTATTTAGGAAGAAAATGAAAAATGCATATAGGATGCTGAGGAACAATGTTAGTGTAGAAGAGTACGATGAAAGCCGACTTCTTGGCGACGTCCGAGGACCCTCCTTTCCCATCGCCTCTTTTCAAACCTTCATACCAACTATAATTTCCTCCCCCGTCTAATCCTCCACCAGGGCTACCCCCTCTACCTCGGCCAACCATTATGGGCCCACACACTAACTGTCATATTCCTACTCACCACCTGTCCAAGCAAGAGTACAATGACTTGCGGAGCAAGGGTCTGTGCTATCGTTGCAGGCTACCCTACTCGCCTAATCATAATTGCCCTGCCAAGGAGTTTTGGGCCCTCATCGGGGATGACTTGGACGAGATCGGCATGGCTGACTTCGACACCCTTATGATCACAGATGTATCGCCGGACGGAGCTACGAACACCTCTACAGCAGCCCACCCACAGGCACATCACTACTAGATGACGGGCGGCACCTCGACCTTGGGGTCAAGGTCGATGTTCTAGCGGGATGGTTTGTTACTCATGCACACATTATTATTATTATGGTATTTTATACTTTAAATTGCACGGTTTAGGTTTTGACATGTGAGCCTCCCCCCTCCCTATATAAGGAGGTGGTTTGGGAGTTAGTGACATCTTTTATCTTCTAGGGTTTGAGATCTCTCTTTGGAGAGGGGCTTCTAGGAGAAACCAACCTCCAGAAATTGGGCGCGAGCATACCTCGCGATTGTATCAGATGATTATCTATTGCAAGTGCTGTTCTTCTTCTTCGTAACAAAATATTTGTAAGAACAATGTTTATTATACAGCGACATTACATCTTCCGTACTTTAATTATTCATTATTGAACATCATCAATAAAAACTGTATGGAATTTCTATATTTTAGTTTTTGTATTGCTTGTTTTGTAGAGTATTTATAGTACCACATTGTCAAACTATAGTATTAAGAGTACCCGATCTATTTAAGACTAGTGCAATTGGAATGTCATATAATGTTGAGTTATCTTGAATCCTAAATCTATTTGAGCACGATATTGGGGGGTCAAGGGGGATCGAGCACCATGTAGGTGCGGGGATGGAGCCCCTGACCTGAAACAATATATATTGGAGTTTCAGTTCTCTTTCGAGAATTTCCACTCTACTGTATTTTGCGAAATTTATCTGTATTGTGTAGTTGTATAAAGCTTGTTGTGGGATTTGAGTATAGATAACTGATAGCCACCTTTCTCGTTGCTTCTCTATAACCTAATTTTCCGTAGTTCAAATGTTTGCTGCCAGCCGTGTTGTAGCCCTAATTTGAGGTGACTCACATATATTCTTGTGTTAGGAGACCCTTGCAATTGTTGTTTTCTTTTTTTCCTTACTCGATTTGCTATAACATTAATGTGCATTCTTCCATCTCATGGATTATAAGAAGTTAATACAATGTTATTGGTTATATGAGAAAACTACGTTGTTTTCTAACACGAAACTCTACAATTGATTAGTTCTTACACAATAAAGTGCAATTTAGGGAAAATTGACTTTTAATAATTTCCATAAACCTGAAGTTCACTCTTGGTTTATGTATGCTGACACTATTTTGTTGGAAATAATCCATTTTTAGTATTTGATTGTTTGAGTCATGTATTGAGTCTTTCTTAATTGTTTAGTGTTTTATCTCATTTATCCAGCTGCTGGCCCACCTTCACCTGCCAGTCATTTGAGGGAGGTTTTTTATAGAATGGGGCTTGATGACAAGGTCGGCATCCATTTCCTTACATGTAGCTTAATGTTTTTATGTATTTTCTAATTTTACAAGGTTATCTTGGCTGCAGGAAATAGTAGCATTATCTGGTGCACATACATTAGGAAGGTCTAGACCAGAGCGAAGTGGTTGGGGGAAACCAGAGACGAAGTATACAGTATGCAATTCACATCATACTTTACTAACTTGTGTCTTTACTTGTAAAAATACATTTATTTATCATACTGCTATAACCTTTGATCTTATCGTGCATTTTTTTGATAGTCATGATGAATTAATGGAGAATAAAAAATGGTAAATTGGACAACCCACGTATCACCACAATTTAACAATATTCATAGCAGATTGTTTTCAAGTGCGACACAGCACATAAGTACAATGAGTATAAAAATGTACAAAATAATTTTTTTTATTTCATTAAAACACTTTTATACATAGTCCTGTAACCAGACATACATTGATATAAGAGTGCTAATACAAGAATACAAAAACAAATATATAATTCTATAACATCATAACATTGTCACTACTATATAATAGTCTAAACTAATCGATCCTCCTGCAGGCAAGACAATATGGGTCCTGACATCACTTTCCTTCCCGTAACCAGACATACATACATTGATATAAGAGTGCTAATAAAAGATTACAAAAAAATATATATAATTCTATAGCATCATAGCATAGTCACTACTATATAATAGTCTAAACTAATCGATCCTCCTGAAGGAAAGACAACTGTGGGTACTGACACCACTTTCCGTGCTCATCCACCATCTCCCCAATCCCCACAAATAGTTTTAACCATAATTGATATTGATTTTTTTCTTTTCTCCTCCTCTGTCTGATTCTTAGTCGTGTCCTGTTTGACTCTTGGACAAAAAACTAAAATATAAAGTGTTAGTCATAAATAAATGATGAAGTGAGAATTTTGCCTCTTTTACCTCTGTATATGTGACGCGGGGTAGGATGTGTGACTTGGGTGTGCCGCCCCTAATGTAACGCTATGTGGAAATGCAAAACGAACTCAACAATGTCAACCTAAATGATGCATGATTAAATGTTACTTAATCCGGAAAATAAACTATTAGTGGAGATAATTATATAAGTCTAGCTAGTGAATTACACTGTAAACATCAACTTCAGATATTTAAGCAGAATTCATATTAACTTTCGCTAGAAGTTGTTATCTACTACAAGTCACGAATTGGAAGCTTATAAAATTAAGGAAAACATAACAATTGCACAATAAGATTAACTGAAACAAATACAAAATACTCATCCAATACTCAATAAAGAAATAAGTAACACAGTACATCAATACTCACAAGCATGAGGAATCTTGTGACGGAGGCAGGTGTGGCTCCACGAGACAAAAGCATTGACTTTGAAGGAAGAGAAAGGGCACTGGATCTGTAGGGGACATACGACATGTGGCTTAATTGGGGGAGGAATGGATGCTGGTTGTCGAATTAGAAGAGAAATGGGTGGTTGGTGACTTGGTATGGAGAGGAAAAGCTACATGTTGTTGAATCGACAATGGGGAAGAGCTGTAGGGCAGAATCGAGGGAGGTTTGTCGAGAAGAACTCGTCGGTGGTTGACGAACTCGTCGGTGGTTGACGAACTCACCGGTGGTTGACGAACTCACCGGTGGTTATGGTTTTGCTTGATGTTCCACGACAGAGAAATGGAACGGGAGGAAAAAGTGCATTGGTGGATTTGCAACATATGTTGGAGGCGTTGAAGAGGGCTATGGAGGAGCAACAATTTGCAGTAGGGGTTGAGCATTGAAGCTGGCGTCGGGTAACACTTCTCGTGTGCGTAGAGGAAGTGCGACTGTGACGGAATCGAAGGAGGGAGGCTTTGGCATGTACGATTAGAGGGAGAGGGTGGCGGAGGGAACTTGCGATGGAGTTGGAGGCCGACTGCGGTCTTCTGGCGAGGGAAGCAAATGATGAACGGTAGGGATCAAGCAACTACATGCGCTGTGAAGGAAATAAATAGTGGCATGTCAGCGGTTTTGAGAGGAGATCGTGGGATCTGTGTGTGTGTGGGGGGGGGGGGGGTGCTTACGAGAATAATGAATGAAAAGAAATAAAACTGATAAATGAACTGGGACGTTGCACCCCGGGGTTTCATGCCATCACATGGAATCTCTCACAAATCAATAATGACCTTGTAAACTACAATATCCACTCCTATTTATAACACGAGGGGGTGGTTGGGCACCGGACGTGAACGACTATGATTGGTTGTTACGCCCGAGACCCTAAAACACCAAAAACAATTCCAAAAAAATAAAATAAAATACCTAGAGAATAGAACGACGAGCCGGACGCGCTCGTGGTCTCCGATCATCGATCCGATCACCGCCTCTTATGCGAATATACAAAAGTGGGCCCCGCCGACTGGCGACCCGTACTCCAATGACGATCTCCATCAACTCCCCCCAACTGAAATGCCTTCATCTCCGATGAATGGAGATGATCATACTGGCGTCGAAAGATCGGAGACAAGTTTTCAATCCCCGCCGCAGATATCCATGTATCATTAAATATGGGGTGTCCATTCTAATGTACCAAGTAACAACAAGAAGGACCGTCTGTGGTGGAGATGCACTCATGCGCCACAATATCTGCAATGCTCTCAGCTCTCACCTCTCGAATTGGTGGATCTAGAAAAACCGATGGAATCATATGTGGTGCGGGGAAGTCCACAAGAGCTTGTCCAAGGTGGTCAGGGGAAGGGTTAGACTGTAATGTGGAAGGTGTAGTAAGTGGATCATGATATGGATCCCTATACTCGAAAGGCTTAAAGTACAGTGTTAAGTCTTCAGTATTAAATACAGGATGAATACCCATATCTGCTGGGAGGTCGACCTCATAGACATTTGTTCCAATTTTCTTTAGAATCCTATAAGGTACCATTCACTTTGGTTGTAGTTTGTTAGAGATTCCTTTTTGTATGCTCTCCATGCGAAATCGGATCATGACTTGCCCATCTACCCGAAAATGCTGTTCACGCTTGTGTTCATCTGTTTGTGTTTTATATAATTCATTACTGCTAGCAATTTTTTGGATCAATTCATGCAGTTCATGTATGTGCTGATTAAAAGATTCGACAGACTCATTAGGGCGTGACTCTAAGGAAACAGGAGCAAGGTCAACAAGTTTCCTAGGCTCATAACCTGACAGTATATGAAATGGACTCACGCCAGTTGACATACTGATGGAACTATTATATGTATACTTCTCTACGAGTAACATAGAATCCCAACCGACGAGTGATCACCAACTAGACATCGTAATAAATTTCCTAAACTCATTTTGATGACCTTGGTCTGGTCGTCAGTTTGTGGGCGATAAGCAGTAGAAAAATTCAAAGTTGTGTCCGTTTTATGTCATAACGTTCTCCATAGCTCAGAAATCGAACATCACAGTTAGACACTATGGATTTGGGTAATCCGTGTAACCAAAAAATATTTCTCATGAAAAGGGATGCCACATGAGCCACATCGGAGGTCTTGCGACAGGCAATAAAATGAGCCATCTTCGAAAATCGGTCTAGCACTACTAGAATCGTGCTTCCTCAGAGTGCGAGAAAGACCCAATACAAAATCCATGCTAATGTTGACCCATGGCTAATGTAAGACTGGAAGAGGAGTAAAGAGTTCAATATTTTGTTTCGAACCTTTTGCGGTCTGACATGTGCATTGTTTTAAATGTCCTCCGACATGTCCAACTTGTCTCCCGACATGTCATTTTTTAGGGCAAAATAATATGTTTTCTAAAAAAATAGATTATGTCCTTTTGTAAAATATATGCCGACATGTCCAATTTTTTCCGACATATCGGCCGACACGACTTTTAAATATATCACCCACTATTTTATTTTATGTTATATTAGTAGACTAGTAGTATATATTTAAATCGTCTATATATATTATATTATGTATGTTTAAATCAATTAGACTTATTATTTCGATTTTTTAACGTTCTATTGTTACAACCAAATTTGCATAATTGTTTCACAATTTTTTAATTTCATATTACAAAAAATATGAAAACATTTAATACATTTATTAGTTAATTATTTTCATGTTTTTAATATAAATTTATAAGTTTGAAAAGATTTATAATCAATTAAAGATTTTTAACTTTTAAATCTCTTTATTTAAAATAAACTTATTTTTATCAAAATATAATTACTGTATACTATTAATTATTAAATATATTATACAATATATCATTTTTTATTTGTTAATAATATTTTATTTTAGATAATATTTGATTTTATTTCATTACATAAATCTCTTTTTTTATCTTTTTATTATATTGTTTTTCTATTTTTATAACATATAAGTGTAGTTAGTATATATAAAAATAAAAATTTTATTTATATGACATGGATATCCGATATTTAAAAATATCTCTGACATGTTTTCGACTTATGACATCCGATATTTAAAAACTCAATCTGATATGTCGCCGACATTCGATATTTAAAACATTGGACATGTGTTGTAGTGTCGCACAACACATGTAGCATCCTTTTTCATAGTGGGCCAATAGAAGTATTCCTCAACTAAAGCAGTGGTCTTATCTCTGTCAAAGTGGCCAGCTGCGCCACCAACATGCATTTCCCAAATTTAGAAATCCCCGAAGGACATCCCGGGGATGCAAAGATGAGAGCCACGATATCCCTCTACAATATCAAACCCATCAGTGGGCTCAGGAGGATTCCTTAAAAATCCCCGGTAGATCTCACCAAAGTCAGGGTGGTTGGGGTAGTCACTAAATAAACGATCAAAATTAGTCGCGCTAGCGCTCAGTGTGCGAAGTAGGGTGATACGTCGACTAAGAGCATCGACAGTTTGTTCTCAACACCCGTGCGATGTTTGAGAACATAGTGAAAGTCCTGCAAATATTTAACCCACTTTGCAGTTCTATGCCCCAATTTGCACTGTGAATCAAGATAGCGTAGAGCATGGTGATCGGAGTATAGCACCAACTGCCGTGGGATGAGATAGTTCCTCCAATACCAAAGAGACTGCACCACTGCATAAAATTTCATATCGTAATTTGAGTACTTTTGCCGGGTCTCATTTAGCTTCTCACTAAATTAAGAAACCAGACTACCCTCCTGACTCAGTACTCCACCAATCCCAATGTCAGATGCGTCGCAGTCTACCTCGAATATCTTAGAGAAATCGGGCAATCTCAAATCAGGTGCAGTCGTCAATATTTCCCTGATCTCAGTAAAGATTCGAATGGCAACAACAGTCAACTGAAAATGACCCTTTCAAAGGCAGCTCGTGAAGGGGCCATAATGGTGCTAAAACTCCGGACAAATCTCCTGTAGAAAGTCGCTAGTCTGTGGAAGCTACAAGCCTCAATAATAGTGGAGGGAATAGGTCACTCACGAATGGATCAGACCTTGTCCGGGTCAACAGACACGCCAGACGTTGATATGATCAGCTCAAAGAAGTGCACAAAATCAGTCAGGAAGGAGCACTTCTTCAAGTTCACATATAGTTTCTCCTTTCGGAGAGAATAAAATACGAGCCTTATATTGTTCAGATGGTCTTAAAAGTCGTCTTCTACTCATCTCCCTCGCGAACTTTAATCTGGTGGTGCTCGCTGCGAAGATCGATCTTTTAAAATAACTAAGCACCAACCATCGTATCAAGTCCATACCAGGGGATGGGAAAATGATACTTAATAATAATCTTATTAATGGGGTAAGTTCGAGAGTGAAGCTCTCGCTGTCAAATCTATAACATACTGAATTTCTCATAACGGGGGTAACTCTTCAGGTAGCTCATCTTGGATATGATCATCATTATCATCAAGGAGTCGCCAAACCTCATGTGGTGGCTCAGGAATCTCCGTAGGGCTCTCAGAAGCCATAGTGGCTGTCACTTCGTAAAAGATACTGGCGCTGGCATTCTCTCTCATATACTTGCTGCAACGCAAGATGTGCAACGGCCTTGATGAACTCGTACTAGTAACGGGTATGATCTTCTTCGGAATTTCTCATTGGGTTGGGTCGGTGTCAACGTGATCTTACAACCCTTGTCGTAGAATAAATACGTGTTCGAGGAACCAAAACATGTGACTTCACGGTCGTATAGCCAGGGCTTCCCTAAAAGAATGTGGGCAACGTCAATAGGGATGACATCACACCAAACACGATGCTCAAATGAGGCGAGAGTGATCAGAACTAGGCACATATGGGTAGTTTGTGTAGCCGTCTTACGACCCAAATGACTCGATAAGGATGTGGATGAGGCTAAGGGGTCACCTGCATCCGCTCTACTGCTCGTTGGGCTACAATGCTCACACAACTCCCGCTATCAATGACTAGCTTACAGGGACCTCCTGCACTGGGAAAGTAGGTATAAAAGATCGTCGTACAACGTCAATTTTCATCAGTATGTGGTGTGTAAAAGAGACATTGAATAACACTAGCTTTAGGGAGCGCTCAACATGCTCTCCCAACCGTGCTCGTTGGTGGCAACAATCTCCTCATTGACGATCTTCTCAGCATCAGCACTGGGTTCGCTTTCTTCAACTAACATATTTTTCGTAGGGCATTGAGCAGCCACATGGATTCTACCAAAGCAATGATAACATTGGATGTTCCCCGACCCGGGGCCCGTGGAAGGTCCAGTGGTGACAACCTTGCCCTTTGTGTCTGTGGGAACACGAGAGGGCCCTGCAGGGGTGGGAGTGGTCGGTGGTTGCCTCCTAATGTGTACCCATCTGACCTGGCAGAAGTCTGACGGGTACCAGCGAGTCGCAGGTACTGCTCATATACTAGGGTCATCTGATAAACTTGCTCCACCATCTCCAATTTGTGGGGAATAAGCTCCCTACCTAACTCCGATCTCAGCCTAGTATGGAATCGGGAAGCGGTGTCACTAGTGTCCTCTCGTAGGTCACTCCTCACTGCTAGCTCATCAAATCGAGACATGTACTCCGCTACGGATTGCGTGTCATGCATTGCGAAAAGCTGATCTAACAACTGATCCTGATAGGAGGCGGGAAGATATTTCTCCTTCAATCGACGTTTCATGTCTTCCCAATGGATAATAGGACAGTACCCATCTGATGTTTTCCAATTTCTGAAGTTATACTTTAAATCTTTAAAAAATGAGAGCTTCTAAATTTTTGGCGCTAGCGAGACGCTCACCTAGCGAGACGCTCACGAGTAATATCACGCGACAATCACCCTAGGATTCGCAAAGGCGCATATGAGCCTAGCATTCGTGCATAATTAACAATACAAATTAATTCATCCACTAGCATCTCAGCGAGAAGAGACCAACAAAATTTAAAATCAACGACAAACAAGTAGACAACAAATTTGAAGTATATGCTTAAATTTAGTATATGCCCTTCTTCATTCTTCGAATAAATTAAGATATCATCAATAAACACAATAATAAAGCGGCCAAGTTATTCTTTGAAGACCCGGTTCATAATTTCCATAAATGTTGTAGGAGCATTTATAAGACCAAATGACATGACAACAAATTTGAAGTGGCCATACCTGATATTAAAAGTTGTCTTATATCTTCTTCTTTTATTCGCAATTGGTGATAGTTAGATCGTAAATCAAGCTTTGAAAATACCTTTGTATTAACTAACTGATCGAACAAATCATCTATGCATAGGAGAGGATATTTATTTTTCACAGTTAGTTTATTTAATTCTCAATTATCAATACATTAGCGTAAAGTCTCATCTTTCTTTTTCACAAAAAGCACAAGAGCTCCCCATGGTAAGGAACTTGGTTGAATGATGTTCCTGTCTAAGAGCTCTTGTAATTGATTTCTTAATTCCGCCAATTTCTTTGTAGTCATTCAGTATGGTGTCTTTGCTACTGGAGTTGCTCCTTCAATTAACTTTATTTCAAAATTTACTTCTCGGATTGGAGCTAATCCCGATAAATCGTCTGGGAATACATCAAAAAATTCACAGACCACTGGTATTGAAGAAATGTCTTTCTTTTCTTCCTTTGTTCCCTTGACCATTACGAGTTTAGTCACAACCTTTTTGTAATTTCTTAAATTCTTTTATAGCAGAAATTAATATCTTCGGTGCTTCCCAGAATCCGTGAATATTACGAAGCTCTGATCTGGACATTTTATGGTCACTTTCTTTCTTTTGCAGTTAATAATTGTTTCATGTTTTATCAACCAATCCATACCCAAAATGATGTCAAATTCATTAAGTGGCAAAACAGCTAAATCTACCTCCAACCGTTGATAATTAACACAAAATTGTATTTGAGCTCGAAATTGTGTTGTCATGAAATGATTGTTTGGGCATAGTAACATGAAATATCTCATTGATGTAATATGTATTTACCGATAAAGTATGAAGTATGTGAGTTGTGATAAACAAATGACTTGCGCCAGTGTCAAATAAAACTTTCAATAATTACACGTGAATATCAATTATACCTGTGACCACAGTTATCATCTGCCTTTGCATTTTGTTGTCCAAGTTGAAAACATGAGGATGAATGTCTTTCTTCATTCATATACCCACTTGGTGTTGGAGTAGATGCATACGATTCACCTTCTTTTATGTGTCCCATTTGATAAATTTTTTGGGGTTGTTGTATTGGAACTCCTTTCATGCTTCCTTCTTGTGTTGGCCTCTTGGGGCATTCTTACTGATGATGTCCTGGTTGACGACAAATGTAACAAATTCCAGTTCCCATTAAGCATTGGTCTTTATGCATCTTTCCACATTTCTCACATCTTGACACTACTGATTATGTGGGACTGCTACTTCCAATTGATTGGGTCACTTGCGTCACCTTCCTTTTCTTCTATGATTCACCTGGCCTACCATAAGATCCTTTGTTTAAACCTTCCATGTTTTTCTTTTTCACAAAGTTCTGTCTCATCTGGGTTTTCTCCTATCGATTTTAACTTTTCGAGTCTTCTCCAATCTCCACCAATCTCTCATATTTGATGATCTCAAGAGGCACCCAATATGTACGAATATTGTCTCGAAGCCCTTGATGGAATTGCAGACATCTATCCTCTTCAGTCATGACAATTGATCCTGCATAATATGCTAATTGTGAAAATTCAGCTTCATACTATAAGACAGACTTATTTCCTTGCACCAGTCTCAGGAATTTATCAAACAATAATCTTTTCTCTGACGTGGGTATGAACCATGTAGTAAATTCATGAATATACTCATCCCATGATATTGTCAATATCCTTCGTGTTGCCAATTTACTACTAACAAGGATCTCCCACCATCGCTTAGCTTCTCCGTCTAAGAGGAAAGTGGATAGATCCACTTTCCTATCTTCCGGGCAATACATAACCCAAAATATCATTTCAATCCTCTTAATCCAATCTTTTGTCTGTAACAGAGTTAATCCACCTCAAAAGGCCGGGGGTTTTAGTTCCAAAAATTGTTTCAAATCGACATCCATTTGCCGTTGAAGTGGTGGCATATCTGGGTCTGGTGGTACAACGGGAGGAGTATCTCACACGAGTTTAATCGCTTCTGCAAGAGCTTGGGCAAATTTATATATTGGTTGTTGGGGTGCTTGCCAACTGCTACTCATACTTTCCATTGTTATTTTTCCCGTACTGCTTCAAGTTCAGGTTCTTCAAGGATTCCTCTTAATCATCTAGAGGAATATACATTTATAGGTTCCTAAGACATGACAAAGGGTAGGATTAGCTTTTAATGAATGAATATCTAACGGTAGATTTTCTTGTGTATTTATTAAGTACAGCAGTACACTATGCAATACTCATTATGGCCAAGTGTTCCGAACCTAGCTTTGATACCATTAATTGTAACGGCTCAGAGACCATCACAAAAGATATATTAACATAAGTTGTGTTTCGAAATCACATATAGCGCATCACAATATATATATATATATATATATATATATCTTATATATATAAGAGAATATAGATATTTGGAGACACCATAAATTTAATATTGGTTATTGGATCATGAGAGAGAGCATGAGAGAGGAGAGATTTGGAAGAGAGAGAGTGGAGGGAGAGGGAGAGAGAGGGGGCGGGAGAGAGAAGGAGAGAGAGATAGAGGGGGGAGTGATAAAGAGAGAGAGAGGGAGAGATTAATTAATTTTTATAGATTAAAATTTGCAAAATTGTATAAAATAAAAATAGGAATAATACTTCATATTTTTTTGCGGTTATTTTAAGTACTTGTATGTATATGTTTTGAAAAAAAAGATTTCGGGTGCGTGTGCAACCCGCTCATAGGCGGGCGCAGCCCGCAGCGACGCATCGAGCACGGGCGAAGCCCGTGCGCAGGCGGGCGAAGCCCACCTGGATGCGGCTGAAGGCCGCCCGAGAGCATCGAGCACAGGCGTAGTCCGTGCGAAGATGCTCGTGTGTGTGTGTATATATATATATATATATATATATATTGTTGGACGGTAGAATCAATTCACTTAATTTCAATATTAAGTCCCTCTATATATAGAGATAATACAATAATAGAATATAAAAAAAAACATAAAAGACATAATCTAACACTCTCCCTCAAGATGGGCGTGTGATGTTAACCATACCCAACTTGTTAAAATTTTTGCCAAAAATATTCGCACTCAACCCTTTGGTGAGGATGTCTGTTTGCTGTCTGCTAGAGAGTACAAAAGGCGCACACACAATTCTTCTTTCAATATTCTCCTCGATAAAATGTCGATCCACTTCAATGTGTCTAGTGCGGTCATGTTGGACCGGATTGTGGACGGTACTAAGAGCTGATTTATTATCACAATATAGCCTGATGGGTCACTCATCAAAGAGCGAAACCATAAACCTTCACAAACCTCGTGACCCATTGCTCTAAACTTTGCTTCTGCACTGGACCTTGCCACAACTTGTTGCTTTTTGCTCCTCCAAGTAACAAGGTTGCCCCCAACAAGGGAACAATATCCTGAAGTTGATCAACGATCCTTAACAGACCCGGTCCAATCAGCATCAATATAAACTTTAATACTTAAACCCAAATTTGGAGCAAACAGGACACCCCTTCCTGGTGAGGACTTGAGATACCTGAGAATTCTGTGAGCTGCATCCACATGACATGTCGTAGGATCATACATGAACTGGATGATAACACTCACCACATAATAAATATCTGAGCGAGTGCGGGACATGTAGATCAGCCTCCTCACTAATCTTTGGAACTCTGAGATGTTTTCAAGCACCTCTCCATCATTTTAATCTAATCGGTGATTTAGGGTTGGTGGGGGTGTCAGTTGGTCTACATCCACTCATCCCCACCTTCTCAAGGAGATCCAGAGTATATTTTCTCTGAGAAATGATGATTCCCTGCTTGGTTCTTGCAACTTCAATACCCAAAAAATACCCGAGTTCTCCCAGTTCCTTTATCTCAAACTCCCTGGCTAATTTGTATTTTAGATTCTGGATTTCTTCAGCATCATCCCCTGTTATGACTATATCATCAACATACACAATGAGAATAATGAGTTTCCCTGTCCTATGTTTGATGAACAGTGTGTGATCATCAATGCTCTGGTAATATCCAAATGACACCATAGCCTTGTGGAACCTCCCAAACCAGGCTCTTAGGAATTGTTTCAGCCCATATAGAGTTTTTTTCAATCTGCAGACTTTCCCTTTTGCACCTGTAGGAGTGAGACCTGGAGGAATTGCCATATAGACCTCCTCATCTAGATCACCATGGAGAAATGCATTTTTCACATCAAGCTGCCAAAGGTTCCACCCCTTGCAGACAACATAGGATATCAAGACCCTAATAGTGTTCATCTTTGCCACCAGAGCAAATGTTTTCTGATAGTCAATACCAAGGGTTTGTGTATAACCCCCTGCCACCAGTCTTACCTTGCACCTCTCGACAATCACTTGTGAGTTCTATTTCACAGAGAACACCCATTTACACCCAACGGTCTTCTTTTTATAGGGAAGAGACACTAAATCCCATGTATGATTCTTCTCAAGAGCATTCATTTCCTCAACCATCACCTCTCTCCATATAGGGACCTCTAGAGCTTGCTGTCATGATACATGTATGGACAAAGAAGCAAGAGAAGACACAATTGCCTTGTAAGCAGTAGAAAGAGAGTCATAAGATACATAATGTGATAGAGGATAACGAGTAAAAGAGCGGATACCTTTTCTAAGGGAAATCATTAGATTGGAAGGCCCTAAGTCAGGATCCAATGACTGTTCTGGTGGCATAGTCAGATCTTGTGTGCTTATCCTATTTGTACGCTGAGTATATACCTACAAGCTCGAAGCAGTAAAGGTAAGAGGTTGAGACACAGTAGGAAGACTCACTTCCACTGGTGGAGTCTCTCCCTAAAGTGAGGGATATAGTTGAGGTATGGGCAGAGAAATGGAGGGAACAATCATAGGAGAGGATTCACCCGAGGCCGGGTCATCCGAAGCAGGCTAGTATGCCTCAGATTCACGGAACGTGACATCCATTGTGACAAACACTTTCTTTGTAGGTCGGTGAAAACACTTGTACCCCCTTTGCATAGGAGAGTAGCCAATAAAGACACACTTGAGTGCGCGAGGATCGAGTTTGGAAGAGCGAGGGTGGTGGATGTGAACGAAGCAGACACATTTAAACACCTTAGGGGAAAGCTAAGTAGGAGGCACATGAAAAGTGCCAAGAGGGGTAGCTTTCCCAGGGACTAATGAGATATGCCGCAGTAAGAACTGCATCGCCCCAATAGAATTTCGGAATATGCATGGTGGACAAGAGACAACGAGCAACTTCCAGGAGATGATGATTTTTCCGCTCAGCAGCACCATTTTGTGTCGGGGAATAAACACAGGTAGAATGGTGGAGGATTTCATGATCAGCAAGATATTGCTTAAACTGTGACTCCATGTATTCGCGACCATTGTCGCCGCAAAAAATTTTAATAGTGGTAATGAAATTGAGTGGAGATCATGTTATGTAATCGTTGGAAAAAAAAAATCACTTTTGTGGCGCGTCAAATATAACTAAGTAGTGTGAGAGAAACAAGCCATAAAAGTAACAAATCATACACAATCAAAAATAGGTGTGGGGCAGGGCCCCTAGATATCAATATGAATAATGGCAAAAGGCGTAGAACTAGGCAACGAAACATGCTTAAACGAAGTACGATGATGTTTGTTTAAACTACAAACATTACACATAAATGAATCAAAGACAACAATAGACATAGCAGGAAACAACAATTTCATAACAAAAGTAGACGGGCGACCCAGGCGACAATGTCGGGAATGCAAAGGATGGGTAGTGCTGGAATGAAGAGTCAGGGGAGGTGGAGTTGGGCTGTAGTCGAGCACTTAGAGACCATTTACCATGCTACCATAGCCAATCACCTTCCCCGTCGTTAACTCCTGAAAAACATAAGAAAATGGAATAAAGGACACAGAGCAGTGCATGGAGTTAGTTAGATGACTAATAGAAAGTAAATTACAAGTAGAATTGGGAACATGAAGGACAGATGATAACGTGAGAGGAGCAAAATATGGAACCCTTTTCGGCAATAGAGGAAAGAGAACCATATGCAATGCTCACCTTATCACGACGAAAGAGAGGGGTATGGGAGGTAAAACCTGTAGAGGACTCAGTCATATGATTTGTGGTCCCAGAGTCAATAATTCACTTGGTGGAAGGAATAGAGACAGCAAAATGAGCACCTGAAAGTCCTGTGTGAGCATAGGAGGAAGAGGCAGAAGGCTCAGTAGAAAGTCTCTACATCAAGCGTCAGAGGGCTAGCATTTCATCCGCAGTAAATGCACTAGGAGGAGCAGAGCCATCAGAACTGGAATAGTTAAGAGGGTTATCGACAATAGCATCAGTGAGATGAGCAACACGAGGAGAAGCGTGACGACCGGAGGAGCGCCCAAAACCATGACCGCCACGAGTAGAGTTGTCACTTAAAACCGAAAACCGCAAACCGAACCGGAACCGCAAAGAACCGGACCGAGCCGTTCGCAAATTATTCGGGTTCCGGTTTCAATTTTGGAACCGTGAACAACATTGGTCCGGGTGTGGTTCTTACATATTATTAGCCGGACCGGAACCGGAACCGCAACATACAAGTCTCAAGCGGTTTCAAGATTTTTAGACCCGATCCGAACCGGACCGAAGTAGAACCGAGCCGCAACCCGTTTATTATTATTATTATTATATTGTTATTATTTTATAATTTATCTATAATATTTATACTTACTATCACGAGTGAAGCTGGTGCAGTTTGATCTCAAACCGCAATCGCACTAAAAGGGGTCGATTTTGGACCAAACAAAACCTCACAGCATAAAAACCGTATGGTATGGTTTGACATTGTTGCGGTTTGGAGTCAATTTTTGCAGTGCATTTTTTATTTTTATACCGTTATATATTATATTTTTAATTTTACTTACATATTTTTTTGAAATATTTTATTTAAAAAATATAGAAGATATACGACTACTATTTATTAGTAATCATGAAAGACAACTAATTGTAGGCGGTTGTTACGGTTGAGCATGTCGACGAGACGTGCGCAAGCTAACTAGAATTCGTGGCAAGTCTACACGGGTAGGAAGGCAATTGATATTATCCCACGATCGTGGAAAAGACCGTCGAGAAGTGCGCAACATAATATTTCTATTTCGATGTTGTTTTGAGTTTTATTATTTGCAGCCCGCTTTTATTTCATTCCGTCAAGTTTGATCTTGGTTTTAGTTGGAACCGGACCGAACCGCATGGAACCAGACCGAACTGATAGTGGTCAGTTTGGTCTTGGTTCTTGTTGAACCGTAACCAGAACTGTTGATACGCCGGTTCCAAAAATTAAGTTGGAACCGGAACCGGTCAATTCAAATAAGGTTTTGGTTCTAATTTGAAGAACTGTTATCTTAGTGGTTCGGTTCATGGTTTTAGTAGAACCGGAACCGAACCGGAACCGTGACAGCTCTAGCCACGAGGCGGAGCACCCTCTCTCGGCGAAGGGAACCCACAGAGCCTGAAGCAAGTTTCCTGAGCGTGGCGATTGTTGCCACAATAATCTCAGAGGAGATGATCCTTATCGGAGCCCTTCAAATTTGAGTCATGGGATTGACGACTACCAAGAAGAGAAGGGGATGTAGCAAACAGAGCAGAGGACTCAGGCACAGAATCAAGATGAAGGGTCGGACGACGATTGAATTCCTGCTGCACAATGTTGTAGACCTCAAGAAGAGAAGGTAACTACGGACGCCCCAAAATCTAAACATTAATCTGATCGAAGTCTCGATGTAGGCCATGAAGAAATTCAAATATACGATTGCGGTCGTCTCTGACACAAACAATCACCTCATCAATAGGGATAACAAATGTAAGAGGATCAAAATGATCATATTCCTGATACAGCTGCGTGAACTCCAAGTAATACGCAGAAGGAGGACGGTCACCCTATCGGAGTAAGGAGATCTTCCGTCGCAATTGGAAGATCTGAGCATCATTGCCTTGACGCGAGTAGGTAGACTCCGTGCGTTGCCAAATGTCCGCAACATTGTCTAGAAATTGATATTTACAGGCGATGGACTCCTGCATCATGTTAGTAAGTTAGGACATGACTAAGGAATTTTCTGACTCCCACTGCACCTATTCAGAAGAGGTCATGTCTTGTTCCTTCATTTGGCTAGCGCCAAAAAGACGACTCTTGAGCACCAGGGTGATAGACGGGGACCATGAAAGGTAATTAAAGACATCTAGATGAATGACAGTGATCTTAGGAGTATTATGATTAGGGTTTCCATGGAGAAAAATCGTCAGAGGAACAACCCCTGATGAGGGAACGGGAGAATCAGCTCCGCTAGACATAATGGCTCAGGAATTGAAATCTAGAGATGACCCAATATTTAGGGCAACAAGAAAAACAAGAGAGGAAGAGAAATCCACTCCATAAGGGCACCAAGATGGGCTAACAACGTCAGAAGAAGCTGGCTACTCACTGCATTGATGATCCAGCGCCGAAAGAAGGGCTGAAGAAGAAGAAGAAACGGGACCGGGCGGAGAAGTCCCGAGCGGAAGGAGGGGGGTCAGAGCGGAAGATGACGAACAACTCACGAGAGTAGGACGATTGATGCGCGGGAGCCGGGAAAGACGGCGGGCGAGAGCTGGAGAGAGGATGGCGGGCGAGTGCAAACGGCGGAGTGGAATGATAATTAGGGCACTAGGAACTTGTCAAGCTCTGATTCCATGTTGGACGAGTAGAATCAATGCAATAATCTAACATATATTAATCACAATGAGCTTGCAAGAAGTACAAAACAACTTTTATTTTATTTATTATATATTTACATCCAGATACAAAAGGTATTATATTTATATATGTAGAGAGAAAAAATCCACCTTGTATATATGTTCACTTGTGTAGAATACAAAGAATGAATACAAATATATAGACAAGAAGAAGAGAGCAAGGCCCTATACACAATGTGGGACTAAAGAGGAGAGAGAAATAACAATAGAAAAACTAAATGAGCCTAGTTAAGTGGGCTTCTTCAACACTCCCCCGCAAGCTGGAGCGTATAGATCATATGCACCAAGCTTGAACAAACACTGATAGAACAAGGTGCTTGATAGGGCCTTCGTGAGAATATCAGCGACCTGATCAGTGCCTGGAACATGCTTTAACTCAAGTCTCTTCATTTGAACTTTTTCTCGTATGAAGTGACAGTCGACCTCAATATGCTTCGTACGCTCGTGAAACACCGGATTCTTCGCTATGTGTATGGCCGCTTGACTATCACAAAAGAGAACAGCAGATGAATGAAGTTTTACTCCCAAGTCAGCAAGAAGGCTTTCAAGCCAGGTGAGTTCAGAAACAACCGATGCCATAGATCGGTATTCAGCTTCTGCGGACGATCTAGCAACCACGGCTTGTTTTTTACTTTTCCAAGTAATGAGGTGACCTCCAAAGTAAGTACAGAACCCACTGGTCGACCGCCGATCGTCCAGGGAACCAGCGTAATCGGCATCAAAATAAGCAACCAATGCTGGAGCCGAGGTGGAGGTTTTGTAAACAAGCCCTTGACCCGGAGCTGCCTTAAGGTACCGGAGAATCCGTTCAACAGCCTGGAGATGAGAGACCCGGGGAGCATGCATGAAATGACTGACAACCCCAACAGCAAATGATATGTCAGGCCTCGTGACGGTTAGGTAGATCAACCTTCCGACAAAGCGTCTATAGTACTCCGGGTTCTGGAGAAGCAGATCATTATCAGAGGCATGTGCACAGAGCTTGTGATTTGCCTCCATTGGTGTATTAGCTGGCTTACAACCTGTCTGGCCAGCATCTTTGAGGAGATCGAGACAGTACTTCCTTTGGGAGAGTACAAGCCCATCCGGTCGTCGCGCGATCTCAAGACCGTGGAAGTAGCGAAGATGCCCTAGGTCTTTGGTCTGAAATACGGTGCTCAGATGTTGTTTGACCGCTTGGATCCCCTGTGAGTCATCCCCGGTGAGTAGGATGTCGTCAACATAAACCAACAGAATTACAGTTCCCGTTGCCCGGTGTCGGGTGAAAAGGGAGAAGTCAGCAGAGCTCCGAGTGAAACCCATATCCTGAACCACCTTACTGAATTTGTCAAACCACGCCCGGGGAGATTGTTTGAGACCATAAATGGACTTCTTTAGAAGACACACATGAGACTCCCCCGTGGTCTCAAACCCGGGTGGTTGGCGCATGTAGACGGTTTCGTGAAGATCACCATTCAGAAAGACATTCTTGATATCGAGCTGATGAAGGGGCCAGTGGCGATGTACAGCTACGGAGAGAAGCACACGAACGGAGTTGAGCTTGGCCACTGGAGAGAAGGTTTCCTCATAATCGAGACCCTGCTGTTGAGTAAAGCCACGGGCCACCAGTCTGGCCTTCAGGCGGGCAATAGTGCCATCCGGGGCATGTTTGATGACAAACACCCATTTACATCCAACCGGGTGTTGACCGGGAGGTAAAGGGACCAGGGTCCAGGTCTGGTTGGCCCAAAGGGCCGTCATTTCTTCCTCCATGGCAGCCCGCCAGCCAGGATGTTGCCGCGCCTCCTGCACAGAGTTAGGAATAGAAACAGAAGATAATGAAGTGGCAAAGTGGCGAAGCGGTGGTGAAAGGCGATGGAGAGAGACGTAATTTTCCATCGGATGAGCAGTGGAGGCAGGAACCGGAGCAGCAGGTGGCAGAGCATCAGAGGGCGAGGCCGACTGCAGTGGGGCATCAGGAGTAGAAGAGCGACGAGAATAGACCCGAATAACAGGTGGAGTCGGACGGACCGGAGCCGGGTCAAGAGGAGGAGGCGAGGATGAGGAGCAGGGAACCGGGATGATAGGACGAACAACATCCGGAGCAGAAGAAAGGGGAACTATATCCGGAGCAGAGAAGAAGGGAAGATCTTCCCGGAAAGTAACGTCGGCAGAGACGGTAACCTTGCGGGTAGTAGGCGAATAGCACATATACCCCTTCTGAGTGCGAGAGTAACCGACAAAGATATGTTTGGCCGCACGGGGATCCAATTTGTCGGTAGGAGGGCCGAGATGGTGAACGTAGCAAGTACACCCAAAGATACGAGGAGTCACAGGGAAAGGTGGAGTGGACGGAAAAAGGAGGCTGAACGGAGTGGCATTCTGAAGAACGGAGGACGGTAGACGGTTGATTAGAAAGCAGGCGGTGGAGAGCGCAAAGTTCCAGTATGGTTTGGGAACCTGCATTTGAATCATAAGGGACCGAGCCACATCAAGAAGGTGCCGATTCTTGCGCTCGGTGACACCATTCTGTTGCGGAGTATACGCACAAGAGGTTTGGTGGATAATGCCGAATTCAGAGCAGAGGGTCGCGAAGTCATGACCAGTGTACTCGCGCGCATTGTCGGTACGAATAGTGCGAATGAGCGCAGAGAATTGAGTACCAGTCTCAAGAATGAATGCCCGGAAGACGCGGGGAAGCTCAGATCGATCGCGAAGAAGATACAACCACGTCATGCGCGAATAATCATCAATAAAGGTCACGAAATAGCGATAGCCAGAAATACTAGTAATTTTGTACGGACCCCATATATCGGAGTGTACTAAAATAAAAGGAGCGGAGCTCCGAGTACAATTAGAAGGAAATGATGCACGTGGCTGTTTGCCAAAAATACATGTTTCACATTGAAAAACAGGAAGAGATACATCCGGAAGAGCCTTCTGGAGGACAGGTAGAGGAGCATGACCAAGACGTCGATGCCAATCGGAAGATGATACAGATGCGAGGAGAGTAGGAGAGGCGTCAAGAAGGTAGAGCCCGTTCTGCAGTCGTCCCTTACCAATGATAGTCCGCGTCTGCTGATCCTGTATCAGACAAGAAGAAGAAATAAAGGTCACTGAGCAATGTAAATCAGAAGCAAGGCGACCAACAGAAAGTAAATTGAACGGAGAGCCCGGAATATGAAGAGCCGAGCGGAGGTGGAGAGAAGGGGTGAGAGATATCAGCACATCCAGAGACAGGGACGGAGGCGCCATTGGCCACAGTAATGTACTTCGGGTGAGGGGAAGACAAGTACTGAGGTGGCCGACCAGAGGTGATGTGGTGAGTAGCACCCGAGTCGAGGATCCATTGCGGGCCAGAGGAAAGGCAGGTGATACCTTCATTGGAGATGGAGGCAGCGGAGGCAACTGAGGCTGGCGGGCGGCTGAGCAGGCCCTGAAGATGCTGAAGCTGGAGGCGAACCTCGTCGAGGCCTGGATGAGTGGGAGAAGAGTCGGTGGCAGCAACAGAGGCCTGCGGACGAGGAGGGCGACCATGCTTGCGATAACACGTGGCCTCAAAATGCCCATCTTTGCCACAGAACGAGCACTTAGGCCGAGGCCGTCCACCTCGACCACGTCCCCGAGAATCAGAGCGGCCTCCACGGACAGAGGAGGGAGGAGGCAGTAACGGTGGAGGTACCTGCTGGATAAGAACCGGAGAAGGAGGTCCAGACACATCCGGAGGCGGGGTGACTTTGAGAAGCATGGAACACACATCTGAGAAGGACGGAGTAACAGTAGAAGAGAGGATGTGAGCCCGAACACTGTGAAGGTGATGGGGTAGCCGAGCCATCATCATGGCTATACCCACAGCTTCCTTTTGGACACGTTGGGCAGCAAGGTCGCCAGTAGGAGGCTGATGTTGGATCCATGCCTCGACCAAAGATCGAGCCTGAGCAACAAAGGAAGTCAGATCGGTCGTACCACTGCTATCGAGGGCCTGGAGAGCAGTGATAATGTCATACAGATGGTGCAGACTATCCTTGCCGGAGTAAAGGGTATGGAGCTCGTCCCACATTCCTTTGGCCGTCTCGTGGTACATGGCCAGGCGATAGGATTCGCTATCAAGAGAATTAAGTATCCATGTCTGCACACGACCATCATTACGTAACCAATCATCAGTAGGAGTACCGGTAACCACCTGGGTCAAGTGATGAAGAAACCCCTTGGACTGCAGGACCCGGCGAACAGAATGTGCCCATTCAACAAAATTCTTCTTGTCAGTCAGAGAGATAGTCGTAATACGAAGTTCATCCCGGATGTCAGGAAGAGAGGCCGGTCGGTCTGTAGGAGGAATGGCCGTGCCGGTTGATTCAGCAGAAGATCCCATAGAGGAGAAGCGGCTAGGAAGGCAGACCGGCAAGAGAGAGAGAGTCCGCGCGACTAGAGACAGCAAGCGGTTAGAGACAGTCCGCCTGGTCACGATGGAAAGATACCAGCGGCAGGAGGACGCCGCGACCAGAGGCGGATAGAGATCAGCAGACAGAGACAATCCGCACGGATAGCAGGAGAAAAGGACCACGACCTAAATGCGGGAGGCAACAGTCCGCACGGTCAGGCTGAGCACAGCAGCGGTCAGAGACAGAAGCTACGAGCGGGCAGAACGAAGAGACCGCGAGTAAAGATCACTCAAGCGGAGAGAAGAGACCGCGAGTAACAACACTCAAGCGGAAGGAGAAAAGGGGCCGCAGCGAGCAACAACGAAGAGGCCGGGAAGGAAGCTGCGAAAACCTGACCGCTGCGAGAACCAGACCGCTGCGAGAACCAGACCGCTGCGGCAAGAGGCAGGCCGCGGCGAGAACAAGGCCGCAGCGTAGAGGACCAGATTGAAGAGAGCAGGCACCGGCGAGAAGATGCAACGGCAAGAGGCAGGCCGCGCGGTCACACCGACCTAGCAGATCACGACCAAAATGCGGAGAGGGAAGTCCGCACGGTCAGGTGGACAAAGCCGCGGATAGAGAGGAGGCGGGAAGGAGAAGCCCGGAGAGGAGGTCGCGAGTTACCACTCAAGCGACAAACCGGAACAGACCGCACGGGAAGAGAGCCCGTAGCGGATAGGATAAAGAAGTGGGGAGAAGAGGGCCCCACAGGACAGAGCAGACAGAGGCTATAAGAAGCCCAAGGAGGAGGGTGGAACCACGGAGAGGAAGAGGGAGCGGAAACTGAGGGACAGACCGCTGGAAGCTGAGCGGCCAGGGAGAGAAGCGGATAGGAGAGGGAGACCGCAGAAACCGCCCGACGCAGGTGGTTAGACACAGAGAGTCCGCCCAAGGAGGACCTTTGCCTCTGATACCATGTAGAGAGAAAAAATCCACCTTGTATATATGTTCACTTGTGTAGAATACAAAGAATGAATACAAATATATAGACAAGAAGAAGAGAGAGCAAGGCCCTATACACAATGTGGGACTAAAGAGGAGAGAGAAATAACAATAGAAAAACTAAATGGGCCTAGTTAAGTGGGCTTCTTCAACAATATATTAACATAGATGATGTTATACATGCCATGATCCTTCAGCTTGAGACATATTATGAGTTCAAGGGTGGTTGGATTGACGATGTTCGACTCCTTAAAAAATTGTTCACAAACGGGTTAGTCTAAAATGATTAAGTGAGATTTTAAGTCTTTAACCACTAATACATACAAAAATAAGTGGAATATTAGCAATATGTATTCAATTAACAGTATTACTGTATGTATATCAATATGCGTGAAAAACAATAACATATAACATTCATAAAACAGTATGAGTGCCAATATAAAATTGATTTTATTTGTTTATATTCATAACAAGAAAATGTCGAGGGTATCAGTATAATAGTATCAATATCAGTATTTGGGCCCGACCCCTCAGGGTACTACCAATGCGTTAATGCTTTTTCAGCCGACTATTTTGGTTGTCGAAATCAATCAGTATATTCTTTATTCCCTCGATTTTTCTCAGGTATTTGATGTATGTATAGTTTTAAAGAGAAAAGTTATATTTAATCTCCTCAGGTTATTATCGCTTATTTGATTTCTCTGCAGTATTGCCATTGTTTAGCGATTAATAATTTATCAATGATATGATGCATATGCGGGAAGATTTTACAATGTCAAAATACTTCACATGTAACTGAAAGTACAATAATTTACAGTGTAAATTATTGAAATAATCCTCGCCTGCATAATTTCTTTTCCTTTATCTCGTCGCAGGTCATTGTCGCGTCTAATGTTCTTCATTTTATCTATAATTAGGCATCGTTTAGTAGGAAACTCTTTTTCTTGCGGTTGCATCTTTATTTAGAGGCGATATTGACTCTATCGAAAGATTTTAGGCTTGTCAAGAGTGGTCTTTGGTTAGAAATAATTTAGGTGAGAAATCCATGAATATTGGGAAATAAGGTGGAAAATAATGCAACCCTCAAGAATGTAAAAAAATGAGGAAGAAGCTAGAAATGGGTGGTCAATCCCCCTTCTCACGGTGAAACAAGGGTTTAAATTAAATTTCCGATATAGAGATGAGGAGATAGAACAAGAACAGTCATGTCAAGCTCAGCCCAATTTTTAAGCATCAATAGTTAACTGTAAATGGCAATCCCAACAGCTAACAGGAAATGACATTCCTAACTGCTAAAAAAATGGAACTCCCAACTTAATATCAAGAAGAAGCATCTCCCACGATCAGCCCTCAAAAATTAGAAGATTTTGGTTAGATATGCTATGCTAGGTATAAAAACATAGAAATCCCAATTTACGCCTCAAATATAATCCTTTTTCGGCAAAATGAATAGTTTTTCCCTCTTTAAACTTCTTCAAATCATCATTCAAAATTATAATGATCTCATTTTGCCAAGCAAAAAATAAATAAAATAAAATTCAGAACTTGCAGATGGAGGAATAGAGGGAGAGAAAGATTGAAATGTTGAGGTCGACACAAGTACAGCAGCCATTGCGTTCACTGGTTTGGGTAGAGGAGAGGGGAGGTTGCATGAAAGAGGAAAAATCCCATCAGGTTATTATATAGATGTTTCTAGGTTGGCAGTTTAGTCGGCAAGCAAAGAAAATCCCGTCGAGAAGAGCTTGGTGAAGACATGACTTCATCATAGGTGTCATCAATAAGGTGGAAGGAGAATGACATGTCAAGAGAGGAGAAGAACTCACCAAGACCCTTCTCTATTGAAGATTTGTCGCCGTCTTGCCGCTGACGAGAAAGAGGTGAGACGCGTGCGGCGTATATCGGATCCGCAGAGTTAGGGAAGGAGATAAATTAAGCCGCCTCTTATAGAGTATATAGTAGAATATAAGCCCGGCCCTTTTTTAATTTATAAACTACTTCCTGGATAAAAGCCCATAGCCAAATAAGCCCACATAAGCCCTTATAATATATATTAATCATATAAGCTAAGCCTGAATCTTTCATAATTTACTATAGTATGTACTATGATGCTAACAATCTTTCATAACATATGCATCCAATACAACAACATTCAAGCCTTTATCCCACTATAGTTGGGTCGGCTATATGGATCCTTTGTCGCCATTGTGCCCTATCTTTTGTCATAATCTCACTAATGCCTAAGTACATCATGTCTTTCCTTACAGTTTCATTCCAAGTCTTTATTGGTCTACCCCTCCCTCGTTTAACATGCCTAGTGACTAGACTCTCACAACGCCTAACAGGTGCCTCTAATGGTCTCCTTTGTACGTGTCCAAACCATCTTAGACAAGCTTCTCGCATCTTCTTTTCAAATGGTGCTACTCCTGTCTAATCCCTGATACTTTCATTTCTAATTTTATCCAATCCCGTGTGTCCACACATCCACCTAAACCATAGAGCATCGCGGGTCTAATTGCAGTACGGTAAAACTTGCCCTTAAGTTTTAGTGTTACTTTACGATCACATAAGATCCCTGACGCGCCTCTCCACTTCAACGAACCCGCTTGGATTCTCTGTGTCACATCTTTATCAATACCTCCGTCTTTTTGAACTATCGATCCAAGATATTTAAAACACTCATTACTGGAAATATCTTGATCACCCAACTTAATAACGAAGTCATCTGTCCTTCTTGTACTGCTAAATTTAAGCTTCATATACTCCGTCTTTGCCATGCTCAACCTAAAACCCTTCTTTTTTAAAGTATCTCACCTCAAGTTTTGCGTTTACACCCTCGCGCGTCTCATCAACCAAAACGATATCATCCGCAAACAATAAACACCAAGGTATTGCTTGTTGGATATGTCTTGTGAGCTCATATAAGATAAGGGTTAAGAGATAAGGGCTTAAAGCTGAACCTTGATGTAAGCCAACAGTGATAGAGAATTCCTGTGTTAATCCTCCAGATGTCCTCACCCTTGTCACTGAATTTGTTTACATATCTTTGATTGTGTCAATATATGATATATTTACACTTTTCTTTTCTAAGACTCTCCATAAGATCTCTCTTGGAACTCCATCATAAGCCTTCTCAAGATCAATAAACAACATAAGCAAATCTTATTTTCTTTCTCGATAGTTGTCAATTAGTCTCCTCAAGAGATGTATAGCTTCCATGGTCGACCTCTCTGGCATGAATCCAAATTGATTCTCCGAGATGTTAGTCTTTCGTCTTAATATTCTTTCTATTACTCATTCCCATAGTTTCATGATATGACTCGTCAATTTAATTCCTCTATAATTAACAAAATTTTGTATATTCCCTTTATTCTTATACACATGCATCGAATATGTGTAAAATCTTTAATGACATATTTCAACACTGATCTTTATTTTTCATCATCGGGAATTTGTAATAATAATAAATAAACAAATTATTTCATAAAAATTTAGGTATTACACTCCAGCTTGAGGGGGAATGTTAAAGTCCATTTGTAAAAAAATCCAAAAGGGTGCACATTGTATATATATTTTTTTATTCAGTCCCACATCTCTAAATATAGATTCTTCCTCTACTCTATATATAGATTGAAGTTCCTATGTAATTAGTAAAAACCTCCCCTGTGAGTTTGCATAATTACAGGTACCACCCCACTATGCTTTAATATTACAGGTACCTCCCCTCTATGCTTTAATAGTACAGGTACGGGGTACCTCCCCTCTATGCTTTAATATTACAAATACCTCCCCTCCAAGTTTCACAAGTTTACAATCTCCCCTTTCTGTTAAAAAAAAGGATGAAAAGTATGTTATTCAGCAAAACAAATATATTATATTTCTTTTTTACCCTTTGTAATGACATGAACGTGTAGGGGAGTTACATTCAAAGAGGACGAAAAAGATCAATGTAGATCGAGCAAGCCTTCGACTGAAGAAGATGACCTGCGTCGTTGCCGCAAAGTGCACGTCTCGCCAAAATAGAGCATAGGGGGTTCAAAAAATGTGAAATGGAGGAAATGAGACCTTTAGAGCTGATTTAGAGTAAGGGTATGTACGACATTTCAATAAACTTGGTGAAAATTTTGGACGGAAGGGTGGGATTGCAAATGGGTCAATTTTAGAGGGGAGGTATTTGTAATATTAAAACATAGAGGGGAGGTACCTGTAATTATGCAAACTCGTAGGGGAGGTCTAGGTAATTAACCCTAATTATTATTTTATATTTCCAAATTTCAAGTTGTAAAAATTGGTTAGTAACAAGTGTTGCTAAATGCTAAGTAGTGTATAATCATCCTCAAGGAGAGTGAATTTATATAGGCACACATTTAAAATGCAAAAAACTGACTACTCGCCTTTCCATGTAGCTACATAACCTCCCTACTCAGAAGCATGTTATTCCAACGCACATTGTTTTTCCAAATAAGTGTCACATAATTTCTCCTTGCAATTTCAGTAAAGCTCTAATGTTTCTGTATCATATTACTTTTTCTTATTCCATGTTCTTCATCAAAGTTGTTAAGAGATAATGAAGAAGCCCATTAAAATGACCCCATGTATAGTCTATTTAGTCCCACATTGTAGATGTAAAAGACTCTCCCTCTCTTCCTCTCTATATAAGTGTATGTACTCATGTATTTGACAATCAATAAAATTACTGTTTGGTTTTCTATACATGGTATCAGAGCCATCAATCCAGTTTTTTTCTGCTCCCAGCGGCTAGCCTTTTTCTAACCGCCGGTCTCCTCTGCCTATCCGCGGTCTGCTGCGGATTCCCTCTAACCGCAGTCAGTTCGCTCCTCTACTGCGGCTTCCCATTTCTTACCCGCAAGTTTCCCCCCTTCTTCTGTGGATCCACCCCCCTCCTCGTGGCCTTTATATACTTCTTCATGGGACCCACCAGTTTTTTTTCCGCTGTGACTGTCGCGACCTGCTTCTATTTGCCGCGGACTTCTCTGATTGTCGTGGATTGTTCTCCCTGTTTGCCGCGAACTACAGTCTTTGTTCGATTGCGGACTTGGTTCCTGCTCGCCGCGACCTGCTTCTGTTCGCCGCGGACTTCTCTGCTCGATGCAGACCATCTTCTCTTTTCGCTGCAGACTGCCTTTTCTGCTTGTTGCGGACTAGGTTCCTACTCGCCGCGACTTGCTTCTGTTCGTTGCAGACTAGGTTCCTCTCTGCTCGCTGCGGCCCGCTTCTTCTGTTCGCCGCGGACTTTCGTCTCTGATTGTTGCGGCCTGGGCTCCTGCTCGCCGCGGCCTGCTTGATTCTTCTCTATTCGATGCGGACAACCTCTCTGCTCGTCGCGGCTTGTCTTCGTTGTTCGCTGCGGATTCCTCTCCTTGCCGCTGCAACCTGTGCCTTTGCTGTCGCAGATAGCTTCTTCCTATTCGCTGATTGTGTCCACGCGACTTGTGTTGGCTGCACGGGTTTGCCGCTGCGACCTTCCTGCCCTAGCCGCCATGGACACTGCAACCCCCTCCCTTCCCGCACGTGCTGCCCCACCGTCTGAGGTTCGTGATGAGCTTCGTATAACCACCATCTCTCTCAGCGGGAAGGCTAATTTTGTTGAATGGGTACATTCGGTCCGCCATGTTTTACAAACCAAGGGTCTTCTCCGCCATCTCACTCGGGAAAAATCTGCTAAGCCCACTGATGACTGGCTCCGTGATGACGGACGGGTGCAATCATGAATGCTTAACTCCATGGACACCGAGCCCTATCGAATGACCATGTATTATGAAACGTCCAAGGAAATGTGAGATGAACTGCATTCTCTCTACTCTGGCAAAGACAGCTTACAACACTTGTTTGATATTATCTCCGCCCTCTAATCACTGGACCCTGGCCCCACGGGAAACTTAACTTCCTTTGTCGCAAAGGCTAACTCTTTGGTAGAAGCCTGGATACAACATCAGCCCCCTCCACCGATCTGGCTATTCAGCGGGCACAGAAAGAAGCTGTTGGGATCGCAATGCTGATGGCCCGAGTTCCCAGTCATCTTCACAGTGTCAGGGCTCAGATCCTTTCCTCATCTGTTACGCCTTCCTTATCTGATGTTTGCTCCATAGTGCTCAAGGTCACACCACCATCCGAGGCTCCCGCCAGTTTTTCTCCAGCTCTACTCCAGCAGCCACTTTTACCTACTCCGACCCCTCTAGCTTGTAACTCTTCTACTCGGGGTGGTCGCTTCACGTCTCGAGGACGAGGCCGTTCTGGACGTTCCACTCTCAAGTATACCCACTGTGATCGGGATGGTTATCTTGAAACCACCTGCTACCGCAAGCATGGACTGCCTCCTCATCTTACTGCTACTGTTACTGTTGCACCACCCCCCACAACCCCTACAACCCAAGATATCAATCACCTTCGTCTACAGCTTCAAAAGCTCCAAGGCATTGTTAATCGCTCCTCTGGTTCAGTTGCTTCTTTCTCCACCGAAGGTATATCCTGTCTCTCTTATAGCTCTTACTGGATTGTCAACTCCGGTGCTACTCACCACATTATCTCCCAGAAGCCACCTCAGTACATACACTATGAATATCCCAAGTTCATCACTATGGCAAATGACGACACAACTCCGGTGTCTGGATCTGCTGACCTTCGCCTCACTCCTACTCTCTCATTATCCTGGGTTCTTCATGTTCCGGGATCCCCCTTCAATCCGCTCTCTGTGAGTAGGCTTACACAGGACCTTGATTGTTGTCTAATCTTCTCTCCTTCCTCTTTTGTTGTGCAAGATCGTCGAATGCGGAATATCATTGGTAAAGGACGGCTGTCAAATGCGCTTTACCTCTTGGATGTCTCCCCTACTATCCTCTCTGCAGTACCCTCCGTCAACTGGCATCGTCGTCTTGGCCATGCTCCTCTCCTGATCCTCAAGAAGGTTCTTCCTGATGTCTCCCTACATGAGTTTTCTTGTGAATCATATATCTTATCTTTGACAAACAACATCGTGTTTCTTTTTCGCCTACTTGTACTCGGAGTTCTTCTCCATTTTCTATAGTACATTCTGATATATGGGGTCCCTATAAAGTCCTCTGTTTTTGGTTATCAGTACTTTGTTACCTTTATCGATGATTATTGACATCTTACATGGTTGTACCTCCTTCGTGATCGTACTGAACTAACATCTATTTTCTGTACTTTTATTACTGAGACGCGTACGCAATTCTCTGCTACTTTAAAGGTAATTCGCACCAATAATGCTCGTGAATATACTAGTCGCGCCTTCTCCAACTTATGCACCGAGTTTGGGATTATTCATCTGATATCCTGTGTTTATACTCCCCAGAAGAACGGTGTTGTCGAGCGGAAAAATCGATATCTTCTTGATGTCTCTCGGTTCCTCATGCTTCAAATGCAGGTACACACAAAATATTGGAACTTCGCTGTTTCTACTGCTTGTCATCTCATCAATCACATGTCCTCCTCCGTTCTTGACTTCGTTTCTCCGTTTGGCCTCCTCTTTTCTACTAAGTCTCCATTCTCTCTCACGCCCCGTGTCTTTGGATGTACCTGCTATGTTCACTCTCTTGGCCCACCGACCGGCAAACTTGTCCCCCGGGCCACGAAATGTATGTTTGTTGGCTACTCCCGCACTCAGAAAGGATATGTTTGCTACTCTCCTGAAAATGAGAAGATGTTCGTCTCCGCAGATGTCACCTTTCTTGAAGACCAAACCTTCTACTCCATCTCATCCGTACTGCCTCCATCTTCCCCTATTGCGCATCTGGCTGTTCCTGTCACCACGTTGCCCCACACCGCGCCTCCTCCTACTCCACTCTCAGTGCCAACTGTGCCTCAACACCCTCCTCCTCCACTTCCCCGTGTCTACACCCGTCGCTCATCCCGGATAAAGGCCCTTCAGCAGCTCCCTTCTATTGATGCTATCCCGCAGATTGACGGTCAGACAACATCCTCTACGGCTCATCCAATGGAAAATTATGTCTCATTGCATCGTCTTTCTCCGCCTCTTCTCCAATTTGCCCTCTCTCTCTCCACCATCTCCATTTCTAACTCCTTACAGGAAGCTCTCCAACACCCGGGGTGGCATGCGGCCATGGACAAAGAAATGACAGTTCTCTGGGCTAACCAGACTTGTGACCTTGTCCCTCTACCTCCTGACCAATCTTGTGTTAGCTGCAAATGGGTCTTTGCTATCAAGCATGCTCCAGATGGCACTATTGAACGTCTCAAAGCCCGCCTTATTGCCAGGGGCTTCACCCAACAACAAGACATTGATTACGAAAAAACATTCTCTCCGGTCGCCAAACTGAATACTGTTCGAGTCTTGATTTCCCTTGCTGTGCATCAACAGTGGCCTCTACATTAGCTCGACATCAAAAATGCTTTTCTCAATGGAGATATCCAAGAGACTATGTATATGCACCAACCACCCGAGTTTGAGACCACAGGGGAGTCTTGTGTATGCCATCTGCGGAAGTCTATATTTGGTCTCAAACAGTCTTCTCGTGCTTGGTTTGACAAATTCAGCAAAGTAGTTCGCGAGGTGGGCTTCACACGTAGCTCTGCTGATTTCTCTCTCTTTACATGTCATCAAGCAACAGGCACTGTGATTCTTCTTGTATATGTTGATGATATCCTAATAACGGGCGATGACATTACTGGGATCTGAAACATTAAAAAACATTTAAACTCAGCATTTCAGACAAAAGATCCGAGCAATCTTCGATACTTCCTTGGGCTCGAGGTTGCAAGGAGACCTGATGGTCTTGTTCTGTCCCAACGGAAGTACTGTATTGATCTTCTGCAGGATGCAGGCTACTCAGGATGCAAACCTGCGGGTACTCTGATGGATGTGAATCACAAATTGTCTTCACATGACTCTGGAACTGATCCCGTTCTTACAAATCCAGAGTACTATCGTCGATTGGTAGGGAAACTAATCTATCTCACGGTTACACGACCCGATATTTCATTTGTTGTTGGGGTTGTGTGCCGATTTATGCATGCTCCTCGGACGTCCCATCTCCAAGCGGTTGAACGGATTCTCAGATACTTGAAGACTGCTGCAGGACAAGGACTTGTTTATAAACCGTCCTCATCTCTGTCTCTTGTTGCATATTCTGATGCTGACTACGCAGGTTCCCTTGATGATAGACGTTCCACGACTGGTTTTTGCACCTATCTTGGTGGACACCTTATTACCTGGCGTAGCAAGAAACAGTCGGTTGTGGCTCGCTCATCTGCTGAGGCTGAGTACCGTGCCATGACAACGGTTGTATCTGAGCTCACCTGGTTGGAGAGTCTTTTCAGTGATTTGGGCCTCATACTCTCTTCTCCGACAACCCTATTCCGTGACGGTCAAGCCACCATACATATTGCCAAGAATCCTGTATTTCATGAGCGGACAAAGCATATTGAAGTAGACTGTCATTTCATTCGGGAAAAAGTTCAATCAAAGAAGTTGGAATTAGAGCATGTCTCTGCATCAAGACAAGTTGCTGATATATTTATCAAAGCTCTCTCTCAGACATTATATCATCAGTTCTTATCCAAGCTTGGGGCCTACGACTTGTACGCTCCAGCTTGCGGGGGAGTGTTAAGAGATAATGAAGAAGCCCATTAAAAGGATCCCATGCACAAGCTCATGTATAGTCTATTTAGTCCCACATTGTAGATGTAAAAGACTCTCCCTCTCTATATAAGTGTATGTACTCATGTATTTGACAATCAATAAAATTACTGTGTGGTTTTCTCCACAAAAGCAACACTACTTTCCACATAGTTGGAAAAAATTGGCCAGCATCTTAAGGAGCGAAGACAAATGAAGACGAAGATAAAAATCAAAAGCACAAGATACAGTTATATTTTACAGAATGACATCTGTAGACTGTAGTACAAATTTGTTATATAGTTATTATCTACAAAGCACAGATACTTAAAAAGGTCTACGTATCGACTCGAACGCGTACCGGATACGGGAAACGCGCGAAAACGCGTTTTCGAAACTCCAGGAAACACATTTTAAAAAATATATATATTTTATTTTCGGAATCGCGTATCCCGCAAGGGGGATACACAATTCCGTGAGATATAGAGCTCGCATATTTCATTTTACGCATTAGGTTTTCCTATTCCGCATTAGGTTTTCCTATTCCGCTCCCGATCCCGCCGGCGTTCAGCTCCTGATTCCGCCGATCCCGCAGGTACTTCTTCTTCTCCTGCTTCTTCTTCTTCTTCTCCTCCTTCTTCTTCTCCTCCTTCTGCTTCTTCTTCTTCTTCTTCTCCTGCTGCTGCTTCTCCTCCTGATTCTTCTTCTTCTCCTCCTCCTCCTGCTTCTTTTTCTCCTCCTTCTCCTTCTTCTCCTCCTTCTCTTTCTTCTTCTTCTTCTTTTCCTTTTCCTGCTTCTCCTTCTTCTCCTTCTTCTCCTCCTTCTCCTTCTTCTCCTCCTTCTTCTTCTCCTTCTTCTTCTCCTGCTTTTCCTTCTTCTTCTTCTTCTTTTCCTGCTTCTCCTCCTTCTCCCGCTTCTTTTTCTTCTCCTAGTTCTTCTTTCTGCGTCATATTAATATTCAATATATGCCTAAAAACATTGCTAAATATGGCTACATATGTATTCTTTACATGTTACTAAGTAATCTAATTTTGCTTATGATATTTACATTGATAATCCCCCAACAACTCCAACTCAAACAAGTAATGAAGATGAGATTTTCCTTCGTCCCTTGATGGCTTTCCTTCCACAAAACTTGAGTTCTTAATGTTAGCACCATGTTAATCTGATGTGATCTATGTAGCACTTATAGTAGTAACAAATGCGTGTAGCTAGGATTTTTCACTCAATAGTTAATCTATTGTTGTACAAAAAAAATGTCTGTAGCTAGGAATTTCTCACATGATCCAATTTTATTATGAGTTTGTTAACATTGTTTGTTATGAATTTCATTGTTGTTTAAATTAGGTCTTATCTTTCATAGCATGGATTCAAGTAGCGGCGTTACTTAAAATGACTTGATATTTTGTATGTGAATGTAACAGAACAATGCTCTCAATTGATGTAATGATGTAATGATGCGAACATGTGATAGATTGTTCTTTATGGTGTTTGTTTCCTTGAATGTTATTTATAGCATTATATGAAATGTCAATGATATATAATATAGTCTTATTAATTTTTTTCGTTACAATTCAAGATATGTAAAAATAGTTTATTAAATTATTAGTTGTCTTATTCTTATATTAATTAATACTTATATTAAAACAATTAAAAACGTTTCCCGTATCCTAATTTTTTTAAAAATCACATTTCCCGTATCCGTTTCGTATCGTATCCCGTATCCCATTTCCGTCCCCGTGCTACATAGGTTATTATACAATTGTCTTTCAGTTTTTTTTATTTTCTTTTATTTTATTCCTTGCTCTTGATGACATGAAGAGCTCTTTTCCAATTTTTTTTTATTGACGTTCCATACTGCTTCGTTAACCAGAATGATGGGCCTGGGGCACCAGGTGGACAGTCGTGGACAGTGCAATGGTTGAAATTTGATAATAGCTACTTCAAAGTAAGAAGCATCTTTCTTTCTCGGAAGATTCTCCATTTATATTTTTCTTGTTATATTATTCCCTGTATATTATTCCGTTAGGATGTAAAAGAGCAAAAGGATGAAGATCTTCTGGTTTTGCCCACTGATGCTGCATTATTTGATGATCCATCCTTCAAGGTAATTGATGCTCATTTAAGTTCATTCCCGTTATCCATCACACAGTTGTCTGCTCCAATATCTGATGCAATTAAACATGAGTACAGGTCTATGCTGAGAGATATGCTGAGGACCAAGATGCGTTCTTCAAGGACTATGCTGAAGCCCATTCTAAGCTCAGTAACCTAGGTGCAAAATTCGATCCACCGGAGGTAACTTTATTTCTTTCCTCTGTATGTTATTGTAGTTCTCCCAAGTATTTAATGGCGTCCATTTAGCTTTTAGTCAACAATCTGTGTTGGGATTGTTCGTTAATTAACAAATCGAACATGAGTATGATATTTATTTCTTGGTTCAATAGTTCCATTAAGGATGTCTGATCTTTACATGAGACAGAGGGGAAAGAAAGAGAGAGGAAATGGGAGAGTAAAAGTTTTTTCTAGATCTCATAAATCTAGTTAAATAGCAAAGGCCTAGGGGAGAAATGATGAACCGGGTGTGACAGTGTTATTTTTAGATTTCCATTCTTCCATAATGTTGCAAAGTATTCTTTTTTGCTTTATTTACAAATTAATCACGTTTGCGGAGTCCGGTAGCACACATAGGCGAAGCATGTAGATCGCTACTTCAGGTGCGCATGGGCAGAGCCTGTACAGACCAAAACTTTCATGGACGAGCGGATCTTATTCTCAACCAAGAGCAGTCGTGCACGACTTCTAGCGCGCCCGCGCATGTGTGCATCTATATTTTTCGATGGTTGAAACTAATCCACTCATGAAAATCAGATGGAAAATGAGATACTTATTCATTCAAGGGCAACACCCTCTATTTATAGTTTTATACACAGCGGGTGAAGACCCAAAAAACAAGAAAAATAAGTGGACCTTTATAACTGGTCTTATAATATTTTACAAAACATTTAATTCAACTCTCGCCCTCGAGATGAAAGAATATGTTGAACATTCCCAGCTTGATAATGTTATCCTTGAAAATATCACAACACGTGCACTTGATAAATATCTGCTACCTGATCCTGAGATTAAATAAAAGAATTGGGAATATTTTCTTTTTCAAGGTGATCCTTGATAAAGTTCTTATCAATATTGACATGCTTTGTTCGATCATGTTGAATAGGACTATGCACAATATTGATATCAGCTTTGTTGTTGCAGTATAATCTGATAGACTTTCCAGTCCGTAGTTTCAAATCCCGCATTATCGAGTTAAGCCAGAGTCCCTCACATATTATTTGTGACGTTGCCCTATACTCTACTTCTGCGCTGGATTCAACTACAATATTTTGTTTCCTACTGCGCCAGGTCACTAGATTCCCTCGAAAAAATGAGCAATATCCAGTAGTGAACTTTCTATCATCTTCACTTCTAGCTCAATCAACATATGTATAAACTTCAACATCCAGCTGTTTATTCCGGGAGAATATAATACCACGTCCATGAGAGCTCTTCAAGCACTGCAACACACGCATGAAAGCTTCATGATGTCGCAATCGGGGATAATGCATGTATCTGCTAAGGATCCCAACATCATATGTGATATCCAGACGAGTATGTGAGATATACATCAATCGACCCACCATTCTTTGGTAGCTAGAGGAGTTCATCTTCTCGCCATCCTTGTCTTCATAAATCTTTTATTTACTTCCATGCGAATATTAGCAGGAGTACAACTAAGTATCTCAGTTTCTTCTAGAAGATCTATGACATATTTCTTCTGAGAAATGAATATTATACAGTTAGAGCATGCAACTTTAATTCCCAGGAAATAATTTAATTTTACTAGATCTTTAACTTCAAACTCTTAACGCCGACGCACATTAAGCCATGTGATTTCTTTAACATCATTTTCAGTGATGATTATGTTGTCGACATATACAATTATAATAACCACTTGCTCTGCTTTTCTTTTCACAAATAAGGTATGATCAAAGTGACTCTGTTTGTATCTCAATAATATCATGATATTCTGGAACTTCCCAAACCAGGTCTTGAGGGATTGCTTTAGACCATAGAGAAATTTTTGAAGTTGGGACACTTTTCTTCAAATCTTGTCTTTACAAAATCAGGTGAAATCTTCATATAGACTCTTTACACTGACGTGCATTAAGCCATGGCGTTCTTGACATCAAGTTGTTGCAACTCCCATCCCAAACATGCAGCCAAGATAAAATGACATGAATGGAGTCCATCTTGGCAACATGAGCAATCATTTCATGATAGTCCACACCCAGAGTTTGAGTATACCCTTAAGAAACTAGCCTTGCTTGGTATCTCTCAACCACCCATGCTTGATTCTGTTTAATAAAAACACTCATCTGGAAGCAACGCATTTTTTCCCGACAGGAAGATGTGTGAGTGCCTAAGTCTAATTGTTTTCCAATGCCAGCATCTCTTCTCCTATTACCTTGCGCCACACAAGTATCTTTATGGCTTCAGGCTAAGTGTTAGGATTGCGAGCAGAATCCAAGGAGGAGATGAAGGTCTTATGTGTGTGTTTCAGATTTTGATAAGTGATATAATTGACAAGTGAGTATTTAGTAGAGGTTGACGCCCGTTTTAAATGTATAATAGGGCGATGAAGCGCGTCATCATAATCTGAGTTAGAAGAGCATACATGTTGTGCTAGAATGATCGGGGTTGTAACACAACATCACCCATGTTGCGTCTGTGATAAACCAGTGGAATTAAGAGAATAAGGCTCTCGGGAGTAGAGATAGAGAAACATACATAGGTGGTAGTGGACTAGACACGATAGGAGGAGGTATGTCACAGGCTGTCATGGTAGGTGGTCGTGGAGACACAATAGGAAGTGGAATATTGGGAGCGTCGACAACATCAGTGTCCCACTTCCCCTGACGAGAACCAAAATACTATTCCTCCTCACGAAACTTCACGTCAATGGTGTGCAATACAATCGACAAGAGCGAGGATGATACATTGGTGGGAACACGTCCAATTTATCATAATACAGATGATGAATATGGACAAAGCATGCACAATCAAAGACTCGTGGAGGGAGATGAGAGGTGTGAACAATGTACTTAGTGGACAATCGAGAAAGTGGCGAGGCAAAGTGTAAGGTACTGGAGGGTAAATGGTTGATGAGGTAAGTGATGGTGAGAGCAACGTCACCCCAATAGAACTTTGGAAGATTCGTAGTGAGAAGAAGACATCTGGTGACCTCAAGAAGCAACTTGTTCTTGGGTTCAGCCCACCATTTGAAGTGGAGGTATTGAAACATTCGATAATGAGTACTATGCTGAGCAAGATAAGTGCAGAAAGCATCATGTCGTACTCACCACCCGAAGAAGGAATAATTGAGGAAGGTGATTGAGCATTCGAGTCTGAGGAGTTAATTATGATGATGAAAGAGACCGCACAAGCGGGGGCAGCACATGCAGAGACCGCAACAATCGCAGGGAGTCCTCGCTAGCTGGGAGGCCACACCAAACTCCGGAGGCCGCACGAGCAGGAGGGGAATCCGCACCTCTAGAAGAAGTGGGAGACAATGTCGCACGACCAGGAGGACGTTGAAGCCGCACGGACCATATGAACAAACCATTCGGGAGTCGCATAGACCAGTCATATGGCCACACAAACCGTCGAAGCCACGCCATTGTCAAGGCCGCACAGATCGTCGAGGCCGTCGAAGCCACACCACCGTCGAAGCCGCATCACCGTCGAAGCGGCATAGACTGTCAAAATCGTCAAGGCCGTCAAAGCCGCACAAGCTGGCTGTGGGAAGAAAGACCGCGCGCGGAGGAGCTGCCGACCAAATGAGGGTCTGCTCAGGAAGAAGACGTGGCCAGCGAGAGAGAAGAGGACGCGGTCACGCAGAACCCGCACACAGAGGAGGCGTCCGCTTAGAAGGGGAGACTGTGGAGATTGCACGGGCGGACACAATCTAGAGATTGCGGAGACAGCTGCTCCGGATTTCCTCTCTGATACCAATTCAAATTGAAAAATGAGATTCTTATTCATTTCAGGGCAGCGCCCTCTATTATAACAGGCCTTTACTAAATATTACAAAGCATTCAATTCAACTATGAATACATTAGTTGCATCTGTCTGCACCAGTTGATAATACTAGAGTTAAAGGTTTGGTCAAAATTAACATGGCATATAAATTGTTTACTCTTTGGCTTCGTTTTGTAGGGCTGGAAACGGACCGGATGTTGGGCTTCTCCGCCTATTTGCGTGAGCAAACACCGCCGGCGCCCGTTTGTTTTCCCGCTGTCCGGCGGCGTTTGCTCTCACCACCGGTGTGATACACTATCAGTGATGCACAATGCCCCGAGTATAAAGATCAACGGTTGTGATACTTGTTCCGTCATATTTTGTTGATGCAACTGAGTCAGAGTTCTATAGATTTGCTTTTCAACGTCGTGAGGAAACAGTTCCAATCGTTCCACATACACAATTATATTCATTTATATATTAGTTATAAATTAAAAGTGAGATTGATCTAATAACTACTAGTTAAATCTTAAATAAGTTGTTTGTGAGCTGACACGAACACATAATTTGAAGGAACACAACAATATTGTTTGTCTTTAACTCTGTCATTAAAAACGTGCCTAAGGCTCAAGGTTCATCGTGCTCATAAGTTTGTGCCATTGGAGCATAAAAGGTGCGTCTGAGTGCTATTTTTATTGTAATTTTTTTTTCAAAATAAAGAAAGAAATAACGTAAGAACTCAATAATTTTTGCATGATTTAGTGTTTGTGAAATATAATTGAGCATTGAGAGTTCGATATGATGCAAGTACATTGATTCTATTTTTAAGAGATATAAATGATAAACTGATGTTTGATGTTGTTTATTTAAAATGAATGTGATTGCATTTTGCCTTCTTCAGGCGCGCACATGCGCCTTGAGTCTCGCCGTCTAGGCTCCAAGAACGCTTTGCGCCTTGGTGCACCTTGTGTCTTTAATAACTAAGCTCTAACTGTAATTTTGATTTAAACAAAACGGTTGCTGCACCTAAACTGATTTACTGTTAAATCTTCACAGGGCATCTCCATATCTGATGATGCAGAGGCACCAGTGCCAGAACCATTCAAAGCGGCAAAATATTCATCTGGAAAGGTCAGTTCTACTCACGTTTTTTGCGCTCACAGGATCCTAGATAGCACGAAGCTGCTACTTCGCCATAAAAGAAATTTATGCTTCCTACCTTCATGACTTGCAGGCTTAACAAAAAAACACAACAACGAATCGTCTTTCGTTCCGCTGCGTCTTTTAATAACACAACCTGAAGCTTTCGAACAGTTTGAACACTTAGAAATGTGGAACATTTTTGCAATTAGGAAAAGGGAAAGTAAATAAAATGAATTTCTGGTGTGGATTGCAGAGAGAGCTGTCTGAGGCTATGAAGCAGAAGATCAGATCAGAGTATGAAGCTGTTGGAGGCAGCCCAGATAAGCCTCTCACATCCAACTACTTCCTTAATATCATCATCTTTGTTGCTCTGCTTGCAATTTTGACATCTCTGCTTGGCAACTGAATTTTTTTATGGCGGGTATTACCTGGTTTTTTTTGGAGTAATATTCAGAAAATTTTATTGTTATAGAAGATTGTTGAAACCTCAAGAAAATTAAGATTGTATGCTTGCATATTGATAGGTGTGAAACTGAGATGGGGAGGAAATTGGAATGTCTGCACAGTTAATTTGTGAATTATAACAAAGCTAGTATGAGTGCTCCAGCGGCTCTCTCCTCTAATCCTTGCCATTTTCTCCTATCTCAGTAGCCGGAGCCCTTACAACTGATGGTTTTATTTTGGAGAGGGAAATCGGAGTTTAGAAGAGGAAAGAGGAGAAAGGAACCTGAAAATGGTGAAGTTGAGAGCTATTTCTTCCCTTTATGTGTAGTTTTTTTCTCTGTTAGCTTCCAAGCAGTTGACGGCGCCTTCGGGTCAGCCTCTTGTGTCTGTTTAAGTATTCTTTAGCTAATTGGATATGTATTCAAGTCAGTCCTTCAGGCCTACTTCGTGCTCTTGCTAGGGTTGGAGGAATGGATCCCACCCTAGCTTGTGTGAAGGAGGAGAATAGAGAGTGGAAATCCACCTAAAACACGTTTCTTGGTAGCCTTATGGACCAGCCTTAGCTTTTATTATGACCTCACATGTGTGCGCCTGCGCATACACACATCTTACATAAGGATGATAATCCCCCCACCCCACACGAGAGATTACTCGGACTGGCGTCTAAGACCAACCACAACGCACTGCGGCGGGCCCAACAATTCACCACAGCAGGCGCCACAATGCACCACGACAGGCCCCACAATGCGCTTCAGAGTTGTGCACTGCAGGACCCTTATTTCCTTGCGCTCCCATTGGTCCGAGACGTTGTTCAGAACTTGAACGGTAGTGGAAAGCCCCCGCCCCCACCCCACACACCCACCCACCCCTTTCACTCATAGCACACACATGCGCACAACCACACACCTTACAAAAGGAGAATATAGTGATATCTAATAGCAAAAGGAAATTTGCGTAACACCTAATACAATATAAAATATCATGTAGTTAAAAAATAGTATGACACTCAAGGATCAGTGTGTCTCATATGGAGCACCCATACACATGTGTTTTCCGCCATCCCCCGGAGAGGGCATCCATAGTTATGTGCTTCTTTGGGTGGCTTGTCAGATGGCAGTGAGGATAAAGATATAAGGTTATTAATCTTAGAAATGAGGGAGAAGGAGAGAAGAGAAGAAGAACCTTAGGGAGGGGGAAGGGGAAGAGGAAGAAACCCTATAAGGTTATTAATCCATAGTCATGACTTATATAAGGCCCCAATGGCATGAGTGTAAATACCAGATACTAAGAAAATATGTGAAATATTAACACGCATAAAATACGACACATATAACTTGACTCGACACAACATGTTTCGATACAATACGACTCAATATAAAAAGACTCTAATACTAGATAACCAACGGTGTGGGATCTATAAGACTTCATCCGTCCTTAAAATTGAGCTTTCCCTCAAGCTCGAACTCCGGTAGGATGATTGACTCTTCTAGCCCCTTGATTTTTCATCAAAACAACACCTAGTAACGCGTCACGGCGACGTTGGTGGCGATGAGTAGCGGTTGCGCTATCGGAAAGATGAGCGGCAGAAGGAATGGGTTTGGCTGGTCCGGCGGAGTGGTGGGAAGCAAAAGTGGCAGGGAGGCTGAGAGTACAACGACCCACGGAAGGAACGGGCATGGCGGAGCCCACAAAGTAGGAGGTCAAAGAAGAGGCGACGAGGTGGTTGGAGGGGCTGGTAGAGCAGGAGCCGGTGGACCAGGGGCCGACGGTGTAAGGTCGACAGAAGATGCGGCGAGAAGGCTGGGGGGATCAGCAAAGCAGGGCCGACAGAGCTACAACGGGTTGAGGGCGCGGTGATGGTGCGAAGAAGGTTACCTCAAGGTAACCCTTTAGCACACAGAGGAAATCCGTCGTGTCGGTGCTTAACTTCCAATCCATCCTAATCCGTTGATTATTTAATTGATTTGATTAAGAATTAATTAACGAAATCAATTAATTATTGATTTCAGGAAAACAGAAGGGCGACTGCGTTTAGGGGCTCGAAGAAAAGGGCGTGGGGCTCGAAACGCTGAAGTCACGCAACCTGGACTTGAGGGGCTCAATGGAGATGGGCGCAGTCTGCTCAAGAAGATGGGGATGGACTTGAGGTGCTCGATAGATATCTGACGTATGGAGTTGACGTGGGGCGATCAACAGGGATCGAGCGAGGAAGACGATCGTTGGGAGGGAATCACTTAGAGACGTTGAGTGCATCCTGGGTGAGCAGCAAACAACAGAGACTTGGAAAAAATCGTGCGAAGGTGAAGCAGAGGGCGTGAGCGGAGGTGGACGTCGTCGATCAGAGCAGAGGAGACGATCCCGTAGGGGGTCGAGTGCAGCAGAGAGAGGTGAGTGGTAGTGTTGGGCAGTGATTCTGAACGGAAGAAGAGGAGCTAGGGGAGGGAGTCCTCTGATATCAAATATGAAATGTGTTTCTTTGGGTGGTTTGTCGGTTGGTAGTGGGGATGGAGATATAAGGGTTTCAACCCTAGAAATGAGGGAGAAGGAGAGAAGAGAAGAACCTTGGGGAAGGGGAAGAGGAAGAAACCCTAAAAGGGCGGGGGAAGGAAGAGGAAATCCTAAGGGAAGAGGGCTTCAGGGAGAGGGAGAGAAAAAGAGAGGATTTTTCATTAATTCATTGGTTGATTTCTTTCATGACAAGGCCTCTCCTTATATAAGGCCCTAATGGAACGGGCGTAAATACCAGATATAAAGAAAATATGCGAAATATTGAAACACATAAATATTACGACGCACATAACTTGACTCGACGCAATATGATTCGATATAAAAAAATTCTAATACTAGATAACCAACATCGTGTGATCCATAACACGCTCAAGCGTCAGTATCTCATTTGGAGCACCCATGCGTTTGTGTTTTCCACCGTCCCCCCGGCGAGGGCCTCCATAATAATGCTGTGTTTCGTTAATTTGCCTTGTCCGCAAGGTAGTATGATAATAATTGAGTTTGCCGGTTCTCCCGATCAACTGATGGAGCCTGGCACTAAACATCACATCCATACTGCTATTACGGAAACAATCTTTTTGTTACCCCCACTAGTGTTTTGATGGCTGTCCAATGATGTGTTCTTCTCTACCTTAGATGGTATCAAAGTCACTCATGATTATGTCATCCAAGTCATCACCAATCATGACTTGGAACCTCTTCATAGGGGCACCCATGGGTAGGAGAGTAAAACTGCTTGTAACAAAAACAAAATCCCTTTCGCTGTCGGTCATTCATTTTACAACAATTGGTAGGCGGCCGATGTAGGGGTTTGTGGTGTATCTTGCTTAGGCTTGCCTGAAAAATATGATTGACGGGTACATGGAGTTCACCCGGGGGAGTAGGAAGAGCGTGTGTCCAGTGAACTATATATGAACTCCGATTCGACAGGGAGGGCAAGGTCCAGAGCATGGTTGTTTGTGGAGGGATGGAGGGTGTGGAAGCGAACTCGAGTATGGGGTTTTAGGTCATGAATGAAACTGCTCAGGTAGTCACAGTGTGGCAAGTCTAGAACATGTGTGACAAGTTCTATGAACTCATCCACATATGAGTCAATGGATCCCGTCTGACGGGCACATCATAAATGTTTGAATGCATTGATAAAGTGGCAATGATAATAGTGTTGTATGAGGCCTCTTCGTGAGATGCTCGTGTGAGACCCAGAGAAGATTAGTTGGCCAGAGGACCCAGTGGAGTGCATACTCTTTCATGCTGATGAGGGTTGTAGAAACCTTATGTGACTCCGTGGTGTTGTGAAGGTCAAAATATTGTTCTGCTTTGACGATCCAACTCTGTGGATTGGTGCCTTTGAATGTTCGAATATTCTACGGTGTCTTGTGCTGCTAAATCTGAAATAGTTGCACCTCCTGTGATAACTCTCGGAGATCCCAGTGTGGGGTTGCCTACGAATGGTTGGCTGATTGCATGGTGAAGAGCATTGCTATGCGATGTGAACTGCTATTCTTGGACGCCGGGGTGTGCGTTGTTGGGGATGAGGGCACGCTCCATCACATCCAAACGGGTTTCCATCATTTGGTGTGTGTTGGGCATAAGCTGTAGGCGAGTCAGCAAAGGGAATGATCGGGAAGATATTCAGGTGTGGCCAAGAAGGGTTGTCCATTCCCGGAGCTGGTGCTTAGGATCCATTAGCAAGGTGGGTTGCAGACGAGGGGCTAGGCTGGCCGCGGGGTCGTAGACGGCACCGTTGCTGCGCTAGATTGGCAATGTTGAGGGCGGTCTGCCGAGGAAGTGTCAGTGTGATTCACTGGAATGTCGAGCAATGTGTGAGCGCGCAAGTAGCGCAACAGTGGTTGCGGCAAGGAACCAGTCGATCCTATCCATTTGCGAGCTGAGTTGGAGAGCAGCGCACACAGCTGGCCTTGCGTTCCTGCTGCTAGAAGAGGAGACGGTGGAGGGTCTCTAAGCTTCATCCCGAACGCAGTAGATCCATTTAACGGTTCAGATGTATTTTTGGCTAATCTGATAGATTCAGTAATCTCATTCTTTTATATTTTCCTTTTAATCAAAAAATTAAGCACCATTTGATCAAGTGAGAATGCATCCGCACTATGAAATGGACCTCCATTTGAGGCCCCAAATGAAAGAGAATCCTTATCCCATACATACGAAGGAGAATACAATACAGTCTAAGAGTAAAATGACAAATACCAATAACACCTAAATACAAAATTTATAAAATAACATGCAATTAAAAATCAGCGGTGTCGTCCCGCTTTCTCCAGTGGGCACGGTGGTGACAGTCATGAGCATGAGGGTTAAACTGTCATTCGTGAACGCTCACCTAAAAAATTTCTTTCACTTTTATATTTAAAATGAATGAAGCTTGTTAGCTGGTCCTTAACAAATGACGATTTAATCCTTGTGTTTGTGACTGCCACCATGCCAAACAGGGCGGGACTAAGGATCATTTGGTCGGCTATAGATTGTAAGCATGTTTTGAAACGAGAAATATGTTTGCAGGTTTTCTTCGGATATTTGTACTCGCATTCGCTATTTGCAGCCCAAAATAAGAAAAATGTGAACTTCATCAATATAAAAAGGAAATTTATCATTCCATCATTGAATTTATTATGCGATTAATTCAACAAGAGAAATAATAATAGCAATAAGGAAGCATTCAGACACACGGTATCTAAGGATAGATTAGTATTATTAACATGAAATTCAACTTGGTCATAAAACTGTTCCACTAATTAAACTGAAAAAGGCACAAAAAAGGAGAGACGAAAAAGGAATGCTCCCCTGTGATGCGCCGGTGCAGAGATTTGTCTTCAAAATTGCCGACGAGGTGCACCTCGCAGCCTCTTGCAGGAAAAATAATTTGGTACGGCATACCCACGTACTATTGTTTCGTGCGCAAGAAGATCTGACCGTTCGATCCGCAATTCAACCGTCGGATTTCCAGCGAAAAATGATCGTATTTTTGAATTCCAAATACGACCGTATTTTTGCATATTGGACGGCCAGATTTTCTTGCACACGGTACATATACGTTCCAAAAAAAAATCTCTTGGAATGCGGCACATATACGTATTAGGACGATCGAGGTTTTCCTAAAATGTGGTGAAAGGATGCTTGGAAGGAGAAGGCTGCACAAGGATTTCCACTTTCTAGTAGTTTGTGGATGCGGCGCTAGCCCGCAGCATGCTGGTTCGTGGGGAGGCAGGGGGAAACAAGGGAGTCGGTTTTTGGAAGGGATTGTAGATAGAGATTAATTTTAAATTTATTAGGTGTTATTTTTCAATTTTTTCCCTTAATTTAGGAACTTCAAATATCTAAATTGGAATATCTTTTGAAAATGATTTCTTTTGTTCCCACTTTGGCTCTGTTTGGTACGGCATATGCTCTCGCGAACACCGTGGTTTGGAACTGTTGTTCGTGAACGTCTGAACTCACATAAAGAACTTCATTAACTTTTATGTTCAAAACTAGTTTTTTTTTCTTAGTAGAGGTCTCGACCATTGTATGTCAAACATATAGTTCATGAAAAATCCGTTTTTGAGGAAGTTCTTGGTAGATCATGAGCTCCTTTACCCACACTCAGATGGTTTTAGGAGCAGAGCAGGTTTAGGCCCAGTGCTCACACTCTCTAAAGATATGGGCCAATTTTACCGTGCTCGCGGGACCTGGCCGCATGTCCACGGCCCCCGCCAAACGGACGGGAGCCCAATCTCATGGATCCAAGATCCACACCGCCAAACCAGACCATAGTCTACTTGCATTTTGGGGAAAGTTTTCATTAGCTTTTGTTTTGGTTGCCTTAGGTTCCGTTTGGGGGGACTTATTTTTACCGGTCAAGCGGTTACGACCGCATGAATCGAATCATAATTAAGCCTTAATCAGATATTGATATGGTATGGAGTTAAAAGATCCATTTTTTGCGCTGGATTAGCTGCTACTCAATATTGTTGTGTATTTAGGATTATTTTAGAATCGGTAGACACTTCCCTTTTTGATTACTCCAACATTTTTATTAAACGCGCCGTATTTGTTTGAAAATGGTTAAAAGCACAAAATTGATGCCATTGTTTATTGGCTAACAGTTTAGTTCCATAAGCTGCCTCAAAAAAACCTTCCAGCATGAGGCAACAAATTTTGCTCATAACTCATTATTTCTTTGAGGCATCTGTTAGGCGTCGTGAGAGTCTAGTCACTAGACATATTAAACGAGGGAGGGGTAGACCAATAAAAACTTGAATGAAACTATAAGTAAAGACATGATGTACTTAGGCATTAGTGAGATTATGACACAAGATATGGCACAAATGGGACAAAGGCTCCAAATAATCAACCCCACTATAATGGGATAGAGGGTTGAGTGTTGTTGTAACTCATTATTCTTTCCATAACTTTATAAAAACAGCATATGCCAAAACTAAAATAGTTTCAGAGTTTCTTAAAGCTTCGTGATCATTGGCAACAAAGGCTCCGTTTGAGGCGACCTATTTTCACCGATCAAGTGGTTACGATTGCATGAACCGGACCTTAAAAATAGGCCCCCCACACAGAGCCAAAATCTACAGAAAATCAGCAAATAAAATCTTCAGTTAAACGAGATTTCAGGGATTATCGCAACATTGATGAGAAATGAGAGCTAAATGGACTTTTTGGCCTAATTTGCCGCACCGGAATTTTAAAATGAAGGTTTATTAAACGAGCACGTCTAGTTTTGATAGTATTTTTCTCCCACTAAAATCGAGCTAAACTGCCCATTGGTCTCCCACTATAATTGAAATGCTAATTTTTATTGTAGATGTTGAGAAACATATTTTTATTAAAATGATGGCAACATATCAGAAATTATTATTTTTTGACTTTTAAACTTGTAGGCAGGAGTGTAAATTAGTCGAGCGTTGCAAAATTTCCAAACTCGAGCTCAAGCTAAACATTTTGAGCTTGTTCTTACATCCATCCCGGCGGCTCTGCCGCTGTCTCGCCAGTCATTCCACCTGACGAGATGAAACAACACCGTCAATTAGGTGTTTGCAATCGCCGATCTCTATGTTGCTTTGGTGATGCTTCTTGGGCTACCCATCTCCGAGTTCTCCGCTCTCTTGTCAATTTGATTTTGTGTGTGGATTAGGTGGTGTGCCGATAGTAATTTTAGAGGTCAAGTTTTAGAATAAACTCTAGAGTTATTTGGTGTGCCGGTAGCCAAAAGTTTAACAATTCCCTTCTTTTATAGTAACATAGTTCTTGAGAGAGTCTACTAATATGTCGTCTATGCAATCACTTGCCCTTGTTGAGTGCCGCATGTGCAGCCCCTTGTTCGAACTTTGGACTCGGGCATCAAATCGGGCAATGATCCTACCATAGAATTAGAGATTCAAATCTTGGTTTCCCGCATTTCCTTCGTGTGGATTTTGATTAGAGAAGATCTCAGTCTACTTGATGTTGCAGATCTTTATAGGAAATACGCTCACACATTTCAGTTGTGCTTAAGGCTGCGTTTGACACGACTTATTTGCTACGGTGAGGTTGGACAAAAATGTCATTCTCATAGAATGTATGTTTGATATGACAAATGTTACTACCGTTACAAAAAAAAACTAGTTTTGGGCATAAGATTTTGGTATGACAATGACGTTTTTGTCCAATCTCACCGGAGCAAATGCCAAACGCAGCCTAAATTTCTTAAAATCATCAGTTTTGATTCGTTTGGTTAGAATTTACAATTATATTTAGAATTTGTTATAAAAAAATCAATCTGGAATTGGATTAATTTTAATATGAATTGTTAAAAATGGATTATTTTAGATATAATCGGGTGCATGAGTATATTCAAAAAATTTGCTTCAGCGGATTATAATTCTTTGAATTCCGGATACCAGTGATGGGTTATAGCTAGGGGTGTTCATGAACCGAATCTAATTGAATATTTCTTCAATCGAATTCAAATTTGACATAGAATGCAGAATTCGAATTTGACATAGAATGCAGAATTCGAATTCGAATTTGGATTTGTTCGGATATTCGGTGTCGGATTCGGTTGATGGGTTTGAATTCGGATTTGATAATGGATTCGAATTTTATAATATTTAATTATAAATGTTCAAATATATTTATATATAGTATTTAATTACATATAGAAATTTTATTTAACTATATTTTCTACTATTCATGAATTATTTATTAGTTTTTCGAACATGAATAAAATTAGTAAGATTCGAATTCGAATTTGGATTCAAATTTGAAAAATAAACTTTAATCAAATTTTCACAAATTATAGCTGTTGATTTTGATTTATCATACAATAAGAGGGTTCTCTCTTGTATTGCCTCATTTGAGTAGGATCCTACCTAAATCTAGGAAAAATTATGTTGGCTTCATTGTAAGTATCTGTGTTATTGCTCTGGTGAGTTTTGACAAAATGCCACCATAGTTGCATGCCTTGATCAACTACTGCACAAATGACATTTAATACAACTAATGTTCCTCTTTCTTGCGCCTCTGAATTCAGAAGTACCTGTAGAAGCCAAGAAACCACTCAACTCTGTATGTATGTGTTTGTCATGACAACGGCTATGACCATAACCAAGAAAATTTTTTAATTTTGAAATAAAAGTGGATGTGGTAAGGTATTTGAGGTTGGACGTTCACGTACAATGGTTTATAACCATCTTGTTCGCAACCGACACTGCTGTGCCAAACAAACCCTAAAAGGGCGTATTCTAATGCACTACTAATCTAGGGCTCTTTTGTTTCGAACTTCATTGACTTGGCATGCAGGGGCGGATTTAGAGGGGGGCCAGAGGGACACTGACATCCCCATTATTTTTCAAAATGGTTAGTGTATTTGGATTCCTCTCGTCGAGGCAATGAATTTTGACTACTTATACATCAAGAACCATGGCCAGATGAGGGAGAAACAACTTCAATAGATGGAAATGTTTAAAATTTTTTTGAAGGAAGTTGATGACTGACCCCTCATATTAAAAATTTTTAGAACCCAACGACGTATTTAAAAAAAAAATTCTGCACCCACATTCTCAATTTTTGCACCGCCATTATTAATTTTCTGGATCCGCCACTGTTGGTATGCACACTATTCTAATGCACTAATAATCTAGGGCGTTCACGTACAATGGTTTCCAACTTTATTTTTTCTCCTACATTTTAGCCGTATTGTATACTTGAGAAATTAATAGTAAATTTATCTCTGTCTGGAGAGTGGACGTACCCAAATTTCAAGGAATCACTTTATATCCGATGTTCTTCATTTGTGGTGTTTTATTTTCTATATTATTATTTTTGTGCGCTCATCATTTCTCGTAATCACTCATTTGGATGTTAGAGAAATTATTTGGAACAAGGTAATTCATCTGCAATCGGTCCAATTTTGCATAACAGGATCCTACCTAAATCTAGGAAAAATTATGTTGGCTTCATTGTAGGTATCTTTCCTGTTAAGGGTCCGTTTTGCGCTGTGTTTTTGCTCTGGTGAGTTTGGATAAAATCCCATCATAGTTACATGCCTTGATCAACTACTGTACGAATGACATTTAATACAATTGGTGTTCCTTTTTCTTGTGCCAAGAAACCACTCAACTCTGTGTATGTGTTTGACATGACAACGGCTATGACCATAACCATGAAAAAATTTTAATTTTGAAATAAAAGTGGATGTGGTAAGGTATTTGAGGTTGGACGTTCACGTACAAATGGTACAATGATTTATAATCATCTTGTTCACAACCGATATTGTCGTGCCAAACAAATCCTAAAAGGGCATATATATTCTAATGCACTACTAATCTAGGGCTATTTTGTTTCCAACTTCATAGGCTTGGCGTGCACACCTCATGCTTATGGGTTTTAGCGTTGAGGGAGCACTATGGCCGTTCATAAAAGGTGTTCTTACTGGAAAATTTGTTTAAACTTTTCACCGTCGTGCATATTTTTTTGTCCGCAGTTCCTCAAATGACCTTTTTCACCTGCTTGTTTGAATTTACGGCCGTTATTTAAAAAAAAAAGGCAATTATTATTAACAATTATGATTTGGTTATTGGCAGTTCTAAAGAAAATCAAATTTATTCGTGTTATTTATGTTATTTAAAGATTAGTAAAGAAAAAAAATTCTCTTTGCCTTCCTCATCACGGGGAGAGAATAACTCTAGCTATCTAAATCTTCCCAAACAGTCCCAAGCTATCTAAATTTTCCCAAACAAGCTGAAACCGCATGAACATCGAAGAAATCGTGTTTCTTCCTCAACTTGATTTCTATCTGTGATGTTGTGCATTCATTTTATGAATCACGATTCATGTACAAATTGAAGGCCTTGGAAGGTTGGCAGATGTATTGGGAGTGGTTCCAGTCCGAGTCGGTAAAAATCACCGGGCGCGCTAGGTGTGGCTCGTGATTCTACTCCCGGGCACGCAAGAAAATTAAAAGGGCAAATTTTCTGAAATTATTAAATTCTGGCAGAAAGGTTGCAACCTCGGAAAAGCAGGTTGCAACATTCCTTTTTCTACCTCTTTTTTCTTTCAGGTTTTCTGGACCGGTTTTTTTGAGGGGGTTATTTTTAGTTGATATAAAAAGAAAAATAAAAAGCCCTAGCCCCCTGGTTCATCTTCCCCCCCCCCCCGGCTCCTATTTCTTTGTGCCTCTCTCTCTCTCTCTCGTCTCCTCTCGCTGAAGGAGAACCGCTGCCCCTATCTCGCCTCGCCGATCGCGGAGAAGGAGTGCCGCCGCCGCCGCCATTCTGTCCAGGCCGCCGCTGGAGGAGAGGAGGTCGAGCCCCATGTTGGCGGGATGCCTTTGTCTGTGAAGGAGAAGACTCCGCCGCCTTGCTTGTGCGGATCCAAGCCGCCGCCGCTGCTGTGTGAAGGGAGGACTGCCGCCGCCGTCGTGTGAAGACGCCACCACCGCCGTGTTGCCGTCGCCGTTGTCCAGATTTTGTTGTCGGCCGGTTTTGTTGCCGGACTCGTTCGTGGCTTGGAGGTTGAAGGCGAAGTTGGAAGGGGCTTTGTTTAGCCGTCCTCCTTCGTGTTTTGGTGAACGTCTGGGTAAGGACTCCTCAACTTTGTTCTTGTATTTCTCTTTTGTCAAATTAGTCATTGTGTGTTTGTTGGAAGAGAAGTGGTGTAGATTCTTTGTGGATCGTGTTTGTGGTGGAGGAGTGGAGATCCTGTGTGGATCAGTGGAGGGAAAGCCTGTAATCCGTGCATGTGTTTTTCACACATTTTTAGTGGAGGCTTTCCGGGTTGGACTCCGATCGTCCCGTGGTTTTTCGCCCAAGTTGGGTTTTCCACGTAAAAATTCTTTGTGTGCTTTATTATTTTCTGCATTGTTTTTTGTGGTGTTGCGCTTGCTCGAATTGCAACAGGTGTCCTGATCGGGATTGCACGCTCTCATTCCCAACAAGATGTTTCTTTGTTGTCGGACCGGGCTCAGGAGAACGAAAAAAAAATCAATCGTTTAACTTTAAAATTGATATGTGGATAACAATTTGTAAAATAAAATAAAGTTGAAAAAATCTGATCTGTGAATAGACATTAATGATCTGTGAATAACAATTGTCTTGAAAAATCAAAAATTTTAAGCGCTCAAAATAATAATTAAAATTAAGCAATATATATTATATTCAATAAATATAATTTTGTTTAAAATAAGCCTCATAATAGGGGTGTGCATAAACACCGGGTCTGGGGGGCCGGCCCGGTAAAAGCCCGGCTAGGCCCGGGCCCGGGCTAGGCCCGCCCCGGGCCCAGGCCGGGCCATGGGGCCTAACAAGGCCCCATATATGAGCATTTGCCCGGCCCGGGCCAGGCCGGGCAAAGCTCGGTTTCTAGGCCCGGGCTAAGCCCGGACCCGGCTCCTTGCGCCTTTTAAAACTCCGTCTTTTAGGGGCATTTTCAAGAGAAGTGTTCAACATGAAAGTTGTAGATCTACAACTTTCATGTTGAACACTTCTCCCGAAAATGCACTTAGAAGACGCAGTTCAAAAAGGCGCGTATTTCTTTTAAAAAAAAAAAAAAAAATTTTATAAAAACAGGGCCCGGGCTAAGCCTGGGCCCGGACCGGCCCGGCCCTGGGGGCCTTAGCAGGCCCCCTCCCGGAGCCAGAAGCCCGGCCCGGCCCGAGTGCAATCAGGGCCCGGGCCCGGGCCCGGTTCGGGAAAGCCCGGGTTTGGGAGGCCCAGTTTAGGCCCGGGCCCGGGGGGCTTTTTGAACACGATTGCATCATATGTATCTTTTTAGCAATTCCCACTTGACCTAAATTTTAACCCAAAAGTATTAAGATCTTAGAGTTAACTACAACAATTCATTAATTTTAATTAATTAATCTGAAAACTAAAAGTATCAACGATATTTAATATGAACTCAGTTAAAGTAGATATAATCATTGCTTAATATATCTATTTAATTTTTTTAAATAGACATACTAATACATGAGCAAAAAATGAGAGTTGCGGAGATGAGAATGCTTAGGTGGATGTGTGGACACACGAGACTGGATAAAATTAGGAATAAATGTATCAGATTTAAGACAGTATCACCAATTGCAGAGAAGATGAGAGAAGCTCAACTAAGATGGTTTAGACACGTACAAAGGAGACCATTAGAGGCACCTGTTAGAAGTTGTGAGAGTCTAGTCACCGGACATGTTAAACGAGGGAGGGGTAGACCAATAAAGACTTGGAATGAAACTATACGGAAAGATATGATGTACTTAGGCATTAATGAGATCATGACAAAAATAGGGCACAATGACGATAAAGGATCCATATAGCCGACCCCACTATAGTGGGATAAAGGCTCGAGTGTTATTGTTGTAGACATACTAATACTAAACAGATATTAAATAGTTATATATTCATATTAGAGAGATTACGGCATATTACACCAAGAGTTATGCACGTGGCTTTGCCTATGCCTGATTACTCTTGGGCGCATGAGTTTCGCCTATATGCGGTGATTGTGGTGTGGTGTCACACTGGCTCAACAATATTAATGTCTTCTATAAACCCTTAATAATAACGTATTTCTTAGACATTATACATAAATCTCTATACCAAATAGAAACTAGGGTTCTGTTTGGGGGGATTTATTTTCACCGGTCAAGCGGTTACGACCGCATGAACCGGACCTTAACGGAGCCTAGATTATCATTCTCTTTGCTTCACACATATTAATGTTTCAATCCTCTCTCAAAAGAACAACAATCTTGCTTATACTTGTGTGTGCAACCTTAGAAGTAAAAGAAGGGAAGTAATGAAGAGGAGAATCTTACAAATTTGTAGTAGCTATCGAATTCATCAACAGACATCATAGCAGTGGCAGATCCAAAAAATTAATAATGGGGGTGTAAAATTTTCTTTTTTAAATGTGTCACTGGATTCTAAAATTTTTTTGAACGTTTACATCTTATCGGAGCTGTTTCTCCCTCATCTGTCACGGTTTTTGACGTATAAATAGACAAAATTCATTGCCTCGATGAGAGGAATCCAAATACACAAAACATTTTGAAAAATAATGGGGGGCAGTGTCCCTTGGGCCCCTCTTTGGATCTGCCCCTGCATCAAAGTGGCCAATGCACCAATCTTAAATCACACAAATTAGTTGAGAAAATAAAGGTGGAAACAAAGATAGAGAAACAAATGGCTCTGTTTGTCACCGTGGTGACAGTCATGAACATAGGGGGTTAAACTGTCATTCGTTAACGCTCACCTAACTAACTTCATCCACTTTTATGTTTAAACGAATGAAGTTTGTTAGGTGGTCCTTAACGAATGACAATTTAATCCTTGCGTTTGTGACCATCACCACCGTGCCAAACGAGGCCAAAGATTGAGAGAAGACCAATGGATTTTAATTGCTTATACTATCGTAGGGTTATAATTGATGCAATTCCATCTTTGGATTGCTTATACTTATCCTTTCTACCACTTGCTCGCGCAGCCACCTTTATTTTTAAACTTACTACTAGTTACTTGTGGTTTTTTATGTTGGGAAAAATAGCACGATCCCGACCAGGGCACCTGTAGCGGATTTACAAGCAAGACAAATACAAGCACAACAATAATAAAGTGACACAACAATTTTTAACGTGGAAACCCAATAAGGTGAAAACCACGGGACTATCAGCGTCCACCCTTGAAAGCCCCCACTATAAGACGTGAAAATCACGCACAACAAATTACAGGGCTTTCACCACCGCCACATGCACAAGGCACAATTTCCACCATTGATCCACAACGGATCACCACCACCTACACAAGGTACCAGTTCCACAAAGGAATACAAAAATCTCTCCTTGCTACAAAAGCATAAATCTCTTCTCCCACAATCACACAAGGATTGACAAGGGAAAAACAAGCGAGAAATCAAGAAACCATTACCCAATGGATTGAAAAATCCATTCCGAATGCCGCAAAGGAGAAAGGCTACACAAAGCCCCTTCTTCTTCAGAATCCGACGATCCGATCTTCGATACTCTTCTCCGAGATCTTCTCTTGATCTTCCTCCACTCAAATCTCTCTTGGAATGAATGTTTTGGCCTTGGAATTGGCTTCCATTTATAGGCCCAAAACAAATGCTACCTAACCCCAAAAATGGTGGTAGGTGTTACCTAACACCAAAAAATGGTGGTAGGTGTTACCTAACACCTAATTTGGTGGTAGGTATCACCTAACTCCAAATTGTGCTCATTTCAGCTCGGTTATGGAGCGCTGCTCGACGAACCCTGAGCCCAGGCAGCTCCAACATCGCTCCGGCCTCCAAACATAAACATCACGAGCAGCTACAAGCGTGCCCGGTGGTTTTTACTGACTCGTATGGGAACCACACCCTAACAAACTCCCCCTTCACATCGAGTCGGGAGAAACCGCCATCCCGGCGATTCTCACACATGTCTCAAACTTCCCTCGGGTCACTACCTTGGTCAGCATGTCCGCCCCATTATCATCGGTGTGAACCTTCAGTAGCTCGAGCTCCTTCTTCTCCACAACATCACGTATCCAATGATACCGTGTGTCGATGTGTTTCGACCTTGAATGGAACATGGAGTTCTTTCCCAAGTGGATGGCACTCTGGCTGTCACACATCAACATATAACAATCCTGAGTGAAACCAAGTTCTCTGACAAACCTCTTCATCCAGAGCAACTCCTTTCCAGCCTCAGTTACAGCAATGAACTCAGCCTCTGTTGTTGACAGTGCCACACACTTCTGCAGTCTCGATGCCCACGAAACTGCTCCCCCTGCAAATAGCATCAGGTACCCGGACGTAGATTTTCTAGAGTCCAGATCTCCGGCCATATCAGCTCACTGCCTCCAAATCTCAAACTCAGATCTATCGTCCCCTGCAGGTACCTCAGAATCCACTTCACCGCGCTCCAGTGTTCTTTCCCAGGGTTGGAGAGAAATCTGCTTACAACACCAATAGCATGAGCAATGTCTGGACGCGTGCACACCATAGCATACATAAGGCTTCCCACTGCAGACGCATAAGGCGCCTTCTGCATAGCCTCTTTCTCCTCCGGTGTGCTGGGGCACTGATCAGCGGTCAACTTGAAGTGAGCTGCAAGTGGCGTGCTCACCTTCTTCGCCTGATCCATAGAAAAACGTTGCAACACTTTGCGGATATACCGCTCCTGGGATAACCAAAGGAATCTGGTGCCCCTGTCCCTGCGAATATGCATCCCCAGAATAGTCTTCGCGGGACCCAGATCCTTCATCTCAAACTTTGAACTCAACTGCCGCTTTAATTCAGTAATGCGCGGAGTCTTCTTCCCGATGATCAGCATGTCGTCGACATAAAGTAGCAGAATGACGAAGTCTTCAGGAGCATACTGCTTCACAAACACGCAGTGGTCTAGGGTGGTCTTTGTGAAGTCGATCTCCCCCATAAAAGTCTCGAACTTCCGATACCATTGTCGCGGGGCCTGTTTCAACCCGTATAGACTTTTCTTCAAGCGGCATACATATCCTTCTTTACCCCTGATACAGTAGCCATCAGGCTGCTCCATGTACAGCTCCTCTTCAAGATCGCCATGTAGAAAAGCGGTCTTCACGTCCATCTGCTCCACCTCCAAGTCTAGCCTCGCAGCGAGGCCTAGCACAACTCGAATGGAGGACATTTTCACTACGGGCGTAAATATCTCATCAAAATCAATGCCCTGTCTTTGTGCAAATCCCTTTACTACCAACCTGGCTTTGTAACGAGGGGGTGTAGGAGAAGCACCCTCCTTCAACCTGAAGATCCACCTGTTCTTCAAGGCCTTCTTGCCCTTCGGCAACCGCACCAGGTCGTAGGTATGATTTGTCCGCAGCGATTGCATCTCCTCTTGCATCGCTGCCATCCAGTGGTGCCTCTCCGCGCTCTCTACTGCTTCAGAATAGCTCTCCGGCTCCCCTGCATCAGTTAGTAGAACAAACTCTGACGCAGAATATCTGGCAGGCGGATGCCTAGCTCGATCTGATCTCCTCAACACAGGCTCAGGAGCTGGTGCAGGCTCCTCTTCTGCAAGCTCCTCAGCAGCTCCTGGCTCCTCAACATCATCTTCAGCACCCTGTGCTGGAACTGGCTCCACAGTCTCCTCAACGTGGTCATCACTACCAATAGGCAACTCAGCAGAACGTGAGTCACTCCCAGACTCACCTATTTTCTCCAGATCACCTCCAATTTGTTCCTCGCAGAACACTGCATCTCGACTCCGTACTAACTTCTTCGCCACCGGATCAAAGAATCTATATCCGAGCTCACCATTATGACCATAGCCCAAGAAAATGCACTTCCGGGTCTTCGATTCCAACTTCGATCGTTCGTCCTTGGGAATGTGGATGAAGGCTCTGCAGCCAAAGACCCGCAAATGACTATAGGATGGGTCCTTCCCATACCAGACTCGATTTGGAACATCCTCATCCAAAGGATAGCTCGGCGAGAGGTTGATGACATGCGTCGTAGTCAAAAGAGCCTCACCCCAAAACATCTCTGGCAGCTTGGACTCAGAAAGCATGCATCGCACCCTCTCCATCAATGTTCGGTTCATCCTTTCAGCAACACCATTCAGTTGTGGTGTTTTCGGGGGGGTCTTTTCATGACGAATCCCGTGGTCCTTGCAATACTCATCAAATGGACCCACGTACTCTCCCCCGTTGTCAGAACGGATACACAACAGCTTCTTTCCAGATTGGCGTTCCATCTCAGCATGGAACCTTCTGAAGGTCTCAAGTACCTGGTCTTTGGTCTTCAACGGATAGACCCAAACCTTTCTCGACCAGTCATCAATAAAGGTCACAAAATACTGAGCTCCCCCTCGTGTTGGGACCTTCATAGGCCCGCAGATGTCTGTGTGTACGAGCTCCAATGGCTCAGATCTCCTGGTGGACTGATGACGACGGAATGAAACCCGATTTTGCTTCCCCGCCATACAGTGCTCACACCTCTCTATGTGATCAGCCGATAGGTCACTGAGTAGCTTCTTCTTCTGTAGGCAGTTCAAGCCCTTCTGGCTAATATGAGCCAGTCTCCTGTGCCATAGTGAAATGGATCCCTCATCTCTCACGGAGTTCGCATGTGGATCTTCAGGCCTCCCCTCCATGTAATAAAGGCCGGACTCCCTATAGCCCTTGGCCATAACCAGCGATCCTCGAACTAGCTTCCAGAAATCACCACCAAAGATACTTGTATGTCCTTCATCTCCAAGCTTCCCCACGGAAAGTAGGTTGAAACGAATATCAGGCACGTGTCGCACATCCCGCAAAATAAGTAACACTCCAGTGCTCGTCTTCAGATGCACGTCTCCACGTCCCAGCACCTTGGACGTATTCCCGTTGCCCATTCGTAACACCCCGCATTCATGGGTGGTGTACGTGGCAAAAAGCTCCCGATTGTGGGAGACGTGCGCAGAAGCACCTGAATCTACAATCCATCTCCTGTCGTCACAGGAGAGCGCTGCCGTGATTTCATCACCGACAATGACAACATCGTCCTCATCACTGGAGACAACCGCGGCAGTGTGGCTCTCCTCCTTGGCCTCAGTCGCCACACCCTTCTTCTGCTCATTCTTCCATGCATAGCAGAACTTCTTGATGTGTCCCTTCTTGTGGCAGAAATGACACTCCACGTTCTGATATCGTGAACGTGACTTCCCTCTGCTCTGGCTTCTTTCCTCCTTCCGTCCTCGACTCTTGCTCCTGCCTCTCCCCCTGGTTTCCGTAAATAGAACATCAGCTCGTGATGAAGAGCCCGACGTCCCTTGAGACTTCCGTCTCACCTCTTCGTTCAAGATCCCACTCTTGGCGATCTCCATGGTGATAATACCCTGGGGTGAAGAGTTGATCAGTGCAATCTTGACCATCTCCCAAGAGTCCGGAAGGGACTTCAACAGCCACAGCGTATTGACCTCATCCTCAAATGTCACCTTCATCGCCGTCAACTGATCAATGATTCCTTGGAACTCATTGACATGATCCATGATCGATGAGCCTTCCCGGTAGCGGAACTCTCCAAGCTTCGTCAGCAAAGCCAGCTTGTTGATGCCAGTGCTCTTGGCATACAACGTTTCTAGAGTTCTCCACAGCTCCTTCGCATCCGTGATGCTAGCCACGTGGTTGTAGACGTTCGGCTCCACGAACCGTCTAATGAAACCACAGAGCTTCCGGTGCTCCACCTGCCATTTAGCAGGATCCATATCCTTTGGCATCTCTTCGAAGATAGGGGCATGCCAGCCCTTGACGTAGATGAGATCCTCCATAAGCAAGTGCTACTGATGATAATTTGCTCCATTCAACTTGACCATCTGTTCTGAAGTCAATTCCATCTTGCTAAACCAACTGGTCGGACTGACCACAGTTCTCTGAGCGCGACTCTCTCACGATAAGTCACTGAAGAGGATAGCCAGAGGACCAATGGTCGTAAACTACCGCACTCAATGCCAAACCTGAGAATACAATCGCCTCGTCTCGAAATCACAAAAGGTCAGCCCAGTATCGGCCCTGTTCTGACTACTGACCAGCAACCTCCCTCTGATACCACTTGTTGGGAAAAATAGCACGATCCCGACCAGGGCACCTGTAGCGGATTTACAAGCAAGACAAATACAAGCACAACAATAATAAAGTGACACAACAATTTTTAACGTGGAAACCCAATAAGGTGAAAACCACGGGACTATCAGCGTCCACCCTTGAAAGCCCCCACTATAAGACGTGAAAATCACGCACAACAAATTACAGGGCTTTCACCACCGCCACATGCACAAGGCACAATTTCCACCATTGATCCACAACGGATCACCACCACCTACACAAGGTACCAGTTCCACAAAGGAATACAAAAATCTCTCCTTGCTACAAAAGCATAAATCTCTTCTCCCACAATCACACAAGGATTGACAAGGGAAAAACAAGCGAGAAATCAAGAAACCATTACCCAATGGATTGAAAAATCCATTCCGAATGCCGCAAAGGAGAAAGGCTACACAAAGCCCCTTCTTCTTCAGAATCCGACGATCCGATCTTCGATACTCTTCTCCGAGATCTTCTCTTGATCTTCCTCCACTCAAATCTCTCTTGGAATGAATGTTTTGGCCTTGGAATTGGCTTCCATTTATAGGCCCAAAACAAATGCTACCTAACCCCAAAAATGGTGGTAGGTGTTACCTAACACCAAAAAATGGTGGTAGGTGTTACCTAACACCTAATTTGGTGGTAGGTATCACCTAACTCCAAATTGTGCTCATTTCAGCTCGGTTATGGAGCGCTGCTCGACGAACCCTGAGCCCAGGCAGCTCCAACATCGCTCCGGCCTCCAAACATAAACATCACGAGCAGCTACAAGCGTGCCCGGTGGTTTTTACTGACTCGTATGGGAACCACACCCTAACATTTTATTCCTTGAAGAGACTGCAAAATCTCGAACAATGCTATATAAAACTTAGGTTGCGTTTGATGTAGCTTATCGCAGCTTATTTGCTCCGGTGAGGTTAGACAAAAATGTCATTGTCATAGAATGTATGTTTGATATCCCAAATGTTACAAAAATGAAACTAGTTTGTGGCATAAGATTTTGGTATGACAATGACATTTTTGTCCAACCTCATCGGAGCAAATAAGTCACGATAAACCGCGCCAAACGCAGCCTTAATTTCAATAAATCAAAATCGACAACAACAACAAAAAAGATGAGTACCACTTGAGCTTTGAGTTTAACTCATGGGCCTTTTTTCCTTCTCATCAAGGTCGGATGTTTGAGCATTGGCATGATTTTGAGATTTATGAAAAAGGGAGTTTCGTTAATTGTTGGTTCTTTTGGTGCCACTTGGGCTTTGAGTTTTGAATATGATTCTTTTGATAGTTTTGGATTATTGTTTTTGAGATTAACCCATAGGCCTTTATTCCCTCATTGTTGGGCTTAGGTTCTTTGATTGCCTTATTAATAGAGTTGATTTGCATGCTATTACTATAGTCTGGGCCTATGGAATGGGCTTTAATGGATGTGGTGGGGCGTGGTTGTCATCCGACACGGAGAAAATCATCAGACTCGTGCACGAGTTCGTGATTCGTTGGCACGTGCTTGATAAGACAAAATGTAAAAGAAAAGTCACATAGTGGATGAGTAATTATGTATTCTACTCGTGACTCGCGCGGTTACTGGCGAGTCAATTATGTCGGCTGAAATTCTTCTTTGTATCCAAATTGCGGTCAGACACTTGTGAAGAAAAAAAGGAGAAAAAGAATTATATAATCTTAAAGTCAAACCTACGGGCCACTAAAGACAAAAAGACTGGCCTACTAGTCCTTTAATTAAATCCCTTTAATAGCCCACATGTTGGGTGTGGTTGTCCTTTTATGCGTACTGCTAGGTCGATGCATCTTCGTTCCTCCCTTATCGGCGATCAGGTTGCAATTTGGAGGAGAAGATTCGGCCTACCTGTCGTCCTTGAAGTGAAGATACCGCGCGTTGAGGAGATGGTCCAAAATCCCCCTCGCGGCTGGTTGACGATTTGCGAGACCACTTTGAGATCGGGTTTCTGATTCCCCCCATGCGAGGAGGTGATCGAGGTTCTGAAATTCTGTGGCGTGCCGATTTCCCAGTTTACTCCCTTGGGGGTAGTACACCTCATGGGGTGGTTGTCTTTTTTCGCGAACATGGCGGAAAACTTTCTTTGGACTGCTCCCGGGATTGGTGTGATGTTCGCTCTGATGGTGATGAGCGTGTGGAGATTCATAGTAACAAGAGCTGACTTGATTTTGAGATTCGGACGGACTGTCGCCATGAAAATACTTTATTTGGTTATGTCAGGAACTCTTGGGCTTATCGGAGCTGTGGAACGCATTGCCTGATCGTTGCCGTCGTCAAAAGAGGAGAGAACGGGAGTTTTCTCCAGTGCATGGATTTTTAGAGGCTCGCGGGTTGGCAATCGTCTGTTCAGTATTTCTTCATTTGTGAAAAAGAAGCGTTTGTTACGGTGTGCCATTTCTTTAGACTCTGGGCGGACTGCTGAGACATCTTTGTAATCGGAAACGGAAGACCACTGTAGTTTCTCGGGGTAGCGGTAGCGTGGTGCCTTGCTCGTCTTCTCTGGGTGACGACTCTCCTTCTGGTGGTTGTGGCGGTTCACCTCCCGAGGTATAGGTGCATGGATCATCTGCTCCCCAGTCTTCTGCTACGGAGGCGGCGACTCCGAGGCTATCTTCTTCTTTGAAGCCGATGAATGAAGTGGTAAGCGAGCTTGATTATTCTTTGCTCTTCTTTATTGTTGTATTGTCCAGACTTCTCTCCGCCCTTTCTTTTGTAGATTAAGGCTCATGTTCAAATTGTCGTCACCTGGAATGATCATTACGTGAGTTTGAAGGACGGCTATCTGGCCCTCCAGGAGAAGTTTCGAGCGGCGGAGGGCTCTCTTGTCACTCTGAGGGATGATCATGACCGAGTCGTTTCTCAATTTCGCCGGATTGAATCAGAGCTGAAGACGGAATTGGAGGAGACTCGAGCATCTTTAGAGGTGGAGAAATATCTGGTGGAAAGGACTACACAGATGCTGAAGCATGCTCAAGAGGAGACATTTCGTTTGGAGACGGAGCTTTGTGCGGTGAAAGCCCAAGTGGAGGCGTTATCTTCTGATAGCCGCGTGTCAGAGTTGAAGGTTGCTGGTCTTGCGGAATACATTGAGTCTCTGGATTATATGCGGGATTGTTGCTTGATTAGCGAGGAAGTTCTTGATGAGATCTGGAGCAAAAAGGTGGAGCCTCGATGGAAGACGTTCGAGAGCTATCCCTCAGGCGTGGAGTCTCGAATGCTTTTCGTCTTGTTGGCAGGAGCTTGGGATGCGACGTATCCGGCCTTAGCTTTGATGATATCTCTGGTGACGAGAGTTCTGATGTTGACGCTACTGATATGTAGCGGCGCTATTTCCTTGTATTAGTGTGTTTGCATCTTTTGTTTTTCTAGTCTGTTGTCTTGTATGTCATCTTTATTATTTGACGGTTCTTGATTGACGTCTTTGCGGATGTACTTGCATGTAGCTATGATGATTGTGCTCTTTTTTTTCTTTTTGCCTGTAGCTGGTTAGTAATCTAGTTTGCACGAGGATTGTTCGTGGCTTAATTTGCACGAGGATCGCACGCGGCTTAATTTGCACGAGGATCGCTTGCGGCTTAATTTGCACAAGGATCGCTCGCGGCTTAATTTGCAAGAGGATCGCTCGCGGCTTGGTCATGAGGGGCAGGCCCTGACGACGTTCTGGCGTAGGAAGGCAGGTTCGGTGAATATCTTTTGTATTCAAACCGCATGCGCAGGCTTACCTTTTGCACGAGAATTACTCGCGGCTTGGTCGTGAGGGGGGCAGGCCTTGACGATGTCCTAGCGTAGAAAGACAGGTTCGGTGAATAGCTTTTGTATTCAAACCGCATGCACAGTCTTACCTTTTACACGAGGATCGCTCGCGGCTTAGTCTTACCTTTTGCACGAGGATCGCTCGCGACTTAGTCTTACCTGAAACTAGTCGGCCTATGTTGAAAAGGAAACACAATTTTTGAATAACTGATTGTCTACACACATTCGGGCTTGTGGTTCTTGTCATTGAGTTCAAACATGATAGAAACACTTTTTTTGGAAGTTCTAAACAAGGATTCATTGATAGAATCGACGCAGGTTATGTGCGTTCCATGTTCAGGGTAGGATCTTTCCCTCTGCGCATTTTAGCTTGTAGGTTCCTGGCTTTACAATTGCGGTGACGTCGAACGATCCTTCCCATGAGGGAGAGAGCTTGTCTCCTTGCGGTCCTTTGTCAGCAGCTTTTATACTTCGAAGAACCAAATATCCTATATTGGTGGTTCGGGATTTCACCTTTCGATTGTAATGTCGTGCTACCCGTTGCTGATAGGCGACGGTGCGAAGAACCGCCGCGTCTCGAAGTTCGCAAATCAGATTCATATTTTCTCGGAGGGTTTCATCATTCTTTTTTTGGTTAAAGTTGGAGACTCGCGGGCTTGGGATGCCGATGTCGACTGGGATGATTGTTTCTGTTCCGTAGCAGAGGTTGTACAATGTTTCTCCGGTTGGAGTTCTCTCCGTGGTACGGTATGCCCGTAAAACATTCAGTAGTGCGTCGACCCATTGCCCCCCGGCCTCCTGCAGTCGGGTTTTCAACCCTTTCAAGATTGTTCGATTATTCACCTCAATTTGTCCATTGGTTTGGGGGTGCACCACATCGGTGTCTCGCAAATTGATCTTCAAGTCCTCGCACATTTTTGTGAAGGATTTTCCCGTGAACTGGGTCTCATTGTCTGCAACGATGATTGCTGGGATGTCGAAACTGTTAGATCGTGAGGCGCCCTTAGAGGGGGGTGAATAAGGGTTAACAAAATTTTATTTCTTAAACTATTTTCCTCGGTGTGCTAATTTCAGAAATCAAAATTAATTTTTTATAAATAAAGACAAACACTTAAAAAATCATAAGAATAAAAATGATGATATTTTATTTCACAAATATTAAAACAGAGAACGTATCTCTATTAGGCCTGCAAGCGGTGCGGTTCGGTGCGGTTTGGGGGCAAACCGAAACCGCACCGCATGAGTGCGGTTTTCGACCGGACAAAACCGCACCGCACCGAAACCGTGCAATGTTGTTTGGTTTCGGTGCGGTTTGGCATTGGTTTGTGCGGTGCGGTTTCGGTTTTTTGATAGTTTTTATGGTGTTTTACTACTTAGACAATTAAAAAACAGTTTAACACTTTAACTTGCTGAAACAAGTGGAACCAGTTAAAATAACCATATTCGTGACAATTAAAATAAAACTAATGTGAATGTGATGCACATGTGCTAATACAAGATTCAATTGCAATAAATTCTAAAAGTAATAGAAGAATTCACAAACATGCGCGATTAAGATTTGACGTTAGATCCCAAATAATTTGTTTTCTAACAAATATTTGACATCATGTAGGCTTCCAAATTAGAACTTACATGAGCAATCAGAGCCCAAGAAAATGAATGATTGTTGAATTCAGGCACTGGACATGATATTTATAATATATCAGGGCTAAGTCTGACCACACTTAGGGGATTGCTGAATTCAGGCACTGAACATTAGCAATCAGGGCTAAGTGAGTATTTCTAGTTAAATTATATATTTATAATATATAAAGTTATAAATAGTAAATTGAAAAAATATGTTGACTTGTAGTCAGACTCAAAAAGGTAAAAATATTGTCATATATTTACTCAAGTCAAACCAGACAATTGGGTAACACGGTGCGGTTTAGCTAATCCAGGTTCCCAACTCAAAAAAAATTAGACTGAGTCAAACCGGCGCGGTGTGGTCTGGTCTGGTCGGCTTTTAAGAATCTCAAGTCAAACCGAACCACACATGTGCGGTTTTCAGACCCCTAAAACCGAACCGCACCGCACCCAATCGGTTCGGTTTGAAATGGGGTGCGGTGTTGTTCGGTTTTGCGGTTTTTGGTTTTCCTGCACATGCCTAATCTATATAGAGCTAGAGATCATGGCTATGAAAAATATAAACTTTTTGATTTCACCGGTCCTTCTAACAAGAACCGGCCGGCTATATTGTACCTCTTCCTAGATCTTGCTACTAGCCTCTCCCTAGATCACACCACGATCTAGTCGGTGCACAAAAAGAGGCGAAAACTCCCTAAGTCGCACAAGGACCTAGACGTCACGCACAAGGCGAGACGATTCTCTCATAAGCCTTACACAGACCTAGACGCCACACACAATGCAGCGATTTCTCTACCGATTACAAATATGATAAGATAAATTACACAATAGAAATTCAGAATAAAAACTCCCTCAAAATGAAGCTCTGAAGATGCCGACGAATCCTTGCCATGGTTGCTTCAGATGCCGAGTACGAGTCGTCGCTTTACGCGCTTGAACCTTCTTGTGAAGTTGGAGCTTTTCTGGATGCTGGAACTCTCTAGATAGGAGGCACGGGAAGGAACACTCCAGAAACTGAAATTCGTGACCTCCAAAAAAGAATGAGCTGTATATATATTTTGGAGATATCGCCTGGCGATACCTGGTATCACCTGACAGCGATATCCTATCTGGTGTCCCCTGGATTCGAAACTTCTGCGTGATGGATCGGTCGTAGCCAATTTATCATTATCGCCTGGGCGATAACGATATCGCCGGGTGATATCGAGTGTAACTGCACGTCGTGGAGATAATGCTGGAACTGTCCAATTAGCTGTCTCCTGTTGGCGATAATGGATATCGCCAGGCGATATCCCCTTAACTCCTCTTGTTCAAACCCGAATCAAAGTCTAAATGATTGTAATGTTAGACCTGTGATATCTGAACATCATAAGCACTCTATGATCAAATATAAACAAGATTTGTTATTAGCAAACCAAAGAAGCGTGGAACGCATGCTCCAACAATCTCCCCCTTTTGATAATAACAAATCCACTTGGAAAGAAATCATGAATGGCCTATAAAGTGATAAAAAATGTGATTAACAAGATGAAGCATTTGTATATGTGCGCAAACTCCTCTTGGATGTAACTCCCGCTATATATGTACTCCCCCTAAATAGAAGTATTGAATGTTGTTTAAGTTTAAAATTAAAGTAATCCTAATGAAGTAATCCTAATGAAATAATCCGAAGGAATGATTTCTCAGAAAATTCTCCCCCTTTTGGTATTATCAAAAGAAAGAGCAGAGTGATTGCGGAAGCCAAACTGTAAAAACCACAAAGTGAAAAATTCAAGTGTAGAACATGTGAAACAATGTATAGTGATGATTAATGTGAGTGAACACAAACATTGTTAAATTCATACATTTACTTCATAGGCATATACACTAGTGAACATAATTCAGAATCATTGTCGGTCCAATGCTCATGAGAAGAAATGTTAGAGATGATAATGCAGTGTACAAGTGAAAATTAGTGGAAAATTTCATATGTAGAAACTCAAAAATATACATGAACACGGGAATGCTAAAAAACCTAACCAAGAAATCTACACAATTAACCGTACTTGTTTCCAAAAATTCAGAGCACAAATAGAAAATGAATAGGCATATAAAGATTCTACAAGACACTTTACAATTCTGTCCAAGGTGCTCAACCTCACAATGCTTATGAAAACTTATCAGGAGGGTGAGTAGTGCTTGGTGGAGGTTCCTTGTTAGCCTTTTTTTGTATTATTTTTCTATTGTTTTTTGTTTTGTTTTTTTTATTTTTCTTAAGAAGAATAACTTCTTTTTTTAAGCTTGACACAGGACTTTGAATTCACTTGTGTGGTAATCTATGATAAGCCAATATGAATAGTGCAAAGAAAACAAGAATAAAGCAACAATTTCATCATGACTTTTCAGTGGTTATGATAGAACACTCACAATTCACATAGGCAGTAATGGTAAATACATATGAGAATTTTCACAATTGTGTGTGAGAGAGCATTATCATAAATAAAATATTTCTCATACTTAGAGACATGCAAAATCAATTTCTCAATCAGAATACACTAGGAGAGCTGTATATCAAAAATGATAATAAAAATTTGAATATGATACAATGTTTGAGGTAACCCAATATAATAAAATATACATTGTACAATGTCTAAGCACGAGAAAGGAAGGCTATGGTGCAGTCATAGAAATATCAGGACCAAAAAATAACACATTAGCAATTCCGGGATATCGCCAGGCGATATCGGATATTGTCGGTCGACGATAGCACGGAATTATAAATAACGTCAGATCTTGACCTTAGGCATCATTTAGTCCACTTTGTCCTGAAGCCCTCGAGCAAAAGTCTTCCTGTTCGTTGGCGAAACTTCAAAACAAGGTATGATCATTGAAATTTTTCTCTCTTTTCTTTATGATTTCTAGATTCAAATGTATTGAGAGATTAGTTAAGAGATTTTATGAATTTGTAAGGGAGAAATTTTTAGATTTGTTGGCGATAGCACAATAAACTTAAAAATTGAAGGTTTTGAGAGAAGAGATCATAGATCTAAGGAATTGATGAAGTGCAAACATAGATCTAGGAATGTGAAGCACATATCTAGGTTTTTCAGAAAATGTTTTCAAAAAAAAATTCAACTTTTGAGGAAGAAGATGATGAATAATAGTTGTGAAATTTTTCTTTGAATTTGTTAAGGAAAATTAGAAACAAAGTGATATACGTGCGAGATTTTGAAAGTAGGGATGTTAAATATGGAATAGCATGATGAAACAATAAATGTTACGATTTTCACTATCGCCAGGTGACATTGAGTATCGCCTGGCGATATTGACAATTTCTAAAATTAATGCTTGTGTTACTGTTTGCAGATATGACTTCAAGTTCTAAGGCCACGATAAGCACATGCAGTGATACTCCTTCTGCGTATCAAACATTTCCGGGGATTGAAAATGCAAACATCGGTGTGTGCAAAGTGATTGATTTTGATCAAGTCCGACACGCACACATTCATGATTTATTGGCAATGACGGGTATAATGTCAGTTATACAACCAGATATGTTTTCTTCAGTATTAATTAAAGAATTTTACAATCGCCTAAGGGATCCAAATTTTACTGAACTGAATGGCGAAGTGAGATCGAAAATCCAAGGTCAAACTATGGAGATAAGGCACCATGACTTAAGAGATGAGTTTGGTTTGATTGAGCGGGATTATGTATTGGATGTAGTGGAAAACTACAAGAAGGATAGAGATTGGACCCTTTTGAATATGGTTTTACATGATAATTCCATGAAAAACCTTATCCAATCCACAGTCAAACTCGCTCTGGATGCACATTTAGTGCAGGATATCTTGAGACATACGATTATGCTCAAGTCCAGGGATACTAGAAAGATAACATCTCAACTGAGTTATGTTACTTACATGATCCCGGAGAGGGAGCCCTTTGACATGGCGGACTTGATTTTATCCATTATTCGGTACACGTATAGACTTAAGAATCCTATGTGGAAAAAACTAAATACACTACCGATGGGTGTTATCATCCAACGAATCTTATACAAGAAATACAGTTGGATCGCTTAGGAATTCTACTTTGACGATTGTGCACCTGCGGTGTTTCAAACGGTACCACTCATACTGGTGCTCGTGGGTATTGAGGTGTATCTATGCGGAGTAGTGAAACCTCATCAAGTATTAGAAATCCACCACTCCCAAGAGGTGGATCACTACGAGAAGGACTGGATGACTTGCGAGAGTCATTCGAGGAACACAAGCCGGAAGTGAAAAAACATCACACGGAAATGCAGAAATTTATTAAATTTCTGACAAAGAGCCTTAAACTGAAACCAACTCCGGCAGAGGCGGCAGAGTGAGAAAACCTGGTCGTGAAGCCTCCACGACAGTCAATGCGCCGACCTCGTCGGACACGGAGCAGCGGTCAGAGCTCCACTGAAGACAAGGAGGATATTAGTGTTGGGGATAACAGAGATTTCGGACAGAAAACCGCTTCTGGGGATATCGCCAGGCGACAGCTAGTATCGTCGGGCGATAGTGAATTGTATGTTATTTCCTGTTTTTGTATTCTATGATGAACAAGTATTTGAAATAATTTTAGTGAACTATGATGTGATGTTCGTGAGTGCTTTTCAGTATAATTTTGTTGTAATATTATGTTAGTTATTTTAATTTTAATTATAAAATTTTGTTTTAATGTTTTAATTTTTTTTCATAATACTTATGTGAATTCATCAGCTTGAAATGTCTAGGATTCCTAATTCTAATCTTAGCATTGAAAAACAGGCATCTGGAAGTAGTTTTGTGAAAATATCCGTAAGCTGTGAATTTGTGCTTATAAAATTAATCTTTACTGAATTTTGTTTTATATGATCTCTAATGAAATGATGGTGAACATCTATATGTTTAGATATAGAATGATGAACCGGATTATTAGTTAAATCAATTACACTTTTATTATCACATCTTAATTCTATAGTTTCTTGATGTATTCCAAAGTCTTTTAAGGTTTGCTTCATCCAAAGAGCTTGTGCACAACAACTACCTAGTGCAATGTATTCGGCCTCGGTAGTGGATAAGGCAACAAAATTCTGTTTCCTACTTGACCACGAAATAAGTGATGGGCCTAGAAAGTGACAAGTGTCACTAGTGCTCTTACGATCTAATGAACATCCAGCATAATCAGAATCAGAATAATCACGCAAAATGAAAATATCTTAATGTGGATACCACAAACCTATTTTAGAAGTACCAATAAGATATCTAAAAATACGTTTAACCATTTTTAATTGTGATTCTTTAGGATTAGCCTGAAATATAGCACATAAACAAACTACAAACATAATATCAGGTCTAGATGCGGTTAAATATAAAAGTGATCCTATCATTCCTCTATATAATGTCTGATCTACAGATATTCTACTTTCATCTTTTCCTAGTTTCAAAGAAACACTCGTAGGGATATATATTTTTAACTAACAGGTTGGGTTACCATGTAATCTAAGATCCAGTGACGGTAAGGTTTTTAGTAGATGCGAAAAAAGGAGATAAGGAGGATCAAGTTTGCGAGTGGCACTCACAAGACTTGGGGGGCCGCCCGAACTCCAAAGACCTTATCGTTGTTAATTCAGCGATCGACTAAAGACAAAACCATATCAAGAGTTAGAATATATGGTAGATGCCTACATACCCATAAGCTGGGATCAAACCATTCGTAGTTCACATCACCGCAATTATGTCGTTGACAAAAATGCCAAAAAACATAAATATGGAGGCAAACCTGCAGTGAGAAGCACTGAAAACTAGATTACACCCACCAAATTTTGGAGTTTATAGAATTAGTAGGTCCAAGCAAATTTATGGGGTATAATCCAAACCAAAAAGTCCCACAACAGGGGGAGAGCCGATCGGAGCTAGGGCGGTTGCTGGAGCAGTTCTTTGTTGGAAGCATCTAAGATAGTTGGGGGCACATTGCCCTCACAAAATTCCTAATAGCCATCAACTAGGGCGCATGTTTTAGCAATCAATAAAGCTACCAAATTCCCTTGTTTAGGGGTAAGTGAAATATTGTAATTAAATTTCCTAAGCAAGGATTTACATATTGAAAGAAGATGAAAGTGTTTCCAAATGCATTTAACCAACGAGTTAGCAATATTTTTCAAATGCGGCGAGTCTGTTTCAATGCAAACCTTGAGGTTTGGTGAGTGAATGTTAGCGCGGCTAATTTGTATAGCCATGATGGCTCCCTTTAGAGCAGCCTCCCAAGAAGTCGAAGCTTCGATTTTTAAGTGGATACCATACAAGATTCGGCTGAAGGCATCCCTAAGGATGAAGTTAGCACAGTAACCATTACCGTTTATTTGGTAAAATTTATAATTCAATTTTAATTCCGGGGGGATGGGTTTTATCCAAAAACAGTTTTTGCAATTTCGACGTTTATCCATTTTTCTTGTTTTTGTTATCGGTAAATTGAAGTACTCAAAAACATGATTTTTTTCCCCGATTCATAGTTAAGAGTGAAGCCTTAACTAGCGATCGCAAAAGGTTATCTATGTTGATTTTGATTTTGAAGGGGTTCATTTTTAGATGTCTGTGTTTGTCATCGTTTCTACTAGTCCAAATTGTCCATAGGATGAATATCGGAATGACACATCTGATCTGATTTTTGTTAACCCAAGGTTTAGATGTTTTCCAATGAGATAGACATTCTGTAATGCTAATATATTTTCGGGACTTTATAGAGAATATATGTGAATAAAACTTCCATATGGCTTGCGCTATATTATTGTTAAAGAAAAGATGATCTATATCCTCAATTTGTGCGTAGCATCGGCATTTGGAGGCGAGTTGGAAGCCTCGTTCTTGCATGACTGTTTCCACTGGTAAAAAGTTTTCACTAGACGCCAAATAAAGAAGGATATTTTAATTGGAATCTCCTGACCCCAATAGGGTCCAGAAGGGAGGCGGGCACCTCTGGATCTAACTTCCTGCCATACTACTCTGTATTCGAACAACTGCGACTTGGTTTTAGTGAAGATGCATCGGCCCATGATAACTGTTCCAATTGGGACGTTGCTAATCATAGCATTTATTTCGCTGTTCAGAAAATTCGTTTTTCTAGTGTCCCATGTGTTACCCATGAGGAACTCAGCTACTTCTTTGTTGTCATGGGGATGTGCTGGGAGAATTTTACTTAGACTATTGTTTCCTAACCAATTATCATACCAAAAGGAGATGTTTCCTGGTCTTATCTCCCAGGCAATATAATTTTCTACTAGATTTTTAATTTTGGATATGTGTACCCAAGTTGCTGAGGAGGTATTTTTTGTTGGGGCCAGCAGAGGGTGTATACCGTTGCAGTACTTTGCATTCATGTATTTTGTCCACAAGCTATCATTTTTTCTTATCTTCCACCATAGTTTATAAGAAAAGGTATTTATTATATCCTTCAGATTTCGAAATCCTAAACCACCTTCTCCCCAAGGGAGACAGCTTTTCCCAAGCCGCCCAATGCATTTTTCTAAGATTGTTATTCTGAGAACCCCAATGGAATTTATTAAAAACCTTCCCAATTCGAACCACAATGTCGATTGGGGGTTCATGCATTTGAAAAACATGGTTGATCATAGACATTAGCACACTTTGAATAAGAACTATTCTTCCCCTAGGGGAGAGAAGTTTAGAGCTCCAGACATTTAATTTGGTTTGTATTTTTTCGATCAGAGGTTCAAAATAGGATATTTTCTTATGACCTATATATACCGGGGCACCTAAGTAGTTAAATGAGAATTGTTGGTATTTAAAGTGGGACATGAGTGTTAAGTTATTTTTAGCATTCTCTGTCATGTTTTTGAATTTAAAGAAGCAGCTTTTTTGTTTATTGATTATCAGACCTGATACAGATTTGATTAATTTTAATTGATCAAGAATCCTTTCCACCGAAGCCGAACTTCCATTACAAAAGATAATCATAGATGAAGGGTCATTGTATATTGTCGAAAGCTTTGGTAATATCTAATTTTAAAATTATATTATGGCCTTGTATTTTTTTATTTATGTCTTGAGCTAATTCTTGGGCCAGGAGGATATTGTCCGCGATATCACGACCTTTAATGAATCCAGTCTGGTTTAGTGATAGGATTGTTGGACGGATATTTGCTAATCTTGTACTTAGGATTTTTTGTAATGAGCTTATTGATCGTTGTGCACAAACTAATAGGCCGAAAATCTGACCAAGTAACTGGGTCAATGGTTTTTGGAATAAGGGTAATAGCTGTCGAGGTAAAATATCTTGGAATTTCTGCTCCCTTAAAGAAGTCCTGAACCGCTTCACAAACCTCTGGGCCTACAATATTCCAGCAGTGTTAGAAAAACATTGCAGAAAAACAATCTATTCCCGTCGTTGAGTCTGGTTTGATGTTCATTATGGCTATTTTAATTTCATGCTCAGAAGGGATTGAGCAGATGCTTGCATTGTCTAATTCGGATACATTGTTGGGAATGGAGTTCCAATCATTTTCAGGAAGGGTGAAACCTTCATCATTTAAAAGATTCATAAAATGATTTACTGCACTAGCCTTAATTTCTTCTGGATTGTCAGTTGTAATTCCATTATTAAGTTGTATTTTGTTAATTATACTGTTATTTTGCTTATCTTTTAGGGAGTTGTGATAATATTTTGAGTTTCTATCGCCATCTGCTATCCTTTTGAGTGTTGTCTTTTGTCTCCAGTATTCTTCTTCCATGTTTAAAGTTGGATCAGTTTAGCTTTATCTTCATAGTAGTTAGCTCTATCTTGTGATTCTTGTGTTATATAGTACTTATCTTCCAGTTTACTAGCATTTGCTTCAGCCTCTTGAAGTTTGACAAATATATTACCAAATATATTTCTAATCCAATTTTTGAGTTTTATTTTCAGGTCTTTAAGTTTGAGCCATAAATTAATAAGGGGGGGGGGGGGGGGGGGGGGGGGGGGGGGGGGACCATTTTTCTCGGGAGTCCATGATTCTTGGACAAATGGAATAAAGTTATGATGTCGTTGTTAGATAATATCTCGTATGTGGGCCAATATACATCAAGTAGACCATGTACACCGTCATGGTAATTTTGGCCATTCATGTGACCCTATTAAGTAATGATCATAATGGGTCTAGTCGCGTTTCCGCTGCGCCTTAATTGTGGGTGCGGTTACAATTAAATGTGGAGTCCATCTTGTGTAGAACTTAAGTTAAATCAACCGTAGCCCTCCGTTCTGTGATGGGTAGATAGGGACACGGTATTTATAACTAGTGTGGTTCTCCTCCTAAAACCCCAAAGCCGCTTTCATTCCCTCTTCATCCCGTCAAAGAGAAAACCGCGGATAAGGAATAGGGATTTTGGGAGAAAGAACCGCACCGTATCAAGGGGCTGCTCCGGCGATCGCATCGCCTCGCTTCTTCCTCCACCTACGTGCACGACGGAGCTTTGCAACCAGCCGGCACTTTGCTCGGCACTGGATCGTCATCGCCATTCTTGATCGATCTTGAAGCTCCACCATACCTGCGATAATGGCAGCAGGTATATATATATATATTTCCATTAGATCTAGCGATTGATCCTCATATAAGGCTAACAGTCGTAGCCACATATTTTGAAACCTGAAGCTTGGTGGGGGTTTTCTAATTGAGGTGCCTATCGAGATCAACAGCGGGCTGTGGTCTAAATTAGCATTGCATAAATGGGTCACGTTAGATTTGTCATATTTGTTAATCCAGTTAGTGTTAACTAAAACTCGATCAAGCCTTTCCCTAATTGTGGTTGCAATAGTTGTTATAGAATCCAACATGTCCAGTTGGAGTTGTCTATTACAGTGGGAATAGACAAATGTTCCATAAGCTTCCAGGTTATCAGAGATGAAGTTTATGTGCAGGAACTGTGTGTGTGAGGAAACAATAGTGCCCTTAGTACCATTTTTCCAGAAAACCCAGATTTTAAAGTTCAAGTTCGAGGCTGCTTCCTGAAAACCTAATGTGCGTTTGTAAAAATTTAAGTTATTTGAGCTAATCATAGGTTCACTAATTGCAAGGATTTTAACCTGGTACAGCCTGGTTAAGATTTTGATTCGAGCTAGTGTGGATACGTTTTCTATCCCCCTACAGTTCAAGACCAGCACATTCATATTTGCACTAATGTAAAAAAATAAAAAAAAGGATAACGAAATTTTAAATGTTTTATCATACCAGATAAAAGTTTAACAAAAAGGGAACAGTCCAGGCCAAGAAGCAAAAGAAGAGCAGTCCACCCCAAGCAAAATATAAAAGTTAAACAAAAGAGATCGCTAATGCAGTTAGCTATCAGCAAAAGGGCTTTTAGATCGCCAAATAAGCTAGGGGTCTGATTCGTAGTCTGTGTCTCCATCACCAAATTGTTCATGATACTTCCTCATCTTTTCCTCCAATCTGTTCCTATCACGATAGTGGTAGTGCACAACCAACCTCCTTTGGCGTTTTTCTGGGTCTTCCCTTAGAGAAAGGCTGGTGACTGGCTTCTCCCTTGGCCTGTAGACGGGGGTGGGGATAGAATAGAATGACGGGACTCCTTTACCTTTCGATGAGCTGCTTCTGCTTTCAAAAGAGGAAGTTTTTGGGAAGATCTGGTTATCCTAGATTATTCGCAGAAGCGATCTTCTACCTCATCCAGGTGCTTGTTATTGTACGCTGTTAGGGTAATTCACTGGAACAGAAGAAAGGCCAAGAGAGGGCCAGGTGAGAGGGAGAAGAAAGCAGGAGAGAGGCAGAAGAACATTCTTATTTTCTTATTCCTTAAAAAAACTTATTACATCCTACATCACATATATATAGTTTATTACATGAATAGTAATTCCAACGGCTATGAAGAGGAGGTCTTCGGCTGAGCTGGCAACGTTTCAAACGGGTGATCTTCATGTGCCATGTGTCGGCCTGAGCTTTATTTCCTGATGATGAATCCATCTGAGCCGTTGCTTTAAATTGAAGTTCCAGAACTCCGGTGGAGCAGCGTAAGCTAATGTTACCTTTAGCGAAATGACAAACTGATTTCTTTATAGCCGTCCGATCCTCCGGTGAGAGTATTGTGGTTGTAACATTTACCCTTCCCTTATTAAGCACGCTGTCCTCAGCGTCGTCTTCAATTTTCTTCCTGAACTCAAACCCTAGCGATGGAGAAGGAATAGTACACATCTCCAGCGAGTTGAATCTTCCTGGCTGGCTAATGGAAGACGGCAGAAACTGATGTTGATGAGATCAGATACGCCGGATGATCTTAAGCTAATTTCAGAACTGATTCTGCTACTCTTAGCTAGGCGAGGTAATATTCCGCTGTAGATGATGCTGGATCTATCTCTGTTTTTTGTTTTTATATATGCTGCTCTACCTCTTTCTCTCTTTTTTTTTTAATTAATTTTTTTTTTCTTCCCCTTCTCCGAGGCATGCCCCTTAATCAAAGCTGGAAGGTAGTTCCCCATGCTTTGCCGGTCTGTTCTCGTGTGATCTGGTCTTTGGTTTTCTCTTACTTCTTTGGCCTTTATTCTTCCATGTGGGCTCCGTTTTTTGAGTACTGTGAGTGGGTAAGTTGGGGAAATCCTTAAGATTGGCGAGATCTTCCCAAGTGCTGTCCTCTGGTGGAAGTCCTTCCCACTGCACTAAGGCTTGTTGTATTTCGCGTCCTTGTTGTGAGATTGTGCGTGTAGAAATGATTGCTAATGGCCGATGAAGTGGGTTGTTCCTCCAATGATTCTCTGGAAGGGCAACCGGCTGAGGTCCTGGTTCTCCTATGAATGGTTTGAGCAAGGAGATATGGAAAACTGGGTGTATCTTTGATTCCGGAGGGAGGTCCAGTCGGTAGGCGACCTGTCCAATGACCTCCTGAACTTGATATGGGCCGTAGTATTTGAGGCCCAATTTTTTGTTATAAGAGCGCCCCAGTGAGAGCTGTCTGTACGGGTGCAATTTGAGCAGAACCCACTGCCCTGGTTGTAAGTGCAGCTCCTTCCTTTTTTTATCTGCGTTGGTCTTCATTCTTTGTTGTGATTTCTGCAGGTTTTCTTTAAGTAGTTGTAGAATTTTCTCTCGTTTTGCCAGTGTCGCTGCAACCGCCTCATTTGTTGTGCTCCCCGGGCTGTAGGTTAATAAACCAGGAGGTGTTCGACCGAACATGACCTCATAAGGGGTCATTCCGGTCGCAGAGTTAAATGATGTGTTTATAAAATATTCAGCAAAGCTTAGATATAATGTCCATTTCTTATAATTGTGCTGACAAAATAAACGTAAATATTGCTCCAGGGAGCGGTTAATACGTTCAGTTAATCCATCTGTTTGAGGATGGTAAGCTGAACTGTATTTCAATTTTGTACCCTGAAGCCTAAATAATTCTTTCCAGAAATTACTGATGAAAATCGTGTCCCGGTCAGTAATTATAGTTTCTGGAATACCGTGTAGTTTGCCTACCGTTTCCCAGAATAAACTAGCTACAATAGGTGCGGCTAATGTTTTAAGTGATGCAAAATGAACTGCTTTTGAAAATCTATCTACTACTACCATAATGATCGTATGTGAGTTTGAATTTGGTAGTTGAGTTATGAAATCCATGGTAAGATCTGACCAAAGTTTTTTTGGTGTTTCTAATGGTTGTAACAGGCCATAGGGTAGATGGTTGCTGGGCTTGGCCCGCTGGCACATTTCACATTGTTTGACATATTTTTCGATTAGTTTACGCATGTTGGGCCAATAAAATTGTTGCTGTAAACGGAATGTTGTTCCCTTTACGCCAGAATGGCCTCCCCAATGGCTGTCATGTGCTTCCTTAACTAGCGTCTGCCTTAAGTCTGTGTTTTCTGGGATATATAGTTTGTGCTTATTATAGATATAAGGTCCTTTTAAGGACCAAGTGGGTATTAACTGTGGTGAAGTGTTCAACTTCTGGATGAGTTCCTGTGAAAACCTATCAGTGGCATAAGCCTGCTCCAGTCCGCTCAAAAGAGGGGAGACTGGAGCTGTTAATGTGGCTAGACACATTAAGGGTGGTTGTTCTGGGGTTGTATCTACCCTAGATAAGGTATCAGCAACAATATTATTCTGTCCAGATTTATATTTTATCGTGTAGTCATAACCGAGTAACTTTGAGAAAAATTTGTGTTGGTCTGGTGTGTGTAAGTCTTGAGTTAATAGATGGTGTAGGCTTTGGTGATCTGTGTAAATGGTAAATTTATGGCCCAGAAGATATTGGCGCCATTTTGCCACTGCGGAGATGATTGCATACATTTCCCTTACGTAGGTTGATTTTAGTTGCATTTGTGGTGTCAGTTTTTTGCTATAAAAAGCAATTGGTCGTTTAAGTTGGGTTAAAACTGCGCCGATTCCCTTCCCCGACGCGTCTGTCTCGATTTCAAAGGGTATTTCAAAATTTGGTAAAGTTAAAAGTGGAGGATTGCTTAAGTTTGTTTTTAAAAGGTCAAAAGCTGTTTGTGTTGTTGGAGTCCATAGGAATGGTGTTTGTTTGAGCAGATCCGTCAAGGGATAAGCAATGGTGGCGTATCCCTTGATAAATTTGCGATAATAGCCCGTTAATCCCAGGAATGCTCGTATATCTTTCTGGTTTTTAGGCTCTGGAAATTTTTGGATGGCCTCTAAATTTGATTTAGTTGGGCCTACCTGTCCTTGAGTTATTTGGTGGCCCAGGAAATCAATCGTGGTGGTCAAAAAGGAGCATTTATTAAGCTTAATATATAAATTATTTTGTTTTAAAACCTCCAAGGCTTGGCTCAGATGCAAAAGGTGGTCTTTTTGAGAGGCGCTGTATATTAGTATATCATCGAAAAAAACAACTATAAATTTTCGTAAAAAGGGTTGGAAAATTTTGTTCATTAAAGCCTGAAATGTGGAGGGAGCGTTAGAAAGACCGAAGGGCAAAACTGTGAATTCGTAGTGTCCTTGATGTGTCCTAAACGCTGTTTTGTGTATATCCTCCTCGGCCATCCTTATCTGGTGATATCCCGAGCGTAAATCTAATTTTGTAAAGTAACGGGCCTGGTGGAGTTCATCTAATAATTCATCTATTGTTGGTATTGGGAATCTGTCTTTAATTGTAATCTTATTTAGGGCTCTGTAATCGACACAAAACCTCCATGTGCCATCTTTTTTTTTAACTAATAGGACTGGGGAAGAGAAACTTGAAGTACTTGGTCTGATTTGTTTTTTGTGTAACATTTCAACAATTAGACGTTCAATCTCATTTTTTTGGTAATATGGGAATCGATAAGATTTGAGGTTGGGTGCATGTGCTCCTGGTTCCAAATTAATTCGATGGTCAATGTCACGTTTTGGTGGTAATGTTGAGGGTTCCTGGAATAAGGGGTCATAATTCTTAAGGAGGGAAGTAAAGTGTGGTGGTAGAGTTGGCTGGTCCGCGACCGATGATGGTAACATAGTGTCAGACATAATTAGCCAACACAGTGCTAAAGGCTGTAAGGATAACAATCGTGAGAGTTGCGATGATGAAATCTGGCTATCATGGAGATTGGTATGTCCCTGAAGAGTTATTGGTCCCTTATTGCTTACATAGGACATGGTTAAGGTAGAGTAATCTGTGGTTATAGGTCCTAAAGGTCGTAACCATCGTACTCCCAAAATAACGTCCGCTCCTGTGATGTCTAGTACATATAAGTGTACTGTGAATGGTATGGCCTGAATGAGCAACTGAATATCCTTACAAATGCCTTTACACTGAATGGATGTCCCGTTCCCCATTAGGACAGGAAATTCAGGTATAACATAAATCGGGATGCCTAAGTATTTGGCCATGCGAGGGGAGATGAAATTATGGGAACTGCCGCTGTCAACTAATATTTCGAGGGGTTCTTGTGCGATATGTCCTGTGAATCGAATAAAGTGTGTGGGGGAGGAATCCGTTAATGTTTGTATTAAGGCGGCCGAGGTTGGAGTATCGTCGTCAATATCCGAAAGTTGGTCTAAGGCCTCTTGTGGGTTCTCATCTTCAGTGCCTTGAAAATAGCATAAAATTCCTTTGCCTCGGCACTTGTGACCCTGATGATATTTCTCATCACAGTTGTAGCATAATCCTTTTTCTCGTCGATATTGGAGTTCCTGGGGGGTTAATTTCTTAATAAATTGTTTTGGGTGTTGTGTCGGGGTTTTGTTTGTAGTATTTGGCAGCCAGGTTTGTGGTTTAGAGTTATAGTCAGGGCCAGGCTTATATTGGGAAGGAGGTGGTTTGTGATATTTGAGATGTTGGGCCTCAAACATTCGGGCTATTGCAAAAGCCCGATCCAGTTCTTTTGGTTCGTGGATCATAACTTGACTTTGGATGTGGGGTTGTAAGCCGGAAATAAACATGTTGGTGACGAAAGTTGGGTCAAGTCCAGGAACCTTATTTTTAAGCTCTTCGAATTCCGTTTTATAATTTAAAACTGATGTTGTTTGAGTAAGTTTGGTGAGAGCCCCCTGCGGGTTCTCGTATGGGCTGGGGCCAAAACGTTGCATAATTGCTTGAACAAAAAATTCAAAGTTAAGGGCCGGATGGTCAGATAGGATTGCTTGGTACCAGCGGGAAGCCGGTTTGTCTAAGTGTAAGGCGGCGTACAGTAAATATTCCTGGGGGTCGATCGTGTTATATACGAAAAAATTTTTAAGGTCATATAGCCAATCAGTTGGGTCTCCTTCTGAAAAACGTGGGCAAGAAATTGAAAGAAGTTTAGGTTGAGCAGAAACAACCTGGATTGGGGTCTCTGGAGGGGGTGAAACACCCAAAATGCCAGCCGAAGAATGTCCTGTGCACTGTTCCGGTTGTTTTTGGAGACGAGCGGTTTGCAAGTCTAGAGATCGCTGAATCGATTCCATAAACGATCGCAATTCCTGTCGTAGTTCCTCCTGTTGTTCTTGCGTCTGGTCTCTGGAGGCCAAGAATTGTTGAGTCAAAATCTTGGTTTGGGACTGCAATTCATTGCGGACGGAGTCGATCTGGGCCTGGCGTGCCCGCTGTTCTTCTTGGATGGCCTGAGAGACATCAACGGGAAGATGCTCCGTTGATTGGGATCGGGTGCCGCCCGCCATGGAAGGAGTTCAAGACGAGAGCACCAAATGTTAGGGTAATTCACTGGAACAGAAGAAAGGCCAAGAGAGGGCCAGGTGAGAGGGAGAAGAAAGCAGGAGAGAGGCAGAAGAACATTCTTATTTTCTTATTCCTTAAAAAAACTTATTACATCCTACATCACATATATATAGTTTATTACATGAATAGTAATTCCAACGGCTATGAAGAGGAGGTCTTCGGCTGAGCTGGCAACGTTTCAAACGGGTGATCTTCATGTGCCATGTGTCGGCCTGAGCTTTATTTCCTGATGATGAATCCATCTGAGCCGTTGCTTTAAATTGAAGTTCCAGAACTCCGGTGGAGCAGCGTAAGCTAATGTTACCTTTAGCGAAATGACAAACTGATTTCTTTATAGCCGTCCGATCCTCCGGTGAGAGTATTGTGGTTGTAACATACGCTCTGAAACTGGAGGAGGAGGACGACGCTTCCTCCTTCAGGTTCGTCTTGGTTGCCGGTCCTTTGCCATGAGGCTTTGTAACATGAGGAAGTTCATCTGCCTCCTCCAATGGATTTATGCCATCTATGACTGTGGCATCAGAGGTGTCTGAGTCCACGTCGTCATCCTCGGAGGTGATGAGGATTGGGGCGTCCGCATTGTTTGGGGTGCAAACTTTGCTTCATCGCCGTTGAGATCTTCTATGCCAGTTACTTGCCATTTTGATAAGGAGGGGAGTAGGTTTGGGGAGAATGGGGTATGAGGTTGAGAGATAAATAGGGGGGAAGTGGGGGAAAGTGAAAGAGAAGTATTTGCAGGGAAAGGGGTTGGCGTAACTGGACTTAGGGAAAAGAGAAGCCGAAAAAAGGCTGACATCAACCAAATAATAAATGCAAAGAGACAGCGGTTGAGAATATTGAGGCAAAGACAGGCTGGCAAAGCCACGGAATAACCGGGCACGAGAAATGAGGAAGCTCCGCAATAGGGGCCATAAATGCAAGGATACGGGAAGATATTATTCGGCGGAAAGGCAACAGGGGGTGTCAGCCAATTCACAAAAATGTAGTGGTCAAAATTGTACGAAAAAGAGGGGGTCTTTTTTGGAAGCATAAAACCTGGTAATTATTGATTAGATTAAGAAGAAATCTAGCCTCTAGAAATAGGGCAAGTAGCACGCTTCCACCCTAAACTGGTAAGAGGTATATTAAAACCGCGGTGGAGTTTTCCACCCGAGCCCAGGTTCTGATTTATCTGTGTCAAAGCCTTCATCTGAGAGAGAACTTGTTTGTTTGTTGCACAATCTTCAAAAGAATCCCATATTATCTCTCCATGTTCTAGGGTGAAACAAAGTCTTGGGGTGGGGGTGAGATTAAGTATTTGTTGTAAGGACGCTCCCCGAAGTATTTGGTGGCAGCTGAGTATGGTGGAATTATATTCATTTTTATGCCTTGAATTCTAGCGGTAATTAATTTACTTCTTTTTTTCCTTCTTTTGCGGAACGCTTTTTTAGGGTTAAAGTCTATCGGTAGGTTTACTGAGAGAGAGGATGATGCTGAAAGCTCTATCAGTTGGACAGTATTGTCCAACAGTTCTTTGCCTTTTAGCTTAGTATTAACCGAGGAATCATACAGTACTAGGGACTTTAGGGTTGTTTTACCCACTGATTTAGGGTGTTCCACCCGGTAAGCCTGATTGTTGTTGTCAGGCTCTTAATAGGTCATTTCAGGCTCGTGCTTTGAGGCTTGTGAATCAACAGATGAAGCTTCACCACTTTTGTAACCAAAAAGTCTATCTTCTCCAACCTTAGAATGTCGAATTTTGAATTGTATTGTTGATATTGATAACATGGGTCCGTAGCAATGGGTATTGTTTTTGTGTGGTTATCCGGGACGATTAATTGGCGGTCCTTATTGGTGGGGTTGGGGTTAGTTTGGTCATGTTGCTTTTTTGGTTTGAGTTCTGGATGCTTACTGAAGCAGGAATCAACCTCATGTCTGATGATCGATCAATGGCTGCAATAGTGAGGAACATTTTCAAAAAGTACTTTTTGAGCATACCCATTTAAGGCAGAGCCAAGCCAAATTTTCTCGCTGTTTTTTGGAGATATCTACTTCAACAAGAATTCTTGCTCTTGATGGCCTGGACAATTTCGATGTGGCTTCATCAAGTTTTAGAGGTTTGCCAAAGATTTGTCCAATCGAGAAAAGGGTATTTTGATTGTAGTACTCTAGTTTTAGTTCCGGAAGAGCAAGCTAGATTGGAATGGAGGGACATTCTTTAAGGGGGTTAAATCCAATGGTCCATTTCAGAATTTTGATAGAATACTTTCCCATAAAGTATATTCCTTGTGTAAAAATTCTGGTGTAATCTAGCTCATTCGTCAGATGGATGATCACATATCTAGAGTTTAGCCAGTCTATAGAGTATTTACCAGAGAGATTAAGTCTAGAAAATAGGTTTCTAACTGCATCCATATCAGGCCTAACAGCAGAAAGTTTTCCTACCAGTGAAAGCTGGAAGGGTTTAGCCATGTCTACTAGTTCATCCTCAGAGAAAATAAGTGGCGACATATCGTTTACTATCATACTATTCCTAAGAGTTTTTTGTTTAGGCAAACCTTATTGCGTCGGCGGCAGAGCATCCTCCTGATGAAGAGAGAGACCAGATAAGATGGGGCCATGATTCACCACATCCACGAAAGATTGCAGTTGCGAAGCCGACACTGAAAGTTGCAGATTAGGCGGAGAGGGATCCTCCGAACAGGTAGAAGTTCCTGGTAAGAAAGCCGGGGAGGAAACAGACAGATCCGAGAGGAGGATTCAGGTTGCGGGGCTAGCGAGTCCGCCATCTCGGCGGGGGCGGCAAGAGTCACTAGATGGCGGAGGTGGACCAGAGAACAAAACCAACGGAAGGCACATGGGAGAAGGGGGGAGGGCGGAGGAAAAGGAGAGAGAAGCTCTGGAAAATTCAGCGCTAGAGAGAGAGAGAGTTGTAGAGAATGTTTTTGGTTTTTGTGATATTTGTTTGCTTTAGAGAATGTTTTCGTGATATTTGCTTGCTTTAGATTTTTGGTATATAATGTTTTGGAGCGCTAGAGAGAGCGTTATGTGATATTTGCTTTCTTTAGATATTCAAATCCAAATCGTTTCAAAACATCATGAACACATTTAGATTGACAAATAAAAATATCATGTCTTTATGTAATTTGAAAACCAAGAAAATAAGTAAGTTTTCCTATCATGCTCATTTCAAACTCATTTTTCATAATTTTTACTACAGTATCAAATAACTCTTCATTAGTCGCTCCAAAAATAATGTCATCAACATAAATTTGCAAAACTATTAAATCATCATGAACATACTTAATGAAGAGTCTACAATCAACACTGCCCATTTTGTAATCATTTTTTTAATAAATATAAAGTCAATCTATCATATCATGCTCGGGGTGCTTGCTTTAAACCATAAAGAGCATTTTCTAATTTATACACATAATCAGAAAATTTTTCATTAACAAAGCTTGAAGGTTGTTCTACATAAACTTCTTCCTTAATATACCCGTTAAAAAAGTAGTTTTTACATCCATTTAAAATAATTTAAATCTTTAAAGCTAGCAAATGCAAGAAAAATTCTAACTGCTTCTAATCGTGCTACGGGTGCAAAAGTTTCATGAAAATTTATCCCCTCAATTTGAGAATATCATTTTTGCTACAAGTCTAGCTTTGTTTCTAGTGACCCTAGATTCACTATCCATTTTATTTTTAAAGATCCACTTTATAACTACAACATGATGATTAGAAAGTCTTTCTACAAGTTTTCAAACTTTATTACGTTCAAATTGACTAAGTTTTTCATTCATAATTAAAAACCAAGAATCATCATTTAAAGCGGTTTGCACATCTTTTGGTTCTATATCAGATATAAAACAACGGTTTGAAAATAAATCATGTAACGAAGAATGAGTACTTACCCCTCTTGATGGTTCTCAAATGACCAATTCTTGTGGATGATCTTTTGAAAATTTCAGTTCACTTAGAGCCACATATTCTTCCACTTCTACATCTTCTTTTTCTTCTTTATCTTATTCATCATTTTCTTTATTTCCAAGTAATTCATCATCATCCGTCCTTAGTGGTGGAAAGAGTTCTTCAACATTACCTGCAAGGTTAGTTTCTACATAAGGAGGAAGTTCATCAAATTTAATATGAACTAATTCTTTAACTTTTTTTTGTCATTTTATTAAAAATTCTATAAGCTTTACTAATTGAAGAATAATCAATAAATATGTCTTCATCATATTTATCATCAAACTTTCCTAACGTGTCTTTAGTATTCAAAATGAAACATTTACAACCAAAAACATTAAAATAAGATACATTCGGTTTCTTTTGAAAATATAATTCATAAGGTGTTAATTTCAAAAATGGTCGAAGCATAACACGATTAATAACATAACATGTCGTATTTATGGCTTCAACTCAAAATGATTTAGGTAATTTGTATTCAGATAACATAGTGCAAGCTAGTTCTTGAAGAGTCCTATTTTTCCTCTCTACCACACCATTTTGTTACGGTGTGCGAGGAGCGGAAAATTCATGTTTAATTCCTAACTCATTAAAAAAACAAATAAGTGAAAGTTTTTGAACTTGATCCACTCTCCTCCTCTTCAGTTTCTAAACTTGATCCACTCGACTCCATAGATGTGACGTCATCCTAGGTTTCAGCTTCAAGAACTTTCGTATTGTCCTTCTTCTTGTGCCTCTTCTCTTTCAGCTCTCTCAGATATTTTGGGCACTTGCTCCTGATATGTCTGATTCTTCTGCAATAATAGCATTCAAGTGGTGGACGCCCTTCATCATCCTCTACATTAGCTTTTGTTTTTCTTTTCCTATACCCAGATTCTTTCTTGCTGAAGAACTTTCTGAAAGAATTTCTTTTTTCAGGGTTTCTCATAAACTTTTTGAACTTTTTCACGAACAGGCTCTCATCATCTTCCTCGTCATTCTCATCAGACTCACTTTCCTCTTCCTTCTTGGATTTTAACGCCAAAGCTTTCTTTCTCGGCTCCAAATTATACTCTTATTGTTGAATCCTTAGTTTGACTTCATGTGTTTTCAAATTTCCTATGAGATTCTCAATTTGAAGGGTCTTTAGATCGTGTGACTCTGATATCGCAGTCACTTTTGGATTGAACTTTTGAAGCGATCGAAGAATCTTTCTCACTAAGTCACCATTTGAGAAACTTTTTCCAAGAACCTTATATTCATTCATAATTTTGCTGAATCTTATGTACATGGAGTTTATGTCTTCATCAACCTCCATCTTGAATTTTTCAAACTCTGATTCTAACTAGAATAGCTTTGAGTCCTTTACTTGCGATGTACCTTCATGAGTAACTTCAAGTAAGTTCTAAATATCATATGCAGTTTGACATACACATACTCGATTAAACTCAATTCTATCTAACGCACAAAATAAAGTGTTCATTGCCTTAGTGTTATTTTTACACCTTAGCTTATCGGTGCAGTGTCATCTCATTTGTCCTTGATTTTTTCCATAGTGACACTTCCAACTACGGTTGTAGTTGGAGTGTAGCATTATTCTATCATTCCCCATACTTCAATATCTAAGGCGATTAGAAAACATCGCATTCGAGTTTTCCAATAGTTATAGTCTGTGTCAGTGAACAAGGGAGGTCTACTAATACCTTGCCCCTCAGAAAACGCGTGATCATTATGCGTCATTACTCCCGGTGGTGAAACCGATTTGGAGTAACCTCCCTCTGATACCACTTGTTGGATCGTGAGGCGCCCTTAGAGGGGAGGGGGTGAATAAGGGTTAATAAATTTTTATTTCTTAAACTATTTGTCCTTGGTGAGCTAATTATAGAAATTAAAATTAATTTTTCATAAATAAAGATAAACACTTAGAAAATCATAAGAATAAAAATGATGATATTTTATTATACAAATGTTAAAACAGAGTTCAACGTATCTCTATAAAGCTAGAGATCAAGGCTATGAAAAATATAAACATTTTGATTTCACCGGTCCTTCTAACAAGAACCGGTCGGCTATAGCGTGTCTTTTCTTAGATCTTGCTACTAGCCTCCCCTAGATCACACCACGATCTAGTCGTTGCACATAAGGCGGCGAAAACTCCCTAAGTCACGCAAGGACCTAGACGTCACGTACAAGGCGACGATTTTCTCCTAAGCCACACACAGACCTAGATGTCACGCATAAGGCGCTGATTTCTCTACCGATTACAAAGATGATAAGATAAATTACATAATAGAATTCAGAATAAAAACTCTCACAAAATGAAGCTCTGAAGATGCTGACGAATCCTTGCCAGGGTTGCTTCAGATGTCGGGTACGAGTCGTCGCTTTTCCACTCTTGAACCTTTTTGGGAAGTTGGAGTTTTTTTGGATGTTGGAGTGCTCTGGACAGGATGCACGGGAAGGAACACTCCAAAAACTGAAATTCGTGATCTCCAAAAAAGAATGAGCCATATATATTTTTTTGGGAGATATCGCCTAGCGATACTGGGTATCGCCTGACAGCGATATCCTATTTGGCTTGGGAGAGCAAGGACCATTGAAGCGTCTGCGATGTTGCCGGATCATTATCGTGGTCTTGTAGTGGTGCAAAGGATGGCGGTGTGTAACCGTTGTGTACAACCCCATATTCAATGGGGAGGACCAGGAAGACTAAGACTTCAGTGGTCAGGGTTGGGCTAGTCCCGGGTTAGCCCTAGGTCGGACCGGCAGAGTTCTCGCCCTTAAGGTGCTCCCGCCTACTGGTAGTCGGGATCGTTCGCGCCAGGACTCAGGTCTTCAGGCCAACTTTAGGCTTCGGGACAGGAAAGCTCCCGCCTAGAAGGAACTCTCCCTGGGGGCGGGCGAGAAGGCGTTGAGTGAGCTTCACTCACTCAACGCCGCGTTCGGCAGTAGAGGGCGTTGAGTAAGCTCCACTCGCTCAACGCCATGATTAGCATTGAAGGCGTAGAGTGAGCTTCACCCACTCAGCACCACGTCCAACGACAATGACGTCGAGACCACCGAGAGCGAGAACCCTCTTGGCGGGAGATCTCGCCAAGGTGAGCCCAGCTAAGGCTCAGCGAGAGCCTTCTCGCCCGTGGTTCTCGCCAAGCAGGTCCATTAGGTGGGGGTTGGCGCCTAGGAAAAAGGATTATTTTATTATTATTTCATTATCCTCAGGTTAAATTACATGTATGCCCCTAGGATGACAGCGGGATTTGGCTATTGGCAGACCCATCAGGGGTATTTCAGTATTTTCAGGTCAGGAGAAGACTATAAAAAGACCCATAGGGGCTCTTCGGAAAGGGAGGTTCTCATTTTATTCTCTAACTCCAGTGCTTTCTGAAGAGCTTCTAGTCCAGCTATTGGTTTTGGAGGGGAAGCTCTCAGAGATCTTCCGGGTGTGAGGTGGGAGCTCCCATCTGAGGCTTTGGGTCAGTCTTAGGACCTTAGCAGCTAGTCAGGGGTCGAGATTTGAGAGAAGTAGGCGTCGGCTGCACTTTGGTTTGTGAACATTCGTTGAGGTCAATTTTGGCTTCAACAGTTCTGGTGTGGTGAGCGTGGACGTGGTCGGTGCAAGAAAATCTTGAGTCGAGTCCCATGGCAGGAGGTGAAGGTGAAGGATCTGGCGCAGGAGGACCTCCCACCCAGGGAGAAGAGGCGACAAGGAAGATGTTAGAGGATTTCAGGCGAGAGGTCATACAGACGATCAGCTTGGCCTTCTCGGCAAGGAATGAGTGGGAGACGCCGCAGGCTCCTGTGGAGGCGGTTCCGCTGTTAGGCGAGAACGCCCCAGGGTAGCGCCCCGGGAAGGAGGTCCCGGTGGAGGCAGGCGAGAGGGATGTGGCTGCGCGGGAGCTTTTCCCAGGCCAGCGTCCCGGAAAGGAGGTTCCGGTAGATCTGGGCGAGAGGGAGGCGATAGTGCGGGAGCTCTTCCCCGGGCACGGTCTCGCGGATCGGTCCAGCCAGCCGAGGTCGCGGGACGGGCCCTCTCGCCAAGCAGGGGGCGAGACCCTTTTTAGTGAGCTCATCGTCTCGGCTCCAGTGCCGGAGGGGTTCAGGGAGCCGGATATGACCTACTACACCGGGAAGGATGACCCGGTTCAGCACGTGCAATGGTTTGAGGATGTGGTGTCGATAAGACAAATGCCAGATGCCTTCAAGTGTAGGCTTTTCGCCATCACCCTGAAAGAGAAGGCCAGGGACTGGTTCCACCAGTTGCCGGCGAGCTCAATTTACAGTTTTGAGGATCTGCGTAGGGGTTTTCTGTTGAGGTTCTCGACTTCGAAGAAACGGAAGAAGGAGGCTGAGTGCCTGTTTGCAGTGAGGCAGAAGCCAGAGGAGACGTTGGGGCATTATGTTGACCGGTTCCAAGAGGAGATTCTCCTGGTCCAGGAGGTCCCGGGGTATGCACTAATGCTTGCCTTCACCCTGGGGCTGAGGCCGGGATTTTTTAGCATGGAGCTGAAGAGAGTGCCCCCTCTCTCTTTTGAGGAGCTCATGGAGAGGGCGGCAAAGGAGATAGACTTCGAGAGGGCAAACCCTGCGTTTGCAAGGAAGCTGGCCAGGTTGGCGGAGGATGATGTGAAGGAGCCGACAGCAGGGAGGCAGAGGGAAGTGAGAGAGCAGAGGGAGCCAAGGGAAGATAGGAGGTGAGAAGAACCCCGAGGGCAGGGACAGCAGCATAGGGGGGCCAGGGAGCTGAACAATCGATTGGGTTGGAGTCCTCAGGAAGGTCGCCCCCAGGGCTAAGGGGGTTTTCAATGAAGAAACAACTTCCGAAAGCCGAGAAGACTCGAGCAGGGAGGATGGAGGCAGGGACCGAGAGGTCACCCCCCACCACCGCAGGAGGCCATGGAGGTGGGGAGAGGAAGAGGAAGAGGAAGAAGAATTTGAGGAGCAGGGAGAAGAGGAGGAGGAGAAGGAAGAGGGGGCAGGGTGGCATTGCCCATTGTGACTTCCATCAGGAGGAAGGTCACGCAACGGCCACCTGCCCAGAATTTCTAGAGGTGAGGGAGGCCAGAGGAGCGGGAAGGCAAGATCCACCTACAAGGATCGTCGAGGTGCAGCACGGAGAGGCTGAGGATAGATGTGAAGATAGGGTCGATGTGGGGACCCGAGGTGGGATCAGAGTGATCCATGGGGGAGTAGGGATCGAGGCAACCCGCAAAGGGAGCCTTCAAACCATGTTCCGCAGAGGGGTCGCCTCGACCTCCCTAGCTCCCCCCCCCCCCCCCAGAAGAAAAAATCACCTTCTCATCCGCGGATATGCCAGACTACGAAGACCCGTTCTGCGACGCACTAGTGATCTAGACAGCGGTGGAGAACTTCACAGTTTCCTGGATACTGGTGGATAGCGGGAGCTCCGTGAACGTGATCTTCAAGAAGGCCTTCGATGAAATGAGGGTGGAAGTAAAAAGGGTCCTGGCTTCCGATGGACCGCTTTTTGGTTTTTCTGGAGAGAGGAAGGAGGTAGAAGGGGGAGTGGGCCTGCATGTGAAGCTTGGGGGCGTCTCGCGGAATTGTAGGTTCGTGATCATAGAAGCCCCAAATAGCTACAACGCCATCTTTGGGCGTCCTCTCATCAGCGCCTTTCGCTGTGTCCCCTCCTCATTTCATCAATGCCTCAAGTTCAACAATGGAGGGGTGCATGTCAGGATCAGGGGGGATCCGAAGGTGGCGAGGCAGTGCTATGTGACGGCGGTAAACACCGTGTCGTGGAGGGCTGAGGCGGAGGAGCTGGAGAAAGAGATGGCTGGGCAGGAAGGAAGTATAGAAATGGAGGAGGCGAGCCCGCAGGAGGTGGAGGACTTGATGATAGAGGAGGCAAGGGAAGGAGAGCAGAGGCAAGGAGAAGGCCTGGTGGAAGCGATGGAGGTTGACGAGGCGGAAGGAGAAGAGCTTGAGCAGGAGAAGGCAAGGGCGGGTTGGGAGCGGCCGAGGCTGGAGCCGGCTGAGAAAGTGGTGGGGATGGAGGTACTCACCAGAGCGGGGCAAGTACAGAAGGTACGGGTCAGCGGAGGCTTAAGCCCCGAGGATCAGGGGCGGATGCTAGCCTGCATCCAGAGCAACATCGACATCTTCGCTTGGAGCGCGGCAGACATGCCGGGCATCGATGCGGACGTAGCTTGTCATCGCCTGAACCTGGACCCGAGGACTCGCCCCGTACGCCAGAAAATGAGGGCCATCGCCGCCAAGCTGGAGGAGCCCATCCAAGAGGAGTTCAGGAAGCTTCTGGAGGCAGGCTTCATCTCGGAGATCCAGTATCCAGGCTGGATCTCCAATGTGGTAATGGTAAAGAAAGGGGGAGGAAAGTGGCGTATGTGTATCGATTTTTCCCTATTAAATAAATCATGTCCTAAGGATTGCTATCCCCTGTCTCGAATCAACGCGCTGGTTGATTCAGCCGTTGGTTTTTCTGTTATGAGTTTTTTGGATGCTTTTTCAGGTTACCACCAGATCCGGATGCACCCTCCCGATGTCAAGGATGTCTCCTTCATCACGAAAGAGGGATGCTTCAGCTATAAGATGATGCCCTTTGGGTTGAAAAACGTGGGGGCAACATACCAACGCATGATGGATCGAGTCTTTCGAGACCAAAGGGGGAAGAATCTAGAGGTCTACGTTGATGACCTACTGGTCAAAAGCAAATGCGTGGATTCCCATTTGCGGGACTTGGAAGAAACGTTTGCCACCCTGCGGAGGTTCAAGATGAGGTTGAACCCCTTGAAGTGTGTCTTCGGGGCCAGTCGCGGGAAGTTTCTCGGACACCTCTTGACTCCGGCAGGGGTAGAACCTAACCCGGACAAGGTGAAGGCTATATTGGACTTGGAGTCACCTCGCAACGCCAAGGAAGTCCAGCGCCTGATGGGAAAGTTGGCCGGGCTAAGCAGGTTCCTCTCTCGGTCCGGGGATAGGTGCTCTTCTTTCTTCAAAGTGCTTTGCGGTAATCAGGTGTTCGAATGGACAGTCGAATGCGAAGAGACCTTCCAGGGGCTGAAGAGGCAACTCTCCCAGGCTCCGCTGCTCCAAAGCCCCAAGGAAGGGGAAGACCTGGCCTTGTATCTCGGGGTGGGGGTGGAAGCTGTGAGCTCCGTCTTGGTTAGGGAAGAGGGGAAGAAGAAGCTACCCGTCTATTATGTAAGCCGAATCCTGAAAAAGGCGGAGCTCCGCTACCCCATCCTGGAGAAGCTGGCTTATGCCTTGTTCGTTTCGGCAAGGAAGCTTCGTCCATACTTTCAAGCGCACTCGATTAGGGTGGTCACCGACCATCCTCTTCGCAAAATCTTCGAGGGGGTAGAGCATTCGGGAAGGCTGACAAAGTGGTCTATCGAACTGAGCGAGTTCGACATCTCGTTCGTCCCAAGACTCTCCATCAAAGCTCAGGCCGTGGCGGACTTCCTGGCAGACTATGTTACTGAAGCGGAGAGTAAGGAGCCGAAGCCCTACGAAGCATGGAAGATGATGGTCGATGGGGCCTCGGGAAGGCACTCCCTGGGAGGGGGTGTAGTGTTGGTAAGTCCTCAACGGGTTACCATAGAACATACGGTAGCTTTCCACTTCCCTGTTACCAATAATCAGGCGGAGTATGAGGCTGTGATAGTCGGCCTTCGATTGGCAAGGGAGTTAGAGATCCAGGAAGTGGAGACCTTCACTGACTCGATGGTGGTAGCGTCGCAGATCAGAGGGGAGTTTGAGGCTCGGGAGCCTACCCTCGTGAAGTATCTATCCAAGGTAAGGGCAATCATCGGAGGGTTCCGTTCCTTCTCTATTCAACACGTTCCCAGGGAGGAAAGCGCAGCAGCTGATCGGTTGGCAAAGTTTGGGCCTCGGGGAGGAGGAACCATAACTGAACTTTTCCGACCAGCGATTGAAGAGGGGGAGTTGATGGAGGTGGGTCGGCGATCCTCATGGGTGGACCCATTGGTGACCTTCCTTACCACAGGCAAGCTGTCAGAGGGGGTTAATGAGGCGAAAAGCTTTAGGCGAAAGGCAGCCCACTACCTGATGTTGGAAGGGGGCTTGCACCGGAAGATGTTATCGGGGCTCCTCGCGAGATGTGTGACCAAGGAGGAGGTCCCGAGAATCCTGGAGGAGGTGCATTCGGGAGAGTGCGGCAGTCATTCGGGAGGAAGAACGTTGGAGGCAAGGGTGATAAGACAAGGATACTTCTGGCAGACCTTGAGGAAGGATACAGTCGAGTTTACAAAGAGATGTCTGAAATGTCAAGTACACGCCCCCCTCCAGCTCTTACCCGCACAAAGGCTTCGAAGTATCATGGCCCCATGGCCCTTCGCCATTTGGGGAATGGATCTAGTTGGACCCTTTCCTCCAGCCAGCGGGCAGAGGAGGTTCCTCCTAGTCATGATCGACTACTTCTCAAAGTGGCTGGAAATCAAAGCCCTAGCCAAGGTTACCTCCCAGGTCATCAGGAACTTCGTTTGGGGGGAAATCATATGCAGGCATGGGCTACCCCAAGCGATAGTGACGGATAACGGTCCTCAGTTTGCCAGTGAAGAGTTCATCAGCTTCTGCGCCCAACTGGGGATTGACCTCAGGTTTGCCTCTGTCCATCACCCTCGGAGCAACGGCCAGGTGGAAGCGACGAACAAGATCATCGTGAACTTGCTCAAGAAGAAGGTGGAGAACCTGAAGGGCAACTGGGTGGAGCAACTCCCTTCCGTCCTGTGGACCTTGCGAACAACTCCGAACACGGCCACAGGGGAGACCCCCTTCAAGCTCTCTCATGGATGTGAGGCGGTCCTCCCGGTGGAATTCGAGGTTCGGTCTCCACGGGTCGCAACCGCGGGTGAGGGAAGCGAAGCTTGGAGGTTGGAGAACGAGAAGGGATTGCGCCTCTCGTTGGATATGGTGGAAGAGCTACGGGATGTTGTTGCCATCAGGCAAGAAGATATAAAAAGGCGAATGGCCAGGTACTTCGATAAACACATTAGGGTTAAGAAATTCGCCGAGGGGGACCTAGTGCTAAAAAAGGTCGATACAGCAGGAAGGTCGGCCCCTGTGGGCAAGCTCAACCCCAGTTGGGAAGGGCCTTACATAGTAGAGAAGGCTCTGGCTAATGGGGGTTACTACCTCCAGGATTTGGAGGGAAGGACCTTGAGCCACACCTGAAACGGTGACGACTTAAAACGTTTCTACCCCTAAAGGGAGAGAAGCATTGTAATATGGTGAATAAATATTATCATTTCAAAGTAGTCTTTTCAGAATGTTCACTCTCTAAAAAATGCTATCATAAGAATAGGTCTTTTCTACCCTGAAATGCTTTTTCTTTAACCGACTATGCCTCCCCATCTTGATGATAGAATAGGCCTGGTTGAAGGAGTCTTCATCAACACCCTGAGCTCGGCTCGGCCCTAGGTAGACCTGCTGCGCAGGTTCTCACTAGCTGGCAGGTCCGAAGGCTCGCCTGTGGGGGAGAGGTTTGGCTTGATCTTCATCAACACCCCGAGCTCGGCTCGGTCCCAGGTAGACCCGCTGCGCAGGCTCTCATCTAGCTGGCAAGTCCGAAGGCTCGTCTGTGGGGGAGAGGTTTGGCTTGATCTTCATCAACACCCCGAGCTCGGCTCGATCCCAGGTAGACCCGCTGCGCAGGCTCTCATCTAGATGGCAGGTCCGAAGGCTCTCCTGTGGGGGAGAGGTTTGGCTTGATCTTCATCAACACCCAGAGCTCGGCTCGGCCCCAGGTAGACCTGTTGCGCAGGCTCTCATCTAGCTGGCAGGTCCGAAGGCTCGCCTGTGGGGGAGAGGTTTGACTTGATCTTCATCAATACCCCGAGCTCGGCTCGGCCCCAGGTAGACCCGCTGCGCAGGCTCTCATCTAGCTGGCAGGTCCGAAGGCTTGCCTGTGGGGGAGAGGTTTGGCTTGATCTTCATCAACACCCCGAGCTCGGCTCGGCCCCAGGTAGACCCGCTGCGCAGGCTCTCATCTAGCTGGCAGGTCCGAAGGCTCGCCTGTGGGGGAGAGGTTTGGCTTGATCTTCATCAACACCCCGAGCTTGGCTCGGCCCCAGGTAGACCTGCTGCGCAGGCTCTCATCTAGCTGGCAGGTCCGAAGGCTCGCCTGTGGGGGAGAGGTTTGGCTTGATCTTCATAAACACCCCGAGCTCGACTCGGCCCCAGGTAGACCCGCTGCGCAGGCTCTCATCTAGCTGGCAGGTCTGAAGGCTCGCCTGTGGGGGAGAGGTTTGGCTTGATCTTCATCAACACCCCGAGCTCGGCTCGGCCCCAGGTAGACCCGCTGCACAGGCTCTCATCTAGCTGGCAGGTCCGAAGGCTCGCCTGTGGGGGAGAGGTTTGGCTTGATCTTCATCAACACCCCGAGCTCGGCTCGGCCCCAGGTAGACCCGCTGCGCAGGCTCTCATCTAGCTGGCAGGTCCGAAGGCTCGCCTGTGGGGGAGAGGTTTGGCTTGATCTTCATCAACACCCTGAGCTCGGCTCGGCCCCAGGTAGACCCGCTGCGCAGGCTCTCATCTAGCTGGCAGGTCCGAAGGCTCGCCTGTGGGGGAGAGGTTTGGTTTGATCTTCATCAACACCCCGAGCTCGGCTCGGCCCCAGGTAGACCCGCTGCGCAGGCTCTCATCTAGCTGGCAGGTCCGAAGGCTCGCCTATGGGGGAGAGGTTTGGCTTGATCTTCATCAACACCCCGAGCTCGGCTCGGCCCCAGGTAGACTCGCTGCGCAGGCTCTCATCTAGCTGGCAGGTTCGAAGGCTCGCCTGTGGGGGAGAGGTTTGGCTTGATCTTCATCAACACCCCGAGCTCGGCTCGGCCCCAGGTAGACCCACTGCGCAGGCTCTCATCTAGCTGGCGGGTCCGAAGGCTCGCCTGTGGGGGAGAGGTTTGGCTTGATCTTCATCAACACCCCGAGCTCGGCTCGGCCCCAGGCAGGCCCGCTGCGCAAGCTCTCATCCAGCTGGTAGGTCTGAAGGCTCGCCTGTGGGGGATAGGTTGAGTCTTTGGCTTGTGGTCCTTGGTTCTTGATTTATGGTTACTCAGTGTTACAACAAGCCCGGCTCAGCCTCCGGTAGACCCGCTGCGCAGGCTCCCGTCAAGCCGGCAGGCCCGAAGGCTCGCCGACGGAGCATAGATCCAGTTTGTGGGAAGGTATCTTGTCATGACCTTGGCCTAGATCAGAGATGTAACACCCCTATCCGTCACATAGCATATAGCAGTAGGTCCGGCCGGGGCCCGACGCCATATACTACGGACAGACCGGTTGGTTACGCGTTGAAACCATACAACCAATCAGAGCGTCCTACACAACACCTAGCGGAAGCAATTTAATTAAGTTGCAAAAAGATAAGAACCCTGCCACAAAGCATGAATGTCCACTACAACCCAGGAATGAGTGCATACACAAAAGAGAACTGGCCTTAAGGCCTTACATTGTTCACTTAACAAAATAGTGTTTTCAGACCTCGGCTCGCAGGCCGGCCATACATGAATGAACGGGAAAAACATAGCAAATTAGGCCTTCGAGGGCCGGCACAGCAACAAGGGCTTTAGCCCGCTATTTCCCGCTCGGCTCCGCAGCACCTGCAAGCAACAAACCACCGCCCGGTGGCAAACAATAGCAACGGTCAGCAAAGCTGACCAAATTGTAACGATCCCGCCCCCACAATCGGGGCGGGGATGCTCTTTCCCTGCACTTTATTAGTATAGGCATTTATAAAAGGTAATTGCACATCACCACAGGCGTAGGCTCGCACGGCCACACACCCCGTGCACTCAGGGCACATTCTCGGCGAACCGGCCAACGTCACGTCAATTCAAGCCATAGACGTTCCCGATCTACCACCGACTCTAGGACGGTCATCCATATGAGCAATTTGTCTCCTTAGCCTTGGTCACGACAATTTAAGCCATAGACCGCCGAAGACCCTCGTCCATGCCAACGGTCCTACCGAACGACATAGACCGGGTACGGTTCTGCTTGACCCGTGCTCATATCGCAACGACAATTTAAGCCATATGCGCAGGTCAAGACTCGCCGAGTCCCGTTTCCGCTACAAAATCACATAACCCAGTTATGTTCACGTTGGCTCCCCGGCCTCCGTGTTGGCAAAACCCGCTTTTGCCCAGTTTTCAGGGTGCACCTTAGAGTTAATCTCTAAGATTCCCTGATGCAATCTACCACGTAGAAAAACCCGAAAACACCCAAACATCCGGAGTCTTGCCCGGTTCAAATGCAATGCAACATCACCGATTCGGACCAACACGTCCGAATAGGCTTCACACACAATGCCTATGTCCGTTTACGCATACGGACTCTACACAAAGGGGACTTCACATATCTACCCCAAGGAGCGCTCCAACTCTTCGCTCACTCGCGAGAGCGGGCTTCCTATGCAAGGAAAAGAGGGCTTCACATGCCCAAGATAAAGAATCGTTACCCTTGCGTTCTTCCGCGGCGCCATCGCAAACTACGCGGCTAGAAAGCTTCGCAACGTCGTCGCCTCCGCGGATCTGGGCTCGGTTCGCGATTTGGAGCTTCGAACCTCCTCCGGCGGCCGGATTTTGGCCTCACACCACCAAGGGAGCTCTCCCCTCTCTCTAGGATGAAGAAAGAGAAACTCAAGATGAAAATGAGGGTTTCTCCCCCCATTTCCCGGCTAATAACCCCCTAGGAGCAGCCCCCACCGTCGGATCCAGATCCAAGGGAATGAACGGCCGAGATTAGATCCAAAATAACAAAATCTGGGCCGAACACGGGTTGGCACACGGCCGTGTGCCTGGCCGTGTAGTTCATTCGTCGATCGACACGGGTCCTGACACGGCCGTGTACCACGGGCCGTGTTACCTGGAGCTTCAGGAACGATCGTCGGGCTTCATGAACACGGCTTCGAACACGGCCGTGTTCGAGGCCGTGTGCCCCACACACGGCTTGAGACACGGCCGTGTGTCTCAGGCCGTGTACTTCTCTGACTCGAGACTGCACAAAATCACTGAACACGGGTAGGCACACGGCCGTGTGCCTGGCCGTGTGCCCCTGTTCAGACCTCCAAAAGCGCTGATTGATCGCCCCGCGATCAACGCCGAGGTTGGGGTCTTACAACTCCCTCCCCCTTAAGAGAATTTCGTCCCGAAATTAAGAACAGAGACTACACAAAACATAAACATAACGAGTACCTGAGGGGAACAACTCGGGGTACTCCTCGCGCATTGACTGCTCTCGCTCCCAAGAGAGCTCCTCGCGTCCGCAGTTGTCCCAACGGACCTTCACCATTCTGATTTCCTTATTCCGAAGCCGCTTGACTTCGAAATCCTCAATAGATATGGGCTTGACTTTCGTTGTCAACCCTTCCTCAACCGGTACTTGGTCGGCCGCTAACACCTGCGAAGGCTCTTGCACTACCTTCCGCAAAACCGAGATGTGGAATACATCATGCAAAGCACTTAGCTCTGCTGATAACCTCAACCTATAAGCTGCTTCTCCGATCCGCTCTAGAATCTCAAATGGCCCAAGGTATCTCGGACTCAACTTTTTCAAGCGTCGAATCCGTGAGACACCCTTGAACGGCTTGATCTTCAAGTACACCCAATCGCCAACACTGAATTCCACGTTCCTATGCTTGGCATTATAATACTTGGCTTGCCTATCCTGGGCAATCTGCAACCGCTCCCGTATAGTATGCACTAAAGAAGTGGCATCTTCAATGTCTTGACGCTGATAAAGCTTGGACTCACCCGTTTCTAACCACGACAACGGCGTGCGACATTTTCTTCTGTAAAGAGCTTCGAACGGCGCCATCTGAATGCTTGCTTGATAACTATTGTTATAAGCAAATTCGACCAAGTATATGTGGTCCTCCCACCTCTTACCGAAGTCCAACGTACACATGCGGAGCATGTCTTCCAAGGTTCTGTTGACTCTCTCGGTCTGGCCATCCGTCTGCGGATGAAACGCCGTGCTAAACTTCAGTTTGGAGCCCAACAATTGATGCACTAGCCTCCAGTCATTGGACGTGAAATGCCCATCGCGATCACTCACAATACTGCGGGGCACCCCGTGCAAGCGCACAATGCTATCCACATAGAGCTTTGCCAACTTCTCTACTGGATCATCCTTCCTCATTGGTAAGAAATGCGACACTTTCGTCAATCTGTCAACGATCACCCAAATGGCGTCGTTTCCCTTCTGCGACCTTGGCAACCCGTGCACAAAGTCCATAGATATATCATCGAATTTCCACTCCGGTATAGGCAAGGATTTCAGAAATCCTCCTGGCTTTTGGCACTCCGCCTTCACCAAGGCGCACGTTTGGCATTTAGCCACGTACCACGCCACATCTTTCTTAAGCCCCGGCCACCAAAACAGCTTCTTGAGATCACGATACATCTTCGTGCTCCCTGGGTGGATTGAGTACTTGGTATGATGAGCCTCGTACATCAACTCCGCCCGGAGGTTACCCCCACTCGGGACGCACAACCGATGATCCTTTCTTAACAAACCATCATCCACCGAGAACTGGGAATTTGACCCATCCAGAGCGGCCTCCATAAGCTCTTTCATGGAGTCATCTAACTCCAATGTCTGCCGAACCCGGTCAGCCAGGTCATACTGCACCTCTGTCCAGTTTAACATTGCTTTGGCGCTCGTCTGCTTGTCAACGCAATAGATCTCAAGCTCCTCCAACTCCCGCACTAGCCGCTCATCATGCACCGACAACCAGTTGGCTCGGGCGGGAGCCCTGCGGCTCAGCGCATCCGCAACTGCGTTGCCCTTCCCGGGTACATAATGTATCTTGAAGGTGTAGTCCCCCAGGAACTCCATCCACCTCCTCCGCCTCATATTAAGGTCCTTTTGATCCAACAAATATTTTAGGCTCTTGTGATCGGTGTATATATCGACCCTTACTCCGTATAGGTAGTGCCTCCACAATTTTAGTGCAAAATCACGGCCGCCAACTCCAAGTCGTGCACCGGATAATTTCTTTCATGCACCTTTAGCTGACGCGATCCATACGCTATCACGCTACCATGCTGCAACAACACGCAGCCCAAGCCACTACCCGAAGCGTCGCTATACACCTCAAAGCCCTCGGTCCCACTCGGCGAACTAAGCACTGGCGCCGTGGTCAACCGCCTCTTCAGCTCCTCAAAAGCTTGCACGCACTCTTGCGTCCACAAGAATTTCTGGTCCTTCCTTGTCAACTTCGTGAGAGGTAACGCTACCCGCGAGAAGTTCTCTACGAAGCGCCTGTAATATCCGGCAAGCCCGAGAAAACTACGGACTTCCGCGACAGAAGATAACGCAGGCCACTCCCGTATCGCAACAATCTTCGCCGGATCCACCGCTATACCTTCCCCACTCACTATATGACCAAGGAACGCTACCGAGGGTAGCCAGAACTCGCACTTGGAGAACTTTGCGTAAAGCTCATTCCTCCTCAAAGTCTCCAACACCAAATGCAAATGCTTGAAGTGGTCTTCTTCGCACTGTGAGTATACCAAAATATCGTCAATAAAGACGATCACAAAGCGATCCAGGAAATCTCTGAACGTCCTGTTCATCAGATCCATAAACACCGATGGCGCATTTGTCAGTCCAAACGGCATGACCGTGAACTCGAAATGCTCGTACCTCATACTGAACGCCGTCTTTGGGATATCACATTCCCTGATCCTCAGCTGATAGTACCCCGACTTCAAGTCCAACTTGGAGTATACAGACGATCCGACTAACTGATCAAAGAGATCATCAATCCTCGGGATCGGGTACTTGTTCTTCTCCGTCAACTTGTTCAATTCTCTGTAGTCGATGCACAGCCGCATACTACCGTCCTTCTTTTTAACGAAGAGGACCGGTGCGCTCCAAGGCGACGAACTTGGACGCACATAACCTTGCTCCATCAGTTCCTCCAACTGAACCTTCAACTCCGCCATCTCCTTTGGCGCCAACCTATAAGGAGCACGTGACACGGGTTTGGCACCCGGCACGAGCTCGATCGTAAAATCAATCTCTCGCTACGGTGGGGCTCCGGGAAGGCTATCCGGGAACACATCGGGGTATTCGCAAACCACGGGGATGCTATCCAACGGGGACTTTGGCTCCATGGCCCCCACTATTGCAAAGAACAGCTCTGCACCAGCACGAACTGCCTTCACCACCTGAAGAGCAGACATCAGTGTCTTGCTCGACCCCTTAAGCCCCTCGAAAGTAGTCTCCCGCCCTACACCCAGCTTGACCTCCTTACGGTCGCAATCGATCCAAGCCTTCTGCTCTGACAGCCAATCCATTCCAAAGATAATATCGAACTCTACTAACGGCAATAATGACGCTAGCAAGTCGAACTCTTGGCTCCCTATGTGAACCTTCACGGCGCACACTCTGTCCGCACGCATCGAGCACCCATTCGGTAGCAACACATCTAACTTGTCCTTCGCCATCGAAGAAGGGACTCCGATGCGCGATATAAACTGTTCGGACAAGAAAGAATGCGAAGCACCAGTGTCGAACAGTGTTCGTGCCGGACTATCGCTAATCACCACAAAGCCTAAGCAAAAGACATTAGCTTAACAAGCAATAGGTAATAGTATTCTCAAGTCAACTTGCATAAATTAACTCATACCTGTCACCACATCCGCTTGCTTGATGGCTTCCTGCTGGCCCAAGTTGTAGACTCTAGGCTAAGTCGGAGCATAGTGGGACGCGGTCGACTCCACCGCTTTGCCCTTTTCCTCGTAGGTAGCTCCTTGTTTCCTTTCGGACTTTGAGCGTCCACTCCAGCAGTCACGGGCAAAGTGCCCCGGCTTTCCACACGTGAAACAAGCGCCCGGGGTTCGATTGGTAGTTGTCCCCGAGGCACCTGTAGAAGGAGCTGGACCCGATGTCTTAGCCTTCTTGAAGAATCTACGGTAGCCCGACTTCGATGTAGTCGGCGCCTTGAACTCTGATTTCTTGCCACCGGATTCCCTTTCTTTCTTCGCTTGCACGTTTCTCATATCCTTCTCCAAGGACCGGGCCGAACTGACCAGGGTCATGAAACCCTGTGCCTTGGGCCCCGATAGCAGCAACCTCAAATCATCCCTTAGCCCTTCATAAAAGCGGCTCGTCTTGCGCTCCTCGTCTGCGAAGGTAGCGCCGGCATATCTCCCCAACCGAGTAAACTCGTGGAGGTATTCATCAACGGTGCTATCACCCTACACCAACTTCTGGAATTCGCTCTCTAGCGCGATCCTCTGCGCCGAGGGGAGGTATCGAGCCATAAATAGTCTCGCAAACTCCTCCATCGGGACTTCGGCCAATGGTCTTCCCCTCAATTGATGCAGCTCTAGGCCCTCCTACCACAGTCTTGCGTCCCCATCCAAAAGGACTGTCGCTATAGTGGTCTTCTGCCACTCTTCAGTTTCCGTCGCAGTCATCACCCTGTTGACCCTTGAGAGCCAATCCTCTGCTTGGGTCGGGGTTTCTGCCCCCGTGAACACCGGTGGATGAAAGCCCATGGCATGCTTCAGTTGTTTTTCAGTTGCTCTCCGAGGCAACTCTGGCTCCACCACCACCTGCTCAACCCTCCTTTGCTCTGCCGTCTGAAGCGGTACTTGCTCTACAGCAGGAGCAGGCTGCTGCACCTGCCTTGCAGGCTGCGCATTAATCATTGTCATGACCGCTTCTGCCACCAACCTAATGGTCTCGGCAGACAAAGGTGTTGCAGGCGTATCGCTTGGCGCACTGCTCGCCTCAGAACCTGGCCGTTCAGACGGCCCAGCACCACTTCTGGTCACCTATAATCGTGCAAAAACACCGATAAGCGACCAAACACTACTGCAAACAGCAATTATAGGAACACGCAGGTTCCTCAAACATGTGTATTTTCATTCCTAAGTGGACATTCATGGGTTATTTTCATGTTATAACGATGACGCACACAATGTGCTCACCACCCCTTAAAGTGAATTCGTCCACGAATTCATTTAAGCGTGACCGAAACCAGAAGTCTGATACCAATTTGTAACACCCATATCCGTCACATAGCATATAGCAGTAGGTCCGGCCGGGGCCCGACGCCATATACTACGGACAGACCGGTTGGTTACGCGTTGAAACCATACAACCAATCAGAGCGTCCTACACAACACCTAGCGGAAGCAATTTAATTAAGTTGCAAAAAGATAAGAACCCTGCCACAAAGCATGAATGTCCACTACAACCCAGGAATGAGTGCATACACAAAAGAGAACTGGCCTTAAGGCCTTACATTGTTCACTTAACAAAATAGTGTTTTCAGACCTCGGCTCGCAGGCCGGCCATACATGAATGAACGGGAAAAACATAGCAAATTAGGCCTTCGAGGGCCGGCACAGCAACAAGGGCTTTAGCCCGCTATTTCCCGCTCGGCTCCGCAGCACCTGCAAGCAACAAACCACCGCCCGGTGGCAAACAATAGCAACGGTCAGCAAAGCTGACCAAATTGTAACGATCCCGCCCCCACAATCGGGGCGGGGATGCTCTTTCCCTGCACTTTATTAGTATAGGCATTTATAAAAGGTAATTGCACATCACCACAGGCGTAGGCTCGCACGGCCACACACCCCGTGCACTCAGGGCACATTCTCGGCGAACCGGCCAACGTCACGTCAATTCAAGCCATAGACGTTCCCGATCCACCACCGACTCTAGGACGGTCATCCATATGAGCAATTTGTCTCCTTAGCCTTGGTCACGACAATTTAAGCCATAGACCGCCGAAGACCCTCGTCCATGCCAACGGTCCTACCGAACGACATAGACCGGGTACGGTTCCGCTTGACCCCTGCTCATACCGCAACGACAATTTAAGCCATATGCGCAGGTCAAGACTCGCCGAGTCCCGTTTCCGCTACAAAATCACATAACCCAGTTATGTTCACGTTGGCTCCCCGGCCTCCGTGTTGGCAAAACCCGCTTTTGCCCAGTTTTCCGGGTGCACCTTAGAGTTAATCTCTAAGATTTCCTGATGCAATCTACCACGTAGAAAAACCCGAAAACACCCAAACATCCGGAGTCTTGCCCGGTTCAAATGCAATGCAACATCACCGATTCGGACCAACACGTCCGAATAGGCTTCACACACAATGCCTATGTCCGTTTACGCATACAGACTCTACACAAGGGGGACTTCACATATCTACCCCAAGGAGCGCTCCAACTCTTCGCTCACTCGCGAGAGCGGGCTTCCTATGCAAGGAAAAGAGGGCTTCACATGCCCAAGATAAAGAATCGTTACCCTTGCGTTCTTCCGCGGCGCCATCGCAAACTACGCGGCTAGAAAGCTTCGCAACGTCGTCGCCTCTGCGGATCTGGGCTCGGATCGCGATTTGGAGCTTCGAACCTCCTCCGGCGGCCGGATTTTGGCCTCACACCACCAAGGGAGCTCTCCCCTCTCTCTAGGATGAAGAAAGAGAAACTCAAGATGAAAATGAGGGTTTCTCCCCCCATTTCCCGGCTAATAACCCCCCAGGAGCAGCCCCCACCGTCGGATCCAGATCCAAGGGAATGAACGGCCGAGATTAGATCCAAAATAACAAAATCTGGGCCGAACACGGGTTGGCACACGGCCGTGTGCCTGGCCGTGTAGTTCATTCGCCGATCGACACGGGTCCTGACACGGCCGTGTACCACGGGCCGTGTTACCTGGAGCTTCAGGAACGATCGTCGGGCTTCATGAACACGGCTTCGAACACGGCCGTGTTCGAGGCCGTGTGCCCCACACACGGCTTGAGACACGGCCGTGTGTCTCAGGCCGTGTACTTCTCTGACTCGAGACTGCACAAAATCACTGAACACGGGTAGGCACACGGCCGTGTGCCCCTGTTCAGACCTCCAAAAGCGCTGATTGATCGCCCCGCGATCAACGCCGAGGTTGGGGTCTTACAAGAGACAGCCCTAAAGGTCTCAGCCATAAGAGGTCTCGGCCAGTCAGGGTCTCGGCCAATAGGGGTCTCAGCCAAAAGGTCTCGGTTGGGGGGATCTCGTTGAAGAAGGCCCCCGGCAGACCTGGTCATGATGACCTAATTGATGGCGCAAGGCTCCCGCCTAATCAATCTCTAGGGAAGGTGACCCTAAAGAGACTAAGGGTCTCGGCGGAAGCTCGCGCGGAAGCCACTGGCTCTCTAACCTATTCGTTCAAGCAAACACCGGCAGTGAAAAATGAAACATTGCATTATATTTAATAGTTACAGGGGTTTGGGGCTTCTCGCTCATTACAAAAGTGTATCAAAAAAAAGAAAGAAGAAAAGGCACTTCAAGGGGACGCGCTGTAATCCCCGCTGGTACTCTCGCCGGAGTCCTCGCCGGAGTCCTCGCCCGAGCTCGCCCCAGACGTCTCGCCGGCAGCGGAGGAAGACTTCGGGATATCCGAAGGAGGAGAGTCGGGCGCGCCGGGAGGCTTCGGGACTGGATCGAATAGCCAGGGGAGGAGTTGGCGAGCGTCGATGGTTACGCCGTCCTCCCGAAGCAGCTTCGCGTCTCGCAGCGTCTCGACCGTCAGCCTGACGGTAGCCTGAGCGTTTGCCTGCAGCAGCTTGTCGATGTCGTACACCGAGAAGTGACGACTCTTTAGTCTTTTATCAAGCGTCGGAGGCGGGCCTTTCGCCGCTTCCGCACGCTGGAGTTGGTCCCTCAGCAGGGCGTTCTCGTAGCGTACGTCAGCCAACTCCGCGCGGAGCGCCATGGCTTGGGCGGAATCCTGTGGAGAAGAGATCAGCTCAGCAAATACTGCGCAAACGTGACTTCGAGTAGCGAGAGCAAGGGTCTAAGAAGATCCCGCTTACCTCGGCTGCGGGGCGTAGGGACAGCGCTTGTTGAGCATTCGCCAACTCTTGTCGAGCACTCGCGAGCTCTGTCTCCGAAGAGCGTGCTTTGGCCACCGCCTCTTCCCTTACCTTGTACATGTCGGCGAAGTTCTTGTCGATGTTGATGCTTCGACGCACGCACATGTGCGCAAGCTCGAACCCGCAAAGCAGGGCCCGGGTAGAGTCGAAAGCCAGGAGCCGGGTGGGCATCTAGTCGAATACACTGGCGCCCTCTCGGCTATAGAGGCCATAGCACAGCAAGAAGGCCTCGCCAGTAACCCCATCCCGCTCCGACCAGCTGGGGAGGAGCATTGAAACCGCAATCCTGTTGGATTCGGGATCCCATTGGAGCAGAGGCTTCCCTTCCGCGTCGACGTGCTTCACACCGAAGCCATAATTCCTGTGCCCTTTCAGCACTTCCTTGGGCGGGGTCCGGGCAGAGGTCTCGGCGACGACTCCCTCTCCTCCAGCCACGTCTGCGGCCGGAGGGTTCTCGGCAGTAGCCTCGGTACGTCTCCTGGCGGCAGCACCCGCCTCGCTGGCCATCTGGAGCAGCCCTTCGAAGGACTTGCCCGAGGCGGGATGTCGGGCGGGCGAGACGGCCAAGCCCTTGCCCTTGTCCGCAGCGGATGGCTTTGGCCTCTTCAGCGGTCGCGGGGCGGGAGCGGTGCCTTTTCGCTTCTTGGCTTCGGGCACCAAAGGCTGAACGGGCTCTTCTCGGCAGGCGCGAGCGCTGGCCTCCGCGAGAGCGAGAGAGCCTCTCGCAACCCGATCCTCGACACCCGGGGCCACAGCGAAAGGTTGGCGTAGAGGGACCTCCCGCTCTCCTGCAAAGTTAGCGCTATTCAACACAGGAAGATCCTGACAAAAGATCAAATCTAGGGCGAGACCATACCTTCGCCCGGGTGGACAGGAGGAAGGGAGTCGACGTCTCGCCGAAGGAAGAGAACGTCAAACTCCTTTGTTCCGAAGAACTCCAGGAGTGCGCTCTCGCGCGACCCCAGAGTGGGCGGTTTGTAAGAAGCATTCTCGTACCGAACGGGTCGGAGCGGGACGTTGCCGAAGTCCCCGGTGACGTAGACAAACTTCTCGCCCCAATGGTGATGTTTATTGGCGAGACCGGTGGTCTTGAGCAGCTTCCCGGAGAAGAAGACCACCCCGCCTTTGGCGCGGAAGTTGAACAGCTTGCGGAAGATCGGCAGACTAAACTCGATCCTCTCAGATCGCATGTAGCAGATGAATGCCACAAGAATCGCGACGGAGTTCGGGTTCAGCTGGGCGGGAACCACCCCGTAGTAGCGGAGGGCTTGCCGAATCTCCGGCCAGAGGGGTAGGCGGAAGCCCACCTCGAAATGTTTGAGGGGGATGGCGAGCTCTCCCGCTTCCGGGGTATTCACCTTGTCGTGATTACCCGGGTTCCGCGCCGAGAAGCCAGCGGGAATGAAGCGGTTGACGATCAGGTTGTACTCGTCTAAGGTGAGCGTGCAGGAGGGGAAGAGATGCTTGCGAAACGCTTCCGCGCAATGAGCGCGACCCTCGTTCTCGCCCGGCATTTTGGGTTTAGGGGTAATAGCGAGAACAATAGAGAGGTAGAAGTGGAAGTAAGAGGGCGGGAGCAATGAAAGTAAATTGAAGTTCCGGATCAGAGAAGTAAATGCGGTTGGTAGATTTCTCTATTTATAGGGAACCGTGGTCATTACGGCTCCGTCCGATAGAGAGAGAAAATGACAGCGGAGTATAGCTGTCACGATCTGGGCCGGCGACGCCTCGGTTTTCCCCCTCGGGGTGACAGCAGTCGACGATCGTCTCTAGTTTCGGCGCAAGCCACTTAGTTTTGGCACAAGCATCCTAATTCCAACACATTCTTAAAATTCGCAGCACAATGAAAGAAGAAACGGATAGTAACTTGCTCTCGCTGCCGAGAGCTGAATAAAGTTAATAACAGTTATTACAGAGGCATAAAGGTACATGGCGGAAGGGAAGGCTAAAAAGGGAGAAGGGGCGAGACCTAGATGAACTAATACGGTTCCCAGCACCATCGCCCTCGCTCCCGCCGCTTAGTTCTCGGAGGCACCAGCGGGTTGAAGTAAGATGACAGGGTGGTACACCCTAGGTTGATCCGCCTAGCATGATCCCGAATCTGCGCGATGCATCTCCCTGGCGAAGACTCGACAGTCGGCCCTCCCGGTCGATCAGTCTCGCCCAAGAAGAAATCCCGCTCCAGGGCCTCCAGCCTTTGTTCCACGGATTCACGGAATGCTTTCGTCGCGGCAGCATGGGCTCGGTCTCGCCGGATGAGCTTGGCCAAAATGGCCGAAATCTTCCTCCTCCGCTCCTTCGCGTTCTCGGCGCCGTTCAAGGTTTCTTCTATCTCGTCGGGCGAAGGAGGAAGGGAATCATCATCATCTTCTTCGCTCTCCTCTATGGCTTCCGACCGAGAGCTGGGATCCCCTGCGAAAAGTGCGCCCAAGGTTTTGATTAAGGCATAACGATCAGCCGATAAGAATGTCTCGCATACCTGCAGTCTGGCGAGAGCCATTGACTGGCGTCGGGTGAGAAGGCTCGACCCCTCCATCAGTTCCATAAAGGAGGTGGAGAGGCTTTCCTCGCCCTGGGCGGAAGGGTTTGCGTACAATGGTCCCAGCCCGGCCGGAAGCAGGGAGAGAGTTGTCCTCTCTCAAAGGATGATCGACATCCTTAGTAGTAGAAGGGTCAAAGACCACCCCTCCCGCCTGCAGGGCGGGATATGCCGCTGAAGGAAGCAGCTCGCCGGTTCTCGCTTCATCTTCCCGGGTGACAAGACCCGGGACGGCGGAAGCTGGCTCTGCGAGAAGATAGTTCAGAAAAGGAAAGGTACGGTTGAAGTATTAAGAAGTGGCGGAAAGCGTACCTATCACCCGGGTCTCGGCTGGAGGAATTGTCTCCGAGACCCTCGTTTGATTCTCAGGAGGGAGGGCTGACGAATCTGGGAGAATCGGGGAAGACCTGGCGACGTCATTTGGAGCGGATTTCTGCGAGAGGTCGCGTTAACTATCGGGCCTGTAGCGTAATCAGCTCGGTAGGCATGGTCGGAAGGCATACCTTTTGAGGGGAGGGGTCCCCCGCAGGGATGGGAGTAGGAGAAGGTGAATCCCTGTTCTCGCGAGCAAGGTCTCGCCGGACCACCTTCGCTTTCCTCTTCCCCTTTTTCTTCTTCGGCTCAGAAGGGCCGGTGTCTGAAGATTTCCTCGATAGTCAGGGCGCTACCGCAGCACTATTTGCTAAGGCTCGCGCTTGAGCCGCGCTTAACCGATCCTGAAGGTCCTGCGGAAGGGGCTTGCCAGCACGCTTAGCAGACATCTTGGCATCGCGCATAAAATCCCGAGCGGGAGCTCAGTGAAGAAACAGTAGTTCGGAGGCAAGACTTATGGTCACCCGTCGGCATGTATTTATAGTCGCAGTAGGGCCCGCCAAAAGATTCTCTTGGCTGACAGGCACGTGTCCAGCGAATATTTTGGGGTTGGACTTGTCTTGTCGAGCGCAGGGCTAGCTCGAAAAGAGCGGAGATTGTGTACAACCCCATATTCGCTGGGGAGGACCAGGAAGACTAAGACTTCAGTGGTCAGGGTTGGGCTAGTCCCGGGTTAGCCCTAGGTCGGATCGGCAGAGTTCTCGCCCTTAAGGTGCTCCCGCCTACTGGTAGCCGGGATCGTTCGCGCCAGGACTCAGGTCTTCAGGCCAACTTTAGGCTTCGGGACAGGAAAGCTCCCACCCAGAAGGAACTCTCCCTGGGGGCGGGCGAGAAGGCGTTGAGTGAGCTTCACTCACTCAACGCCGCGTTCGGCAGCAGAGGGCGTTGAGTAAGCTCCACTCGCTCAACGCCATGATTAGCATTGAAGGCGTAGAGTGAGCTTCACCCACTCAGCGCCACGTCCAACGACAATGACGTCGAGACCACCGAGAGCGAGAACCCTCTTGGCGGGAGATCTCGCCAAGGTGAGCCCAGCTAAGGCTCAGCGAGAGCCTTCTCGCCCGTGGTTCTCGCCAAGCAGGTCCATGAGGTGAGGGCTGGCGCCCAGGAAAAAGGATTATTTTATTATTATTTCATTATCCTCGGGTTAAATTACCTGTATGCCCCTGGGATGACAGCGGGATTTGGCTATTGGCAGACCCATCAGGGGTATTTCAGTATTTTCAGGTCAGGAGAAGACTATAAAAAGACTCATAGGGGCTCTTCGGAAAGGGAGGTTCTCATTTTATTCTCTAACTCCAGTGCTTTCTGAAGAGCTCCCAGTCCAGCTATTGGTTTTGGAGGGGAAGCTCTCGGAGATCTTCCGGGTGTGAGGTGGGACCTCCCAGCTGAGGCTTTGGGTCAGTCTTAGGACCTTAGCAGCTAGTCAGGGGTCGAGATTTGAGAGAAGTGGGCGTCGGCTGCACTTTGGTTTGTGAACATTCGTTGAGGTCAATTTTGGCTTCAACACGTTGTATTTACTCGGGCGAGTATATTGAGTAGCATCTACAGCTAGCGCCAGTTAGTGCGAGGAGACATCTTAGTCTCAAGTGGACTTTGGCGACGAGACATCTGAGCCTCAAGCGGGGCAGCCTGCTGATGGGTTGCAGACTGATCGAAGTGCGCCAACAATATCGTGTGTCAACATAGTCATACAATTTGACACAATATTGAAAGACCTTAGAAGATTGTTGAGGATTTAGAGAACCAATTTGGTGTGAGTCACTCTGACTCGAACTTAGTCGCTTTTGTCTATATACATGTATCTTTCTCGTCTTTATTTCGTGTTAGTTGTAGAATCCATCTGAGGATCGTGAGAGGGTAAGTCATTATATTGTTGAATATTATTTAGTGAGAGCTTTTCGGTTTGGACTACAATCGTCTCGTGATTTTTACCTTGTTTGGGGGGTTTTCCACTTATACGCCTTTGTATATGTGATTATTTTTATCATTGCGTTTTTCGTTGATTGTTTTGCAGGTATCTTGACTCGCGTCCTTATGTGCACTCAGGTCCGCAAGAACATGTTTTTATTCAGGATATGTGAGGCCAAATATATGATGGTGCAAGTAACATGCATGGTAAATGGAGAGGATTGAAAGATTTGTTCCTCAATGAATGTCTGCATTCCTATTATGTTCATTGTTTTGCATATAAACTCCAGTTATTTCTTATTGCAACAAGCAGAGATGTGAAAGCAATGTATAATTTCTTTAATGAATTAATATATATATTATTAACACTGTGGACGCTTCATCCAAGTGCATCGATTAATTACGATTTGTACAAAAGGGCATATTTTGATCACATGATTGTTTTTAGTGAAATTGAGATCACCACGGGAGCAAATCAAATTGGTTCACTACAACGACATGAGGATACTAGATGGTCGTCTAATCTAAACTCTATTTGTAATATTATTACTATGTATACTGTCACTTGCTCTGTGTTACTTGATATCAGTTAAAATGGAGGGATGTCTGCTCAAAGGGGAGATGCTGAGGCATCCTTTAGAAAGACAGTTTGTTTTTGAATTTGTATTCATTTTACATTTAATGAATGAAGTTTTGAGAATCAGTAATATTCTGCGAAAAACACTGTAATATCAATCTCAAGACATATTAAATGCTATAAATTTGATTTCAATGACAAAAGTTCTTATTCAAAAATTTCGGGCATTTGGATGAGAAAAGTTTTTGCAATATGTGAATTATTTTGTGAGAAAAACTAAGATGAAGTTCCAGACATGACTGCTCAATACAGTGATCACTATGGAACGTCATTTTCGGGTGAATATTTTCAATGTCATTATAGATTGTGGGTTGCAAGAGTCAAACTCAAAATTCAATGATAATTTTATAGAGCTACTTCGCTTTAACACGACTTTAGATCCAAGCGATAATTACAATCTTTCAATATTGATGACATATGTGCACTTGCAAAAAAATTCTACTATCAAGATTTCAATGAACACGAGTTTTTTGTGTTGAATACTCAGCTATAACATTATGAGTCTGATGTTCTTGTTCATAAAAATTTGAAGAATTTGCTTACAATTAACAAACTATGTGAGAAATTGATGAAGACAAAAAAGTTAAAGATATTCTATCTTATTGACAGATTAATTCGACTCATTTTGATCATTTTGATCTCAACGACAACTATAGAACGATTATTTTCAGCTATGAAAATTGTTAAAAGAAGACTTCACAACAAAATAATTGATGAATTTCTAACGAATTACATAATTTTTTATATTGAGCGAGAAATAATAGAGAAGTTTGACAAAAAATTGATCATAGATGAATTATATGAAGTGAAAAACCGTCGTGCACAATTAAAGTAATTTTGATATTATTGTTTATCTCATTTTGTGTGTAAGCATTGTTTCTTAATTTTAAAATGTTTAACCTCAAAATTAAAATGAAAGCTTATTTTCACATGTTTTTTCAACTTGTCTTATGTCTCGATCCCTACTTACTGAACTTCTTGTATCCGTCCCTAGTCATCTTCCAGTAGCAAAAACTGCGAGACAGAGAGAAGTGGAGAGCTCGTGGGGGTGAACTGGGCCTAAAGAATTTGGTTTGGAGCCTAAGAATTTTATATATTTTCAGGGTTTTTTTAATTTTTATTTGGGTGTGTCAATAGTCATAATGATTTGCTTTTAATACCAACCTTTTAATTTTTAAATTTTAACAGATTTAAATATTTTGCAAAGTGCATAATTGCAATAGACGTGTTTAACAAGTGACGTTTTAACTCATGTGTGTCAATAGTCACTTCTACCCTCAGTTATAACACGTGTCATGCTGCCAGCTCGTCGGACCCTCCTCTGCTCTTCACTGCCACTTATCGACTTCAATTAATCCCTTCTCTTATCCTCTCCATCCCATCCCTGCAACCTAGGTCGGAAATATCTCTCGTCCGATCCCCTTCTGCTCTCCCTCTCCCTCCTTCTGATTCTTTTTCTCCCAAGCTAACGGCTTCTTCTCTGCTTGAAAATCTTTTCACTGGAGGCGATATAGAAAACAATGCCGGAAGCAGCGGCGCAGCCGACCATCTCCGGCGAGGGAACATCTGAAAACAGCTTGATTCCGAACCTTGGTATGTCTTTCGAGAGCGATGAGAAAGCGTATCAGTTCTACTGCTTCTACGCTAGAGAGATGGGTTTTGGCGTCAGGAAGCATCTGGTGAAGCGCCGCTCTAATGGAACAGTGTACGCGAGAACTTTCTGCTGTTATAAGGAAGGATTCTGCCGGACATTGACGGAGGGGAAGAAGCCACGGCCGGATGCAAGAACTGGCTGTGGTGCTCATATTGATGTTAGGCTTTTGGACGATGATAAATTTCATGTCACCGAGTTCCAGGCGGAGCATAATCACGATCTGGTTCGAAAGCCCTCAGAAATTCAACTGGAATCAGTCGATAATTCGGTGGCTGCCGGGAAAGCTCGTAAATGGTACTCTTCCGGGGAACACCTCGCCCGAAAATTTGTTCTTAAAACTTACTTTTCTTCAGATTTTGCAAACAGTCCACATTTTGGGCAGGGGGAGATCAAATTAATTGGGGAAAACGTTGATAATGAGGATTGGGTGCCAAAAATCGATATGGAGTTTGAGGATGACGATGAGGCGTATGAATTCTACTCAAACTATGCTGCTAGAATTGGATTTAGTGTCCGAAAACATCTTGTGAAGCGAAGAACTTCAGGCCTTGTTTACTCAAGAACATATGTTTGTCATAAAGAAGGACAAAGTAGAAAAAGCAATGAATTGAAGAAGGATCAGCAGCATCTAAGGGGTCCCAAGCCATATGACAGGACAGGCTGTGCTTCTTCCATGACCATTAAAATCATGAAAAATGGCAGATATCGTGTCACGGAGGTCGAGTTAAAGCATAACCATCCACTGGTGATTCCTTCGAAAGCACACTTGTTCCGGTGGCGGTGGCGGAGGGGCTTGGTCGGAGCACAGGCTGATTCGATTGGCTCGGGGGATATTCGTGCAGCTGCGTTCGTATCATCCGATAACACAAATTCATCTTCTATGTTTGATGGATACACGAATTATGCACCCGTGAAGCATATAACTGAAACTCTTCCTGGAGATGTTGGAGCCATGTTGCAATATGTGCAGGAAAAACAGGAAGAAGACCCATCCTTCTACTATGCTTTGCATTTGGATCAAAATGAGAGATTATCATGCATCTTCTGGGCTGATGCGAAGTCGATGGTCGACTTCGAGTGCTTTGGGGATGTCCTATGTTTGGACACAACCTACAAATATAGAGACTTTGGAAGGCCTTTTGTGCCTTTCGTCGGGGTGAACAATCATAAAGAAACAATCAGTTTTGGCGCAGCAATGATGTACGATGAGACCGAAGAATCCTTCAAGTGGCTATTTGAGACATTCAAAGCTGCAATGTGTGGAAAACAACCAAATGTTCTTCTCACAGACCGATCAGATGCAATTAGTAATGCTGTAGCCGTTGTCTGGCCAGGAACAACACATCGTATCTGTGTGTGGCATATGTACAATGATGCCATCAAACATCTAAATTTTATTTTTCAAGGTTCAACAACATTTGCAAAGGATTTCAGCCGATGTATGTATGATGTAGAGGATGTAGAGGATTTTATGTTAGAATGGACGAATTTGGTGGAAAAATACGATCTCAGCCGTAATTCTTGGTTGACTAAGCTATACGAAGACAGAGAGAAGTGGTGTTTGGTGTATGGGCGCCAAACATTCTATGCCGACATAAAAAGTTCGCTTGTAAAGGAAAGCTTCACCGGCAAGCTGAAAGATCACTTGTGTTCGGAGCGGAACATGTTGGATTTTTGTAAGCATTATGAGCGTGAATTGAATGAGAGACGCCATGTTGAACTTGAGGCAGATTTTCGTGCTTGTCATAGTTACGGGAAGATGCCTGCTTCAAAAATAATGAGGCAGGCGGCTAATGCATACACGTCTGCGGTGTTAAAAATATTTCAAAGCGAATTTGAGTTGTCCATGGACTTGATGGTATACAATTTTGACCATGTTCAGGCTACATACATCTACAAAGTTAAAGCTGAGGACAACACAAAAGAATATATTGTGAGTTTTAATCCATCAGATAATATCATTATCTGCAGTTGTAGAAAATTTGATTTCATGGGGATTCAATGCCGCCATGTCCTAAAAGTGCTAGATATCATAAATATTAAGGAGCTTCCTCTACAATATATACTGAAAAGGTGGACAAAGGATGCCAAGAACATGAATCTAAGAAGCATGCATGAAATAGAAGTTGGTTGTGAAAATAAATCTGCACTAGGAAAGCGATATAGCCGTTTGCAGTACATATGTAATAGGGTTGCTGTACGAGCTGCTGAAACCGATGAGTCCTATGCATTTATTGAAACTCTATCAAATGAGCTCATGAATCAAGTATGCAATATTCAAAAAAGGACACCTCCTGAAAGACCTCAAGCTAGTTAGGTTAGTTTGAAGCATTTCATGTTGTTCCTTTTTATTCCACCTTTGAAAGCTCTGTTGTTGTTTACACGCATATCAATTTTAAGATTGCTTTCTAATGGAAACATTTATTCATATTCATAAACTTGTTTAAATGTCTTCTTTTTATACAACAGTCAGTTCAGTTTGATTAAGTTGACTTGATATTTTACGAGATAAGATCCATGCTTGTCACTCACTCCATGTCCGCTCTCGAAGACGACCTCTCTGTCACGGTCCCCACCCTATCTTGTTGCATGGATCGTGTCGAGACTTCCTTGCCTGACCTAAAGCGTATCGTTCCCAAAATTCATGTCATCCTTGTCGGGTGCCCCAACCCTCCACCGCCGCTCGCAACCTTGGAGCCTCTCATGGTCATGATGCTACACTCTAGAGGCACTTCCACGGCGACCATCGTTCTCCACCTACTTTTTGATGCTCGCCATGCACACTGTCGTCTCCTTGACATTCCTATTTTTGACTGGACCGACCCCCTTGGATGAATTACATGTCCTAAGAAATTTTTCGAAGTCCAAGGCTCCCTTGGGCTGCAGAAGTTTCCCATGTCCATCTACATGGAAGGATCCACTTTTCATTAGGTTTGTTGGACCTGCTAAACCATCCCGACTTTAACATGGGCAACATTCAAGGAAGAGCTTATTCACCGTTATGATAGCCTCCGAAACGGAAAAACCTACAAATGACTGGGACGGTTCTCCAAACAGAGTCCGTCTCAGCCTACGCCGATGACTTCATCGAGGTGGCTACTCGCTACACATGTGCCAGGTTTCTTAGCAGACTGCTACTTGGGTTACTTCCTCACCGGGCTCTAATCCCACATCAGGGCACTACTTCGCGTCCTCAATCTAGACACTCTTTCTCGCGCCATGGAGTAAGCCCGATTTATTGTAGAATAATTCTACGCTCTCTCAGGAACTACCACACCCCACTACCAATCCTCCAAGTTGCTAGGAAAGCACTGATAAGATAGTTGCAGGCTGTTTGGAGAATCTAGTGATGCTGATGAGAAAACTACTATTTGAAATGATGTAGCTGTTTGACATAGCAAATTTCTGAAAACTATTTTTTAATAACAATTTGATTCATTTTTTCTCGAATAAATGCTATTAAAAGAGAAATAGCTGTTGGGTTTTGCTAATCGTCACAACATTTGTGCGCAGCGGAATAAGAAAACAAGAAAAACCCAAAAGTAACTTGCGGATCTTGCCATAACCATTAATCAAGAAGTAATGAGCAATAAATAAATTATACCTCTGCGGGATTGAGTCAATACTCAACCTAGGTGCTCCTGATTCCAACGAACGGCAACGGCCGGAGTTCCGAGTGTAGAATAGTGCCCACGCCTCTACGGGTATCCACACGAGCATGGAGAACCCTAGACTCTTGTCGCATAAGATCTAGGTCGGAAAGAGACTTGCCCTCAACGTCTCCACGGATTACTAGATCCGTTCAAGGAGAGGCGGCAACGACGAAGACGACGCCTTGAAAACACTTTCCTGCGGCGGCTAAGGACGGTGGACAGTCGGCGGCAACAAGCGGCGGTTGGCGGAAGCAAACGGCGGTCGGTGAAATCGCGGGAGCGGAACGCTTCCGTCGCGAAGAAGAAGCCGTTGGGAAATTAGGTCGGGATGAACAGTCGACTCTACTCGGTTCAACAGTAAACTCATATATATACCTTGAACCGAACCGGCTAAAGCCAGCAAAGAACCGTCGAACCAGACCAAGAAGGAATAAACCAGCCGAAGCCGAATACGGCGAGTATCAGGTCGATACACGACGAATCGGCGAATGGTCACGACGAAACACGGCGAATCGAAGAGTAGTCACGACGATACACGACGAATCGTCGAGTATTACTTCAATACTCGACGAATCGTTGAATGGTCACGACTATACTCGACGAATCCAGCCTATTCGTCGAAACCTCTCACTTATACACGACGAATTTCCCTTAGCTTCTGCCGACTTCATACCGGTCGACCCATATTCACAATGCAGGTCCCAAAAATAAATTCCACCACGTCCAGATCGTCATAGGCTTGGTCCTTCACTCATATCACATATGAGCAAGGCCAACACAAACCTTTCCAGCTTCTCAAGAGCTCTTATGTGCGACCTCATAGGCTCATACTGCGTTGGCAGTGAGGCTATATGCTTGATCACTTTCAGATCATTATGGTAGAACCAACAATAGCTACCATCATTTAAACATGCAATCCAAAAAGGAATTGTGGAGCGTCTCAATCCAAAAATATAAACACCACTTCAACTACCATACAAACAACAACAAAATCACTCGATACAATCTGAGTTTTTAGTAACCAAGTGCAAAAGAACATAGCATTTTGACCTTCTTTGGCTATTGGAACTAAAAGTTTATCCTCTCCTTCTGGTCAGTACTATCCAATTCTTGATAGCATTGAGCCTTCAAGATGCTTCATTTTATCCCATGAAAACTGATAGTTGGGAAGGCGAACTGGCTAAGAATGCATCTTTGCAGTGAATGTAGAAATCTAGACAAGAATAGGAATTTCAAGGAATCCACAAACCTCATTATATTAATTACTGACTGCACAAACCTCTTTAACATGATCATGCCCTTCTTCCCTGTCATATGTAAATCGTGTTTCTCAACCCTCTACTCCCTAAATTGTCAGTGTCAACATTTATCTATTCACATGGCACTCCACATAAGGGTCCTCAACTAGAAAAATTCAGAAGCTATGAGAAGTTGAGTAAATGGCCATAATGCTAAAATAAACTAGCAAAATTGACTTCTTAAGCCTTTGAAATCCTAAAATCATGATTAATTGATAACCCTAAACTAGTATAACATAGTTCTATGTGAAGCTTTGACATAATTTCATTAGAAATAAAAAGAAAATGTTATATTCTCTCCATCAACTCCAATGCATGAGATCCCATAGAGCCCACTCATACTCAAATCTCATCATGGGCAAGACAATGGTGGGAGTTCTCTTCATTTAGGACCTTCCAAGCAATGGCCTGTTCACATACATGAAGGCAAGGAAATGGTGGGTGTCCTTTTCGTCCATGCAATGGCCTGTTCACAAACATGAAGGAAAGAAAATGGTGGGAGTCCTCTTCGTTCAGCACCTTCCAGGAAATGACCCGCTCGCAAGCAGGGAGAGGACCAAAATTTTAAAAAAAAAAATGAATGGAAGGAAATATCAAAGCTTTTAATTTTTAATGGAGTTTTGAGAGCAATTCTCTGACCTGCTGCATTTAGGGAAGTCGATGTAGAGCAGCTTCGGTCCTGTTTCGTCCAGTATCTTCTCGAGCGAAATATCTTGAAGTGATACCAGGGTGGTTTCGAGCAGGTCAAGACCAACTTGGTTGGCGAAGGTGAACACTGACGTAGGCTGTGGGAGTAAATGCGAGGGGCAACAATATCACGAAGGGCACAAGGATCTCTCTTGCGGGGAGAGTTACCGAAAGGACCTAAAAACTCAGTTTTGAGAAAAGCTCGATTCCCATAGCGGAGCACACAAACAGTTTTGAAATAACTTTTGTTGTGGGAATGGAATTTTCTCATCAACAAAAGCTGCCCCAAACAGAGCCATTATCCATGAATTTTCAAGCCACTATTGATGTCGTGTAAGGATGTTTTAAGGGTGTAAAGTGAGTGTATTTGCTCAGCCTGTCCACCACCATAATCCCATCATTTCCATTAGATTTGGGTACTCCTTCAATAAAATTCACAGAAATGCCATTCCAAACCTTATCTTGAGTAGGGAGATGTAACAACCCTAAAGGCATATAATTGGAAGCTTTGCACTGCTGGCATATGCGGCATTTCCGTATGTATTGATAAACAAAGTTTTTCATTTTTGTCCAATAAAAATTGTGCTTAATCTTGTTCAAGGTAACTTGCATACCCTAATGTCCCCCTGTGCCTGAGCCATGAAATATATGGCAGATCAGGTTCTTAACTTCTACATTATCACCAATAACTATCTTCCCTTTTCTTCTAGGCACTCTATGCGCCCATTAGTAATGTGGTTTGAATGCCACATTTAACTCCTTTTTCTTAATCAGCTTTTGAACCTTTTCATCATGTTGCCAAGTGAGTTGTATGTGACTCTTCATATCCTGGAGAGGAATACGGCAAGGGGAATGGCTGGTGGAGATGAGGGAAAGGAATGAGGCGAGAACGAGAAGAAAACCTAGGGAGCAACCCTAAATTCCGTAGATCAAAAACATAATCAGAAAGAGTACAACACAACCCCTTATAGGCGTGGGGTGCAGATAACGAAAAGCAGTGCAAATAAAATAATGCGTACACAAATGAAAATAACATAATAATACAAATAAAATGATCACGTCGGAGGCGCATCTTCGGTCTCTCCTCCAGACGGACCTGTTATTGTCTCCCTCCGCATAAGGCTATGTTGTCAAAGGCGCAAGGCGCACCGAGGCGCAAGGCGCACTGAAGCGCAAAGGGGCCCTGGAGCCTAGGCGCAAGAAGCAGCCGTGCGCCTGAGGCACGTGAGGCGCAAAATGGGGAAAAAGGAAATTTCACTGAAATTGAGCGAATCGGACGCCCAATTCACTGAAATAGACTGAATTGGGCGCCCAATTCGCTGTAATTGAGCTAATTGGGGGCCCAATTCGCTGAATTTCAGCGAATTGGGCGCCCAATTGCGCCTAGGTGTGTCTTGGGTGCGTCTGAGATCATGTTTTTGCCCATCTCCCAAAAAACAGGTTGAAGAAAACACCCTGAAATCCCCAGGCGATTGGCCCCAATTTACTGAATTTCAATGAATTGGGCGCCCAATTGCGCCTAGGGGTGTCTTTGGTGCGTCTGAGATCATGTTTTTTCCCATCTCCCAAAAAAACGGGTTGAAGAAAATACCCTGAAAGCCCCAGGTGCGCCTAGGAGCTGGTAAGGCGCACGCCTAGCTATTGTGAAGAAACCGATGACCACAATTTCAAAACAAAAGATCTTCCTCAACCACGGAGAGAGTGCAAAGAAGAGCCAAGTAGATTGGATAATTATTTCTCTTCATTATTGCGATTGGGTCGAAATGGCCCTATTTATACAAGAAGGTCACATATACAAATAAGGAAAAAACTAAGTTAAATGCACACAATAATAACAATCTAGACACATTGCAAAATTGAGTACCATAAAAGTATCATAAATAGAGTACCATTTTGTAATCAAATAATCAAGTGAAGAAGTTACCTCCTCAATATTACGTAAAATTGATTCTTTCCAACATAATGGACAATAGCTCTGCATTGAGGAAAACAAATACTTCGAATTCTACTGCCAGAATTAGTTGAAGATTTTCTCATCCACTCTGAAAAGCATGCATTGCTAAAAAGAGGGGAAAAAATAAAATTGGGTTGGAATTGTAAACAAGTTCAAAGGAAAATAAGCATATTAAATTGCAAACATAAGAAATACCAGAAGTTGTGTAGGCTAGGAGAATTGCTAGAATTTGATAAATCTATGTGTGTCATAAGTCTATGTGTGTCATTATCAACATCAAAAATAAGAAAAACATAATTTATACCAATCTACATCATAAAATTTCTAGGTACCTCCACTGCTCCACATAATCTAATCTAACAACGAAGTTCAATAACATAAATTAAACTTGAATCAAATAAGCAACATCGAATGGTCCGGTCAAAAGATCGAAGTGACAATAAAATAACAACATCAAATGGTCCGATCAGAAGATCGAGAGGCACCAATTGAAAATCAGTCCTGAAAATCATTATTATTTGTGTAATCAGAAGAAACATTTATTAATGCATAATTAAAAAAAAGAATTAAAGTAATTTGAAATTTAAGTAATCTATTACTCATTTAGCTACTCATCCTCTGAAAATACTATGTCTTCATCATCTTCTTCACTATCGTTATAATCTTCTTCTTCTTCATTGTATTCAATTTTCTCTTCATCGACATCATCAATATCTCTAAGGACTAATGGAGTAGAGCATCTCTAATGATTAATGGAGTGGGAGCCTTCATCTTAGATATGCTCCTTTTCTCAAGTATCTTTGTAGGAATCACATTTTTTCTTTTTGATAATCGTGTGCGATAAATTTCTTCTTCAACTCTAATGATACTAGTAACTGTGCCTCAAGTTAATAACTCATCATCAAAGACCAAATCCTCCCACTCAGACTCAGCTTCAGCCTCATTATCTTATTACACTCTTTCCATCAACCATTCATTGTTATCATCAATATCTGTCAACGAAATTGGATCTATATGATCACGTGCATCATATTAACGTCTCAACGCTCGATTGTAATTTACAAATACTAAATCATTCAAGCGTTGTTGAGCTAGTCTGTTTCTTTTTTTGCTATGCATATGTAATAAAAAATAATCGCATAAACAAGTTATCTTTAATATATAGAATGTAAATCACTGATAATAAATTTTAAAAGCTTACATGTTCAAAAAAACTCCAATTTTGCTCACAACCGGATGCACTGCATGTAAGGCTAATCACTTTTATGACAAATCTTCTTAGGTTCGGAGTTGAAGCACCATAAGATTGTCACCGTTCAGTTGTTAAGATAGTAAATATTTAAAAATTTAAAAATCAAAGCAAACTTATTTGAATATTATTTAATTTACCTGGGACTTTATTTTTCTATGCGAATTGTAAATTCCATTCCAAATAGCCCTTCAGCATTTCTATATAGAGTTAATTGATCAATAATTTTATCTTGTTTTTCATAGCTTGAAATCAGTTTTTGTATTGTCTTGTATAAGCCCTTCATAACTTCTCCATGTTCTACAATATTGGGATTTGAGTAGAAAAATTTTGGATTTAAATAGTGACCCGCGACATGAAGAGTTTGATGAAGTTGGCTTTCCCATCTTTTATCCATAATTTTTAGGACATTTATATATTTGTCATCTTTCTCATTAAAAGAACTAATGATTGCCTCTTTAGCTCTATCCATCGCTTCATAAATATAACCCATGATCGGTCTTTTCTCACCGTCCACCGATCTTAATACGCAGACTAAAAGGCCAAATATCTTCAAAATATCCTCAATACTTCTCCATAAAGAGATCATTAGTATAATATTTTGCACTTGTTTACCTCCGTTTTACTTTTCCCACTTGCTCAAACACCACTCAGGTGAGGTGAACATCTTCCTTAGATTGTTTCTCTGCTTGTGAATGCGCTGAATTATTAAGAAAAAAGTTGCAAAACTCGTCACAGCGGGCCTAACAAGCTCCCTTGCCCCATAAAGCTCTGTAGCATGTTCACCACTGCAGGCCGAACATAAATATAGCCATTTATGGTATTGCCCTCTTTAGTGTGCGGCTAATATTTGACATTTTTCCAATATCCTTCAGCATTAGATCAATACAATGCACAACACATGATGTCCAATATAAATTTCGGCGTTTCACTTCCAATAATTTACGTGTTAGAGTGTTAGTCTGTTAGGTATGAAAGTATCATACTATCATGTACACAAAAAATAAAAATTGAAGATGATTAGATTAATAATGAATAATTACTGATTTATTTACAATTTACCTGCTAGTACATTATTGCTGACACTGTCCGTAACAATTTGCACCACATTCATCGCTCCAACCCTTTCAACCACTCTATCTAACAATTCAAATATTTTTTCTCTTGTCTTCGAGTAGTTAGATGCATCGACAGATTCTAGGAAAAATGTTACTTTTGGTGAATTCACTAAAAAATTTATTAAAGTCATTTGTTTTTGATTTGTCCATACATCAATCATAATAGAACATCCAAATACATTCCACTCATCCTCGTATGCCTTCATCATGTCTTTCACTTCAGTGACTTCATCATTCAGCAAAGGGGCATGAATCTCATGGTAACTCGGTGGCTTCAATCCAACTCCAAACTGTCCAATAGACTCCACCATTATCGCAAAACTAGGTTGTTTTACAACATTGAATTAGATAGATGCATCGTACATCCATTGAGCTATATGTTTACAAGCTCTCCCTCTCAACTCCTTCTTACAAGCTTCATTAATAGATGTTTGTTTTATCTTTTATTCAGCTCCTTTTTGTCCCTATATTCCCAACTTTTGATGCAAAAAAAACATCTATTGGTGCTTTTGTTGCCTCTTGGACTTGGAGATGTCTTCTCTTTTATGAATCTTCTCCACATTGTCTTCCATTTCTTCATCATCGCCAAACGTGTTGATATTCGCAAAATCAGGAAATGTTTGGTTCTCTGTGTTGCTTGCACTAGTTTTTTTTTCCATGTATTCTTGAATTTCTGTGCGTACATGTGGTGGGGTTTTGTGACAAGCTTTTACATTTCTAAATTCCCCAATAGTATGTTATTTAGCACGATAAATTCCACCCTTCGTGACTTTATCATAAAAAATGCAAGTCAAATCGTTTTATTAGCGGCAAAAATCTGCCACACGTACTTCCAGCATGGATCAATCCTTGATTGGACGCTGGATGAACTAGATCCACTCACATCCATTTTTGGCTATTAAATTATTCTACAAAAAAAGAATGAGTATTTATAATAATTAACAAGAGATGAAGAGAATTAGTGGGAAGTGGAAACCACTGAACTGGAAGCCCAGTTCGCTGTAAAATAGTGAGTTGGAAGCCCAGTTCAATGCAAACAGTGAACTGAGCTTCCAGTTTCACATATTTGACATGAAGGTCTAGGAAAGTAGGAATGATGTGTTACAAGTGTATTATGACAAGTACTTGCAATTGATACCAACAAATAATCAAACTTAACTACAAACAACCACACATGAGATTTGAGATGGAGGTGTTAGATAAACTAACAAGTTTTCAGTCAAAGTAATGTAATGGTGTTCTAGTTAAATATTAGGCACAAATCGCATAATAAAAATTGAGCCTAATAAAAACATATAATCTTATATATACATGTAATCTAATAGAACAAAATGGCTAGAGAGCAACTCTGCAGCCGACCCAAACTGATTTCAAATAGAACAAATCGCATAATAAAAACATATAATCTAATATCAATAAACATCTTTTTCACCAAATAAAAAATAAATGAACATTATAAATTTATACAAAAACTTACAAGAAAACAGTAGTCCGGGAAAGTGAAATGAGGAGAATTTGGGGGCTGGAGAGCAACTCTGCAGCCTGTCCAAAACTGATTACAGGGTGTTGGTTGGGTATTCCTGAGTGCTATGGGGCTCGGGTAGGGTTTAGAGGGCTCAAAATGGCTTCCCTGCCGGAAATGAGGAGGTTGGGAGGGTTCACTAGCCAGAAAACAGGCTCGGCACCGGAGACGGAGACGGTTTCGAACAGGAAGAGTTAGAAAATGAGCAGGAAGACTTGTACCTTTGAGGTTTTCAAACGCCGGTCCCTTGAGAGCAAGAGGAGCGGCGGTCGGCGGTCTTTCGAACAGAAGAGGAGAGGGTTTTGAGCAGAAGAGCGCGGGCGAGAGCTTGACGCCGCGGGCGTGAGTGGAAAAACTGAGCCCTCAACTTCCTTTTGAGAAATAAAACCCTAACCTTTAATTAAATCGAACAGGTTGCCATAATGCCATGGCTCAAAATCAGACCTGGATTTCCTAAGCGCGCCTGGATGGCACACAAGGCATGCGCCTAGGCGCACCTTTGGCGTGCCTGAGGCACTTCGCCCGCCTCAGTCATTCCGAGGTGTTGTGGTCCTGTGGAGCGCGCCTGGTGCGCCCGACGCCTCAGGCGCGCGCCTTGACAACATAGGCGTGAGGGCTCGCTACGACGTCTCGTTGCCATGTGCGTGCCTCGTCAGTATGCGCAACTGTAATAATGCCGCCATTTGGAAAATATGTCTTGTCCCCAAGGCAGGGGTCGAAGGACGACGACAGAAGTGATCATGGGGCAGCCACACAACTTCGAACTTCGGAAGGCAAGACCCAGCAACAGGGACCTCCTGCAAGCCTGATTCCCCCTGAAGGTGGTAGCAGCGATCAAGTAGCTCGGCTGGGTAGTATGGCGCCAACTGCCGTCTTTTTTCCGGACCAGAAGATCTGAGCTAAAAATTGGGCTTGCACCAGAACGGGTAAGGCTGGAGGAAATACCTGCGCCATAGGCTCAAGCTCATCCTTCTGCCCATGGTTAGAACGGAATACCTGCGCCGAGAGTGTTGTGGTCCTAGGCTGGAGGAAATTAGCGCGGTCGAGCGGTCGGGTTGGTGGCAATCTTATCGGTGTACGGATGATGTCGGCGAGCGTAATAGAAAGCTTTGGGTGGCTTATCGGGAAAGGGCAAGACACATCAAATGGGCCCGAGAGGGGACACAGCCCCGCGGAGATGCCGACGTACGTGGTCCGCTGTCTCGCGCAGGGTAAGACCGGAGAGCGGGGTTGCCATCGAGGCGACATGGCTAGCCTTCGTGTAGTAACTACATAGTTATAGTCTCCCAATTACATCGACGGGTGTGCGGAGCTAAGCCACCCTCAAAATGACGTTAATACCGCCTAGGCCGAATGCGTAGAAGTTTGCGGTCATGGAGCAGGACCCCGCGAAGAGAGACACGACAATGCAACGATCCCGAGTCTGTCGACTGTGCCCATCGCCTAGGCGGATCGCAACATTCGAAGAGAGAACTGAGGGAAGACGGAGCTGCTACACCAGGCGCACAGAGATGAGCAAGGCTTGCGTGACTGTCCACCATGATGATGATCGGGCAATCATGCAACGTGCCCGAGAGCAGCATGGTCTGCTGGTCGGGGATCTCGCCCGTCGAGGCATAGAATAACTCCAGACGGTGGAACGTAGCTGCAGTAGGGTCGAGAGGTGTATCCCCCGCTGAGAGCTCCAGGGCCTCAAAATCGGCCAGGGTAACCTCAGGGTCATCACCGATAATGGCGTGGAACTCGTTCAGGAAGCACTCATGATTAGGGGAGTGATTGGCGGAACGGAAAACAGAGACCCTTGCTGCAAAGTTCATTGCAATCACTATTTGAGATGCGCTGAGGGGACGGTGGGCGGTCCGACCGGTTTCCAAAAAGGCGGCGGACGCAGTGGAGGATCTGTGGCTGGTGGTGGTCGTCCATAGGAGCAGGTGGCTGGGAAAAACGATCGACTTCTACCAGACGTGCATGACATCGGAGACTGTGTGGGGGTTGTGCGTGCGGAGACAAGAGCGGATATGTGGCAGTAAACCATGCATGAAGAAGCCCAGATAATAATCAGGCGGTATTCCGGGGACGTGGGAGACCACAGTAACGAACTCATCAGCATAGTCGTCCAGACCGACTGTATGGAGGACGCCTCAAAGATGCTTGATGGAGGAGGGGCGGAGTAGCTGGTGTCATACCGACGATCATCTCCTGTATGAACTCGAGCCAGGAGAGGCACGAGTTGGATTAGAGAGCCACCGAGCCCGGTGGAGGGTTGAGCCGTCTATGCCAACTACTGTCATAAACACCTTGTCGTGCTCCGGTGTGTAGTTGAGGTCGAAATATTGCTCCGCCTTGACGATCCAACCCATCGGGTCAACGACGACGAATGAGGGAATATCGAGGGAGAGGGCGGACCGGCACGAATTGGGTGGAGGACTGGTCCCTAAAGGAATGTTTGGTGGTCTGGCGCTGAGGAGAGAGCCGTCGTTAGAGGGTGGGCCGGAGTCGGACGCGGCAGAGACGGCGACGGTGGACGCCTGGAGGGAGTCAATCTTAGAGTTGAGGGCGAGGAGCGAGGCGTGCATGGAGGCGACGAGTTGCTCATGAACGTCCTAGCGATGACTAAGAGCTTCGGAGCCGATATCTGGAGTGGGGTCGCCGGAGGAGCGATTGATGGGTGACATGGGCCTGGAGATGTTGAACTGTGGTGGGAAGGGCAGATCTGGCTGAGATTGGCATAAATCGAGAGTCGGCGGCCTTCCTGCGTCAAAACGGCTCGAAACCAGTGGATTGGGGGGACTGTTACGCTCTGGGAACGACGAATGCACAGTTGCAGACTAAAGATCGGCGACACCGACGTCAGAAGAGGCGGATTGGCAGGTAGGCTGGCACTAGGGGGCGGATCGGCGGCTTGCTTAGTTATTAAAGGCGCAAGGCGCGCCAAGGCGCAAAGGGGTCTTGGAGCCTAGGCGCAAGGCTCAAGGCGCAGGCGCGCGCCTGATGAAGGCAAGGCGCAACCACATACATTTTAAATAATCAACATAAAACATCATTTTATTTTCTCGATTAAATTCTTCATCTAGTCTCCTAATTAATCATTCATTACTATCATTTATATCTCTTAAAAAATAGAATCAATGTGATCACTTGCATCATATTTAAATCTCAACACACAATTATCTTTTACAAACACTAAATCAATAAAAAATTATTGAGTTCTTACGTTATTTTTTTCTTAATTTTTGAAGAGAAAAATTTACAGCAAAAATCTCTCTCATACACATCTTTTATATTCTAAAGGCGCAAATAAGGCGCACAGATGCACAAACCTCTGAGCCTGGTGAGCCTGGAGCTTTAGGAGAGCCTGAGGCGCGCCTTTAATAACTTAGGCGGCTTGGGTTCCGGTCGGTGGAAGCAGGCGGTGTGGAAGTTCCTGTTTCTGCGGAAAGGCAAAGTGGAATCAATAGAATTGGCGGAAAGGCGAAGCGGGAATCACGGTTTTCTGCGGGCGCTGACAGAGTCGTGGGAGTCAGGTTTTCTGCATAAGTGGCTGGTTTCTGCGAAAGCTGAAGTCCAACCATAGCACAATCTCGAGCACCGATGGCTAGATAGCGGACGGTGAGGCAGGCCAGACCAAATTGTTACGATCCCGGAGAGTAATCCGGCAAGGGGAATAGCCGGCGGAAGTGAGGGAGAGGAAAGAGGAGAGAACGAGAGGAAAACCTAGGAAGCAATCCTAAATTCCATATATCCAAAACATAATCAGAAAGAGTACAACGCAACTCCTTATAAGCTCAAGGTGCGGATAACAAAAAGCAGTGCAAATAAAATAATACGTACACATAAATGAAAATAACATAACAATGCAAATAAAATGATCGTGTTGGCCGTCTTCGGTTTCTCCTCCAGACGGACCCGTCATCGTCTCCCTCCGCGTGCAGGCTCACCACTGAGTCTTGTCGGTGTGTGTGTCCCGGCGGCATGCGCAGCCGTAAAAACATGTTTTGGTTCTAGCACCTTGCTGAAGAAGGATGTTGGATTACTTTCTTGTGACAACGAAGCCCCTATTCCCACACTTGATGCATAAGTTTCCAAACAGAATTTTTGTAAGGTTAGGTAATGTCAACATAGGGGGTGAACTTATAGCTTCCTTCAAGTGGTCAAAAGATAAATCTATCGCTTGCCCCCGATGAATTGGTATCTATCACTTGCCCCCGATGAATTGGTTCTTTTTTAGCAGTTCAATTAAGGGTTTGATGCGGTATGAAGTCGCGGGCCCGCGGCGAAGGACAAGTTTTGGGCACGTTCTTAGCCAATTGGCTGTCTGTCATATATAGCATCTCCGGATCGACGATCCGACTCCACGGATGTGTTCGACTCATCGTTTACCTACGATTTCATGTATTACTTTGTTGTTGTTTTATTTATATTTACTGTAATCGGACCCTCCGCATTCACGACTAATCATAGTTGTTGATGTTGGGTGACATTATTATGTTTTATTATAAATAAGAGGCATGAGGGATGCGTGGAGGCTATTGCAGATTTTGGAGAAGAAGAATTCCCGGAATCCAACGATCCCTCCACGGTGCCGACTCCATGGAATCGTAGGAGACGACTCCTAGGCCCTCTCCCGCTCCCCAAAGGTATCCCGCATCCATTGCCCCCTTCTCCACCCTCAAATCCCTCAACTGCCACCCCCACAATTCTCCAAACAGCCAGCCGCCGTCCCCTTTTCTGTTGTCTAGGAAAAGCCACCACCTCCCTGCCCGTTGTCTCCCCTTCCAGCCACCTCCCAACCCGCTGCCTCCCCTTCCAGCCACCTCCCAGCCCGCTGCCTCCTCTTTGAGCCACCTCCCTTCCCTAAAGACCCCACCACAGCCTGGATATCTTTCCCCAACCTTCAGATCTAGACACCGTTATCTGATTCCATCCGTTGTCCCCTTCCAGATCACCACCTCCGCGCCGTGATTCATAAGATCTCTCTACCTCGGGCATCTGATGCAGGACGGCGCGTAGAGTTTGCGCGCCTATCGGCTATTTCTAGGAAACCCTAATGCATGCAATATTTGATGAACTTTGCATAACAAAATTTGAGCGAAATTTGCACGAACTTTAAAAAATGAAGCAACTAAATTCTTTGTAAAGCACAAAATCGCTATTTTGTTTTTAAATGATTTTTCTTAATAAAATGGTTCAATTTAAAATCTAGAGAAGGAAGTTCGTAACTTTCGTTCCGTTCCCTTTGTCATAGCAAACGGAAATCGTGAACTCCAAATACGTTTCCGTTTGGAGTTTTCGACGTAGCATTCGCTGACAAAATTCGGCGAAAACCCAGCAATGAGCTATTTAACCTAATGAGAAAATTTAGAAACACACAACGGAAAGAGATAGAAACAAATTACCCACTGAAAGATACGTCTTTCGCGTGCGAAGTTGCCGGCGATCACACGAGGAATTTCTCGTCACCTTCGAGCTTTCACTCCGAGGTCGGCCTCTATCGCACACGTGCACCAAGGAGAAACTTCACTCACTCTCACAATTAGTGGATCCATGAAATCTCTAAACACTCCACTAATTTGAGAAGCCACAAACTAAACAATCTAAATTCACTCACTCTTACACACAAGAGTGACTCCACGAAATCTTTATCACTCAACTGTTTAGAAAACCACAAACCCAACAATAAAGATCAACTACTCTAGTGGGTCAGTGGTTCCATGAAATTAACTCAACTCAGCAGGGAAATGGACTCATTCCATTACAACCCCCAACAGCAAGTTAACGGGTGCCTAAAATCACTCAACTCTCAGTACTCAACAGGAAGCACAAAGTAAAATGCAAATTTTAACATAAAAAAAAACTGTTCATCATCATTCCTATACCCTAATCCTTACGGGAAATAAAGACGCATCAGCTCTCAATCCTCATCCACCTAACACCAATAACTACACTTAAAAAATTTTAAAAAAAAATTAAAAAGGATATGCGGGTTCCTATTCTACGCAGGGCCGATCTCAAAACTTAGAAAAATTTCGGAACCTGTCTCTGCATCCCTCATACTTCTGTGAGTTTTCTTATTGTACGAACTCTTGTTTTCATCATTTAAATATTGTGTTGTGATCTTATACTTATTTGGATAAATAGCACGCAGGATTTTGTTCTAGATTATTTTGTGATTTGCAGAAACTATTCGTCGTGCGCTCTTGCTTTGGCCCTCCACGCGGAGGAAAGCCTGAACCCGCTTGCCTAAAAGTTTATTTTGCTATTGCTAAAATCATATGCTTGTGTTTTAATCATTTATTATTATGTCTTGAATTCGTCCCCGGATATTGCACATTTGCACTTCACACACCTCACATTAGGGTTGCATTCTAGTAGTCACACATCAAACCTCTAACCCTTCATTAGACCTTGTTTAGGTTCGTTGCATTTGTCACGTGCTCATTTGCATTGCATGTAGGGTTAGAGCATCGTTCATCCTCCTCCTATAGATTCGTCCTGCGTCAGGGTTGTGCAGGGCTTCCATACTCTTTGATGAATCTCCTGTAATATCCTGTAAAACCAAGAAATCCTCAAAGTTGCTTCAAGGTTGTTGGAAATGGCCAATCCAACATATCTTTCACCTTAAGAGGATCTGCAGACGCTCCCTGAGAAGCGATGATATTAAAAAAGTTAGAAACCCTATGGGCTGACTCCATAGATTCCATCCCCCAAAATCATATTTGGATTTTCAAGCACAGGCTACGGAATGACGATCTCTTCCCGTGGGGCTGTAGAAGGGCGGAGTCAATAAGCCATCGTTCATTTCTAAAATCAGGGCGGAAAGCTTGCGACAAAACATTGCTGCTTTTGCTATCAATCTGGATTTCTTAAGCACTCTGTATGATGATGCTGACTCTAAGAGGCGATCAACAAAAGCTAAGTTCATGCTATCTATTCTTCATAGCATTTGGAAGGCAAGAAACTGTTATGGTTCATGGTGAACCGTATCCCCAACACCAGCAGCTATCGTTCGGGCTGCCATCCATGACGCTAATCTCGGGAACTGGACGATCCACTTTAACCAGTAGGCATCCTGGTCGTCCCCGCCCGTTGGTTGGCTCAAGGTTAACTTCGATGGTTCCGTTCAACCTAGCAATAGAGCTGGGCTTGGATGTGTCATTCACAACCCCCACGGCACGCTACTTGTTGCTCAGGGCGTCCGTGCTTTCAGCAGATCCGTGTTTATGACGACGTTTAGAAGCGCGGGTGCTTGTTTGACTTTCGCGAAGCGCTACTTCAATGAAGCCATCGGGATTATTCTGAAGGTGGATTCCACTGATGCGGTGCAGGCAATCACCTGCATCCTGCCCGGCTGCTACTCGGGTGATATGGAAACTTGCTTTGCACACCTGCTTACGAAGACGCCCTTGCTTTGCACACCTGCTTACAAAGACGCCAAGATTTGAAATCTCGCTAGTTGAAAGATTAGCTAATGCTACTGCCGACCATGTAGCTAATCTTGCATGTGATAATGATTTTTTGTGGGAAAGAGGAATGTCTTAATCCCAAGTGCTTGCTTTCATTGTCCTTTGTGACCTTTATGTTTTGTAGCCTATTTTAGTTTTATCTTTAATATATAGGCTATGCCCACCTTCAAAAAAATCGTATTTGGGTTTGTGCCTCCATGGTTGCTGAAACAACGGATTTGCCTGCTACATTACAATATCTCGCTCCTTATACACAAACGGCTCTGGCCGCGGAAGGGAATTAATGATGGAACCGTACATCCAAAACATCTTGGAATTCTTCTAATATGACCCTTAGCTTCTCAGATTGCCTCTTTTCAATATTTTTTTTTTTGAAATTTTCCCTAGATAGAGCTGATTTTTGTGCTGGTTTCCTGATAATTTAGACATTTTCCTTTTGTTAATAATGACATTACCTAAAGCTTCGACGTCCTCTGTGGGAGTTTTTCTTGTCCTTTAGGGTAAGCTTATCCGCCTCAAATTGTACCCTTCGCTTAGTCCACCCTTCGCTTAGTCCACCTTATCAGTTCCATTTCTAGAACGTAAAGCCCTTTCACTCTCCTATCCTCTACTTCTTTGTTTTGTGGTCTTGGTTTCCTGAGCTTTGTCGTTCGATGTCGACGCTCCTTGAACTGATGTCAAGTGTTGTGGGACAGTCTTGTCCATATTAACACCCGTGATTCTTAGTGAATGAGATGTTTTTATCGTCCCCAAAGCGTTGTGTTGTTCTTGAATCCTTGTTAACCCATATGCCTTCTTGAGAGAATATGGAGCAAACATTCGAACTGGAAGTTCGATTTCTTTCTTCAGCCTTGTTAAGAACATACCAATAGCATACTCTTCAGGAATCAAAACCTTTTTTTTTCCAAGGCCTTAAATTCATCCATATATGCTTGTACTGGAGTATGATGAGTTAATTGTTTGATTTGACAGATCGGTTCATCAAACAACTTCAAGCCAAATCTCTCATGAATATACATAGAGAATTCGTCCCACTACATTTCTTCTCCGCTAACTCATGACTTCATGAGACGCCAATTTTACCTTAATATCATTCGGCTTTCCATCGTCTTTGAAAAATTGCTCTCCTTCACGACATCGCCAAAAAATGTGGAAATTCAAGGCGGGCGCATCTGATGGGTAATGCATAACTTACCCCATTATGTTGCCGAGGTTCAACATTGTGGTGAAAAGAAAGGCCCAGCCGGCGTCTCTCAAATCACAGCCAACACTATGATCATGTTGCATAATTCTTCCATGGTAGCAACTTGATGTTGATTCAACTCTTGTAACGTTTGTTTCATAATTTCGACCTCCTTGTGCAAAATCACTAGAGGACCATTCGCCCGCTGGCGTCATATCCGCCGCGGCAATCCGGCGAAGAAAAAAGTCTCTCCTTGGATGTTATAATAATGTCTCTCCTCTCTGTATATTCCTTTCATGTTAATAAATAAGGAGTGTGCATATGGCAATGGTTTGGTATGAGGGGCTAGCTACTTGGAAAGCTTTTGTGGACAATATTCAGTCAGTTAGGCTATCCACTTTGGTGGATTCATCCTCCCTCGTCGGAATCCTCTTCTCCTGAAGTTGCTTTGTGGATGATTGTTAAGTTGGTTTTGAACTTTCAAAGCCACATATTTTACCATCCCCGCCTACCGACCGTCAATGCGGACTTTTCTGCAAGCCACTTGTGCTTTGAATAGGCAAATGCGAGGAACTTCTTGGAAAGAGGCGAAGGCATGTGAAATGACTCTATGAAAGGGAAGGTTGACAAGCTATGAAGGACACACCAAAAGCCAATCCAAAGAGATGTAAAGACTTGAAGAGGAGAGCGGTAGTGCACGCCTGAAGGCGACGGTGGGCATCGACATCCGATTGCGGGCTGCATCGGTAACGTAGAGCGAAAGCGTACGGTGGGCATCGACATCCGTTGTGGCCGGGATAATGTCGCGGGAGGCACAGGGGCCCCCATGCACCATCATAATTGAGGTGCTGTCGTGGTTGGCCGTAGAGGAGGAGCTCGATCCGTGCCTGCCACTCGTATTATATTAAAAAGATTGTGTTCCATGACATAATGGGAATTAAGAACCACTAGCTAGGTTAATCACCATCATTGAATTTTTTTTTCAAACAAAATATTATTTAAATAAAAAAATTATTTACTTGATGAGGCTTCCTGTACCTGGTAAGGTCGAGCCACAGTCCGACAAGCGCAACCCGACTCATCAACCGTGGCTCGCCTGGCCACTCACAACGCGGCACGCGGTCCGCTCTCGCGCACGCGCGCGGGGGAAGCGCACACATGGGAGAGCGCGCTTGGGTGTGCCCAGGGCATGCACTCCTCGGTGCGCGCACCTCTGCGCGAGCGCAGGGTGGCCGGCAGCGTGTTGCTCTGGTCGGGCGGCTTCCAGGCCGCCCGGCCTTCTCGCCTCCTCGGGCGCCCGGTTAGGGCGGCCTCACCGGCCTCCCTCCCCTATTTTTTACCTGCGTTAGGGAAACGCCACCGCCCCTAACAGGGACGGTGTCCTTTTGGCCGCCCATGCGCCATCGGCCACCCATAGTTAAGGGCGACCGGATTCCCTTCCGGGGAGGGTGGCCCCACCGGCCGCCCTCCCCTCTTTTTTCCTAAACTAGGGAGGCACCACCCCCCTAACAAGGGCGATGTTCCTTTCTTCCCAACGGGCGGCCATTTGGACGCACGTCCGTCGTCGACCGCCCCAAAAAAGGGGCGGCCATTCCTCGCCCTGGACGGGCTGCCGTGAGGGAGCCCGTCCTTATCCTTCCGCCGTCGGCCGCCCCTAAGGGGCGACTTCTTCCTCACCGGGGCGGGCGGCCGTTTCGCCGGCCATCCTCTGTGGGCACCACCAAGGGGTGGTTTCCCCTTCCCCTCGGTCGACCGGCCTCGCCCCGGTGGCCGGCCATGTCCCTTCGTTCAAACATGACTATCGCCGGCGAGTGATCTTCCCCGTCGCCACCGTCGCCAGTCGTTCATCATGTGTATTCTCCACCGTCCGATCACGCTCCTGCGATTTCCGCCATCGGTTGCTTGGGCAACCACCCGCGTAACTACCCGCATGACATCCCGTAATGGGGAAAATGCGCTGCCAAAAATAGATCGGTCTACGGTTAATATAATTATTAAATATTATACGTATAAATATGTCATGAAATCGGCCTATTAATAGCGATCATGATGGTTGCGGGCTGTGGATAACCGCGCAACCTCCATATTCACCCATGATGCCTATAAATAGGGTCCTTGATCCCCCTTTAATGCTCATTCTCTCCTTCGAAAAATCCTCCTACGTATTTTCTCTCTCCTTATGTCTTCATCTTCTTCATTTTTTTCTCCCCCTACGAAGATCTTCGAGCATCCTTTGAAGATCTCACTCGTCTTCGAAGCCTCCTTCGAAGATCTTCATCTTCTCGGTCTGGAATCTCTCTCTCCTCCATCCCTCTTCCTTGCGCAATATCGCGCGTGACTCTTCCTCGCCCGCCCTCGCGCGCACCGCCTCTTTGCGCTCCCCCGTGCGCCTTCCTTCCGTGGTCTCGCGCGCATTTCTCCCTTATGCGCTCCCGCGCGCGCCTCCTCCTTGCGTGCTCTAGAGCGCATCTCTTCCTTGCGCGCTCCCGCACGCTGGGCCTCCTTACACGTTCTCGCGAGCATTTCTCCCTTGCGTGCTCCCGCACGCGCCGCCCCCTTGCGCGCTCTTGCGCATATTTCTCCTTGCATGCTGACGCACGCATCTCTCTTTTGCGCGCTCCCGCGCGCACCTCCTCCTTGCACGCTCTCCCACTCGTCGCTTTCTTGCACGCTCTCGCACACGCCTCTCCCTTGCACGTTCTTGTGTGCGTCTCTCCCCTGCGCGCTCCCGCGTGCTCTTGCGCACATCGCTCCCTTACGCAGACCTCTTCCCCCCCCCCCCCCCCCGCGCTCTACGCACTCTCCTCAGACAAGCGCCCTGTGCGCTCTCCTTCTGCAAGCGCCCAACGCTCTCTCTCTCTACCCGCAACTGCCCAGCGCGCTCTCCTCCAGCAAGCACCCATTGCGCTCTTTGCCAACCAGCTCCCCACACGCTCTAGAGCAAGCATTCCATTTATCGATAAGACAACTGAACCACGCTTCTTCAAAAGACAATCAGAGACAGGAAGCAGAGGATAAGATGCACTGAGTGCGTCTTTGAGCTTCAATCCACCAGACATCAGAATGAGTACAACAAGCTGCTCCCGCCTCCAAGAATTATTAGAAGACTCCAGAATATAACGAGCGCATCGCTCCCCGCAGCACACGAAGAAATAATTAACCCAGTGAGCGGTGGCATGTCACCCTCCAGGTTCTCTCTCCCTCTCCCTAATAATTGTAACGAGAGACGGCCTGTCGCTCTCGAGTTTTTGGAAAATCCCTGTAACAACACTCAGATCTACTGGATGTTTGGTCGGCACAGATCCGATCACGTCATTTTTCACTCAATTGACAGGTTTTCCACGTAAAAAATTGTCTTATCAGTTTTTCATTCTTTGTGACTGTGCGCGCGGTCGACCGCTCCATGGGCTAAGACGGTCTAAGTTAATCTGGTCCGACTGGAGCATCGAATTTGGCCGCAACATTACTAAAATAATATTTTAATAAAAATATAAATTAATAATTTAATAGAGATGTTGAGATTTGAAGCTAAGATGAAGAATATTCTACAAAATTATTTATCAACTACGCTAAATAATTCTACAAAAATGTTGTCGCGAGTCACCTGGTTTTTCTCTGGTCTGGAGGAACGAACCGCCTTTAGCTTGGAGTTGGACCGGGTGCATAAACAGTCAATGAAAAACAGCAACAAAAGACAGGAGACTTTTTTGACGTGGAAAACTTAGAAAGAGTGAAAAAGCACATGGTCGAATCTGTGTCGGCCCAAAATTCACTATTTTGTTGAGTTTACAAGAGTTTGATTTTCCTCAAATGATAACAGATCACCTCTCCGTTACAAAGCCTTGGGTACATGAACAACAGAAAATAAACTAAGTTTATGATGCTCTAACGAGAGCGTCCAATGAAGTGCTCCGCTGTGGCGGGAAAATTGGTCAAGTCCTAGCATTGAGCACTAAACGGCCTAAAGAGGGAGCGGAGCAAAATTCGAGCGAAGGAACGATCTAAGTCCTACGTCATCTCGGAAAAACTCAGAGCTCTATCTAGCCTCTGGAGTTGCGTGTTTTCAAATGAAGGTCTGAGAGACTTTTTATAGTTTTCTGGAGAGATACGGTGATAATTGCGCCTGAGTGAATTTTGAGGAGGCGAATTGCTTCGTTCCGTTTCGGTCACCTGGATCGCCAACTTTCATGAAATGACCAAAGTGCCCCATGGGTAGTCCGGGCTGCCCGGGCAGGTTGCCCAATGGCGGCGGCGAGGCCTACATGCGCGCTTGGTCATGTTTTCCTTTCAAGGTGGTTTCGGGCCATTGGAGCGCGCGTGTGCAGCTCGTTTGGCTGGGTCTTGTGGCTTGAATATTCTTGATCGCAATCCTATCGATTTGACTTAGAAAATTTCAGGGAATCTCATTAAATATAATAATGTTTTAAATAATGATAGTGCAATGTATATATAAAATATTATTAGTAGTGTTACGGCCTCAAATTGTGTACGAGTAATCATGCGATCAAAATAATGTGCTGTCACGGTCGCGCACGAGACTCCCCATACACTGGCTTCCACACACGCTTATACTCTCAATATCCTGTCGCAATATAGGACGGAACGAGGATTGTAAAAATAGAAATAATTAACAGATTAAATATTTGAAATTAGTTCATTCTTTTTTTAGGCAAAAGTTAAAATAGTCAAAATTTAAATGGAAAAACTAAATATTAATTAATCATGCATACTTTTTTATAATAAATTTTCTGCTCGGCTTTTGCATAATAATAATAATAATAATAATAATAATAATGCATACAGGAATAACTAATGGCGATTCTTTTTGGTTTATTTGAAATCTAAAAACGGTATCTCCCATTTAAATTTTTTTAAATAAATAAGGATATTTTCTCTCTCTCTCTCTCTCTAACAAAACACCGCTCTCTCTCTCTCTCTAGAAAAACCATCAATTTTCTCATCCAGACCTTAAATTCCGCGCTCTCTCTCTCGTCTACAGAGAGTCTCTCAAAGCTCCCCTCTCTCTCTCTATCGGCACTCATCTTTCTCTCTCTTTCTCTCTCACTTGCCCATTCGCTACCTCTCTACGCTCATTTCTCTCTCCCTCTCTACATGCATCGACCCTCATCGATCTCTCTCTCTCTCTCAGCATTCACCCGTCTCTGATCTCCCTTTCTCTCTCTCTCACGCTCGGCACTCATCTCTCTCTCTCTCTCGCTTACCCGTCCGCTCTTAATTTCTCACCATCTCTCTCTCTATATTGGCACTCATCGTTGTCTCTCTCTGGACTCACCCGTCTCTCTCTCTCTATCCCAAACTCATTCTTCCGCTATCTCTCGTTCTCTCTCTCTCTCTCTACCCCAGCCGGCCTTCACTTCCTTTTCTATCACCGACTTCTTCCGCAAGAGAGAGACTCTGATCCAATTAAGTCTCTGTTTGACAATCCAGCCCGGTGGCACGCCGGGGAGGAGAGAAGAAACGGCCTGCGTGAACGGTGAAACGTTGCTCGCCCGGCCAGCGACAAAACGCCGGGCTCGCACCCTTTCGCGCCGGCCGTTTTCAAAGGTCGCGCGCGAGCACGGCGGATTTGTCAAACAGAGCCTAAGGCAGCAGTAACATTAATGGCGAAAGAGGAACCTGTAATTATTCAGTGCTACAGAAGAAGAAGAAGAAATTTCAAAGCTGATTCATTAAGCTGCAGGTTGGAGAATATTAATCACAGAAGCAACAACAACATATCAAAAACCTTAAATAATAATGAAGCGCTTTGGACGCTGGACCAGCCGCAGCCCAAGCCATACATTCAGTACGGCCGCAACAACACCAAGAAAAGAAAATTCTTCAATAATAATAATATTATTATTATTATTGAAGCACCGACATTGATGAACAACAAGCTGTTAGACCAGCCCGACCACATTCGTCAAACCAAGAAGAAGCCTGCAAAAACATCCACACGCATGGTAATTAATTTCGACTCTTTTTTTACCATGAAATCTTAACTCTACTACTCATTGTTATTAGTACCGCAGTTTTGGATATTCGCACCGTAATTTTTTTTCTAGTTTTTTGAGTCTTTTGGAAATACTTCTTGTAAATGCATTTTTAGGAAATGTGTTCAACACGAAAGTTGTAGATCTCGTTTTGTGTTGAACACTTTTCCTAAAAATGCACGTACAAGGCGTGCTTTGGAAATACGCCCAGATTTTGCGCCTTTTAGAAATACGCTTTGTACATGTATTTTTAGGAAAAGTGTTCAACACGAAAGTTGTGTGTTGAACACTTTTTCTAAAAATGCATGTACAAGACGTACTTTGGAAGTACGCTCAAGTTTCGCGCCTTTTAGAAATACGTCTTGTACATGCATTTTTAGGAAAAATGAGATCTACAATTTTTGTGTAGAACACTTTTCCTAATAATGCATGTACAAGACGTATTTTCAAAAGACATGAAAAATTAGGAAAAAATGCGGCACGACTAGCCAAAACTGTGGTGCTAATAACAATGATCTCACCATGTTTATTTTTTAATACCCTAATTATTTAATTATATAATTATGATAGATGTTAGTGAACTAGGGGTACAAATAAGGGCTGTCGTGCCCAGGGCTCTTGGCCTAGTCTTTTTTGCAGCCGAGCCCAAATCAAATCGGGCCCAGGCCCTTACAAAGTTAGGGGCCCTGCTGAGCCCACACATCCGGGCCCAAGGAGGCCCAATGTCAATGGCTAACTACTGTTTATATGTTGGGGCCTTGGGCACATGATATTAGAAATACTAGAATTAGTGTTATCCGCACTACAGTTTTGGTTATCCGCACTTTTTTTTTCCTAATTTTTCGCGCCTTTTAGAAATACGTCTTGTACATGCATTTTTACGAAAAGTGTTCAACACCAAAGTTGTAGATCTCATCGAGATCTACAACTTTCGTGTTAAACACTTTTCCTGAAAATGCATGTACAAGACGTATTTCTAAAAGCCGCGAAATCTGAGTGTATTTCCAAAGTACGTCTTGTACATGCATTTTCAGGAAAAGTGTTCAACACGAAAGTTGTAGATCTCGATGAGATCTACAACTTTGATGTTGAACACTTTTCCTGAAAATGCATGTACAAAACGTATTTCCAAAAGGCACGAAAAATTAGGAAAAAAATATTTGCGAATAACCAAAACTGCAGTGCGGATAACAATTATGTTGGGTTTCCATATATCTATTAGTTTAAATGCTTAATTCTATGTGTTTGTTTTACATGTGTTTTGAATGCTTAATTCCGTGTTAGTTTGTTTGAGATTATTATGATTCATTATTTACCACAAAATAATTGAATCAAAAGAATCTTCGTACATTAATGTCTTGTGGGCCGGGATACACTTACATGTGATGATCTTATGATTTTTTTCACAATGACTAAGGCTCCGTTTGGAGGGACTTATTTTCACCGGTCAAATGGTTACGACCAGCATGAACCGGACCTTAATTACGGTCTGATTCATGCGATCGTAACCGCTTGACGGGTGAAAATAAGTCCCCCCAAACGGAATCTCGTACATTGGTGAATGCATCATCTCATTATTAAAGCGGGCCTTGGGCCTAGGCCGGGCTGGGACTAATCGGGCCAAGGCCTAATCGGACTCAGACCCATGCAGACCCGGGCTAAATAATTTGCACCTCTCAGCTATTTCTTTTACAATATTAGCACCATTTTTAACTTATTGTGGTCATTAATTAGTGGCTTAATTGTCTATCATTTAATTATCATTTCTACCTTGAAGTTCCTGCAAGCACTGTAATCCATTGATTAATTGCTAGTGTTCTCTTATTTACACTTAATTCCATCCCAAGTTTAATCATTTAGTTTTGACTAGTCCTACTGCATAATTAATTTATACATTTATCTTTTGAGACAAATTAATAAATTAACAAAGCCAATAAAATTACATATACCCAACAACTGTGTAAGTATTTGGATCTTCTTATAATATCAACCCGTCAGTCAAAATTCTAGCCATCAAAAACATTAAAGAGTGTTGTTTTTAATGGCAATGGCCTATGATTAAGGCTCATTTGGGGGGACTTATTTAATTTTCACGGGTCAAGCGGTTACGACCGCATGAACCAACCTTAATTACGGTCCGATTCATGTGATTGTAATCGCTTGACCGGTGAAATAAGTCCCCGTTTGGCACGGTGGTGACGATCATGAACATGCGAGGGTTAAATTATCATTCGTTAACGTCCACCTAAGGAAATTCATCCGGTTGTATATTCAAACGGATGAAGTTTGTTAGGTGATCCTTAACGAATGACGATTTAACCCAAGCGTTCATGGCTGCCGCCACTGTGCCAAACGGAGACGAAGACTCTTTTTGCGGCGGCGTTTTTGCTCTCAGGAAGAATGCCCCAATCATAGAATGAATGTTCGGCATGACAATGGTCATGACTGCGGCCAATTAAGAAAAAACTTGTTTTCAACATAAAAGAAGATAAATTCTTTAGGTGATGTCGAACGGTCACCAACGACGGTTCATAACCACAGAGTTCACAACCGGCCGGTCCGCCCCCGACCGAGCCTAAACAACCATCACATTTTATCTCCAGGAAAAAAATTTGTCAAATATTCACAATTATTTTAATGGCAATCACTAATAATTGTTCATCATAAACAGCATTTATTATAATTTATTAACTTGAGCATACTTTTGAGACACATTTTGTGTTTTATACATGACTATATATTCTTATTAATCTGCAATTCCGAATTCCGATGCATTTAATTTTAGCCTTTCGTTACTCTCTTTGCTTTTCAATCAATTTTTGTATTGCAATTCATCTTTAACATTTGCATAATTTTAGCAGAATTTTATGCTCGAAATTACAACCCAAAAGCTGAAAGAATCCGAAGAGAGAGTCTCAATGCTACTCGAACAACAAAAGGTTTAATAAATTTAAGTTTCAACGCGCGTCACATATTTTAATTTATAGTTATTTTAATTATTAATTTATATTGTTTTTTAAAAAATTAATAGATTGATAGGGATAATTTCATGAAACGGATGCTGGAACTTGAAATGTCAACTAAAAAAAAGGTGGAAGAAATGCAAACTATGTTGGATGACAAACTTGAAGAACAGCAATACCTCGAGTCCATTAATTCAAGCCTCACAGTCAAACATTTTGAGAGCAATTCAGAGCTCCAAAATGCCCGGAGACAACTTTTGAAGGTAATATTAACTATTTTATTTCATTTTTTATGCTTTTTTTGTAATCTAATTAATTAGATGCCAACCTTAGGGATTGAATGACAAGTTGGGTGCTCGGACGAAAATTGGAATAAGGAGGATGGGAGCTATAGATGTGAAGGCTTTTCAATCTGTATGCAGGGAAAGGTATTCAAATGACGATGCTGACATTAAAGCCGCAATGTTGTGCTCGGAATGGGAAAAGCATTTGCGAAACCCCAATTGGCATCCCTTTAAAGTTGTTAAGGTCAATGATAAAGAAGTGGTATGTGCATCTTATAATATTATTTCATACTTTTCTTTTTTTTGTCATCTGACACTTTGCAAACAACTATTTATTTGCAAAAATAAAAAATCAATATCAGTGGTGATTTTTAATCTTTTATGATATATTATTGTAACTGTTTTAAAATTACATTATGTATTGTGCAGGAAATATTGAGACAAGATGATGAGAAATTAGTCTTTTTAAAGGAGGAATGGGGTGAGGTTATCTACAAAACAGTGACGAACGCATTGTTGGAGTTGAACGAATACAACTCTAGTGGAAGGTATGTTGTTCCAGAGCTTTGGAATTTCAAGGAAGACAAAAAAGCTTCGTTGAGTGAGGTCATAGACTATCTGCTTCAGAAATGGAGAACAAGCAAGTGGAGACGAACATAGTTGCAATGCACATAGTAAGGAATTATGACTTGTTATTTGGTTTCTTAAGAAGTTGTAATGCATAAAACTTTTTTTTGGACTTACGTATGTATTATGTAATATTCTTCTCGAAAACTATACATATATTAATATCATTGGATATTTTGATTCAGGTGGTGGCCAACAGATGGAAGGGGGTTAGCATAAGGAGAACATATATAGTGGACTCGACTGTATGTAATAATGACTTTCTTTGATGTGTTTCCAATGGTATATGAACTACAGAGTTGTGATCATCTTTGTTATTACGGAATCTGCAGTTGTGCATAATTAAAAAAAAGCATTTATTATTTTGAGGCCTTTGTTAATTTAGCTTCATTTTTTATTATTAATTTTATTTTATTTAATAGAATTTTTCTCTACATTTTCTACTTTGGAGATAATTTGTTGGGTTACTCAATTTTGTATATACTAAATGTCCTCCCAAAAATGGCATTTGAAGTTGGGAGGGTCAAAATTATGGTACTTTTTTTACCATGTCTTCGGTTTGCAATAGGGGAGATAATTATGTACGTGCAACGCATATAAAAGATCTTAAGGGACTGCATTTTTAGTGTGAAATACAGCTGCAAGTAAAATACAGTTGCAAATCGACTGTATTTTCAGTGTAAAATACAATTGCAAAATACAGTTCATTTTTTACAAATGTATTTTCAACTCAAAATATATACAAATGACTACTTAAAATGATCATAAAAATGCAATAATTTATATTCTATGTTTTGTTTTTTGAAAATTAAAATATAAATGGAAAAAATCGAATTTATGCAAGGTTCTCCATATACGCTTACCGTATAAACAAATTAGTCTTGCAATAGAGGATTTTTTATACACTCATGAGTATGTAGTGAAACCTCTGACACACCATCAATCTTTAGTATACAAGCAATAAAGATAGTCGGTTAACTTTCTAATTGTCTTGTATGTGGTTGTTTCTTCACTGAGCTAGTAAACTTTGACCCGCTACCCAGGCATAACGAACCATTTCTGCAAAGAGATTTTTGGCACACCAATGCTCGAAGAGTTCTACAAAATAGTATTAGGATTCTGTCAATTTGAGTCCCAATGAATAGTATTGAAGGGGTTCCCCCAAAAAATTCACTACTAGAAAAATGGCTTTTAGCCACAGTTTCTTTTGCCACGGGGAAAAATCGTGGCTAATAGTGAGTATTAGCCACGGTTTTATTCTGTGGTTAATACTGGACTTTTAGCCACGGTTTGCCTGAACCGTGGCTAAAAGTCCAGTATTAGCCACGGTTTGCCTGAACCGTGGCAAAAGGTCGTGGCATTGTTTAGTCCCACACCGTCAAAACAAAATGACATTTTTGGGTTTATAAGAAATTTATTTCAATTAGCCTTTGAAATAAATATGGCGGTGGCGGTGGCCGGGCGGCGGCGGCGGCCGGGCGGCGGCGGCCGGGCGGCGGCGGCGGCGGCCGGGCGGCGGCGGCGGCGGCCGGGCGGCCGGGCGGCGGCGGCGGCCGGGCGGCGGCGGCGGCCGGGCGGCGGCGGCGGCGGCGGCCTGAATTTTTTATGTTATGAGTGGCCTTTTAACCACGCCAATTAAACCGTGGCTAAAAGTCCACTATTAGCCACGGCAATGAACCGTGGCTAAAAGTCCAGTATTAGCCACGATTTTGGACTTTTAGCCACGGTTTGGACTTTTAGCCACGCTCGTATTGCCCACGCCCATTTTCCGTGGGCAGACCGTGGCTAAAAGTCTTTAGCCACGGTTTTGGACTTTTAGCCACGGCAATCTGCCGTGGCTAAAAGTCAGTTTTCTAGTAGTGATTTCGGGCCAAATCGGAAAGACTTGGACCGAGGATACGTGGGGAAAACCAACCCGACCGGACAAGTTGCACGCAAAAAGCCGCGCTCCCCCAAGGCTCGAAAACATCTGAGAACAGAGCAAAGCATAACACGCACCCACGCAAACAGTACATGCGCGCAAGCAAAGCCCCCACGCACGGGCGCGCGCTGTAAGACCCCCTCTCCCAATCTTAGCTCGGGTCGGAGACAGGCCTTACTGCCCAAGACATCCACGCAGTGCTCCCTAAGAGGCAACAATCCACTTTACCAAGCACTAGTTGGTCGCCTTGTTTGACTTGAATCACAACATTCACATCACATCACAGATTTGCAGAAACAATAACAGAATGCCACAATATATATATATATTTTATATTTATATTTATATTTATATACATATATATGTCAGAATAAGCAAAGGTCATAGTCACTGTTTATACAACAAGCCCGTAGGCTGGAACCGACAACTACTACTAACACTATCTCACTCGCAAGTCTGTACTATAAGAACTCACGTCTTGGAAGTCTGGAGACGACAGGGATGCCTCTGCTCAAGTAGTCCTATCAGCTGGCACATCAGGCTGCGGCAGCTGGACATCATGGTGCTACGTCTCATGTGAATGGTTATTAAAATAATCATTAGTGTTGTTTTTAATGGCACAACCTATGAGAAGAGTCTAACTTATTTTAACTGTAGCGGTCAAATGAACACATTAAGGTCGCCTCCCTGAGGAGAAAATAAGTCCAAACGGAGCCTAAGACTCTGTTTGGCTGGTGACGAGCACACACAGTCAAATAAAAGTAAATAGTCAAAATATGAGAGGGTTAATACTGCATTTCATATGTAAAGACTATGAGCAAATCTGTATAAGAATATGCATCATACTATAATTTGAAATAGTAGCAGCTTAATTGTCAGTTATATAACAACCGCTCCACTAACTATCAATATGACAGGTGCTCACAACCCGTTATTCACACTGCAGGTATCCAAACCTACCAAAATTTTACAGGTGTTCAAAACCCGCGCACACATCCTATGTCGACATAGTATGGACTGTTTCTCTTCAAGCAAGGTCGCAAGTCCCGCGGGCCTCATCGATGTGGTCGTCGGTGATAGTGGTCAGTCCTGCCACTTCTGGGGGTGGTCGTACCGCACTTTGGAAATACCCAGACCCCTTTTAACGTACAACAGGAAAAGTGTTTAACTCGTGTACTCCTGGATGTCTACAACTTTGAGTGACTTTTGGCGATTCTGAATTTAGGCCGACCAGTGGAGGAAATCCAACGGGGAGAGAAATAACGGTCAGTCACCCGCGGTACGCATCTCCCTGTTGTCATGAGTCGTCGACTTTCCCGTACCGACACGAATGGTCCGTATAAAGCTAACATGTTTTTAAAAAAATTAATAGATCGGATTTGCGACGGCCTGCCCTACCATGCTAAAAAAAATAATTCAGTCAAGCAGCCTTTGGCTCAACTCTTAGCAAGGAGCATGAGAGCACTTTATTTGGGGCTAATTCTGGAGAAAAACTCAACTCTTATTATCGCCGACTAAGGCTCAACCCAATATACTCAACTACTCAGTCAAAGTAGAACCCGTGCCTAAAATGCTAAAATAGTAAATTGCAGGTAATATAAGTGTGGTAATAAAAGTTGCTGAGAATATAAGTTGTATAATTGAAATGCTGAATTGAAATATGACAAGTACGAAACTGAAATGCGTTGAACAAAAAAAAATGAAAGTAAGTTCTGAAAGGAACTGGACCAGTACAATATTAGATTAGTACTTAAAAGAAATGAACTGAATTGAATGAAATAAGTAAGATCAGTTCGAGAATAGAGTACTAAAAAGGAAGTACTGAATTGAAATAAATGAAGGAACTGGACCAATGCAAAACTGGAATAAATAAATAAGAAGAAATTAGTAGTTCAATCACTCCAATCAGGAGGCAAGTTCAGTTCAATCTCCGTTATCAGGAGTCAAGTTCGGTTCCATCTCTGTTCTCAGGAGGCAAGTTCAGTTCTATCTCCTTTCTCAGGAAGCATTTGAGTTGGGAGGGTCAAAATTATGTTTTTTTTACATCTTCGTTTATAGGAGTCAAGTTCAGTTCCATTTCTGTTTTTAAAAAGCTTCTTTAGAGTTGCATCATTATTAGGATCCGATAATAATTTAATTGCATCTTTCAATCATGGCTTAATCGGATTGGGGAAGCTTATTATGGGTTGCGTCTTTATTAATCATTCGAGAATAATTATCGACTTAATTGCTCGCGTCAGATCAAATTCGAGGATCTTTTTAGAGAGCGCGTTTTTCCTCGAAATTCAACCTCGAAGATCATTTCCAAACGTGAGGGAAATTCTTCGCCAGAGACGAGATTGAGTATTTCACCTTCGAGGAGTAAAATTATTAGGATTCCAATTTGAGTCAAAAATATCCGAGAGTTATTTTAAAAACGGGACGCTCACTAAATTTACAAAAAAAAAACATCCTCGAAACACTCTGAGCAAAGCCCCCACGCACGGGCGCGCGCTTGATATCTCGCCTCGACAAATCTCGAGGCAACAATCTATCATTCTTTTTGAACTCAAAATTCAATTAAAAATACAATCCACAATATATATATATATATATATTTTATATTTATATTTATATTTATATACATATATATGTGTAAGCTCATTCTCTTTTTTCGAAAGATTTAAACGCATCGATTTTAAATCGCGAATTTAGGCTCCGAGAATTTAGAAAATCTCCAATTTACACCCCCAAAGTCCTCAAATTTTAATATAATATTAAAGAGAGCCTAAAATGAGCCTTTTTTTGCTTATAAATTAGTCAAATAATTCTTATTTAGGCTTTTTAAATAACAAATTAATTCATAAAATACCCAAAAATTTTGTGGAGATTACCCTCATCAAGGGAAATAATTTTTTTGTTCAAACTTTTTCCTATGAGCCTAGATTTCTCAAAACATTTCCATGTTTTCTGATATCAAAATTGGTCAGCTAATAGCAATTTTTAATAAAAAATTGCGACTGAGATGAAGTCAAACAGCGGGAATTACCCTTCTGTCCCCACAGCAGATCTGGAGCTGAACCGTTGTGGGGGGCGCTGATGCTGGGGGGGGAGAATTCAGATAATTATGGCCGTATGATCTCATCGTGAAGATCGGACGGCAACTGCTGCTCCCTGGTAGTGGAGAAGGTGACAGCCTCTGCCACCGCCGGCCAGCAGCTGCCAGCCGTCGGCTCCTCCCATGGTTGATTCGTCGGGGGCCGGCGAACCTCTGTGCGGTGGTCTGACGGCCCAGTGTCGTCGACCACCGCCAGATTTCTTCATCCCGAGAGCAGGGTAGCGCGAATGCTCTGCTCATGGCGATGTCATGCCGCCCCGCCTCTCTGATGACTCTCCAGCCACGTAACCACCCCCGGCCGACACGTCGTGGGTTGGCCTTCTCTCCAGCGGTGGTCTGGAGGCATGGCTGCGCCGGCCGCTACCATAGAGAATAAAATAGAGAAAACATCATCTCTCGGGTGTCGCCGGAGCGGCGAATTCTGGCGGCTTCACGACCCTCCACCACTGAGGATTAACCCCTCGGTGGTGTAGCACCGTCCCAGTGTCACCACCGGCGTTAGGTAAGGTCTGCATCAAGCGGCCACCACCCAAATTGGAGCTTGGCTCGGGTGGCATCGGCGGCGCTCCGGCCGCCGGGAGGTGCATGCAGCATGTTGGGGAGATGAGGAAGGGGGAGGGGAGAAGTATCCACCTGGAGTTGGTGAGCTCTAAAGGGTCCTGGCTGGTTTGCCATTAAAGGTGGCAGAGGTGGCAATTTCGGGTGTGGTTGTTTCTGGCCATGGTAGCTCCGACAAGGGGGGCTCACTAGAGTTGTTTGAGGTTAAGCAGAGGGGGCGACGGTCTATAAATAGGCTGAGAGGAGGGCTTCTCTTCCTCCCCGATGTGGGACTAACTCCATGGAGGAGAAATTCTCCTCCCCTCCCTTATAGCTGTGTTGGACACTTGGCAACCATCAAGTGTGGAGGTACAAGCCATATGACTGCCATCCAAAGGAGGGTAGAGACTTGGGCCTTGGTGGGCTTGAAAAGAGAAAGAATGGCCTTTTCGGGCCTTTTCTAAAGCCCAATACCATGGTATTTTGCTGATTTCAGTGGCCCAAAGGGGTGAAGGGGTAAGGCACAAGTAGATAGGTAATGAGGAATTGGAACCCCATTTGGAAAAATTGAGGGTTTGACCAAAGTCAACCCTGTGGTGGGTACCCATGTTGAACAAAGACAAAGTAGGTCTAGTTATTGGGGGTCGGGTCAAAGCTGGGGTTTCGTGCCATAATTGGCATGCGCACGCTTTCGATGCACGATAATGCTCGGTTTGACCACAGATTACCACTCGTCATCGAAATTGATCGGAGCGAATTCCGTTGACTTTGTATTGACCATACGAATCTAATGTCACTGACTATGGTCAAATTAGAGTTTGTTTGATAAATATCCAAAATTTGTGCGTCGCAGCACACTAAAATGATCAAAATAGTCAAATTCGTCATTTGACTTCGTATTGCAATGCGACAAGTTTCAATGCAATCGTATTGACTTTACAAAGTCATAGAAATTGACAGAACTCAGATCGGAATTTCCTAACTCGATATATAAAAAACTTGTATTCACGACTTTCTATGAGAAACGAGTTTCAACGCACTTGTATTAACTATACAAGGCCACAAGAACTAACAGAACTAAAATCGGAGTTTTTTAGCTCAAAATCCTTGACTAGGGTTACCTCCTACCTCGTTATGGGTCTTAGGTAGAGGTTCGGATCACTTTTATTGGGCTCACTAGGGTTCTAGTGACCCAATAAAAGTCGGGATATTACACGCGCGACCCCCACGTGCGAGCGCGCGCGGCCTGCCCGCGCCATTCGTCAGCACAAATTTTACCCCAGCACAAATACCAACATATCCCTCCAGAAAACTATAAATAGGTCACAAGTTTTCATTTGAGAGCAAGCAACTTCAGAGGCTAGAAAGTGCTCTGAGGTTTTCCAATGAGGTAGTGGACTTAGGTCGATCCTTTGCTTAGGAATTTGATTTGCTCTCCTTCTAGCGCAAAGGTTTCATCAGTCTTATAAGGCACGACGTTCGTCTCCGCGAGAGAGCTCCTCCAAGGCTCCGCTTCAGCGGGAGAGCTATCATCGAGGCTCTGTTTGGCGCAGCTCTGGCGGCTTGAAAATCTCTATTCCAGCCGCCAGAGCTGCTTTATATGTGTTTGGGACAGCTCCTTATGAAGAGCTTTTCAAAAATCTGGAGCTATTTTGCAGCTTTTCAGAAATCTCCCCCCCCCCCCCGCTACAGCTCCCGTAAAATAGCTTTCTCTCTCACAGGTTTTGGAAATCTAAGGTTTCTTCAGTTGGAACATGCTCAGAGGCCGGACGGCCTTCCTCCGGTGATTCTGAGCTCCGGACGGCCTTCCTCCTGCGATTCTGAACCCCCGACGTCCTTCCTCCGGCGATTCCGAGCGCACTTCTGCACAGAACACCCAAACACTCTGCAGCTTTTCAAAACTGCTCCCCAGAGATCTATTTTAAAACAGTTCTATCCGGACAGCAGCTGTTTAATCCTCCAGAGCTGTCCCAAACAAAGCCTTAGAGATTTCTCCCAGCCAGAACACTTACATCAGGTTCCGTGGACTTAGCAATTTTCCTGACCGGAGCGCTTTCATCAAGACTCCAAGGGTTTAGCTTTTTTTCATCATTTTCACAATTTGTACGTACAACGGAGAGATGGTCTGTCACCCGAGGAAATAATGAATTTTGGCTCGACACAAATCCAATCATGTGCTTTTTCACCCTTTCCTCGTTTTCCACGTTAAAAAACATTTTGTCGTTTGTTGCTATTTTTTTACTGTTTGCACTCCAGATCCGACTCCGAGCTAAGGCGGTCTGATTCTCCAAACCGAGGAAAATCGGGTGACCCGCAACAGTTTATCGTCATCTGTGGGAAGGTGTTCTCAAAAGCTCTAAACAATTTCAAGATCACAATACCAGTTGCGATGATGAAAGGAAGCGCACACTCCATCGGAAAAGAGTCTAGTGATCAAGCATTCAATGACTCGCTCATTAACTCCATGTCACTTCTCAAGGAGATTGTTATCACACCAGCTTAATCAATAAAAGAGCAGATACGCCAGATGGAGGAACGTCAAGCTCAAACGCTCAACCTACTAATGAACTCAGAGACTCCTAAGCCCTTAGGGGCACTTCCCACGCCCGCAAGTCGGGGATCACTCCCTTCAAACCACCACTCGTTCGGCGAAGTCGCTCGCACCGTGTGCTATTTTTCTTTGACTGTTTGCGCTCCCGGTCCGACTCCGACCTAAGGCGGTCCGATTCTCCAGATCGACCGGGGAAAAACTGGGTGACTCGCAACAAGTATCTATTTCACTATCTAATCTGAAGGGTTTGCTAATACAATATTTTATATTTTTCTTTTAATCAAAAAATTACGCACCTTTAGATAAAATGGGAATAATTTCTCACCATAAATTGGACCGCCATTTGAAGCCCCCAAATGGAGAGGATTCCAATCCAATTTGTGTTTTTTGCTCCTTTTGGGGTTTTTCGACGTAAAAATCTGCTTGTCAGCGATTACTAATTTTCTGTGACTGTTTGCGTGCTCGATTTGCTCACAATCTAGCTAAGATGATTTGTTTTCAACCGATTCATGAGCAACTCAAGTGACCTGCAACAGGACCCAAGTTAGTTTTTCAAAGTAAGTTGTTGTGGATATACGAGTAGAATGAAAAACTAAACAAAAAATCACAGAAGATGCAGATTTACGTGGTGTAACGACCCATAGCCCGCCATAATAAACAGTAATATCATAATTACATTTCATGAAGTATTTAACATCATTTTAATCATGATTCACAATGAGTACGGACATATGTACAAGCCCACACAAGCATTTTTACATAAACCTATTTCAGCAGTTCTACATAATTATACAATAATATGAACGACATAAGTTCCCATCATTTATTCATATACATTTTAACAAAAGGATAAATCACTATATACTAAAGTGCACGCCAACAAAAGAAACCACATGTTTTCATATACTCCAATCTCATCGCTAGCGCTGATTAGCTTGTGATTTTCCTGTATTTAACATGTTAGAAAAATTCAATCGTTAGTCTTTTATAAAGACTAAGCGAACACTTATGATAATGCTAAGGGTATTTGTACAATATCAGTATTTGTATAAATTTTTAAGTCTTTGGGCCCAACCCCTTAGGAGCTTCAATGTCCAAATCAGTATGTTCAACACGTGTCTATGACTTTTGGCCGACTGATTTGGCATCCATCAACATCATTTCTATACTTTCAATTTCTGGCATACCCTTATCATTATCATGTGTCTACGCATTTATGTTAATTTGTACACGTACATAGGAATGTTTATTTAGTGATTTATTCTCCTCAGAATTTCATTTGCCTATTTGCCTTTGTTAAGATCATACATAATAGCGACAAGCATTATCAGTGATCAAAACTTCATAGTGCCACATATTATTTCCATTTTCAAGGAAATAACAAAAACTAAAAAGATAAATCTCACTATTACTTTTTCCTTTCCAGTGTCATGCCCAACGTCATCGCCATGTCTGCTTTGAGATGTCATCCTTCGCGATATCTGTTTAGGAATCGTATCATTAAGGGTCATTATTATCGAGGTTACATCACATTATAGCTATGACGTTGACCTCTAGGGTCATAACTTTTTAGGAGTTGTTTCTAAGGAAGGAAAAAACGTGCAATGTGAGACTTCAAGTGAAACATCACTCATTGATACTCATTGATATTTGCATCTAGAACTCACATTACCCTTCATACTATGACTTCTTAAATTCCCAATGAAAACTAGAGCACAATAATAAACTGTAACTGGGCCAAAGTAGATAAATCTCATATGCAGCGGCCAAAAAGAAGGTCAGCATGCAGCGACCAACTCAAAACCCTCATTAACTTCACAATCATACCCATCCAACACAATAAGAAAAGAGTAGCAGCCAATTTTACGCAACAGGTGGTTCCCTCAAAATAGGAACACAAACTTCCAGTTACAAAATATACAAAAGTACCGGCTAACAACACTAAAAGAAACTTAAGAAATCGACAACTGCTGCTTAAATCAAGCCAAACGCAACAAGAAAAGAACCCCCAAAACCTATACTACAACCAAATAAAACCCCCAGCTCCAAGAAATACAAAAAGTGTTGGTCAAATGAACTAGACCTGGAAGAAAAACAATAACCGACCAGATAATCTAAACTCCTGCAACTACAGGCATGAAAGATAAGAGCCAACACTTTGTATACAGACCACAAGACTCCCTAATCCCATAGAAAAAAAAAACCAGGAATAATAACCAGTGAAGAAAGGGCTTATAGTGAATCAATAAGAAAGGAACCAGATCATCGATTCAGCACAAACAACACGCCTCGACGAAGCCCAGTCCAGGCAAAAACCGATCCCAGCAGTAGCTCAAGGATCCCACTTGTTATTGGAGAAACCAAGATAAGAGCAAGGTAGAGAAGGAGATCGGCTCCATGAGCCCTAGCCGTGATAAAACCGAAGATAAGAGCAAGAGTTAGTCGTGGCAGCAGATGAAAAGATATTTGTTTACCCCCACCGCCTCTGCTAAGTAAAGGCAAAGCTAATCCCCTGATTACATTTCATTAACCTCATTTCATAGCAATGTTACTATAGTACCTGAGTCCCAACATGACCTTTGCACCTCAAACAAAGATAAATAACTAGCCGGCTCATAACAATAACTGATCAACACTATATGAAACAAAACTTAAAATCAAGCTGACCAAACTATATCATCGCTGACTTTTTGTTTCATCATAGGGGAAAATAGTTAATACGATCGTTGTGGTTATCGAACAAAAATAAAAAGTTAATATCATTTAACAAAAATAATGATTTAATTCTTGTTATTATAGAAAGTATAAGGTAGATGGAAGTATTTTAAAGTACTATGAAAATTGAGTGTCACAATTCTTCCCTTCTTAGAAATTTTCGTCCCCGAAAATTTTTAATCATCTGGTTCTTCTAACAGTTGAGGAAATAGATCCCTCATAATGTCTTCTCGCTCCCAGATAGCTTCGTCTCGTGGATAACCTTTCCACCACACATGTACAAACTTTACATCTTGATTTCTTAATTGCTTTTGTTGCCGGCCAATGATTTGATACAGTTCTGTCGGGCTAGACAAGTCAGCATCAATTTGTACATTTTCAGTTGATATAATCGTCTCAGGATCACGTGTGTACTTCTGAAGTGCCGAAACATGAAATACATTATGTAACCTTTGCAATTCCTTTGGTAGTTCCAGGCGGTATGCTAATTCGCCAACTCGTTCAATGACGGGAAACGGTCCCACACAACGTGGACTTAATTTGCCAAGGCGCCGCAGTCGTGAAGCTCCTTTAAAGGGTTTGATTTTTAAACACACGAGATCACCAACTTGAAACTCCACGAGGTGATGTCTGGCGTTATAATACTGTTGTTGTCGATCCTGTGTTACCTTCATTCTTTGCTGGATAAGTACAATTTTATCGTGTCAGTTATCCACTTTCTCTTGATTATATAACTGTCTTTCACCATCTTCAGCCAAGCTATCCAGTTCGTAGAGGATCTATTACGAATGGTAGTGCTTGACCTCAAGGGCTCATGGGAGAAATACTTGGCGCTTGCAATTGATCCGCGAATCAGTTGATGATGACAGCGCTGGTGAAGGCCTCTTATCTAGGAGGTCTGGGAATCGAACCCCGACCTCAACAACCTGCCGCATGATGGTGACTCCATGACGGAGAGCTGGTTAGGATGTACGGGCCGCGGCCTTGATAAAGCCGTCTAGTGATGACTCTATGTAGGCCCCCTGGTGGGGCTCCAGGGTGGCAGGCAGGTGGTGATTCTTGTCCTGCATCACAATGCTTTGTTAATTGATGCAACATAACTCAAATTTTCAAGAATCTCGGATATTCGATATTCCAAGATTTCCTAATTGACTTAGATGATGTCTCACCCAAAGAATAACAATGCTAGAAATAACCTTGTGTGAAAATTACTATAACACCCCCAATACTTTTAACTAAATATAAAGGTAATGAACATGTCTGCCTCCCAGGTTATACAAGACCCAACCTCTGTCCTCTCAGTTAAACTAAGTTTCGCTTCAAACCAAATTGAATTTGCCACTCAATGCGTTGCCTGGTCGTCGGTCATGCTCAACACCCATGGACCGTGATTGGCACCATGATATGGTAAGTTCACAGTGAAGTGAACCATGGTTCCACTTCAAGTGGTTGTCTTATGCATGTGGCATAGGTTCCTCATCCAGCATATGAAGTCAAGGTTCCACATTAACAAAGCCCAAGTTAGCCTAAATTCCCAATCCCGCCCAAACAATAATGTGTCCGGTGTCTCAGATTTGTTAGACATAAAGCACGCTAACGCACAGAGGGATACTGCAGTCCAGACGCAAGACTCAAGACGCAGGCGTGCGCCTGACGAAGGCAAAGCACAACCATATTCAATTTAAATAATCAACATCAAACGAGAGTTCATCTTCTTGATAAAAATTTTCATTTATTCTACTCATTAATCATTCATTACTGTCATATATATCTCTTTAAAATAGAATCAATATGATCACTTGCATAATTTATAAGTCTCAACACTCGATTATGTTTCACAAACACTAAATAATGCACTTATGCGAGAGCTTTTTATGCTCCAAAACGCAAAAAAAAAGGCACACGAAGACGCAAACCTCTAAGTCTGATGAACTTTGAGCCTTAGACGCGTCTTTTATGCTCCAAAGGCACAAAAAGTCGCACAAAGGTGTTGCAAGGGGGGCCGGCCCATCTTGGGAAACCCGGTGAAGAAAGCCCACAGCCCGACTGCAGTCGGTGCACTCCAACGAAATCTCTTGGGGCCCACATCTTGGGGAAATCACAAGAAGGTTGTTGAGGCTCGGGCTTGATCCCGGGACCTCCTTTATCAAGCTCCTTCATGGAGTCCTGATACCCAACTGAGTTGCATTCGGGATGTGGGCTTTCTTCCCCGGGTTTCCCAAGATGGGCCGGGCCCCCTTTCAGCAGAAGGCGCAATCCTTGGTAAGTCTTGAGCCTTAGATGTGCCTTTAACAACAAAGGTCCCATACATGTATCATCAAGTCAAGATGAAATTTTTTAACTCTTGATACTCATCCCATACCTCCTTTATCAAGCTCCTTCATGGAGTCCTGATACCCAACTGAGTTGCATTCGGGATGTGGGCTTTCTTCCCCGGGTTTCCCAAGATGGGCCGGGCCCCCTTTCAGCAGAAGGCGCAATCCTTGGTGAGTCTTGAGCCTTAGATGTGCCTTTAACAACAAAGGTCCCATACATGTATCATTAAGTCAAGATGAAATTTTTTAACTCTTGATACTCATCCCATACCTCTATTCTCGTGTTTGTCATCTCTAGTATCACTGAACTGCAACCCAACCAAAATATATGTCCTTATTACTGATGAGATGTAACATTTGGAACATTCACTGATTGCATCATGCGAACAAATACATTAAAATTATTTCTGCTGTCGGACTTCTCTAAGAAGCTCTTCACTGAACACCCACAGCCTGTTCGCTAAAACTTTGTCCTTGGCTTTGAGTGAAGTGCCGGCCTGTTGGCAGTCTGCATAGTATTTTCCTGTTGCATCTTTTACTTTCGGATTTAGTGCTAGATAACAAGTTGTCGCTGCACCCTGCAGATATAGACTGTTTTAGTCATTTATCCATATATTTTTTGGAATAATTATGAAAAATTATGCTATATAACTTTACATAATTACAAGTACCTGCTCTTTATTTTCCAACATCACCCCCTGGTCGGGCCTCACTCCTAACTTTAAAAAAAACATTTAAAAATTGTTAAATCCAATTTTAATATCCCGACTCCCCCCCCCCCCCCCTCAAAATCAGAACCCTATTCCCCGGTCTCGCGCAGCGCTTCCTCACCCTTCTCCGACGCTCCTCATGACCCTCCTCACAGGCAAGCTCACCGCCGGCGGCGCTCCGTGAAGGCGAGCAGCGAATCCCCCGGATTTTTGACCTCACTCCGCGCTAGGTCTTCTTCCCTGCGAGTGAACTTTCGCGATAACTAGCGGCGTCTTCCACTCTTCCACGGCGAGTCTTCCACGACGATAACTGGTCGAGTCAACGATGTTAGAAACGCGTGTAAAAACGTAGGATCCTCCGATCCTACGTTTGTTTGACCTCAGCGAGCCACGTTCCAGCTAGTATCGTCAGCCTGTTAAGATCGTTGGGATTGCAGTGTAAGATCGTTGGGACGGTAGGATCGACCGATCTTATCGTGCCAATTGGCCCAGTGGCGGAGGGTTGGGCACCTTTTTAAAAAAAAGGAAGGAATAGACAGCGGTTTATATATAAACCGTTGTTTATACTCGAATAGACAGCGGTTAATATATAAACCGCTGTCTATTCTAGGGTTGAAAGGATAATAGACAGCAGTTTATATATAAACCGCGTCCAACGCTCGAGTATAATAATTACTAGGGCTTCTTCCCTGCCTCTTCCCTTCTCGAGCTCATCGCGCGGCTGTTCATGTCTTCTCATGCGGGCCACGCGGCTTCTTCCCGTGGTTCTTCAAGCGCTGCTTAGTGGATTTCTGTGGATCTTCAAGTGCAGCTTCTTCCCTGCCTCGAGTGGTGCTTCAAGTTAAGGTTCTACTTATACAGTTAATTGTTAAAGCTTGTACCTTGTAGTTTATTATTGTGTTAAAAATGGCTTCAAGTGGTGCTTTGAATAGTGCATCTAGGAGTAACAATGTTAATGCTCGTATGGGATCTAGAATGCAAAAGACTATTGCAGGATCTAGAAGTAATATTGGATGGAAGTATGTCATTCCATTTGAGAGAGATGTTTGGAAAATCAAATACAAATTTTGTGAGAAAGTAGTGACCAAAGGAATTTATCGTTTAAAACATCATTTGGCGAGAACCCAAAAAGATGTTGGAGCTTGTAGGGCCGTGCCAGAAGATGTTAAAAAAGAAATATAGGAGATTTTAGTTGGTTTGCAAGATAGATTACTGAAGAAAACAATCCCCCCCCCCCCCCCCCCCCCCCGTGGAAGGAGAATCAAGTGGAAGTGTGAAGAAAAAAATAGATGATGAAAACTCATTTTAGTTTTTTTACGAGAAGTGAAAAAACACAATCAACAACATTTTCAAAAAAGGGGGTGCGAGAGTAAGCTTGTAATGATATTGCTTCTTTTATCTACAACAACGCTATACCATTTAATGTGGTAAAGAGTGATAAATTCCATAAGATGTGTGAATCTATTTCAAGACATGGATTTCCTAGTTCTCCACATCACATGCCTTTCTCCCTTTCTTTGATTTTTGGCCTAGTATCTCTTCTCAGCACTCTTAATATTTCTTATTTTGCATAATTGCAGTTGCAGAAGCCACACAAAGGTGGATTTTGATTTCTGAACAGCTTTGATTTTGATTTCTTCGTTTCCTTTAGAATTCTTCATTCTAGTTGTTATGAATTCAATCAAAGAATTTCCTAGATGTTTTATAGATTCATTTATGTCGTGTTGACAATTTTGTACTCAATTGTTCTTTCTACAATTTTGATTATGTCTTATAGGGCTTCTATCAATTGAAGCGTTGGTCAATTGAAATCAACCTATTATTGTACTTTTTTGTGATAGTTCATGATATTGTTTCTTGTGGCGAAGCATATTCCTACCCTGAAAGGAAATTGCATGTATAAAGAAATTATTTTTTTACTAATTCAAGGGTGAAGATGGAAATTTCATATTTGAAATGGAAGTATGATTTTGAACTTGTGATGTAATTAATATGAACAAATTCTTGCTCTTCAAACACAGGAGGGGAATTTTATACTTAGTTGTGGATTCTACTCTTAGGAATGATACTATGGCAAAAACGAAGAAGTGTTGGTTCATGTTCGATTTTAAAAAAATTGGAATTATTATGGTTGTGATCCGTAAACAAAAGACAAATTGTGATCAGGTTTGATGATGGTCTTCTGATCCTTAAAACAAAGCCAAATTGTGATCAATTTGATGAGCAAATTGGAATTATTATGGTCTTGTGATTGATACAAACACGATTTGGCTCTGGTTTGCTGATACTATGGCAAAAATTGCGATCCGTAATTCAACGTCGATTCCGTTATTAAAATTATTATTTTTTAGAGTAATTCAGTCAAATTTGGCTCAGATTTGCTCTTTCATTACCACAATTAAACCAATGTTGTATCGTGTTTTAGGTGATTGATACCTATTTTCTATTCTTCTTTGTGCAAAAATTGTGATCCGTAATTCATTTTATTCTTCCCAAAATTTGCTTCGAATTAATTTAAAATTTGCTTGATGTGGCGCTTTCTATTACATAATATTTGGGGATTTTGGACTTGCTGAACCGCTGCTCTTTTTTCCCCTTCTTGTATACAATATTTGTTGAGAAACTAAACAGAGCTACTCTTTGGTACACTGTGTCATTTTTCAAAGCCTTGTTTAGTCCCATATTGCCTACATGAATTAATTTCGTCTATTTATAAACAATGTAAGGCATGCCTCAAGCATTTAGATTACTTTATTATACACAAATTTGAGCAGTAGTCATGTTAAAATGTGGTAGTAAAATAGTGGTGGTGTTAAAATGGTGGTGGCAGTAAACGCAGTGGTGGCAGTAAACGCAATGGTGGCAGTAAACGCAGTGGTGGCATGCTCTGAAAAACTTATCCTCATGATTTATACATTACTTTTGTTTTTGTTGAGAAAGCACAAAAATTTGTATGTATTGCTTGTGTATGTAAATACAAAGAGAGAATACAAATATATAGGAGAAAGAAAGAGAGAGAACAATCTTATACAAGATGTGGGACTAAAGAAGAGAGAAGAGGGAAAACAATAATGAGCCCAATAATGAGCTCTTTACATGGGTTTTCTAACACTCCCCCTAGAGCTGGAGCGTAAAAATCGTATGCGCCAAGCTTGGACAAGCACTGATAGAAGAGGGTACTAGATAGAGCCTTTGTGAGGGCATCCGCAACTTGTTCAGTCCCTGGAACATGCTTTAGGTCGAGCTTCTTCGTTTGAACCTTCTCCCGGATGAAGTGACAGTCGACTTCAATATGCTTTGTTCTTTCGTAGAAGACTGGGTTCTTGGCTATATGTATAGCAGCTTGGCTGTCACTGAGGAGGAGAGCTGGTGAAGGTAGCTTTACACCCAGATCGGTAAGAAGACTTTCAAGCCACGTAAGTTCTGACACTACAGATGTAATTGCCCAGTATTCTGCCTCAGCTGATGATCGAGCAACGACCGCTTGTTTCTTGTTTCGCCAGGTAATCAAATGTCCTCCAAAATAAGTGCAAAAACCACTGGTTGATCGTCGGTCATCAAGGGAACCAGCATAATCAGCATCAAAATATGTCACCAATGTTGAAGCTGAAGAGGAGGTTTTGTAAACTAGTCCATGGTCAGGAGCTATTTTAAGGTATCTGAGAATGCGTTCAACAGCCTGAAAATGAGATCTTCAAGGGGAGTGCATATACCGACTGACAATACCAACAGCGAAGGAAATATCTGGTCTGGTTACCGTGAGATAGATCAATTTTCCAACGAGGCGACGATAATATTCTGGATTCTGGAGTAGGAGATCCGAGTCAGATGACTGGGCGCACAACTTGTGGTTTACATCCATTGGAGTGTCACTCGACTTACAGCCTGAATAGCCCGCATCATGAAGGAGGTCGACGCAGTACTTCCGTTGAGAGAGGACAAGCCCAACTGACAACCTCAAGACCCAAGAAGTATCGTAGGGGCCCCAGATCTTTTGTCTGAAAGACGGAACTCAGATGTAGTTTGATCGCCTGTATCCCTTGTGAGTCATCTCTTATAATGATGATATCGTCAACGTGCACTAGCAGAAGAACTGTTCCTGTTGTTCGGTGACGAGTAAACAGCGAGAAGTCAACCGAGCTCTGAGTAAAACCAATATCCCGAAGGGCTTTACTGAACTTGTCAAACCATGCCCGTGGGGATTGTTTGAGACCATACAGAGCCTTCAAAAGACGACAGACTTGAGACTCCTTCGTGGTCTCAAACCCGGGTGGTTGCTGCATATACACCGTTTCCTGGAGATCACCATACAGAAAAACATTCTTGATATCTAGTTGGAGTAAGGGCCACTGGCGATGGACAGCTACGACGATGAGGACACGAACGGTGTTGAGCTTGGCCACCGGAGAGAAAGTTTCCTCATAGTCGAGCCCCTGTTGTTGGGTGAAGCCACAAGCCACTAGACGAGCTTTCAGACGGTCAATCGGCAGCATGTTTGATGACAAAGACCCACTTACACCCAACCGGTTTCTGACCCGGAGGAAGGGGTACTAGAGTCCATGTCTGGTTAGCCCAGAGAGCAGCCATTTCCTCCTTCAAGGCGGCCCGCCAGCCCGGATGTTGGAGCGCCTCCTGCACAGAGTTAGGAACAGAGACCGAGGAAAGAGAAGTAGCAAATGTGTGAAGGTGGGGAGAGAGACGATGGATGGAGACACAGTTTGCCAGTGTATGAGCAGTGGAGGGCGATACATGATCAGTAGGACACAGAGTAACCGTGGTTGAGGCCGACTGCAGAGGGGCAACGAAACTGGGAGGGCGACGAGTGTAGACACGGATAACGGGTGGTTTGGAGGGAGCAGGAGCCGGTGCAGGTTGAACCGGTGAAGGTGGTGCGGTAACGGGGATAACAGGGCGTGGGATAGATGGCGGGAGAGGATCTGGTGGTAGATGAGCGGGTAAAGGAGTAGGGAAAAACGGTTGATCCTCCCGAAAGGTAACATCAGCAGATACCGAGATCTTTCGGGTAGCTGGAAAATAACATGCATAGCCCTTCTGGGTGCGCGAATATCCGACAAAGATGTGTTTAGCCGCCCGGGGATCCAACTTGTCTGAGGACGGCCCCAGACGATGGGCGTAGCAGGTTCTGCCGAAGATACGAGGCGGGAGAGGAAAGGCCGGAGTAGAGGGAAACAGTAGGCTGAACGGAGTAGCATAGTAGAGGACGGAGGAAGGGAGACGGTTGATGAGGAAGCAGGCAGTGGAGACCGCAAAATTCCAGTAAGGTTTGGGAACATGCATTTAAAGCATGAGGGAGCGGGCCACATCGAGCAAGTGGCGGTTCTTCCTTTCGGCAACGCCGTTTTGCTGGGGTGTGAAGGCACAGGATGTTTGATGAATAATCCTGAATTCAGAGCACAAATCTGTCAAGCCGTGACCGGTGTATTTGCGAGCATTATCGGTGCGCGATGTTTTTAGAGTGATGTGGAATTGTGTACGGGTCTCAAGGACAAAGGTCCGAAAAATACGTGGAAGCTCAGAGCGATCACGAAGTAAGTAAAGCCACGTAGTGCGAGAGTAATCATCAATAAATGTGATAAAGTAGCGAAACCCAGAAATACTAGTAATCTTGAAAGGACCTCATACATCGGAATGTACTAAATCAAAAGGAACAGCGCTCCGGGTACAATGCGTAGGAAAAGAAAAATGCGGCTGCTTACCGAAGATACATGACTCACACTGAAACGGATGAAGAGAGATAGCAGGAAGAGCCCGCTGGAGGACCGGCAGAGGGGCATGCCCAAGACGTCGATGCCACTCGCTGGAAGAGACAGAGGAGAGGATGGTAGGAGAGTCATCGAGAAGGTAGAGCCCGTTCCGTAGTGTGCCATTACCAATGGTAGTCTGCGTCCGCCGATCCTGTATGACAAAAGAAGATGTGAATATGACAGAGCAATCAAGATCACTAGTAAGGCGACCAACAGAAAGTAAATCGAACGGGGAGCTCGGAACATGAAGAGCCGAGTGGAGGGAGATCGATGGGTTGAGAGAGAGGTCCGCCGAGCCGGAGACGGGAACCGTCGCCCCATTAGCCACAGTGATATACTTCGGATGAGGAGAATCCGAGTACTGGGAAGGCCGTCGCAAGGTAATGTGATGAGTGGCACCTGAGTCCACGATCCAGCACGGACTGGTGGATAAACAAGCATTACCTGTGTTGGAGACGGAAGCAATGAAGGCAAGGGGCAGGGTGAGTAGTCCCTGGAATTGTTGGAGCTGGAGACGAACGGCCTCAAGGTCAGGAGGGGCGGCAGAGGAGGCGTTAGTAGCAACAGAAGTCGTCGGACGAGGAGGATAACCAATCTTCTGGTAGCAAGTCGCCTCAAGGTGGCCGTCCTTCCTGCAGTAAGAACACTTCGGCCAACCCCGGCCACCGCGCCCACGGCACCGAGATCCCGAACGTTCGCTACGAGCGGAGGTAGGTGGGGAAGGTAGGGGGACGGGGCCTGCTGAAGAAGGGTCGGGGAAGACGGTGCAGAAGTATCTGGAGGAGGTGACACACTGAGGAGCATGGAGCAAACATCAGAGAAGGACGGTGTTGTGGGAGAAGCCAGAACCTGAGTCTGAATACTCTGAAGGTGATGCGGAATACGATCCATCATGAAGGCAATGCAGACGGCTTCCTTTTGAGCGCGTTGAGCAACATGATCATTGGTAGACGGCTGATGCTGGATTCAGACCTCAGCAAGGGTCTTGGCTCGAGCGACAAAGGAGGTCATGTCCGAAGACCCTCCAGTGTCGAGAGCGAGAAGATCAGTGAGTATGTCGTAGAGATGTTGAAGACTGTCTCGGCCTGAGTACAAGGAATGCAACTCATCCCACATAGCCTTGGCGATTTCGTGATGCATGACCATCTGATAAGGTTCATCATCCAAGGAATTGAGGAGCCAAGTCTGAACACGACCATCATTGCGGAGCCAGTCGTCGGCAGGAGGAGAAGGAGGTGCCTGAGTGAGGTAAGGCAAAAGGCCCTTGGCCTGAAGAACCTGTCGAACAGAATGCACCCAAGGGATAAAGTTCATCTTCCCAGAGAGAGAAATGGTAGTTATCCGCAGCTCATCGCGGATTTCAGCAGGACAAGTCGGGCGGTCTGCAGGACAAGTCGGGCAAACTGCAGGCATACTAGCCGTCGGGCCGGTGGAGTTGACAGAAGAGCCCATAGAAGCAGAAGAGAGACCGTTGCAAGTCAGGAGGTCTGCAAGTCAGAGCGACTAGAGACTGTAGCGGACGACGAAGACCGCTGCGAGAAGAACTCGAGACCGCTCGGCAGGCAGTCAAGGAGACCGCAACCACAATGCGAAAAATAAACCGCACGGTCACAGTGTGGGCACCAGCGGCCAGACGGGCCACGAATAAAATGCGGAAGGAAGATAGACCGCACGATCTCAGTGAGCACACCAGTGGTCAGAGCAAAAAAAGAAGGAAGGAGGCCGCGAGTAGAACTTGAGCAGACAGGAAGAGGAAGCCGCGGGGAGAAGAACTCGAGCGGGCAAGAGGAGGAAACCGCGAGTAGGAGAACTCGAGCGGGCAAGAGGAAACCGCGAGTAAGAAGAACTCGAGCGGGCAAAAGGAGGAAACTGCGAGTAGGAGAACTCGAGCAGTCAGAAGAAGAATCCGCGAGTTTAGAGAACTCGAGCGGACAAAAGGAGGAAACCGCGAGTAGGAGAACTCGAGCAGTCAGAAGAAGAATCCGCGAGTTTAGAGAACTCGAGCGGATAGAAAAAGAGCCCGCGAGTTAGAGAACTCGAGCGGAAAGAAAAAGAGTCCGCGAGTTAGAGAACTCGAGCGGATAGGCAGAGAGACCGGGCGAGTAAGCACCGGAGGAGGGGCCCACGGGTCAAATGAAAAAAGCTATAAAAAGAAGAGGGAATGATGGAGGAAGCTGGAGCCACGGAAGTAAGGTGGAGAGCGAACAAGTCGCTGAGGTCGGAGCGGATAGCGCGAACAGAGAGCGAGTAGGAGCGAATAGAAGCAGATAGCGAGAGAAAGCCACAGAGTCCGCGGTTACGGGCGGTTAAGAAAATCTAACCGGACAGACCGGAACCTCCCTCTGATACCATGTTGAGAGAGCACAAAAACTTGTATGTATTGCTCGTGTATGTAAATACAAAGAGAGAATACAAATATATAGGAGGAAGAAAGAGAGCGAACAATCCTATACAAGATGTGAGACTAAAGAAGAGAGAAGAGGGAAAACAATAATGGGCTCTTTACATGGGCTTTTCTAACAGTTTTGAAATTGGACTTTGCTAGGAAGCTGTGATTTGCTTATAATTAGATATAAGTACATGTTACTAATTAAGTTTTGATTTCTTTGCTCAAAACATGCAAGAGGTAAAAGGAAGCCACTGACTTTGCCCGATCCATTCCAGATTGTCCACCTGTTATTCATCATCGCGAATGAACGGTATCGACCTTGTGCTGCGGAACATTGCGAAAACACAACGATCACAGGAGATCCTCGTCCGTCGCTGCCCTGAAATTCCGTCGGAATCAATTCCGACCAAAATGTCGTCATTCTATTCGTCAACATTTGGCTGCCCCACTAGTGAGCCGTGCGTTTGTGGCAAGCAATCCAGCATGTTGAACAAGATTCAGTAGGATTGGATTAAGATCCAACTGAAACCGATTGAGGATGGCATGCGACCTATCTAAATCGATCCGCTCGTGCCACTGTGGAGCAAGCGTCCCGACCTGAATGCGTATCTGCTGAAACCATTGTTCGTGATCGATCCGGAACGGCAGTACGACATCAACGTAACAGCGGGTGCATGCCTGTATTGCAACAAAGCAGACATCTTTATCGCAAGCAATTCAGTGCCCCGCGAATCATCGATTGCATCGATGTCACCGCATTTGCTCTTTGTGCTCGATACGTGTGCAAGAAGTCGAAGAGCTCGAGCGGCTGTGGTGCCACGTTCCATGTCATGGACAAGGCCAAAACCGAGAACCTGATCCTGGCGCCCATCGTCCTTAACAATCATGTGCAGTTGTTCGAACAGAGCGCGCACGACGTCGGTCTTGTTTAAATGGCATGCGACTTGTACACGTTCCGTTCCGACAGTGTTGATGTTGTCAAGGTGATTCGTTGTGCCCGAACGACTAGATACATGCGTCAAGTCGTGTTATATCGTGGTCACGTGTCATGGTATTTGAAAGTGCGCGTTCGGGATGCCACACTCGAGCAATCGTCGTCGCCTCAGGATCCGACAGTGTTTCTCGATTTCCGGTCATTCATTCAGCATTGCAACAGGTACAATGGAACTCTCGGTCCAGTGGAATCAACGCTGACAGACCTGGTCAACAACTACATTCATCGCCAACTCATGTTCTTCAACCGAATGAGTTCAACGACATCACAGAAACACATCTCTTGGTCGACCATCATCACAACGTGCCTGGACGCATGAAATTGACGGATGAGTTAAACGGTAGAAAATTCGCCCCTGTTGATGGATTGCACTCCGTCATGAACGAGCGCCAACAAATCCTCTCTCATCAATTCACAATCACGACGAGAAAAGCGGAACATCGATCTGTTAGCCGAGTTTGCTGAAACGTTACAACCCTTACGGTATTGATACGTCGTTGCTCATCATGTACCTGGACAAGTGTTGCGATGATCGGGAATGGCTGGAAGAGATCGAGAACATCATTGTTCTCCTCGTCGACAATCGTCGCCTGATCACGAGGTATCGGGACAATTCAAACGACACGGATCGTGCTCGGCACGAACAATTCATGTTTGTCGAGGCTGAAATCATTGTTGGCACTAGATAAGCTCCAATGCGGGAAGGCTCCATTATTGAGGCTGAATTAGATGCATTGTTGGATCGCATTGAAAAGTGGGAAAATCGAGAATGATGTGTCCCCATCCAAGCGCATCGTGACACGAGCAAACTTCTCGTTTGCCACAAGACGCAGAAAAAGCACATCAGAAATTGCTTAACGCCGCCTGCAGCCGCATCGACTATCGTCGTGGATCACTTCTTTCGTTCGAATCTGCGTCGTGGATCGGGAAAAAATGAAAACTTATAGTGTCATGGACGAGTCATTTACCCGGAGACCATATCCCTGGAAGGAGGGAACTTGTTGCTTCATGTCGTTGTTGCTTAAATCAACTTTCGAGGCGAACTCCAATTCGATCCTCGTTGGGCGTATTTGCCAATCTCTGGGATGCATATAATTCTCACTCAGTATCTCGCATTATTTCCAACTGATGGCATCACTCCCTCTCTCGTCTACATTTTTGTCGACGATGTTTCAATTATTGCCACTCTCGATTGATAATTGTGAGAACGAATTTGGATTGACGACATTGTTTGGACAAACCCTTACTCAACTGCCCGAAATTCCTGCAGGGCAACTAGAATCGAAAATGATCAACAATTGTCTAGTGAGAGTTGCAGCTCACCTTCATTCTCTACTCTTCATTCTTTATCTCCTCCTCCTACAACACTACTACCTGAGGTGACTTTACCTCGAACTCCAATGGAATCACGACCTCGTAGCCGTGGGAAAGTTTGAAGGGGGTCTCCCGTGGCTGTGTTGGGGGTAATTCTCAGGGCACATAGGACCGAGGAAAGCTGCTCTACCCAACTTCCCTTCAGATTCTCCACCTTTTTCTTCAACAAGTTCACAATAATCTTTTTTGCCGCCTCCACCTACCCGTTGCTCCTGGGGTGGTGAACTGACGCGAACCTGAAGTCTATCCCCAACTGGCTGCAGAAACTGACGAACTCCTCACTGGCAAACTGTGGCCCATTATCATTCACAATGGCTTGAGGAAGTCCGTACCGACAGATGATCTCTCCACACACAATGTTACGGATTACTTAGGAAGTTACCTTGGTCAGCGCCTTCTCGAGAAATAGTAGATCATGACGAAGAGATATTTGACCCCACTCCGCGCTAGGTCTTCTTCCCCGCGAGCTAACTTTCGTGATAACTGGCGGCGTCTTCCACCCTTTCTCGGGGAGTATTCCACAACGATAACTGGCGGCGTCTTCCTGGGCGAGTCTTCCACGGCGTCTGCGAGTCTTCCTCTGCGATATCTGGCGACTGGCGTCGGCGACGCGTGACGGTATGCAGCCGAACGAATCTGCCCGAGTCCCTTTTCTCCACTGACATTTCCCTTTCGATGGAGACTGGATTTCCTAGTTCTCCACATCATATCCCTTTCTCCCTTTCTTTGATTTTGGCCTAGTATCTCTTCTCAACGCTCTTAATATTTCTTATTTTGCAGAATTTCAATTGCAGAAGCCACACAAAGAAGGTGGATTTCGATTTCTAAATATGTTTGATTTTGATTTCTTCGTTCCCTTTTGAATTTTTAATTCCAGTTGTTATGAATTCAATCAAAGAATTTCCTAGATGTTTTATAGATTCATTTATGCCGTGTTGACAATTTTGTACTCAATTATTCTTTCTGCAATTTTGATTATGCCTTATAGGATTTTTGTCTGCTCAGGTCAATAAAATGCAACCCTTCACCTTGAAATTGAACTCCAATCACAAGAAAGTTGTTATACTTGCCAAACACTCAATTTTCACAAGAACTCGAGTAGAAATGATAAATTTTATTCATAATCTTGTTAAAACAAGTACAAATGGACTCCAATTTATAATGTTGTGATAGCTTTTAGTATCTTCTGTCTGTAATAACTGAAGCGTTGGTCAATTGAAATCAGCCTACTGTTGTACTTTTTAGTGTTAGTTCATGATATTGTTTCTTGTGGCGAAGCATATTCCTATCCTGAAAGGAAATTGCATATATCATGGAATTATTTTTCTACTACTTCAAGGGTGAAGATGGAAATTTCACATTTGAAATGAAAGTATGGTTTTGAACTTGTGAAGTAATTAATATGAACAAATTCTTGCTCTCCAAATACAGGAGGGGAATTTTATACTTAGTTGTGGATTCTACTCGCGGGAATGATACTATGGCAAAAAAGAAATGCTGGTTCATGTTTGATTTTAAAAAATTAGAATTATTATGTCTTGTGATCCGTAAACAAGAGCCAAAGTGTGATAAGGTTTGATGATGGTCATGTGATCCTTAAACCAAAGCAAAATTGTGATATATTTGATGCAAAAATTGGAATTATTATGGTCTTGTAATTGATACAAACACAATTTGGCTCTGGTTTACTGATACTATGGCAAAAATTGATCTTAAATTCAATGTCAATTCCATTATTAGAATTATTATTTTTTAAAGAAATTTAGTCCAATATGCTTCATATTTGCTCTTTCATTACCACAATTTAACCAATGTTATATCGTATTTTAGGTGATTAATACCTATTTTCTGTTCTTCTGTGCCAAAATTGTGATCCGTAATTCAGCTTATTCTTCCCAAAATTTGCTTCGAATTCATTTAAAATTTGCTTGACGTGGCGCTTTCTATTACATAATATTTGGGGATTTTGGACTTGCTGAACCGCTGCTCTTTTTTCTCCTTGTATACAATATTTGTTGAGAAACTAAAAGGGGCTTCTCTTTGATACGTTGTTTGTCATTTTTCAAAGCCTTATTTAGTCACATATTGCCTACATGAATTTGAGCAGTGGTAGTATTAAAATGTGGTAGTAAAACAATGGTGGTGTTAAAATGTGCTCGTAAACACAGTGGTGGCATGCTCTGAAGAACTTAGCCACATGATTTATACATTACTTTTATTTTGAAATTGGACTTTACTATGAAGCTGTGATTTGCTTGTAATTAGATATGAGTACATGTTACTAATTAAGTTTCGATTTTTTTTGCTCAAAACATGCAGGAGGTAAAAGGAAACTACTGACTTTGCCCGATCCATTCTAAATTGTCCTGATGTTAGTCATCATCGCAAATGAACAGTATCGACCTTGTGTTGCGGGACATTGCGAAAACACAAAGATCGGAGGAGACCCTCGTTCGTCGCTGCCCTGAAATTCTACCGGAATCGATTCCGACCCAAACGTTGTCATTCTATTCGTCAGTATTTGACCGACCCACTAGTGAGTTGTGTGTTTAGGCAAACAATCCGGCACATTGAACAAGATTCAGGAGGATTGGATCAAGATCCAACTGAAACTGACCGAGGATGGCATGAGACCTCCTATTTGAATCGATCCGCTCGTGCCATTATGGAGCAAGCGTCCCGACCTTAACTACGCTAAAACCGTTGTTTGTGATCGATCTGAAACGGCAGTACGGCGTCAACGTGACAGCGGGTGCATGCCTGTCTTGCAACAAAGTAGACTTTCTTTTTCGCAAGCAATTCAGTGCCCCGTGAATCATTGATTGCATCAACGCAACCGCATTTGCTCTTTGTGCTCGATACGTGTGCAAAAAGTCGAAGAGCTCGGGGGGTTGTGCTATCACGTTCCATGTCATGGACGAGGCCAAAATCGAGAAGTTGATCCCGGCTCTCATCATTCTTAACTATCTCGTGCAGTTGTTCAAACAGAGCGCGCACGACGTCGGTCTTGTTCAAATGGCATACGACTTGTACACTTCTTGTTCCGGCAGTGCTGATGTTGCCAAGGTGATTCATTGTGCCTGAACGACTAGATACATGCGTCAAGCCGCGGTATCTCGTGATCATGTGTCGTGGTATTTGGACATGTGCGCTCGGGATGCCTCACTCGGACAATCGTTGTCGCCTCAGGATCCGATAGTGTTTCCCAATTTACCGTCATTCTTTCAGCATTGCAACGGGTACAATGGCACTCTCGGTCCAGTGGAATCAACATTGAAGGCCTGGCCAATGACTGCATTCATCGCCAACTCCCGTTCTTCAACTGAATGGAAGGCGCCATCACAGGGACTCAAGTCTCGGACGACCATCATCACAACGTTCCTGGACGCATGAAATTGACGGATGAGTTCAACGGCAGAAAATTCGCCCCCGTTGATGGATTGCACTCCATCATAAACGAGCACCAACAAATCCTCTCCCATCAATTCACAACCACGACGGGCAATGTGGAACGTCGATCTGTTGGTCGAGGTTTGTTGAAACGTTACAACGCTTACGGTACTGATACGTCGCTGCTCATCATGTACCTGGACAAGTGTTGCGATGATCGGGAATGGCTGGAAGAGTTCGAGAACATCATTGTTCTCCTCAACAATCACCGCCTGATCACGAGGTATCGGGACAATTCAAACGGCACGGATCGTGCTCGGCGCGAACAATTCATGTCTGTCGTGGCTGAAATCATTGTTGGCACTGGACAAGCTTTAATGCGAGAAGGCTCCATCATTGAGGCTGAATTGGATGCATTGTTGGATCGCATTGAAAAGTTGAAATTCGAGAATGATGTGCCCCCATCCAAGCGCATCGCGACGAGCAAACTTCTCGTTTGCCACGAGACGCAGAAAAAGCACATCAGAAATTGCTTAATGCCGCCTGCAGCAGCGTCGACTACCGCCGTGGATCGCTTCTTTCGTTCGAGTCTGCGTCGTGGATCGGAGAAAAATGAAAACTTGTGGTGACATGGACGAGCCATTTGCCCGGAGACCATATCCCTGAAACGAGGGAACTTGTTGCTCCATGTCGTCGCTCAAATCAACTTTTAAGGCGAACTCCAATTCAATCCTCGCTGGGCGTATTTGTCAATCTCTGGGATGCATATCATTCTCACTCAGTATCTTGCACTATTTCCAACTGATGGCATCACTTCCTCGTTTGCGTCTCTGTCGACAATGTTTCATATATTGCCTCTCTCGATTGAAGATTGTGACGATGAATTTGGATTGACGACAGCGTTTGGACAATCCCTTCCTCAACTACTTGAAATTCCTGCAGGGCAACTCGAATCGTTTGGAATGGTCGAGGAATCAATCGCCGATAATGCAATTTGGTCAAGTCACACGTTCGATGTGATTGTGCACGATGTCGTTGATGTTACCATTATTGTTGTCGAGCGGTCTCACGATGATCATCGCATCGTTGAAGAAGACGATGCACCTCCGGACGATGGTGATCTGAACCATGCTGAAGACGCTGATCTGTTGATTGTCGCCGAATCTAGCGTCAAAATCAGCAATGCTCCCCCATTCCATTCAGTCCAATCGCAAGCGCCGCAAACCAGGACCAACATCGCTTGAGTGCAGCTCTTCATCGAGTCACAATAAGAAACCTCGCAGCCTCAACGCATTGGGCAATGAACGTCAGTCAATATTACAAGGGCTTAATCTCTGGGAAGCTGACATGAGCACTTCACCAATGATCAACCCCTTGGAGCGTCGCTTGCACTGAATATTTGCTCTCAAATTTCTTCTGCCCGATGAACTCCAGGATCTGAAGGATTTCCCCATTGAATCTTTGCATCTTCCACAATTGCATCGAATCTGGTCTGTTCTTGTCTCGACTCTGTGTAACACCAATTTCTCTTTCAATCAGTTCATTTGGCCGAAATCGGAACAGATCATGAAATAACGCCTGGAGGATATGGTTGTCTAGGCCCGATTCAGATTACCCATTCAATGAGCAGCGCCGAAACGCAACATCATTACTACCCTGAATCAGGTCGCGTCAGTGATTGCTCTATTGCGGTCACCCCCTGTTGACAGTTTCAGCATTGTGCAGTTGGAAGAGACCGTGATGACGATAATAACTCGAGTCGTCACCTTGGTACCCGGCGCTAATCACAATTCACGTCAACCCAGTGCATCGGATATGCAATCTGCGCCCGAACAACTCATTGAAGGATCATCGGACGAAATCATTGATCAACTGGTTCAGCAAGAGATTGATGTTGGGCATGCCGGCAATATTAATAGGACCAAAGTGATTGCCCCTGTGTACGCTCGCATTGCTTCCCGTCGTGAGGATCTGCTCGAGATGACCCACAAGGAGATCCAGAATCATTGGGAATATCTTGCACGCCTCAAGAAGCGTGCAACATGAACCACATCTGCACGAACAAGTCGTCATTCTCGTTTGCAATCACATTCCGAGGCGGCCCACCAACACAGCAATCCAGGCTCCCTCAACATTTTGTCGTCGTCGTCGCCGGTCGAACCATTAGTTGCATCCAAATCTCCGACCACCTCGTATTCAAATACGACGGCATCTCCTGCAGTCATCACGACGACGAAGTGACCTATTGTGTCCAACACGCCTGCTATCAGCTAGATTAGTTCGCGTCCGTCATTCTTGGTCGATCAACAATTGCCTAGTTTGAATCAGATATTGACGGCCACCTTTCCCTACCCATCTGCAGGGGAGCTGTTTTCCCAAGCGGAGAAGGAGCTGCTTAATTACTTGTGGACCTTCCAACAGAGTGCTCTCATGTCAAATCGACGACTGCTGATCAAACGTCTTGGAAGAGGCTGGTAAAGCGTTTCTTGTACTAGGCATGAGTCGCGCGGGTATTGGGGATGAATAAGTTTCAGACCCGATTCGATGGGCAGCTCAGGCAAAAGGTCAAGGATGATAAAAAAACAAAGAGCATGCAACACTCTTTGTGAACTGCGAATAGGTAACATCCTCTTTCTTGATCGATATTCAATCATCCTTTTTAATTTTGTTGCATGTTACTTCTAAATTAGTTTAGTGTAATGTTGAAGGATATTCAAAACTTAAGTTGTGCTGGCAGGCGTTCTTAATGCAGCCTCAGATGAGTCGGTGGGGAGGCTCCTCAAGAAGGCTTATACCACAAATGAGTCGGTGGGGAGGCTCCCCTGCAGATGGGGAAGGTGGCCGCCAATATCTGATTCAAACTAGGCAATTGTTGATCGACCATGAATGGCGGACGTGAACCAATTTCGCTGAAAGCGTGCGTATTGGCCACAGCAGGTCCCTCCGTCGTCGTGATGACTGCAAGAGATGCCGGTTGATTTGAATACGGGGTGGTCGGAGATGTGGCTGCAGTTAATGGTTCGGTCGGCGGCGGCGACAAAAAAATGTTGAGGGAGCCTGGATCGCCGTGCTGGTGGGCCGCCTCGGAATGCGATTGCAAACGAGAATGACGACTTGGTCGGGCAGATGTGGTTGATGTTGCACGCTTCTTGAGACGTGCAAGATATTCCCAACGATTCTGGATCTTCTTGTGGGTCATCTCGAGCAGATCCTCACGACGGAAAGCAATACGAGCGTACACAGGGGCAATCACTTTGATCAAATTAATATTGTCGGCATGCCCAATCTTTTGCTGAACCAGTTGATCAATGATATCGTCCGATGATCCTTCAATGAATTGTTCGGGTGCAGATTGCATATCCAATGCACTGGGTTTACGTGAACTGTGATTGGCATCGGTTGCCAAGGTGACGATTCGAGTTATAGTCGTCGTCACGGTCTCTTCCAACTGCACAATGCTGAAACTGTCAACAGGGGGTGACCGCAATAGAGCAATCACTGATGCGGCCTGATTCAGGGCAGTAATGATGTTGCGTTTCGATGCTGCTCATTGAATGGGTAATTTGAATCGGGTCTGGGCAACCATATCCTCCAGGTGTTATTTCATGACCTGTTCCGATTTCGGCCAAATGAACCGTTTGAAAGAGAAATTGGTGTTGCACAGAGTCGAGACAACAATAGACCAGATTCGATGCAATTATGGAAGATGCAAATATTCAATGGGGAAATCCTTCAGATCCTGCAGTTCATCGGGCAGAAGAAATTTGAGAGCATTGTTCAGACGCTCCAAGGGGTTTATCATTGGTGAAGTGCTCACGACAGCTTCCCAGAGATTAAGCCTTTGTAATACTTACTGATGTTCATTGCTCAATGCGTTGAAGCTGCGAGGTTTCTTATTGTGATTCGATGAAGAGCTGCGCTCATGCGATGTTGGTCCTGGTTTGCGGCGCTTGCGATTGGACTGAATGGAATGGGGAGCATTGCTGATTTTGACGCTAGATTCGGCGACAATCAACAGATCAGCGTCTTCGGCATGGTTCGGATCACCATCGTCCGGAGGTGCATCATCGTCTTCTACAACGATGCGATGATCACTGTGAGCCCGCTCGACAACAATGGCGGTAACATCAAGAGAATCGTGTACAATCACATCGAACGTGTGACTTGACCAAATTGCATTATCGGCGATCGATTCCGCGACCATTCCAAGCGATTCCAGTTGCCCTGCAGGAATTTCTGGCAGTTGAGGAAGGGATTGTCCAAACGTTGTCATCAATCCAAATTCGCCGTCACAATCCTCAATCCAGAGAGGCAATAGATGAAACATCGTCAACAGAGACGTGGAAGAGGGAGTGATACTATCGGTCGGAAATAGTGCAAGATATTGAATGAGAATGATATGCATCCAGATATTGACAAATACGTCCAACGAGGATCGAATTGGAGTTCGCGTTAAAAGTTGATTTGAGCGACAATGACATGGAGCAACAAGTTCCCTCCTTCCAGGGATATGGTCTTCGGGCAAATGGCTCGTCCATGTCACCATAAGCTTTCATTTTTCCTCTATCCACGACGCAGACTCGAACGAAAGAAGCGATCCACGACGGTAGTCGACGCGGTTGCAGGCGACATTAAGCAATTTCTGATGTGTTTTTCCTGCGTCTCGTGGCAAACGAGAAGTTTGCTTGTCACGATGCGCATGGATGAAGGCACATCATTCTCAATTTCCCACTTTTCAATGAGATCCAACAATGCATCCAATTCAGCCTCAATGATGGAGAATTCTCGCATTGAAGCTTGTCCAGTGCCAACAATGATTTCGGCCACGACAGGCATGAATTGTTCGTGTGGAGCACGATCCATGCCATTTGAATTGTCCTGATACCTTGTGATCAGGCGGTGATTGTCGAGGAGAACAATGATGTTCTCGAACTAGTCCAACCATTCCCGATCATCGCAACACTTGTTCAGGTACATGATGAGCAACGACGTATCAATATCGTAAGCATTGTAACATTTCAGCAAACCTCGACCAACACATCGACGTTCCGCATTGCCCGTCGTGATTGTGAATTGATGGGAGAAGATTTGTTGGCGCTCGTTCATGACGGAGTGCAATCCATCAACGGGGGCGAATTTTCTGCCGTTGAGCTCATCTGTCAATTTCATGCATCCAGGCACGTTGTGATGATGGTCGGCCAAGAGATGAGTCCTTCTGATTGCGTCTTCCATTCGGTTGAAGAACGGGAGTTGGCGATGAATGCAGTCATTGACCAGGCCTGTCAACGCTGATTTCACTGGACCGAGAGTATCATTGTACCCATTGCAATGCTGAAAGAATGACGGAAAATCGGGAAACACTGTCGGATCCTGAGGCGACGACGATTGCCCAAGTGCGGCATCCCGAGCGCGCATTTCCAAATACCATGACACGTGATCACAATATAGCACGGCTTGACGCATGTATCTAGTCGTTCGGGCACAACGAATCACCTTGGCAATATCAACACTGTCAGAACGGGTAGTGTACAAGTCGTATGCCATTTGAACAAGACCGACGTCGGACGCGCTCTGTTCGAACAACTGCACAAGATAGTTAAGAACGATGGGCGGAGAACTCAACTTCTCGATTTTGGCCACGTACATGACATGGAACGTGACAGCACAGTCGCTCGAGCTCTTCGACTTCTTGCACACATATCGAGCACAAAGAGAAAAAGCAGTGGCGTCGATGCAATCGATGATTCGTGGGGCACTAAATTGCTTGCGGAAAAGAAAGCCTACTTTGTTGCAAGACGGGCATGCATCCGCTGTCACGTTGATGCCGTACTGCCATTCCAGATCGATCACGAACAACGGTTTCAGTAATACGCATTCAGGTCGGGACACTTGCTCCACAGTAGCACGAGCTGATCGATTCAGATAGGAGGTCCCATGTCATCCTCGATCAGTTTTAATTGGATCTTGATCCAATCCTCCTGAATCTCATTCAACGTGTCGGATTATTATCTATCATCGGGAGATGAAGTGTTACAACTCCCCCTCCCTTAAAAGAATGTCGTACCAAAATTTCAAACATAAAAATAGAATTCCTCAAGCATGGTTTGCTCTCACTCCTAAGACAGTTCCTCTCGACCACAATTTTCCCTACGAACCTTGACCATTCGATTTGTTTCGCAATTGTCTGACTTCAATGTCTTTGATGCAAATGGGCTTGAATTTCATCTTTAGCCCACGATCGACAGGTACCTTGTCGACCGCAAGCATATGAATTTGCTCTTGTACAACCTTTACGCACGTCTCACTAGTGGGGCGGTCAAATGCTGACGAATAGAATGGCAGCGTTTGGCTTGGAATCGATTCCGGCGGTATTTCAGGGCAGCGACGGACGAAGGTCTCCTCCAAAAGTTGTGTTTTCGCGATGTCCCGCAGCACAAGGTCAACACCGTTCATTGGCGATGATGACGAACATACGAACAATCTGTAATGGATCGGGCAAAGTCAGTGGCTTCCTTTTACCTCTTGCATGTTTTGAGCAAAAAAAATCAAAACTTAATTAGTAACATGTACTCATACCTATTTACAAGCAAATCACAACTTCATAGCAAAGTCCAATTTCAGAACAAAAGTAATATATAAATCATGAGGGTAAGTTCTTCGGAGCAAGTCACGACTGTGTTTACTACCACATTATAACACCACCACTGTTTTACTACCACATTTTAACACCATCACTGCTCAAATTTGAGTATAATAAAGTAATCTAAATGCTTGAGGCATGCCTTACATTGTTTATAAAAAGGCAAAATTAATTCATGTAGATAATATGCGACTACACAAGGCCTTGAAAAATGACTAACAGTATACCAAAGAGAAGCCCCTTTTAGTTTCTCAACAAATATTGCATACAAGAAGGGGAAAAAAGAGCAGCGGTTCAGCAAGTCAAAAATCCCCAAATATTATGTAATGGAAAGTGTCACATCAAGCAAATTTTAAATGAATTCGAAGCAAAATTTAGGAAGAATAAGCTGAATTACGGATCACAATTTTTGCACAAAGAAGAACAGAAAATAGGTATCAATCACCTAAAACACGATATAACATTGGTTTAATTGTGGTAATGAAAGAGCAAATCTGAGCCAAATTTGACTGAATTTCTTTAAAATATATATAATTTTAATAACGGAACCGACTTTGAATTATGGATCGATATTTTTGCCATAGTATCAACAAACCAGAGCCAAATCGTGTTTGTATCAATCACAAGACCATAATAATTTCAATTTTGTATCAAATTGATCATAATTTGGTTTTGGTTTAAGGATCACAAGACCATCATCAAACCTGATCACAATTTGGCTCTGATTTACAGATCACAAGACCATAATAATTCCATTTTTAAAAAATCAAACATGAACCAGCACTTCTTTTTGGCCATAGTATCATTCCCACGAGTAGAATCCACAACTAAGTATAAAATTTCCCTCCTGTATTTGGAGAGCAAGAATTTGTTCATATTAATTACATCACAAGTTCAAAACCATACTACCATTTCAAATGTGAAATTTCCATCTTCACCCTTGAATTAGTAGAAAAATAATTCCGTGATATATGCAATGTCCTTTCAGGATAGGAAGACGCTTCGCCATAAGAAACAGTATCATGAACTAACACTAAAAAATACAACAGTAAGTTGACTTCAATTGACCAACGCTTCAGTTACTACAGACAAAAGATACTAAAAGCAATCACAACATTATAAACTGGAGACCTTTAGTACTTGTTTTAACGAGATTATGAATCAAATTTATCATTTTCACATGATTTCTTGTGAGAATTGAGTGTTTGGCAAGTATAATGACTTCCTTGTGATTGGAGTTAAATTTTAAGGTGAAGGGTTGCATTTTATTGACCTGGACGGACAGAAGCCCTATAAGGCATAATCAAAATTGTAGAAAGAACGATTGAGTATAAAATTGCCAACACGGCATAAAGGAATCTATAAAACATCTAGGAAATTCATTGATTGAATTCATAACTGGAATGAAGAATTCAAAAGGGAACGAAGAAATCAAAATCAAACCTGTTCTGAAATCGAAATACACCTTCTTTGTGTGGCTTTTGCAACTGCAATTCTGCAAAATAAGAAATATTAAGAGCGCTGAGAAGATATACTAGGCCAAAATCGAAGAAAGGGAGAAAGGCATGTGATGTGGAGAACTCGGAAATCCAGTCTCCATCGAAAGGAAAAAAGTCTGTGGAGAAAAGGAACTAGGGCAGATTCGGTCGACTGCATACCGTCGGGCGTCGCCGACGCCAGATATCGCAGAGGAAGACTCGCAGACGCCGTGGAAGACTCGCCGAGAAAGACTCCGCCAGTTATCGCCGTGGAAGATCCGTCGAGGAAGAGTGGAAGACACCGCCAGTTATCGCGAAAGTTCGCTCGCGGGGAAGAAGACCTAGCGCGGAGTGAGGTCAAAAATCCGAAGGATTCGCTGCTCGCCTTCACGAAGCGCTGCGGGCGGTTAGCTTGCCTGTGAGGAGGGCTTGTCGTGAGAAGCCTCGGAGAAGGGTGAGGAAGCGTTGCGGGAGACCGGAGAATAGGGTTCTTATTTTGAAGTGGGTGGGGGGTGGCGGAGATACTAAAGTTGGGATTTAACGATTTTTAAATGTTTTTTTATATTCAGTCAGTTTAAGTTAACGGGAGTGAGGCCCAACCGTTTTTTCCCCCTCATACCAAAGAGGAACTCGGCGGCCCCATCCCCTCCATTGTTAGCATGTACACAAAATTGGAAGACCCTCTATGGAATTTTTTTTTGTACATGTGTGTTAACAATGTAAAATTAGAGACTGGATGTTTTGGAAAGATAGAGGGGTGGCCCCTATAATTATGCAAAGTTAATCAGGAGGTTCCAACAAATGAGCCTATATATTTTTGACTAATTCTATATGTAACGCAAATTAACATTATCTTACCTGCGGTATTGTTTTCATAAATGGCTTCAACATAACTATAAATATAGCTGCAGAAAAAGAAACAATATATATTTTAAACTCTTTACTGAAAATTTTCAGAAAGTATTGAGTGAATAAAGTTTTATTACAGCTAAAGCTTAGGAAGCGTGCTATATTTGTCGGTATCAATCCTGGGTGCAATGAGTTGGCAGTGACATGGGAACCCTCTTCCTGGTTGGCATTAGATGTATATATATCAGTATGTGATGGATATTAGAAAAAGAGAAATACTTGATATTTTTATTCATCAACTTAGGGACATTATATAGGAGTTACAAAGACATAACACCGATATGCGGTGTGCGACTAAACCCAACTACTATTAAAGAACGACATAATAATATAGACTCATAAATTCCAACAGTCCCCCTCAAGTTAAAGGGGGGCCCTTCAGCTTGTACACATCAAATAACAGCAATGGAGGTAGGCAAAGCGGGACAAAACATCATACAAGTAACCGGGGCAAATTCCAAACCTGGGAAGCCGGGGACATAGCCACACACGACGCAAACCCACACACGATGCAGGATCCACACATGACGTGAACTCGCTAGAATCAGGTCGACCAACATCGCCTACACATACAACATGTGAAAGAGAACGAAAGATGTGGAGCATACTGTCAAACGAGCAACCGGGGATAATCCATCTGGGATAATCCGCACAAATGGCAGTCTCACACAACATAGTGCCACACGACAAGAGCCCACGCGACACAACCTGCCGAGACTATAACACCAACATCAGTCGTGTCCCAAAACATGACCAATCGATTGAAAAATGGGAAGACACATAACAACATAGAATATACCTAGAGGTTGTGTGAAACCAAGGCGAAAGGTCGGGAAAGATCATTTGAGTCGTCTTTGCCCCAATCACTCCCCCTCACAGGGAAAATGCATACATATAGACATGAAACACACAAACAAACATGAACAACCAAGCAAAAACACAAAAAAACTACTTGTGGATAAAACCTCAAAATTGTATATACTTTCTCAATAATCAAATACAAGGTATGAATACACATTTATATGTGGGAGAAAGAGAGAAGAGATGTGGGACTAAAGAGGAAAGAAGAAGAAAAATAAACAAATGGGCTCCATCATGGGCCTCTTTACATGGGCTTTTCCAACACTCCCCAGCAAGCTAGAGTGTATAAGTCATATGCACCCAACTTGGACAGAAATTGATAAAATAGGGTTACTTGGTAGGGCCTTTGTGAGGATATCAGCAACTTGTTCATTACCCGGAACATGCTTCAATTCCATCTTCTTCATTTGAACTTTCTCCCGGATAAAGTGACAGTCCATTTCAATATGTTTCGTTCTTTCATGGAAAACCGAGTTCTTTGTTATGTGAATAGCCGCTTGGTTGTCACATAACAGAATGGCTGATGAGGGAAGTTTTACTCCTAGACTAAGTTATCAAAGGCGCAAGGCGCACCGAGGCGCAAAGGGCCCATAGAGCCTAGGCGCAAGGCGCAGGCGCGCGCCTGAGGCACGCGAGGCGCACAAATGGGGGGAAAAGGAAATTGTGCGAATTGGGCGCCCAATTGGCTGAAATTGTGCGAATTGGGCGCCCAATTCGCTGAAATTGTGCGAATTGGGCGCCCAATTCGCTGAAATTGTGCGAATTGGGCGCCCAATTCGCTGAAATTCAGCGAATTGGGCGTCCAATTCAACAAATTGGGAGCTTGGGCGCCCAATTCGCTGAAATTCAGCGAATTGGGAGCCCAATTCGCTCAATTTCAGCGAATTGGGCGCCTAAGTTGAGCAAATTGGGCGCCCAAGTGTGCCTAGGGGTGCCTCGGGTGCGTCTGAGATCATATTTTTGCCCATCTTAAAAAAAATTTTAAAAACACCTTGAAAGGTTCAGGCGCGTCTGGGAGCCTGTAAGGCACGCGTCAGGGGCATATCGCCCTCCTCAGCCGTGCTGAGGCGCGATGGGATGCGCCCGGTGTGCCCGGCACCTCAGGCGCGCCAAGGTGCGCGCCTTGACAACTAAGCTCCTAGATCGGAGAGGAGACTTTCAAGGCATGTGAGCTCAGAGACAACTGATGTCATCAATCGGTATTCTGCTTCAGCTAAGGATCGAGCAACCACGGCTTGCTTCTTACTCTGTAAGGTAACAAGATGACCTCCAAAATAGGTACAAAAATCACTGGTTGACCGCCGATCATCCAAGGAACCAGCATAATCTGCATCAGAATACGCAACAAACGTTGGAGTAGAGGATGAGGTTTTGTATACAAGCTCTTGACTCGGAGCTGTTTTAAGATATCGTAGGATGCGTTTGACGGCTTGAATGTGAGATATTTGAGGGGCATGCATAAACCGGCTGACCACCCCGACAGCAAAGGATATATCTGATCTTGTAATCGTAAGGTAGATCAATTTTCCAACAAGTGGTCGATAGCATTCAGGATTTTGGAGAGGAAAATTTGTATCGAAAGCATGTGCACACAGCTTGTGATTTGCATCCATTGGAGTGGTAGTCGGCTTGCATACAGAGTAGCCAGCATCTTGAAAGAGACCGAGGCAGTACTTCCATTGGGAGAGGAAAAGTCCATCCGGACGTCTCGCGACCTCAAGACCAAGAAAGTATCGAAGGTGCCCCAGATCTTTTGTTTGTAAGACGGAGCTAAGATGTTGTTCGATCGCTTGGATTCCCTTTGAATCGTCTCCAGTGATTAAGATGTTATCAACATAAACTAACAGAAGAACCGTTCTTGTTGCCCGATATTGAGTGAGCAGCGAGAAATCTGCTGAGCTCCGAGTAAAGTCAACTTCCCGAACTGTCTAACTGAACCTGTCGAACCATGTCTGAGGGGATTGTTTGAGACCATAGATGGACTTCTTAAGATGACAAACTCGGGACTCCCTCGTGGTCTTAAAGCCGAGAGGTTGCTGCATGTAGACTGTTTCCTGGAGGTCGCCATTTAGAAACGCATTCTTGATATCCAGTTGATGTAAGGGCGCCATTGGCGATGCACATCCATGGAGAGGAGGACACGAACGGTGTTGAGCTTGGTACTGGAGAGAATGTTTCCTCATAATCGAGACCTTGTTGTTGGGTGAAGCCACGAGCCACTAGGCGGGCTTTCAGACGGTCAATTGTCCCATCAGGAGCATGTTTGATGACAAAAACTCATTTACACCCAACAGGTGTCTGGCCGGTACGTAGAGGAATCAGGTTCCAGGTCTGGTTAGCCCAGAGAGCAATCATTTCTTCTTTCATGGCCGCCCGCCAACCAGAATGTTGGAGAGTCTTCTGCACAGAGTTAGGTACAGAAATCGAGGATAATGAAGTGGCAAATGTTTGAAGTCGTGGGGATAGGCGATGTAAGAATACATAGTTCGTCATGGGATGAGCGATTGATTCTGGTACCGAACCAGCAGGACGCGGAGCGTCAGAGGTCGAAGTCGACTGCATTAGGGCAACGGAGCCAGGATGGCGACGAGTGTAGACATGTATAAGAGGCGACTTGGAAAGAGTGGGAGTCCGGCCGGGAATTTGTGGTGGTGGAGTGGTACGGGAATGACAGGTCGTAGGACGGGTGGTGGGAGAGGAGTTGGATCTGGAGCGGATAAGAAAGGAAGATCCTCCCGAAAGGTAACATCAGCAGAGACAGTCACTTTGTGGGTAGCTGGAGAGTAGCACACGTAGCATTTCTGAATTCGTGAATAGCCAATGAAGATGTTTTTGGCCGCCCGGGGATCCAACTTGTCCGTGGATGGACCAAAAATGTGAACGTAGCAAGTAGAACCAAAGATGCGGGTTGTGAGAAAGAATGACGGAGTAGAGGGGAACAGGAGGCTGAACGGAGTGGCATTGTGGAATATGGGGGAAGGGAGACGGTTAATCAGATAACATGTCGTTGAAAGCACAAAGTTCTAATAAGCTTTGGGGACCTGCGTGTGAAGCATGAGAGAGCGAGCAACATCAAGCATATGTCGATTCTTACGTTTTGCGACTCCGTTTTGTTGGTAGGTATAGGCACACGATGTTTGGTGAATGACCCCAAATTCAGAGCAAAGATTCGCAAATTTGTGGTTGGTGTATTCGCGAGCATTATTGGTGCGAAGAGTTTTGATGTTCGTGGATAATTGCGTGCGGGTCTCAAGGAGGAATGCCCGAAAGACACAGGGAAGCTCGGAGCGATCAAGAAGTAAATATAGTCACGTCATCCGAGAATAATCATCAAAAGTTAAAAAAAATAGTGATACCGAGAAATGCTAGTGATTTTGTACGGATCCCAAATATCGGAGTGTGTTAAAATAAAAAGAGCAGAGCTCCGAGTACAATGAGATGGAAAAGATGAACGGGGTTGTTTGCCGAAAATACAAGATTTGCACTGAAAAGGAGGAAGGGATACATCTGGTGGAGCATTCTGGAGGACCGGTAAAGGGGCATGCCCAAGGCGCCGATGATAATCGACAAAGGAGATGGAAGAGAGGATAGTAGAAGAGTCATCAAGAAGGTAGAGCCCGTTCTGCAGTCGTCCCTTACCAATGATATTCCGCGTCTGTCGATCCTGTATCAGAAAAGAAGATGTAAACGTTGCAGAGCAATTTAAATCGGCAGTGAGGCGACCAATAAAAAGTAAATTAAACAGGGAGCCCAAAACATGAAGAGTCAAGCATAGGGATAGAGAAGAAGTGAGAGGGATATCAGCAGAGTCGGAGACCGGAACAGTGTCCCCATTGGCCACTATGATACATTTAGGATGAGTAGAATCCAAGTACTGAAGTGGCCGCAAGGAGGTTATGTGATGAGTGGCACCTGAATCCATTATTCAGCGTGGACTAGGGGAGAGACAAGCGATATCTTCATTTGAGATGGAGGCAGGTGGGCGATTGAGCAGACTATGAAGTTGTTGGAGCTGAAGCCGAACCTCTTCAACGTCAGTACAAGTGACAGATGAGTCATTGGCAGCAACAGCGGCAAGCGGACGAGGAGGAAGCTCATGCTTGCGGTAGCAAGTGGCCTCGAGGTGGCTGTCCATACCGCAGAAGGAACACTTAGGTCGTGGCCGGCCACCCCGACCTCTGCCCCGAGAACCTGAACGTCCCCCACGAGCAGAACGAGGGAGAGGCAGTAAGGGCGCAGAAGTCTGATGAAGGAGGGCCGGTGACGGAGGTCCAAAACTGTCAGGAGGTGGTGAGACCTTGAGAAACATGGAGCACACATCAGATAGTGACGGAGTAGCAGCAGAGGAGAGGATCTAAGCCCGAACGCTCTGAAGATGAGGCGAGACACGAGCCATCATCATGGCAACACCGACGGTTTCTTTTTGGGCACGTTGGGCAGCAAGATCCATCGTAGGGGGTTGATGTTGAATCCAGGCTTCAACCAGAGTCTTGGCCCGAGCAACAAAGGAGGTGAGGTCGGCGGCCCCACCAACGTCAAGAGTCTGAAGATCTGTTATGATGTCATATAGGTGTTGGAGACTATCTTTGCCAGAATAAAGAGAATGGAGCTCATTCCACATCGTCTTAGCCGTCTCGTGATACATGGTCATGCGATAAGATTCGCCATCAAGAGAGTTGAGGAGCCACGTCTGAACTCGACCATCATTGCGCAACCAGTCTTCAGTAGGAGCAGCGGGAACAGCTTGGGTCAAGTGATGTCAAAAGCCTTTGGACTGAAGAACTCGGCGAACAGAGTGCACCCACTCCACAAAGTTCTTCCCGACTAAAGAAATAGTGGTGATCTGCAATTCATCCCGGAGTTCAGGGACAAGGGTTGGGCGGTCTGAGGAGAAGAAGCCAAATGTCAAGTAGAATCAAGAGAGAACCCCATGGCAAGGCGGTTAGGAGGCTAGACCGGCGTAGGGTTGATATCGATACGAGTTCGAGCGATTTTGGCTCGGCTCGAAATCGAAATTTTCGACTCAAAAACGACTCGAAATTGAAATTGATTTCGAGTCAGTCGGCTCGACTCGAAATGGCTCGATTTCGAGTCGGCTTGAAATCGAATCGAGTCGGCTCAAAATCGAATCGAGATGGCTCGAAATCGAATCAAGTCGGCTCGAAATTTAGCAATTTTTCATTTTATTCTTAGTTTGCTCAAAAAATATTGGGCAACCTATAAATTTAACAAATAAAACACTTAAAGTCTTCATTCTTTTTATTTAGGTTTAAATTTTGTTATTTTTAATCTTAAAATAAGAATGCATTAATAAATACATAATTTTTTTAATTAATTCGAGTTGATTCAAATCATATTTCGAGGGATTCAGGGCTGGCTCGAAATCGACTCGAAATCAGATTCGAGTCAAATTAAATCGACTCAAATTGAGTCGAATCAATTTTAACCGATTCCGATTCGACTCAATTTTCGAACGATTTTCGAGCGATTTTCGAGTTTCGAATAATATGCTCAACCCTACACCGGCGGCAAGAAGACCAGCGAATAGAGAGGAGACCGCGCGAGCAGATCGGGCGATCAGAACAGCGAGCAGAAAGAGGCCGCACGGTAAACCGCGCGAGAAGACCACACGGTCTCGGTGACAACACACCAGCGGTAAGGCAAGGAAGAGGCCGTGACAAAAATGCGGAGTGGCTAGAGAGGAAAAGTCGTCGCGACTAAAGAAGAGAAACCGTACGGTCACGGAGAAAGCACAACAGCGGCAAGAAAGATGTCGCGACCAACATGCGGAGCCCGCAACAGAGAGGAGAAGTCGCAGCGATTAGAGAAGTCGCAACGACCAAGCTGCGAAGAAACCGCGCGAGAAGACCGCACGGTCACGGTGACAACACACCAACGGCAAGGAAAGAGGCCGCGACCAAGAGGCGGAGACCGCGGCGGTTAGAGAAGCCGCAGCGATTAGAGAAGTCGCATCCCGAAAAGAGAGGAGACTGCAGCAAGAAGGCGGGTAGAAAAAGCACGTGGCGAGAAGGATAGAATGTGGCGGCAAGGCAAGTAGACAAGGAGATTGCGTAAGGAGACCGCATCAAGTAGAAAGAGAAGCGGGTAGACAGGAAGAAACCGCACGGTTAGATGGGGAAATGACCCCACCTGACAGAAAGAGTTAAAAAAGGACCAAGAGGAAGAGGAAGAACGGGAGGTGGAAGCCATAAGAGAGAGATCAGAAGGAGGAGCGGTTAGAGAGGACTTAGCCGCGACGGAAGCAGCGGTTAGAGATGACTTAACCACGCGGGAAGCAGCGGTTAGAGACGGGCTTAACCGCACGGGAAGCAGCGGTTAGAAAAAGACTTAACCGTACGAAGGATAGGTTTCGCTCTGATACCATGTGGATAAAACCTCAAACTTTTATATATTTTATCAATAATCAAATACAGGTATGAATACACATTTATATGAGGGAGAAAGAGAGAAGAGGTCTCTATACATGATGTGGGACCAAAGTGGAGAGAAGAAGAAAAATAAACAAATGGGCTCCATCATGGGCTTCTTTACATGGGCTTTTCCAACACTACTAAAAAAGCAAGAAACTCCCTCATGGATGAGAGATGAACACCCCAAAAGAGGTAGCAGCAGCTGGTAACATCGAAGACAGGACGGCAGCGGCTGGAATCATCCAACAAATGAAGGGGCAAGAGATCAGTGGTTGGAGTTAGAAGCTCCGTACAGAGAGAGGAGTAAAACAACAATAGTGAACAACCCATAAAAACGTGGAAGCTCCGGATCAGGAACAGGCATCAGTGCAAGGATGACAGAGGAGCTCGACCAGCATCTGCCCACTAGAGTAGACCCAAAACAGGAAGCTTGACGTTATCTGGAATGGTAGAGGAAGCCATCGACGAGATGGGGAGCAGGGGGAGGCAACTGCACCGGCGAGAAGATCCCCTCCCTCTGGTATCAGCCGGATGAAAAGGAGATCGAGAGCAGACAGCACTGCGCAAGCGAGATCCATGGAGATAGCAGATGGGGATCCATGAAGGTAGCAACAATAGAGATCAACGCAAGTTAATAACAGGTCGGTCGGATCATAGCAAAACCAGCAGGGTCAATGGAGCAGAAGCTCACACAAGGATGGACGGGCACAATCATCGTCAATCGTCGATGAAGGAAGAAGGAGAACTGTCGTAGAAGAAGCCTTCCAGTCAGAGAGGAAACGACCTTAGGCGACATCACCGATGGACGGGTTCGACAGAATCAATCATCGTTGAAGGCATAAGGGCAGCTCCCGTCGACAAATCCAAGAGCCGATCCAATTGACAGGAGCGAGAGTGCGGGAGCAGAAAGCCGCGATGGAACCGCCGGCTGAATCTGTCGACGAAACCAAGAACGGTGGCAGAAGCAGCGCGAGGGAACGGACCGGCCCGCATGAATATGAATTTTAGGATTTTTTCAAATCAAAGACTTTGATAACATGTTGGATATTAGAAAAGGAGAGATTCTTGATACTTTTATTCATCCACTTAGGGACATAATATAGGAATTACAGCAAGACACATTAGCACCAATAGGCGGTGTGAGACTAAACCCAAATACTATTAAAGATCGGCATAATAATATAAAACTCATAAATCCCAACAGTATGTATTGCCGAGAATCGAGTAAAGTGAGAATGAAAAAGAGAAACAACAGAACAATTCATGATATAGTGATGTATATGATTCACCGCAAAATTAGTGTTACATCTATGGCTAGTTTCAAATGTTTGTTGTGAAGAATTAGGGTTTTAAAGAGTTAGAGATATCATATTATGAGTTAATATCGTTGTCCTGTCTATGCATTAGAGTTTCTAGATTTTTGAGTATTTGACTATATGTTTTTAGTCCCACATAGGCTATTCATGCATTAGAATTTCTAGGTTTATGACAAAATTTTAACTTTCTATTTTCATTCTCATTATTTTCAACATGATTTCAGTGCAAGAATATTTTCCTCCCCGAAATTTCTCTAGTACCACAAGCGTTGCTTGCGCCTTCTTCGCATCAAAGAAGGCTTCCACTGCTATCAAAATTGTCCTCTAATGCTTCCGAACAGCAAACTAGCCTATGTGGCCATTGACAATTGATGAATGCTTCCACTCAAGCTCCCATCGACGATACCGTCCATCGATCCCGTCAAGCAAACGAACCAACTTCTGACCTCGACAATCTCCTTCCATATCCCACCATCTGCCCTTCTTCAGGTCGACATCGGTTGTGCTTCTAGTTTTTGTACATGACATTGACGCTGCTCTTGTATCTCGTGACCGCCTCGACGTCGAGCGGACGAGACTATTTTGACGACCTCTATTCTAGTCGATCTACGACTTGACGACGATGATCTCCTGACTCCTCCAGATACACAACATCTCATCCTTTCATTACACCAAATCTCATTGGCACATGTCCTATCCGCTCCTCGTCCGCGACATCTTCTCCCATATCATCGAGAGCTTGTCTTCTTTTGTTCAGAGATACAATCCATCCCTTGCTTCATCCAAGACTTCCCACTGCTGCCTGCGTCAAGATGTCACACGGGCTTCTTACTTTCTGTAGAAGTTTTATTAATTTTCTCATGTAAAGACCATCTTTTCTCATGTATAGATTAGCTCCACATCTTAATTTGGAGTTGACTGCTCCATCCTATAAATGTGTACAAATACTTGTATTACGAGGATATAGTGAAAATAATAAAAATATTAAGCTTCGCATTACATTATCTCTACATAGTATCAGAGCAAGATTCCTTAGCAAATTTTTGATGTACTCACCAAAGCTCTATCACACTCACTATATAGTGGAAATAATAGAAATATTAAGCTTTGTGTTTTATTTTCTATACACTTTCCATATGCAGAGTTCTTGGATTCATCCTCTCCATTCTCAACGTACTTTTTCAGAACAAATGTTGTCATCGTCAACTTGCTGCAATCGACGCATCTCCCTTCAATTTCCTCCCTCTTGCTACATGCCGCTTTTGATGAATCAGGACGATGAAGCTTCTTTATAGTTTGTTCATCTTTATGTGTCTTCAACAATCTTTAGTATTGTCATTGCATGTCTTCCAAATGTTTGTTTTGCGTGTTTCCTTATGCCTAAACGCATCTACCTGAGGGGGAGTGTTAGAGACGAAGGTGACTCGGCCCAGACTACGGTTGACCCCCACATAATGGAATTCATCTGAGTGGACCACACGGTCCACACATGTTGAATATTCGTTACCGTACCGGTATTTCCCGATAGTCCCGCAGGGCCTACCTGACTTCTATCCATGTGTCTTTGATGAAGTTCATTGAATATCTCTTATTTTCTAATTTTTGTAGGCACTTGTAGGTTTAAATGTACACATTCAACCCCACATCTTCTGTTACCGTGTTTCTTCCACAAGTTTTTTGATTGTAGATGATGTTTTTGTCATACCATCGTGTGTTTATGGTATTGATTGATGGAATCGTGTGTATTGCTCTTGTGTTTTGCATGCCATGTCATCGCACCCTGAGCCAACACTGATATTCATCCTTTCTCATCTCTACCTCCATTACCGTTATCAACATACAACATTTTCAAATTGTAGGTTTTACCCTCTAGCTTGAGGGGGAGTGTTAGAGGTATCACATTTATGAGTTAATATTTTTGTCCTATCTATGTATTAGAGTGTCTAGGTTTATGTGTGTTTGGCTCTAGGTGTTTAGTTAGACGACTATATATGTGATAATCTCAAACCAATTTGTAAGAAACTCAAACTTCTATCCTGATACTCCGAAGTGATATGAGGAGTGAGATGGGGCTTATAAGCATAGGAGGTGATGCGCGGTAAGCGGTGTGAGATTAATCAACAAACGGGTCACCGGGGATAATCCGCACATGGGCGGTCCCACACAACGCAGATTTGTTGCAATCAAGTCAATCAACATGCCCCCACAGGCCACAACGGGTTAAACCAGCGCTCTGATACCATGTAAGAAACCTGCACTTCCATCCCAAAACCCCGAAGGGATGGGAGGAGTGGGACTGTGCTTATAAACATAAGCAGGTGATGTGCGGTACACGATGTAGGACTAATCAATAGACGGGCCACCGTGGATAATCCGCACATGGGTGGTCCCATATGAGGTGGTCCCACGCGACGCTGACTCTCTGGAATCAGGTCAAACCAACACGCCCCAGCAACTAGTCAAACGTGTGCACTGATACCATGGAAGAAACACATACTTCCATCCCAAATTTTTGAAGTGATATAAGGAGCGAGAGGAGGCTAATTAGCACAGGCGGGTGAGGCACGGTGGGTGATGTGGGACTAATCAACAGACGGGCCATCGGGGATAATCCAACCGGAGATAATACACACATGGGGGGTCCCATGCGACGCATTCCCCCGTTACACGGATCTGATTGAATCAGGTCAACCAACATGCCACCGCAGCGGGACAAACTGATACCATGTAAGAAACTCGCACTTCCATCCCAAAAGTTTGAAGTGATAGGAGTGAAACGGGGCTTATAAGCATGGGAGGGTGATGCACAATAGGCAATGTGGGACTAATCAACAGACGTGCCGTCGGGGATAATCCGTACAAGCAATCCCACATGACACGGACCCTCTGGAATCTGGTCAACCAATTATGTAAGAAATCCGCACTTCTATCCCAAAACTTCGAAGTGATATGAGGAGTGGGACGAGGCTTATAAGCACAGGTGGGTGATGCACAGTTGGCGATGTGGGATTAATCAACAGACGCCCCACCGAGGATACTCCAACCGGGGATAATTTGTACACGGGCAGTCCCACATGACACGGACAACCCACCGTTGGAATTAGGTCAACCAGCACGACGGGACAAACCAGCACTCTGATTTGATGTAATAAACCCGAAATCCATCCCGAAATTCCGAAGTGATAGGAGTAGGACGGAGCATATAAGTACAGACAGCCAGCCAGGTGATGCACGGTAGGCGATGTGGGACTAATCAACAGATGGGTCACCTAGAATAATCCAACCGGGGATAATCCACACACGACACGATCGCACACGATGCTGACCCGCTGGAATCATGTCAACCAACACAGTCAACAAGCTGAGTTCATATGTTACTCTGCAATGCAAATAGATTTCTCAAAATGTCACAAAATAGAAAATTGAGGGTGATCAATTGATTGGGCTTCGGATATATCAGCATTCAAGACATTTCAGCATTACCCATGTTTTATTTTTCTATCATGTATTTAAACTATATAAGAAGAAAAATCGTGCAACATCATCAAATTAACTAGTATTGTTCAATAAATTTATTTCTAATTACATTAAAATCACCCTCTAAAATGTTTGAGATGCAACAAAATATTATGTAAGATATAGTAAAATAAAATAACATAAACTAAAATAAAAAAAGGATAAAAGAGGAGAAAAATAAATAAAATGACGAAAATTAAATTAGGAAAATATATATAGGACGAGAAAAATAAAGTATTAATAACACTTGCAAACTTGGTGTACTGGTGTCTCGTTGGTCACATATTGTGCCTATTCAACTAGCAAACAAAAATGGAGGTGATATTAGTAGTTGAGGGATTATCATGCTGACCTGTAATTTCCTGGATAACTCATTTGCATGAAGTATATTTGCTAATTTTGACTCACCATATGCAGAGAAACAATTATAGCTGTCAGAGGATGGAAATAAATGTTAGCATGGAAACTCGATAGATAACTCACTAACTATAACTCGCCCAATCCCGGCAAATATTAGTATTCGCTTGGGCGAGGTAAACATGTAAACTCGAAAGACAATTGGCAAGCATTCTTTTCATTCTGTGATACTGTTATGTTTTAAACCGGAAAGATCATAATTGCCTTGATTTGTCATTTAGCTTATCCAAACTTGTCGGAAGTCCATTTCCATTTCTATGTGCGGAGGATGATACATTAATTATCCTTCCTTGAACCCCTGTTTCTTTTGCTGTTGATTTCATCTTCTCTACAAGAAGATTTGTTAGTAAGAAATGACCTGCAATTTCATATGAAATTTGTGAGAAAGCATGTATAAGGCTTCTTTTATTCACCATATAAGTTGTGAAGATCAAATTTCATTTTCATGTGATCTTTGTGTAAGGGCCCGTGTTTCATTGTAAGCATTCAGAAATGATTGGATCTCACTTAACAAATGAGTTCAAGTGTTTGTTTGGTTGAAGCTAGATCGAACTCGTTCTTACAATTTGCATCCCAAAATTGTGAGAATTGAGTTTCAGTTTTGAAGGCTAGGAAGTCTCCTTCCAATTGTTTTTTGCTTTTAATAACTGTTACAAATCCCAAATAAATAAAACCCATACCCATGTATTTAGGCCCATAAGGCCTCTCTTCTCTAACTCCTTTAGTCTCATTTCTTGAGCTTGTAGTTAGTTCTCTCTCTCTCTCTCTCTCTCTCTCTCTCTCTCTATAAAAAGAAGACTCATTGTACAATGTAATTTAAATTTTTATGAGAATAATAAAATATTGGCTATTTTTATTCTCAATTTCCATATAGTATCAGAGCGATCTGATCCAATCGACCTGATTTCACCCGATTGACCTCTGCTTTTGCGACTTAGGACTGATTCGTTTGCTCTTTTCACGGCCTCCTCCAGTGTGACCGTGTAGTGCTCATGGTTACAGTTGTGTTCTCTCGCCGTTTGTCGTGGACGCCCCCCCCCCCTTGCCCGTCCTCTTCCGTTTATAGACACGATTCGTGGATCCCGCCTTCCTATTCTGGTCGCAAACCGCAGTGTGTCCGTCTGCTTTTCCCTCAGACCATAATACCCGTTGTGCCCGCTTCTGTGCAGTCTCTTCCTCTGTTCGATGAGCTCGTCGTGTCCGCTTCCTTCATGTGTCATTTGCTTCCGGCAAGGCTGGAAGAGCCCGTTGTGTGCATCTCCCTTGCGGCTTCCTGGCAGTGTTTGCTGTGTTCGCAAGAGATGTTGTGCCCGTTGAGACCTCTTGTGACCGCAACTTCGTTTGTCCGCAGAACTCCTTAGTTCTCGGCTTCATTGCGACCTGTGCGACTGCCGCTACTGTTGTTCGCGCGGAATTGTTTTCTGCTCTACCGTTGTCGTCCTCCTGAAAACATTGTCCGCCCTAGGTTCTCGTCGGTCTCTGTGTTTGTTGGACTTTGGCTGATGTTTATGCGTGGCTTCTCGCTCTTGCTCGCCTCTGCGCCTTGCGTTTGCATTTGTTTTCACTGCTCATCTTGTTTGCTGCTCTTCGTTGATTCATTGCTTCCGCTTGCCGAGTCCCCTGCTGCTGAGCCAACGCATGCTCTCTGTAAACTGCCTCCCCTCTTCTTGAGTTTGCCATTTCTTGTTGTTTTTGCTCGTTGTCATCCATCATGGGACCTCTTATCCCCCACCATCAAGTCCCCCCCCACTAGTTCCCGTGCTGACATCGATGTCTTGTGGGATGAACTCAAGTGATTGCGAGAGTTTCTTACATGCACCCACAACCATGGTATCGTTCTCCCATGTCGGCCTAGCTTCTCTTGCTCTTGGCTCCTCTTAGATTGTGGACTTTGGGCCTTTGGGGCTACCGATCATGTTTTTCAAAAAACCACCCTCTCGGTACACGGATACTGTTACTCCTAAATTTATCACCTTTGCGAATGACGATACCATCCATGTTTGTGGGTTGCAGCGATGTTGTTGTGTCACCGTCCATTTCTCTTTGTTTTGTTTTTCATGTCCCTAACTCTAAATTTAATCTATTCTTTATCAGTCTTCTTACCCAAGACCATGATTGTTCCATAACTTTTACCTCATCTTATTTATGGTGCAGGATCGACGGATGCAGCGTGTCATTGGTACCGATCGACTGTTAAATTGCCTCTACACTTTGGACCTTCCCACCTCCTTGTTATCCTCGGTTACTTCCGTTGTATGACATCGTCGTCTTGATCATGCTCCTCATCCTCCAAAAATCTCTTCTTAATGTTTTGTTTACTGAGTTTCAATATGAAACTTGCATTTACGAAGAGCAAAATCACTTTACCTTTCTCCTAGTTGTTCTCAGACTTCGTTCACTATGATAATTGGGGTGTCTATATAAAGCTTCCAGTTTGTCTGGCTATTAGTATTTTTGACCTTTATTGATGATCATTCTCGTATCACCTGGTTGTAATTACTGCGTAATCGCTCTTCATTGTTGTGGTGCTTTCGCTCCTGTGCTGAAACACGTACTCAATTTTTGAGCACCATTAAAATCTTTCACACTGATAATGCTCGTGAATATACCAGTCGGCAATTTCAGGACATTTGTACTCTCCTCGGCATCCTCCATCAAACATCTTATGTTTATACACCACAACAAAATGGTGTCGCCGAGCAGAAGAATCGTCATCTTCTGGAGGTTGCTCGCTCTATTGGGCTCCAAATGCATGTTCCAACACAAAATAGGCACTTTATTGTTTTCACAGCATGCTATTTAATTAATCGCAGTCAACCGTTCTCAACTTTGCTACTCAGTTCTCTATTTTGTTTTCTTCCGCACCTCCCTTCGGCTTCCCTCCTCGAGTTTTTAAGTGTCTTTGTTTTGTCCATCATCTCGGTTCTCCGGTCAATAAGTTGGCTCCCTGTGCTACCATTTACATATTTGTTGGGTACTTGTACACAGAAAGTTTGTGTGCCAGTCTACTACTACTGGGTAAACGATCATCTCTGTGGATGTTACCTTTTTTTAGAATCAACCATTCTACTAAGCACCTCCTCCTGCTATATCTCTCGATGTTCTCCCATGCCCGGATGTTCCCACTCACACTTCTCCTCCCTTGCTCCTACACCTCCTCTCGTGCTCCCCTCACTTCGGCTACATGCGTACACTCTCTGCCATCCTCGTTCTGATTCCTTGTGACCGTTGTCGTCTATTGATGTTGCTCCCCAGATCGTTGATCCACCCAAGACTCCCTCCTGAGACGCAGTTTATTCTACTGCTTACCCTCTCTCTAATTATGTGTCCTTGCACCGCCTCTCTTATCCCCTTCACGAGTTTGCGACATCTTTGTCCTCTATTTCCATCCCGTCTTCTGTTTAGGAAGCTCTTTAGCATCAGGGGTGGTGGACGGCAATGGATGAGGAAATGATAGCTCTATGGGCCAATCACATATGAGACCTTGTTCCTCTTCCTCCAAATCAACATACAATTAACTGCAAGTCGGTATTCACCATGAAGTGTCATCCAAATGGGATTGTTGACCGCCTCAAGATCCATCTTGTTGCCAGAGATTTTACTCAACAACATTGCCTTGAGTATGAAGAGACCTTTTCTCCGGTCGCAAAACTCAGCGTCGTTTGGGTTTTACTTTCCCTTGGTGTTCATCGTCATTGACCGCTCCATTAGCACATTAAAATCACATTCCTTAACGACGGCCTCCTGGAGACTGTGTACATGCAACAACCTCCGGGTAATATAACCACTGAGGAGTCTCTTTTCGGTCACCTAAAGAAATCACTCTATAGCCTCAAACAATCTCCACGGACATGGTTGGTGAAGTTTAGTCGGTTAGTTCGTGAGGTTGGCTTCACCCGAAGCTCGACAGACTTTTCCCTATTTATTCGACAACGTCCATTTGACGTAGTGATTCTTTTAGTATATGTGGTTGACATCCTTATTACTGGAGATGATCTTCCTGAAATCATTCAAATTAAACATCTTGTCTCTCATTTTCAAACTACGGATTTGGGATGACTTTGTTACTTCTTGGTAATTGAGGTAGTCGGACGACCTGATGGTCTTGTGTTATCACAACAGAAATATTGTCTCGATCTGCTTTATGGTATATGCAACTCTAATTGTAAGCTTGTGGATACACCTATGAATGTTAATCACAAGCTCTGAGTTTATGGTTCAGACTCTGATCAACTTCTTTGTAATCTGAAGTGTACATCCTCGTATTTGTCGAGTGGGCCCAGCTGGCCCAAAGGCAGGAAGCAAGGGGTCAATTTTATCAGACACTCGATGCTTATCCAGTGTAGTAATAGGCGAATAGATCCTGTGAGTTGATATCTCGCATGTAGGCAAGAGGCAAGGTGGTGAGTGCCTAGCTCCATCGGGTGCTCGCCGACCGAGCGAGTGGCAAGAGCACAGTCTCATCGGGTTCTCAATGCCTAGGCGAGTGGGCTGAGGTGTGTCAACTCATCATTAGAGGATATTCATTTCCATTTTCCATTTTTCCGATAATTCGTTTTGGATCTGCCATTAGCCGCCCTAGACAGCGGAGTCTCGCTATTGGCAGACCACTTTGGGCTGCATTTAACAGTATTCAGAAGGTGGGATCCCGCTATTGACAAACCATCCCCAGAAAACTATAAATAGACCCCCAAGGGCACCTTTGGAGATGACCTCTTTCTGAGTTCTCCTCTCCCCTGGCTAGCTTTGGTTGGCAGGAACTTCAGCTCATCATTCACTGTGGTCTCCGAGTGGGTGGTCGGAAGTTCCCTTGGCTCTCCAAAGGTGCTCGGTCCAACATTGGTTTGGGAGGAGTAGCAATCAAAGATCTTCCGGGTGTGTGGCGGGACCTCACTGCGAATCGGGGTCTGTTTGAGATAGTTCTGGTGGGAAGGTTTCTGAATTCTAAGTCCACAGCTGAGGCACTCACTTGAGAGAAGTAAAGGCGAGGTACACCCCAGGTCTTAACTCTTCGTTGAACCGTGATTTCCGGGTTCAACATTTCTGGTGCGGTGAGCGTGGATTGTAGCTCGTCAAAAAAATCTCGGGTGAGTGTCATGGCTGGAGAAGAGGGGCAAGGAACTGACCCAGGCGGCTCTCCACCCACAGATAGCCCCGTGACTCAAAGACAGTTTGTCGAGTTCATGAGGCTTGTGCTCGAGACCATCCACTCCGGTCTCGCCATGCGGGTTGGCGAGTGCTCAACCCCCATGATCCTGGTGTTCGCCTAGCCTTTTCTGGGCGACGAGGCGCCAGGTCAACGGGTCGGGAGGGAGATAAGAGTAGAAGGTGGCGAGAGAGAGCTTCCGGGTCGCGAGTTGTTTCCCGTCTCGCCGACCGCCCCGCCATTTGGCGAGATGGTTAGGAGAGATCTTGCAAGACACCAAGAAGGCTCAGGGAGCCCCTTCTGGGAGTTGATTCTCTCGGCTCTAGTGTCAGATGGCTTCAGGGATCCAGTCATGTCTTTCTACTCTGACAAGGAGGATCCAGTCCAGCACATGCAATGGTTCGAGGATACCATTTATATCAGGCAGATAACGGACGCATTCAAATGCAAGTTGTTCACCATCTCCCTCAAGGACAAGACGAGGGATTGGTTTCATCAACTTCCCTCGGGAACCATCTACAGCTTTGAGGATATGCATCGCGGTTTCTTGCTGCACTTCACAACGTCAAAGAAGAGGAAGAAGGGAGCTGAATTCCTATTCGAGATCAAGCAAGGACCGGAAGAAACTCTGGCAAGTTATATGGATAGATTCCAAGAGGAAATATTTCAAGTTCAGGAAGCGTCAGGGTACACCCTTAAAATGGTCTTTACCCTAGGGCTTCGCCAGGGATTTTTTAAAATGGAGCTGAAGCGAGTGTAACCTCTTTCCTTCGAAGAACGGATGGAAAGAGCGGTCAAAGAGATCGAAGGGGAAGCCACGAACCCCGAGTTCGTAAAGAAGCTGGCAAGACTGGGAGAGATAGAAGCAAAAGAACAAGGGGGATCTAGGCAGCAGGAAGGGAGAAGAAGGGATCACCCGAGGGGGCAAGGCTTGCAGGCACCTCAGAGGAGGCAGGAGCAAGGATGGGGAGTACAGGAGTAAGGTAATCGACCGGCGTGGAGACCGGTGGGATAACATTCCAGGGACAAGGAAGAGGAGCAGCTGGGAGGGGGAAATCATTGGGCAGGGCAGGGACGGTTCAACCCTTCGAGGTGGAGGCCGGGCCCAAGACTGTCCCCCCCCCCCTCAGCACGTGATGGCCATAGTTCGAGGTAGAGGAAGGAGGAGGAATCAACCTAGCAGGGGAGGGAGAAGGGGAGGTGGGTCGTTGCTTCTCTGTGACTTCCATCAAGAGGAGGGGCACATGACGGCCACCTGCCCCGAGTTTCTGGAGTTACGAGGAGCGGCGAGAGTCGGAGGGATACAACCAATACCACCCAGGATTATGGAAGCGGGAGTCGGAGGTGAAGGAGGAGTTGAGGTTGAGGATCGCTGTGAAAACCGGGCAGATGTTGGAGCCAGAGGAGGGATTGGGGTAATCCACGGGGGAGTCGGGACAGAGGCCACCCGCAAGGGGAGCCTCCAAACTATCTTCTGTCGAAGCATCGCTTCGACGTCTTTGACCCCTCCCCCGGTGGAGAAGATTATCTTCTCGTCGAAGGATATACTGGGTTATGAGGACCAGTTCTGTGATGCCCTAGTGATCCAGACGGCCATTGAAAACTTCACAGTCTCAAGGATCTTGGTGGATAACGGGAGTTTGGTAAATGTGATCTTCAAGAAGGCTTTTGATGATATGAAGGTAGAAGCCAGGAGGGTGTTGGCCTCGGACAGACCTCTGTTTGGTTTCTCAGGCGAGAGAAAGGAAGTGGAAGGAGGGGTGGGACTTCATGTTACCCTGGGCGGGACGTCCCGAAACTGCCGGTTCGTTATTGTGGACGCTCCGAGCAGCTACAACGCTATCTTCGGACGTCTCCTTATCAGCGCCTTTTGATGCGTACCCTCCTCTTTCCACCGGTGCTTGAAATTAACCAACGGGGGAGTGCAAGTCCGGATTCGGGGAGATCCTAAGGTAGCAAGAGAGTGTTACGTCACAGCTGTCAACGCAATCTCATGAATGGGAGAAGCAGAAGAGTTCGAGAAGGAGATGGAGGAGAAGGCTAGGCTGGAAGCTGCTGAAGAAGTGGAGAAGAAGGAGATCGTTGGCCTGAGCGGGAAGCCCAAGACAGTGCAGATCGGAGGGACGCTGAAGGAGGATCAGGAGAAGATCAGGAGTTGCATCCAGGACAACATCGACATCTTTGCCTGGGATGCAACCGACATGCCAAGGATCGAGGCGGACGTTGTTTGTCATCATCTCAATCTTGATCCCAACGTCCGCCCGATCCGTCAGAAGAAGAGGTCTGTATCGAGCAAGCTGGCTGAACCAATCCGAGTGGAGGTAGAGAAGTTAGTGAAGGCAGGTTTTGTATCGGAGATCTAGTACCCAAGCTGGGTCTCCAATGTTGTGATGGTTAAGAAGGACGGGAGGTGGAGAATGTGTGTTGACTTCTCTTTAATGAATAAAGCGTGTCTCAAAGATTGTAACCCCCTACATCGAATCGACGCGCTGGTAGATTCAGTTGTTGGTTTTTCTGTAATGAGTTTCTTAGATGCAGGACTTCGTTTAGCTAGGGAGCTAGGAATCTGAGATGTGAAGGTCTCCACGGACTCTATGGTGGTGTCGTCACAAATCAGGGGGGAGTTTGAGGCAAAGGAGCCGACTCTTCAGAAGTATCTCGCCAAGGTCAAGGGCCTAATTGGGTTGTTTCGCACTTTCTCGATCAAGCACGTGCCTCGGGAGGAAAACATGCCTGCGGATCAACTCGCCAAGTTTGGCTCTCGAGCATAAGGGACTGTGACAGAACTATTCTGACTTTCCATTGAAGAGGGGGAGCTGATAAAGATCGACCAGCGACCCTCGTGGATGAACCCATTCATCCATTTCCTAACGTCAGGAGAGTTCCCGAAGAACATCCCAGATAAAAGGAGGTTCAGGTACAAGTCAACTAACTATGTGTTGCAGGAGGGAGTGCAGTATCGGAAGACCCTTTCTGGGCTCCTGGCCAGGTGGGTGGTCGAAGATGAGGTCCCTCGAGTCTTAGAAGAGATCCACTCTGGGGAGTGTGGCAGTCATTCGGGAAGTCAAACTCTGGAGAAGAGAGTATTGCGGTAGGGGTACTTTTGGCCGACTATTAGCAAGGACACGGCGGAATTTGCAAGGAAGTGTCAGAAATGCCAACTCGATGCGCCACTCCAACTCCTACCAGCGCAGAGGCTCGGGACGATCACGACACATGGCCCTTTGCGATATGGGGATTGGACTTGGTTGGCCCTTTCCTGCGGGCAAGCAGCCAGAGGAGGTTCCTTTTGGTCATTGTGGAATATTTCTCAAAGTGGATAGAGACTAAGGCATTGGCGAAGGTAACATCACAAGTAATTCGCAACTTCATATGGGGGAGATAATTTGTCGACATGGATTGCCCCTGGCCATAGTCACGGATAACGGGCCTTAATTCGCGAGCGAGGAGTTAATCAGTTTCTACGGATAATTGGGCATCGATCTCAGGTTCGCATTCGTTCATCACCCCAGGAGCAACAGGCAAGTGGAAGCCGCAAACAAGATCATTGTCAACCTGTTGAAGAAGAAGGTAGATAATCTGAAGGGCATCTGGGTGGAACAGCTCCCCTCAGTCTAGTAGGCCTTGAGAACCTCCCTGAACACAGCTACCGGGGAAACCCCTTTCAAGCTATCACACGGGTCAGAGGTCGTGCTTCCCGTAGAATTCGAGGTAAGGTCCCCGCAGGTTGTTGTCGCGGAGAATGGCGATGAGGAATGGAGAGTGGAAAATGAGGAAGAGCAACGGTTATCTCTTGATCTGGGGGAAGAGCTTCGTGGCCTGGCAGCCCTTCGCCAGAAGGAGGTCAAGCGTCGAATGCCAAGGTCCGTCGATAAGAACAACAGGATCAAACATTTTGTAAAAGGAGACTTAGTCCTCAAAAAGGTCAATGTCGCGGGAAGGGGGAGTTGTTAGAAAAATCACCCTAACTGAGAAAGACCCTTTATAATCCTTGAGGCACTTGCCTCAGGTGGTTATTGCCTCCAAAATGTCGAAGGGACCCCCCTTAGCAACACTTGGAGCGATGACGACCTGACGCGCTTTTATCCATGAGATGAATGAAAGTAAAGATCCACTTCTCACCATATATATTTTCACTCTATCGACACCACTCATCAAGTTCGAACAAGAATACCCTCGATGGGACCCCGCTAACAGAGCTCTCACTAGCAGGCAGGAAAGGCAGGTCGCTCAGGTAGGAGGTTGAGATAAAATCAAGTTCGAACCAGAATACCCTCAATGGGACCCCGCTGACCGGGCTCTCACTAGCCAGCAGGGCAGGCAGGTCGCTCGGGTAGGAGGTTGAGATAGAATCAAGTTCGAACCAGAATACCCTCGATGGGACCCCGCTGACCGGGCTCTCACAAGCCGGCAGGGCAGGCAAGTCGCTCGGGTAGGAGTTTGAGATAGAATCAAGTTCGAATCAAAATACCCTCGATGGGACCCCGCTGACCGGGCTCTAACTAACTGGCAGGGAAGGCAGGTCGGTCGAGTAGGAGGTTGAGATAGAATCAAGTTCGAACCAGAATACCCTCGATGGGACCCCGCTGACCAGGCTCTCACTAGCCGGCAAGGCAGGTAGGTCACTCAGGTAGAAGGTTGAGATAGAATCAAGTTCGAACCAAAATACCCTCGATAGGACCCTGCTGATCGGGCTCTCACTAGTGGGCAGGGCTCCCCAGCTGGGAGGCGAGTCGGGTTTCCAAATTCTCCGCCCCCCCCCCCACCTCGCCACCTTCTTGTGGCTTCCCTGTTGAAGGTGTCGGCTCGCTCGCTGGGATGGGCTTCTTCGGGAAGGTTGGCTCGCCGGAGGGAGCGGGTTTCTTAGAGGCAATGGTCTGTAGGCGCTTTGAGGGCCCACCGGACGACGATCCCGCGTCAGGCCATCTCCCGGGCTATCTCTTCTTTTTGCCTCTGTCGAAAGCGGGTGCACGCAGTTCATCGGCACACGCGGCAGCGGCGGCGGATTGAGTGAAGGAAGGGCGGGATCCACCCTACCCTTTCCCGCGTACGGCGGGTGCGCGGGGATGTCGTGCTCACCTACAAGAAAACTAGATGCAATAATGCTTTAAGATGTTGTTGTAGAGCGAGCAGGTGAGGAAAGCTATCATTCGTCGGCTGAGCTCACTCGTCATGTATCTCGCGGAGCATGAGCCCGTGCTTCCGCAAAATAGTTGCCACCCACTCAGTTAGCTCCGCGACAGATACCGGCTCGCCCAGAAAGCCTCGGATCATATCAGGAGAGAGTGATGTTAAGTACGTCGCGGCAGCATCCTGGTCGCCCCCTATGGAGCTGTTGGTCACGTCTGGAGAAGGTAAGCGAGAGATCAGTATAGGCAGGCGCGGCAAAAGTTACGAGATGTCAGCTACTGACTTAGAGAAGTCTCGCCTCCCCCCCCCCCCACCCTTACCTGGATGGTGCGAGGGAAGACTTGGTTGACCACCGATAGGATCTTTGAGGGGTATCAACGACCTTCCCGATCCAACTCGTGGGACAACAGTATTGCGAGGAGATTGGACTTGCGGCGTCGAGGTCCCTACGCCCCGACTCGTCGGAGATTTCACGGCGTCAGCGAGATATGAACTGAGGTCGCGAGTCGGGAATCTGGTCGACGAGGGAGTCGAGATGAAGTCAATAAAAGGAGGCACTGTGCAGACACAAGGGAAGTTCAGAGCCACGCTCGTCGGAGAGCACTAACAGAATCAGGAAAATACATACTAGCCAGAAATCTGCGCGCGAGTATCCGGCTCGCCCCGACTCGCAGGCGTCTCCCGCGCCTCGTCAGCAAAAGCATTGTGCTATGAAGGTGTGCATCAAGAGCTCGATTCAGCTTCGCAAATATTGAACCAACATTTTACAGCAAAATTACGGAAGAACATACCAGGGGTTGAGAGATGGCCTCGCGGCCGGACTCGCAGGACGCAGGTTGAAGGGATTTTGGCGAGCCTGACACCTCTCCGGGGGGATCAGCCCTCGACTTCTTGAGCGCCCGATCCTCTGGTTTCTTCGTCACGAGTCGGGACGAGTGCTCCGTAGCGAGGGTCATCAGGTTGGAAGTGGTCGCCTTGTTCTTTTCTCTATCGGCGGCAAGACGCGCGAGAGCAGCTTGCGAGATCGGCATAGCGATGGAGAGTGAGAGTTTTCTCAAGAAGCGAGGAAGAAGTGGGGGAGGGGGTTCACAGGGGTGACCACCCCCCCCCCCCCCACGGTATTTATAAGCTTGCGTGGGGGGCCCACCAGAAGGTTCCCTTCGGCCCCCACTCGCCAAATAATGTTGGGATTGAACTATCTTTCCGAGCTTGGGACAGGACTCGCAAAGAGCAGTGATTGTGTACAACCCCGTATTTGTCGAGTGGACCCAGCTGGCCCAAAGGTAGGAAGCAAGGGGTCAGTTTTATCAGGCACTCACTGCTTATCCAATGTAGTAATAGGTGAACAGATCCTGCGAGTTGATATCTCGCCTGTAGGCCAGAGGCAAGGTGGCGAGTGCCCAGCTCCATCGGGTGCTCGCCGACCTAGCGAGTGGCGAGAACTCAGTCTCATCGGGTTCTCGCCGCCTAGGCGAGTGGGATGAGGTGCGTCGACTCACCATTAAAGGATAATCATTTTCATTTTCCATTTTTTGGATAATTCGTTTCGGAACTTCCATTAGCATCTCCAGACAGCAGACCTCGTTATTGGCAGACCACTTTTGGCTGTATTTAACAATATTCAGAAGTATGGATCTCGCTATTGGCAGACCATCCTCAGAAAACTATAAATAGACCTCAAAGGGCACCTTTGGAGAGGACCTTTTTTTGAGTTTTCCTCTCCCTTGGCTAGCTTTGGTTGGCAGGAACTTCAGCTCATCATTCACCGTGGTCTCCGGGTTGGTGGTCGGAAGTTCCCTTGGCTCTCCAAAAGTGCTCAGTTCAACATTGGTTTAGGAGGGGAAGCAATCAAAGATCTTTCGGGTGTGTGGTGGGACCTCCTCGTTGCGACTCGGGGTTTGTTTGAGGTTGTTCTAGTGCGAAGGTTTCTGAATTCTAAGTCCACAGCTGAGGCACTCACTTGAGAGAAGTAAAGGCGAGCTACACCCCAGGTCTGAACTCTTCGTTGAACCGTGGTTTTCGGGTTCAACATGAAGTACAATAGTCGTCTTGTTGACAAGCTAATCTAGCTTACTGTCACATGATTGGACATTTCCTTTGCGGTCAGTGTGGTTACTCGCTTCATGCATGTCTTCAGACCTCTCATCTTCAGGCAGTTGAGTGTATTCTTCGATACTTGAAGAATGTTCTGGGGCAAGGTCTAGTGTATAAGCCTTCAACTTCTCTGTCTCTGGTTACATACTGTGATGCTGATTATGTTGGGTACCTCGACAATCGTTGGTCCACAAGCAGATCCTGCATAAATTTTGACAGAAACTTGGTTACCTGGCGGAGCAAGAAGCAAACTGTGGTTGCTCGGTCTTCAACTGAAGCAGAGTATCGTTATGGTTGTCGCTATCTCTGAACTCACATGGCTAGAAATTTTCCTCAATCATTTAGGTTGTCAAACATTCATCCTCAGCTGTTCTCTTTTGTGAAAGTCAAGTTATTCATATCGCCGAGAATCCTATGTTTCATGAGCGAACAAAACACATCAAAGTTTTTTGTCATTTTGTCGGGGCAAAAGTTCAGCTTCAAAAACTAATTCTACGACATGTGCGGGTTGCCGATCAAATCTCTGATATTATTACCAAGGCCTTGTCTCACTCACTAAATCGGCAATTCCTCTCCAAGTTTGGCGTCTACGACTTGTACGCTTCAGCTTGCAGGGGAGTATTACAAATCCTAAATAAATAAAGCTCATGTATTTAGGCTCATAAAGCCTCTCTCCTCTATCTCCTCCTTTAGTGCCACACCTTGAGCTTCTAGTTAGCTTTCTCTCTTTCTATAAAAGGAGACTCATTGTACAATGTAATTTTAAATTTTTATAAGAATTATAAAATATTGACTCTTTTTATTCTCAATTTCCACAATAACAATGGAATAATATTAAAGTGATGTTTAATGTTTTGTAGAAACTCGGGTGTAAATGCTCTTAATAACAATAAAATAATACTCAGGTCTAAACAGCAAATATAAGTCTGCTTGCTTCAATGCAACTCACTTTCTCAGCCGAGATCTAAGCACTTATTACGAAAAGAAAATGGTGGCTTAGTCATCCTAAGAGAGAATGGAAGCCTTGGCGCACGGATTAAGGTGTCACCGTGTGACCTATAGGTCACGGGTTCAAGTCCTGGAAGCAGCCTCTTGCAAAAATGCAGGCTAAGGTTTGCCCACATTTCTCCCTTGTGATGAGACATTTCCCTGAACCCTCGCTGCGCGGGGATGCTTTGTGCACCGGCCTGCGCTTTAGTCATCCTAAGAGAAGGTTCTCTCAGGGCAAAGACTCTCCAAATAATTTTGCAAACAATTTCCGTAATTTTTTTCGTGCCATTTTAGTCATATACGCACACACGCACTCAGCTATGCCCAGATATATGCTACTTTACGCATAGGTCATATCTGGGCATAATTGAGCGTACGTGAGCGTGTTTGGGAGAAAAGTACTCCAAAATGAAAATAATGTACAAAATATTTCGTAAACTTTTGTAAGAATACAATTTTATTTTAAAGGGGTTTAAGAAAAAATTTGGGCATTTATGAAAACAGAGCATAAAAAACAAATTATTTTCTTGGGCTAGATTTGTCCTATGAGAGAAATCTCGAACAACTAAGACATTTTCTTTGTTATGAAACTCGCTACCCTTAGTGCAGAGACCAGTATACTATTGCTTTGTTAGGGGGAAACTTGTATTACCTAGGTGGTTTGTTGCAAACTGCATCTCTACTCCATCTCCCGATAGCTGGAAGGGACAAGCCATTATTCCTGCATTGTTTCTGTTATTTGGCAAACAATTCTCATGTTAACATTTTCATCAAAAGCAAGATCTGCAGGTTTATTGAGACTTGAAGTTTGTCTCTTTGCCATTTGCAGCTTACATGAGGACATTCAGGCGCTTATTTGTTGAATTGAACGAACGAGCGAAGGATTCAACCGAGTCGAGGGAGCTGAGATCCATCTCCATGACATGGAGCTTTGCGTTCGGATTTTGTTCCAGGAGGCTTTCTTTTACCTTCATGCCGCTCTCCAGTGTTCTTGATGGGATGAAGACTTCAGCGCCTCTTAATGCTAGAACTCTTGCAGTCTCTTTCCCAATACCATTTGTTGCACCTGGACTATGAGGTAAGGAGGCCGCTTTTTAGAACGTTTGGTTAGTGCTGGTTTTAAATTTGTGCAAGAATTTTTTAACTTACAAAAAAATATCATCCAACTTTGCATAATAATCATAGTTGTCAAGGCGCGCACCTGAGGCGCCGGGCGCACCAGGCACAGCCCGCCGCGCCTCAGCACAGCTGAGGCGGGCGATGTGCCCCAGGCGCGCGCCTTAGAGGCTCCCAGGCGCGCGCCTTACAGGCGCGCCACGCCCAATTTTTTTTAAAAAAAATTTTGATATGGGCAAAAACATGATCTTAGACGCACCCGAGGCACCCCTAGGCGCACTTGGGCGCCCAATTCGCTGAAATTGTGCGAATCGGGCGCCCAATTCGCTGAAATTGTGCGAATCGGGCGCCCAATTCGCTGAAATTGTGCGAATCGGGCGCCCAATTCGCTGAAATTGTGCGAATCGGGCGCCCAATTCGCTGAAATTGTGCGAATCGGGCGCCCAATTCGCTGAAATTGTGCGAATCGGGCGCCCAATTCGCTGAAATTGTGCGAATCGGGCGCCCAATTCGCTAAAATTGAGCGAATAGAGCGAATTGGGCGCCCATTCGCTGAAGTCAGCTAATTGGGCTCCCAATTCACTAAAATTCAGTGAATTCGCGCAATTTCAGCGAATTGGGCGCCCAATTCGCGCAATTTCAGCGAATTGGGCGCCCAATTCGCGCAATTTCAGCGAATTGGACGCCCAATTCGCGCAATTTCAGCGAATTGGGCGCCCAATTCGCTCAATTTCATTTTTCCCCAATTTTTGCGCCTCACGTGTTTCAGGCGCGCGCCTGCGCCTTGCGCCTAGGCTCCAGGGGCCCTTTGTGCATCGGTGCGCCTTGCGCCTTTGATAACTTAGATAATAATATGGACCTTCGCTCTATTTTTTGTAATTACAAATCACCCCCCCCCCCCACCACCACCACCACCACCGGCAAATTTTGGGAACCGGGCTCCGTTTTCAAATCTTGGTCCGGTTGAAATCAGAGCGCAGCACGTGTCGAAATCTCAAAAAACTGATAATTTTTTGGGTTTTCTTCTGTTAAGCGCGCAGGAATGCTTCCCTTTAGGGCTCCATGGGAAAAGTTCATAATTTTTGGATCTTAAATCTTGTCTGAAAAAGAGACAATGATGAAGAGGAGACCAGGCTTGAGAAATGTCAGAATCGTAAGTCTTTTCTGGATCAAAATGATCTCCCGGGTGATCAAAATGATCTCCCGGGTGATCAAAATGATCTCCCGGGTGATCAAAATGATCTCCCGGGTGATCAAAATGATCTCCCGGGTGATCAAAATGATCTCCTAATGGAGACCGCGCTTAAGAAATTTTTCATCTCCTGGGAGATCAAAATAATCTCGTGGGAGATCAAAAATTTCTCAAGCCCGGTCTCAATCAAGAGAGAGGTGGCTCGGAAGTTTCTCAGGGACTAAACCAAAGAGAAATTCTTGGAACATGAGAAATTCCTGGTCGACCTTCTCTAAGAGAAGGAAGTAGGCTAATCTAGACTTTTGTGGGTGGAAAAATGACCATCCGGCATCAGAAGGGGCGGTCGGAGCAACGAAGATCGTTGAAATTTAGAGAAAGAAATGACATTCCCGCACACTTTAGACAAGGAAGTTGGTGAATTTACCATCCTTTCAGGATTACGGCACGTGTCGCACTTTAATTTCACCCGGACCTAGATTTGAAAACGGAGTTTGGTCCCAAAAATTTTGCACCACCACCACCCTAAGTTTGCTCTATTAACAAGACAGACCGTTCTGTTAGAATTTTGGATGAAAAATGGTAAAATCTGCTGTTTATTATGAATTTTCTAGCCGTAGAATGGCCGGAAATAATTCAAAAAAAATTCAACATAAATTGTGGTATTTTGATCTCTACAGAAGCGCTTCCATCTAGGTTTATTAAGCGAGCAAACTAAAGGGTAGTCGTAGGGGAGATCCCCATAATTAACCTTTGCCTTTTAGACGGCAGCGGCGGTTTCCCACTTGAACTTGTATTCATCGTAATTTATGACAAACCAAAAAAAATCTTCACTAAACTTAAGGGTATCAATTAGCAAACGCGATATTGAGTCTACTCCCACATCAATCTGGTCCAATCAAATCCTTCGCTTTGAATCATGGCGGCAACCGCATCATTGAGCGACACGGAACCTTCCATGATCACAGCAGCTTACGGATTCAATCGACATGGACAAAGCACGGTTATATAAAGCGTAGAATAACATAATGAAAATGTGCACATGAAGGTTATTCTACTTTGGTGGTCAACCAAACTTCTCAAATGAATGCATTAAACCAAGCCGCAACAAATTTTTAAGTATCCAAAAGAACACGTATGTTCAATCTTAAGATTTTAATAAATGTGTCAAATAGACATACCAAAACTTTATGAAAATGAAATGAAGTGTCCAAAGCCTTATGCTCAGAATGACACTCGTCCGAGTCTTTTAAATGAAGTGTGATATATCACATAAACTTTATGAATATCCAAACTTAATGATATTCTATATGAATGTTCACTTAATGTTTGATCTCAAACTATAATTAATAAACTTAAACAAAGTGTTTAATGAATAACAGATGAATGAATTGGAGCTTCATGTAGCCTCCTACTAATCTAACATATCACTCGTCTCCATAAGCCCCATACTGTAGGCATGTTTTTGAAATATATTGGGGCGGAGTCCTTTAATAAGGGGACCGACTACCATATCATCTGTTCTTATATGCTCCACTATAATGTCATATTTCTTAACCAACTCTTTAACGGTCAAGAATTTAATTTTCATATGCTTGGACCATGTGATACTTTTAATGTTCATCGAGAACATAACTGCAGAAAAATTATCACAGTAAAACTGAATGGGTCCAGCTATAGAATTGGTAACCATCAAAATTTTAATGAAATTCTTAAGCCACGTCGTGTGAGTAGAAGCTTCAAAAAGAGCGACAAACTCTGCATGCATTGTGGATGAAGTAATTAGTGTATGTTTGACACTCTTCCACAAAATGACACCACCAGCAAACTTAAAATTGTAACATAAAGTAGACTTCCTATCATCCTCACACCCGTAAAAATCAAAGTCTGTATACCCCACCAATTCAAGGTTTTGTACCTTATGGTAGACTAACTTAAGATTTTTTTTCCTTTTAAATACTTCAATACCTTCTTGGCAGCCACTCAATGAGTTAATCCTAGGTTCGACCGATATCTGCCTAGAAGTTCTACTGCAAAGGCAATGTTTGGTCTGGTACAGACTTGAGCATACATTAAACTGTCAATCGTACTAGCATAAGGTATATTCTTCATGTACTCTCTCTATATATCATTCCTGAGGCATTGTGACAAGCCCAGTTTATCACCCTTAAGCACAGGTACAGCATCAGGCTTACAATCAAGGATGCTAAATTTCTCAAGGAAACCCTCTATATAGGCTTTCTGAGAGAGTAATAATGTATGGTGAGATCGATCTCTAATGATCTCAATCCCTAGAACAAAAGATGATTTTCCAAGATCTTTCATATCAAAGTGATATGACAAATATTGCGTACATTCATGCAATAATGTCAAATCACTGCTCACAAGCAGGATGTCATCTACATATAGAACTAAGAAGATGAATTTGCTACCATTGATCTTGAAATATATGCAACGGTCTACCTTATTTTCTTTAAAACCGAATGAAGTTACTACCTCATCAAATTTTAAATACCACTGTCTAAAAGCTTGTTTCAGACCGTAGAGGGACTTATTGAGTTTGCATACAAGTTGGTCGGTATGATCGAACTTGAATCTCTCAGACTGCACCATATACACTTCCTCAGTCAGTTCGTTATTCAAAAATGCAGTCTTTACATCCATCTGGTGTAACTCCAAATCATAATGAGCTACTAATGTCATTATCACTCTAAAAGAGTCTTTAGAGGAAACGGGAGAAAATGTCTCGTTACAATAGATTCGTTCTCTCTGTGTAAATCTTTTGGCCATCAGTCGAGCTTTAAACCGCTCGACCTTTCATTTAGAGTTCTTTTGGTCTTAAACACACATTTAAAACCAATGAGCCTACAACATTTGGGTAACTCAACCAACTCACAAACCTTATTCAGCTATATACACTCTATCTCGTCTTTCATTGCATTTCACCACAGTTCAGTTTGAGGTCCAGAAACGACTACATTAAATGTCATTGAGTTAACAACATGGCCAACATCATAATCACTCTCACCCAAGTAAAACTTCATAGTCTGAGGAAATTGCAGCATCCTCTGCCTAATGGATCTCCTAGTGGCCGGAAGTCGAAAGATCCTGCAGAATCTGTGGTGGAATCTCAACGGGAATCGGTGGCAAGACCAGCTTCACTCCTCTACAAGTTCCATCATAGGTTCAGACACCACCGGGCTCTCCAATAATGGCACAGTAAAATTAATATGAACAACTTCCTCGGCTTCATTAATAGGGCGAGAGCAACTCGGCTCATCAACAACATCTAATACTAAAAATTTAGTAGTTTGTGATTCCATAATTCTAGACCCTCCTGAAGAAGAATAAAACTTAAATCTCTTAGAATGATCTGGGTAACCTATGAAGTAGTAACGACAAGACCTATGAGCAATTTTATTTTTTGATGGGTTGTATAATCGGACCTCTGCAAAGCAACCCCAAACACGTAGGTGATTAAGGCTGGGTCGTCTATCGGTCCATAACCAATAGACGACCCTATTTATTTTTCCTTAGTCAAGAGTAAGAGTCAAGAGTAAGTATGCCGCAATATAAACGATTTTTCCTTAAGTAGTGGTCTTTTATTAGCAACGTGTTCAACATTATAAGAGGTTGCATAAATATTTGTAGGAGCTAGACATGGAATATTTAATCCGTCAGATAATGAACATTGGTCTATAACTTGTGATTCAAATGTAACATTAATAGAACCACTCTGAATGTTAAAGTCATAATTAAGTTTATCTAATGCAGAAATAGAAATTAAGGTACTTGTAAATAAAGGAATATAAAAGATGTCTCTTAAAAGTAATTCATAGCTTGAAGCTAGAATTAAACAATTGTATCCTATAAGCTCTACCTCCAATTCAACATTGTTTTCTACCGTGAGTCTACACTCACCCTTACTTGGCTTCCTCTTTCTAATGAATCCCTACAGTGTGAAAACAACATGATTCATTGTTTCACTATCAAGCCACCAAGAACTGGATGAGGTTTCAATTAAGTTGGATTCGCAGAGTACAAAAGCCAGAGGGTTAAGTTTAGGAGTGAAAACCTCGTTTCTCTATCCAAACTTTAAACTTTATGCACTCCGAGTTCACATGTCCATTCTTCTTACAAAAGAAGCATGTATGAGATTTCTTCCTATTAGCATCCTTACATTCTGAAGTTTGTGTGTCCTAAGCTATATAAGGAGTTTTGGACTTCTTTAAATTGGGTTTTGACATTAACAGTGTAGTGGTAGACTTTTTGTTCTTCAGTTTATCTTTATCAGCAATACATCGAGTAATGAGATCATAACGATCTCTAGCAATTTGAGTGACGGTCGTTGTAAGAGTTGTCACGCAATTAGTAATTCTCTACACAAGAACGAGCAACAGTTATGCTTGAGTTTTTCGCAGATCAACCACCTTTGGGCGAATAGATTACTAGAGTCTCGCACTACCGTCCAAATGTTCGCACTAGTCTCAAAGAACTCCCTAAAATATATGAAATCTCGCAGACTGTCTCGAAAAGGCCACTTTGGCGGCTATAGTTCTTATCAACCCACAAGACTCTTTCACACCGGGATATCTGAATATTGTTCTAAACTTAATGTCGTGTCTCTTTTACTTAATGACGTGTGGGCACTGAATCATCTAAAAAGAACACGAAGTCTGACGTGGACTAATGTGATGAATGCACTTTATAATTAGTCCTGATATTTATTTATCTCAATGAAACTGAATGAGTTTTATAATATTGGTATTCTTTATGAAGTTAATTAGAATAATCTCACTCCAAATAATTAATGAGTCTAATAGACTTGAAATAAGTTCGCTTTGATACCAACTGTTAGAAAAATTAAGGTGTCTCTACGCAAATTATACTATCAAAAATTTAGGATAAATACAAAATTAATGAATGCAGCGACGATGTAGAATGCATGATCGTCTTATTCAAAACTAATAATCTCTACTAGAGTGATTATGCAGGATTAATTTTTCTAACCAACAAATCAAGAACACAAATAAAAAGAAGTTTTGGCAAACGGTAAATTTACTAAAATGCGGAAATTACTTTATACCGTTCTTCAATTTCATTATAGCGGGCATCCTCTGAAGCCTTGTTGGCAGATCTCGCTAACATACAAAATTATCTAAAGATTTGATTTATAGAAATATAAAGAGTTGGCACAAACATGTGTACAAAACCAAGCACGAAATCTGAACCCAATCAAGTTATAAATCTTCTGAAGGTTTATCTGAGTCTGGCCATATTCTTAGAACTCACAAGATCCATGGATATGAAATTAATAAAATTGTAAAGGGAGTACCCAAAAATCAACATACCTGGATGTGATCAGATGAGATTAATAGTGAGGTAAACCCTAAACCCAAAAGTTCACAGCAATATTCTTTGTCCCAAGAGAACTCTCAGCTCCACTACTTTAATGGGCAAGCCAGTTGCCGTTCTTCTCCTAGTGCGGAGAGCCTCTCATATTTGTTCTCCCAAAATAGATATAGGAGAAATAGAGAGCAGTATTATTGTTCGGATCTGCTCTATGCAGGTTTCCTCTTTGCCTTTGCTGGCCGACAACAGAGATCCAAGAAGGAAAAATAAATAAATAAAAGATCTGCAGCCCTTTCCACTGATTCAATGGTGTTCGACCAACAACAACAGGTTGGTCTCGCCATGAATCTGCAGGAAAGCTCAAAGCCGGTTATCTCTCCAAAACCGAAACCTGAAATAGAAGGGAGAGTGAACGGTTCGAGGAAGAAGGTCCTGAGCAGCCCGTCGACGACCTTGATGGAGGAAGAGATACAGAGCAGCCCAGCGCCCTCTAGGCCTTGACCGGAGAACGGAAATGCAGAGGAAACCCTTGGCTTCTCCGGGATCCGAATGGATAAGAAGGAAACGTCGGTACCAAATGCAGGTTTTTTCAACCCTAAAACCCTAATAGCACGGTATCTTTTATAGGCATATAATAGGATAGCCTGCAAGTAGTGACTTGGGAGAGGTAAAGTCCCGGCATTTTTAGCTAATTGCACGGTAATTTCTCCTAATTTAACATTAAAAATACTCCTAAGAAAATACAAGTCGTGTTGCACTAACTCGCACGCAATTTTTCCTACTCTATGATGTTTGGCTTCTAGAGACACCAACACCGGTGGAGGCTTCCGCTTCTCCGACACCATCTCCAATGGAGTGTGTTCCCCACTACCGGTGAGCCGAGAGCAGTGGCCGCTGCGGAAGAACGAGCAGAGATGTCTTAGATGTTTCCTGAGTAGATTGTTTGCCCTTTTTGTCCATCATCTGTGCTTCTTTCCGGCTTTTTTGTTTAGATTTCTTAAATTTTTAGTAAAAGTCACTGCTCTCGATCTATCTTCTGACATTCATCAGACCTCTTTTTATTCAAATTTTAAGTGTGGTCCATTTATCTCAATTGCGGTGTGATTAATGATATGCGGTGCCTTTAACAATGTGTGAAAATGTGTGGTGCCTTTAACAAATCGGTGTAATCTGTGGTGGAATCTCAACGGGAATCGGTGGCAAGACCAGCTTCACTCCTCTACAAGTTCCATCATAGGTTCAGACACCACTGGGCTCTCCAATAATGGCACAGTAAAATTAATATGAACAACTTCCTCAGCTTCATTAATAGGGCGAGAGCAACTCGGCTCATCAACAACATCTAATACTAAAAATTTAGTAGTTTGTGATTCCATAATTCTAGACCCTCCTGAAGAAGAATAAAACTTAAATCTCTTAAAATGATCTGGGTAACCTATGAAGTAGTAACGACAAGACCTATGAGCAATTTTATTTTTTGATGGGTTGTATAATCGGACCTCTGCAAAGCAACCCCAAACACGTAGGTGATTAAGGCTGGGTCGTCTATCGGTCCATAACTCGAAAGGTGTCTTGGGTACTTACTTAAAGGGTACTCTATTGAGGATATACACTGCTATCTTAAGCGTCTCACCCCACAAAACTCATAAAGATTAGTCATATTCATCATACTCCTCATTATTTCCTTAAAGGTGCGATTATGCATTTAAGTCACAACATTTTGCTCAGAACTACCAGGCATGGAGTATTGGGCAACAATGACACAACTCTCCAAGTATCTAGTAAATGAATTATTATGTTGCCTAGTGGCATAATGCCTGTCAAAATACTTGTCACCTCTGTCAGGCCTAACTATCTTGATGACTTTCCCTATTTATTTTTCAACTTCAGTCTTGAAAAATCTTGAACTTATCAAGAGATTCAGACTTTTCTTTAATTAAATACAAATATTCAAAATGGGAGTAGTCATCAATGAAGGTAATGAAGTGTTCTTACAACGGGTAGTGGAATAAATACCGTTAATATCTGTATGAATAACCTCTAATAAATCTAGACTACGTGCGGAGCCTTTTTTCTTAATCTTAGATATTATACCCCTACAATAATCAATACATATCTCTAGGTCACTGAAGTCAAGAGTAAGTATGATGTTATCCTTAGTCAAGAGTAAGAGTCAAGAGTAAGTATGCCGCAATATAAACGATTTTTCCTTAAGTAGTGGTCTTTTATTAGCAACGTGTTCAACATTATAAGAGGTTGCATAAATATTTGTAGGAGCTAGACATGGACTATTTAATCCGTCAGATAATGAACATTGGTCTATAACTTGTGATTCAAATGTAACATTAATAGAACCACTCTGAATGTTAAAGTCATAATTAAGTTTATCTAATGCAGAAATAGAAATTAAGGTACTTGTAAATAAAGGAATATAAAAGATGTCTCTTAAAAGTAATTCATAGCCTGAAGCTAGAATTAAACAATTGTATCCTATAAGCTCTACCTCCAATTCAACATTGTTTTCTACCGTGAGTCTACACTCACCCTTACTTGGCTTCCTCTTTCTAATGAATCCCTACAGTGTGAAAACAACATGATTCATTGTTTCACTATCAAGCCACCAAGAACTGGATGAGGTTTCAATTAAGTTGGATTCGCAGAGTACAAAAGCTAGAGGGTTAACTTTAGGAGTGAAAACCTCGTTTTTCTATCCAAACTTTAAACTTTATGCACTCCGAGTTCACATGTCCATTCTTCTTACAAAAGAAGCATGTATGAGATTTCTTCCTATTAGCATCCTTACATTCTGAAGTTTGTGTGTCCTAAGCTATATAAGGAGTTTTGGACTTCTTCTTTAAATTGGGTTTTGACATTAACAGTGTAGTGGGAGACTTTTTGTTCTTCAGTTTATCTTTATCAGCAATACATCGAGTAATGTGATCATAACGATCTCTAGCAATTTGAGTGACGGTCGTTGTAAGAACTGTCACGCAATTAGTAATTCTCTACACAATCTCTAGCAATTTGAGTGACAGTCGTTGTAAGAGCTGTCACGCAATTAGTAATTCTCTACACAAGAACGAGCAACAGTTATGCTTGAGTTTTTCGCAGATCTACCACCTTTGGGCGAATAGATTACTAGAGTCTCGCACTACCGTCCAAATGTTCGCACTAGTCTCAAAGAACTCCCTAAAACATATGAAATCTCGCAGACTGTCTCGAAAAGGCCACTTTGGCGGCTATAGTTCTTATCAACCCACAAGACTCTTTCACACCGGGATATCTGAATATTGTTCTAAACTTAATGTCGTGTCTCTTTTACTTAATGACGTGTGGGCACTGAATCATCTAAAAAGAACACGAAGTCTGACGTGGACTAATGTGATGAATGCACTTTATAATTAATCCTGATATTTATTTATCTCAATGAAACTGAATGGGTTTTTTATAATATTGGTGTTCTTTATGAAGTTAATTAGAATAATCTCACTCCAAATAATGAATGAGACTAATAGACTTGAAATAAGTTCGCTTTAATACCAACTGTTAGAAAAATTAAGGTGTCTCTACGCAAATTATACTATCAAAAATTTAGGATAAATACAAAATTAATGAATGCAGCGACGATGTAGAATGCATGATCGTCTTATTCAAAACTAATAATCTCTACTAGAGTGATTATGCAGGATTAATTTTTCTAACCAACAAATCAAGAACACGGAAATAAAAAGAAGCTTTGGCAAACGCTAAATTTACTAAAATGCGGAAATTACTTTATACCATTCTTCAATTTCATTATGGCGGGATTCCTCTGAAGCCTTGACGTTGGCAGATCGCGCTAACATACAAAATTATCTAAAGATTTGATTTATAGAAATATAAAGAGTTGGCACAAACATGTGTACAAAACCAAGCACAAAATCTGAACACAATCAAGTTATAAATCTTCTGAAGGTTATCTGAGTCTGGCCATATTCTTAGAACTCACAAGATCCATGGATATGAAATTAATAAAATTGTAAAGGGAGTACCCATAAATCAACATACCTGGATGTGATCAGATGAGATTAATAGTGAGGTAAACCCTAAACCCAAAAGTTCACAGCAATATTCTTTGTCCCAAGAGAACTCTCAGCTCCACTACTTTAATGGGCAAGCCAGTTGCCATTCTTCTCCTAGTGCGGAGAGCCTCTCATATTTGTTCTCCCAAAATAGATATAGGAGAAATAGAGAGCAGTATTATTGTTCGGATCTGCTCTATGCAGGTTTCCTCTTTGCCTTTGCTGGCCGACAACAGAGATCCAAGAAGGAAAAATAAATAAATAAAAGATCTGCAGCCCTTTCCACTGATTCAATGGTGTTCGACCAACAACAACAGGTTGGTCTCGCCATGAATCTGCAGGAAAGCTCAAAGCCGGTTATCTCTCCAAAACCGAAACCTGAAATAGAAGGGAGAGTGAACGGTTCGAGGAAGAAGGTCCTGAGCAGCCCGTCGACGACCTTGATGGAGGAAGAGATACAGAGCAGCCCAGCGCCCTCTAGGCCTTGACCGGAGAACGGAAATGCAGAGGAAACCCTTGGCTTCTCCGGGATCCGAATGGATAAGAAGGAAACGTCGGTACCAAATGCAGGTTTTTTCAACCCTAAAACCCTAATAGCACGGTATCTTTTATAGGCATATAATAGGATAGCCTGCAAGTAGTGACTTGGGAGAGGTAAAGGCCCGGCGTTTTTAGCTAATTGCACTGTAATTTCTCCTAATTTAACATTAAAAATACTCCTAAGAAAATACAAGTCGCGCTGCACTAACTCGCACGTAATTTTTCCTACTCTATGATGTTTGGCTTCTAGAGACACCAACACCGGTGGAGGCTTCCGCTTCTCCGACACCATCTCCAATGGAGTGTGTTCCCCACTACCGGTGAGCCGAGAGCAGTGGCCGCTGCGGAAGAACGAGCAGAGATGTCTTAGATGTTTCCCGAGTAGATTGTTTGCCCTTTTTATCCATCATCTGTGCTTCTTTCCGGCTTTTTTGTTTAGAATTTCTTAATTTTTTAGTAAAAGTCACTGCTCTCGATCTATCTTCTGGCATTCACCAGACCTCTTTTTATTCAAATTTTAAGTGTGGTGCATTTATCTCGATTATGTAGGAAATCCGGAGCGCCGAGAAGCAGAAATCCGAATAAAAGCAGTAAATAAAAGAAACAGAGCAAGCACACAAACACGCAGATTTCAGAGGTTCACCCAAAACAGGGCTACGTCCCCTATCCCTTCTCTTCTCAGTTCTTGTAATCACCAAAAAAAATACAGATTACAAAGGTTTTAAGGATCTAAACTGATTCTATCTTAACTCCTGCTTCTGAACAAGAAACAAAGGAAGAACCCCTTCTGGATCGCCTCCAACAAAATCCTCGTATGCGTCTCCAAAAGGTATACCAGCCGAAAGCCGTCGTCTCGACCATATCCCTAAAAAAACCGGAATACGCCATTAAATAGGCTTTAGCATAACCCGATCGTCGAACGTCGAACGCCGTTCGTCGAACGTCGAACTCGGCCCGTTCGACGAACGTCGAGCTGGGTTCGACGAACGTCGAACCCAGTTCGACGAATGGAAAAAACATCCCCCCCTAATAAATTTTGGGTCGGGGGCATTGCCCCCGCACCCCTAGTGGGACCTCTGCCGGGGGCGGCTGCCCCCGGACACCCGCTGTTGTCGGCGCCAGATATATCGGAGGGGGATCACACTTCGATTCATCTAAGCTCACGTGGGCTAACCCGGTGTGAGAAACAAGAGGACTGGAAGTGTTCCACAACCCCAACATTCTCCCACTTGTTGGACAACTTCCGCAGATGAGAGCAACTCCTGCAATCTTCCTCTTCAACCCCACTGCTGTTACACACCAATCAAACTTAGCAACAGGCATAGCCTTGGTCAGGAAATCAGAGCAGTTCTCCTTGGTATCAACCTTCTCCAGTTGAACAACCTGCTTCTCTACCTTTTCCCTGATGAAATGAAATTTGATATCAATGTGTTTGGTCCTAGCATGGAAAGCCGGATTCTTGGCTAACTTAATAGCCCATTGGCTGTCACACCACAGCTTCACAGGACCTCGCTCAAAACCGAGCTTCCCGCACAACCTCCTCAGCCATATGGCCTCCTTACTGGCATGAGTAAGAGCCATATACTCCGCTTCCGTCGACGAGAGTGCCACCACTCCTTGCCGCCGACTCATCCAACTGATAGCGCCACCAAACAATGTAAACACATATCCACTGGTGGACCTCCTGCTATCCAGATCACCTCCCCAGTCAGAGTCCACGTGTCCGACCACGTCCAGGACTTTTCCATTTTCAGCACCTTCAAAACAGATAGAATAATTGGAAGTGCCCCGAAGATACTTAAACACACGCTTCACAGCATTCCAGTGCTCCATCCCCGGTTTGGCCATATAACGGCTCAGTACTCCCACAGCTTGTGCGATGTCAGGGCGAGTACAAACCATGGCGTACATGAGGCTCCCCACTGCACTTGCATATGGGACCTTCACCATGTCCTCCATCTCCTCATGTGTCTTGGGGCACATCTCTGCAGATAGCTTATTCCCCACGGGCATAGGGGCACCAACAGGCTTGCAGTCAGCCATGTTGAACTTCTTCAATACCTCTTTGACGTACCTTTGTTGCCCCAGCCAAAGCTTCTTCTTGCTCTGGTCCCTGGTAATCTGCATCCCCAAGATCACACTTGCCGGACCCAAATCCTTCATTTCGAACTTGGCCAAGAGCAACTTCTTCACCTGTTGGATCATTTTGACATTATTCCCTACGAGCAACATGTCATCTACGTAGAGTGTCAAGAAAGTGAAGTGCTCCCCCTTCCTTTAGATATAGATACAGTGGTCCGAATTCGACCTTTCAAAACCCAACTCCAGCATGTAGGTGTCGAACTTCTGGTACTACATCCTCGGAGATTGCTTAAGTCCATAAATGGACTTCTTCAACCTGCACACCAGATCCTCCTTGCACTTGGCCTCGAATCCTTCAGGTTACCGCATATAAATCTCCTCCTCTAGATCCCCGTGAAGAAACGTCGTCTTCACGTCCATTTGTTCAATCTCCAAATCATGCACAGCCGCAATGGAGAGAACCATTCTGATAGAAGTGAGCTTGGCCACCGGCGAGAAAATCTCGTCGTAGTCCACACCTTTCACCTGTGAGAAGCCCTTGGCAACCAACCTCGCCTTGTACTTCTCCGGGGTGCCATCCGCCTTAACCTTCTGCTTGAAGACCCATTTACTCCCAATGGCCTTCCTACCTTTTGGAAGCTTGCACAGACCCCAAGTCTTATTCTTCCGCAGAGACTCCATCTCATCAACCATAACAAGCTCCCACTGATTCGCATCAGCCCTCGACCTGGCATCCCTGGCTGAAATGGGATCTTCTCCAAGCATGTTCAGGCAATATTGTGCTCCAACCGCACTAAGCGAGTACCGGATTGGTGTCCTCCTTTCCCTCGTTGAGCGCCTCAGAAGTGGAGCATCAACAACTTCCTCTTCTGATTCATCATCAAAGCTCACATCCTCCAAACCATCTGATTCTAAATCCGAATCTGAAACAGCCATAGTAGTAATCTGAGCATCCTCCAGAGGAACTTCCTCCATGCTCCTTTCTACTACCACCTTTTTTGCAGCTTTTCCTTCCTCCGCTTGTGTAGTGACTTAAGGACGAGCTTCATGAAAGACCACATCCTTGCTATACGTCACTATCTCTAGAAAAATAAGAGTACAAATTGTAAGGAGAATAGTAAATTCATTAAATTTTTGAGGATGGTAAATATTCCTAGCTCTAACCAACTAAAATTTTTTACATGAGCCTCGGGCTTCATATAAATGGTTACGCAGGGACGATTTTCTTTTAAATAAATTTTATTAAATTTAGAAAAAAAAATTAAATTATTGTTTAAAATAAATAATATTCATAATATTCATATCACTGCCATGAAAGCACGTCGCTTACACAGAAGCAAATTCAGTTAAGAGTTGTATGAAAAGGTTAATTATGTCCTTAAATATTTTAAGGACATATTTCAAACTCAAAGGCAAAGTTTTGGGATTGATTAAATATTTTGCCAAAGTCCTCCCTAGGATTGTTTAGGACACATTTTTTTGTTGAAAATCTAGACTTTTGGCACAATGCATCCTTCAATTATGGAGTTTTGACACTTTGCACCCAATTTATTAAAATAGGCACAATGCACCCTTCAATTATGGAGTTTTGGGACTTTGCATCCCAATTTATTAAAATTGGCACAATGCACCCTCTAAATAAAGCATCCTTGGCAGAATGCACCTTGATCTGCTAATAACAGAGGCATTTTGGTCAGTGAAATCAGTCGAACCGGACAAGATAAAATTAGGTTTTTTTCTGCGGCTGATTCCCTCCCGTTTCTTCCCACAACGAGCTTGACCGTGGATTTCCGACAACGATCCGGCGATCCGGACTGCTTCTTCCTCCGACGATCCGGACTGCTTCTTCCTCCGGCGATCCCGACTGCTTCTTTCTCCGGCGATCCCGACTGCTTCTTCCTCCGGCGATCCCGACTGCTTCTTCCTCCTGCGATCCTGACTGCTTCTTCCTCCGGCCATCCCGACTGCTTCTTCCTCCGACGATCCCAACTGCTTCTTCCTCCGGCGATCCCGACTGCTTCTTCCTCCAGCCATCCCGACTACTTCCTCAGGCGAGCCCTGCTTCTAGGTAAGAATTTGGATGTCCCCTTAACTTCCTATCAACGACGAAGAGAGCATTTTTTCCGGTGATGTTCAAGCTGATACCTACTGTTTTGATACCTCTCTGCTATAGGTTTTCATTTCTGCAGCTTCCTCCGTGTTTTGCAAATCAAAATTCCGGGGATCATTATTTTTTCTTATTCCTGTTTTGTAATTTTTCTTATTATTCAACTGCTGTCCTCGTCATCGGGTTCCAAAGCTTATATCCCTTGATGCCATCTTTGTAGCCCACAAAGATGCACCGCTCGGACTTCATATCCAGCTTCCCCCTCTTCTCCTTTGGAATGTGAACGTATCCATCACATCCAAAAACACGAGCATAAGCCAAATTTGGCTTCTCTTGGAAAACGGCCTCAAAGGGGGTACACCCCTTCACTGCAGATGTAGGGGTACTATTCTTCAAATGGTTAGCTGTAGCCGCCGCTTCAGCCCAGAACTCTGTCCCTAAACCAGCCCAACTGAGCATGCATCTGGCTTTCTCCATCAATGTACGATTGAGCCATTCTGACACTCCATTTTGCTCTGGAGTATACGGCGTGGTCTTCTGCCGTGCAATCCCCTGCTCAGTACAGTACCGCTCGAAGGCGTCCGAGCAATACTCCCCTCCGTTATCAGAACGGAGAACCTTCACCTTCCTCTCCAACTGGTTCTCCACAAGGTTCTTAAAATCCTTGAACCTATCGAGAACCTCTGCCTTGGACCTGAGAAAATAAAGCCAAGACTACCGAGAGTAATCATCAATGAAAGATACATAATACCTAGCCCCACCAAGGGATGGGACTGGAGTCGGCCCAAATACATCGCTATGAATCAAATCCAGTAAACCGGTGGCCCTCGTCCCTGCTCCCTGAAAACTAACCCGGTTTTGCTTGTCAAGTAGGCAATGCTCACAGAACCCAAAGCTCGAGGTGCACACGGGCACACCCACCACCATCTGGCCAGATGTCATAGCCGACATCCCCTTCTCACTGATGTGTCCAAGCCGCTGGTGCCACAGCCTGGACTGCTCCTCCTGGTCCTCCTCTTGGCCTTCAGAGATGAAGGCCCCGCTAGGCACCACTGTATCAACAAGCAACTTGTACAGTGTTCCATGCCTCACGCCTTTGGCGATCACCATCGCCCCTCGGGTCATCCTACACGAGTGCATGTCACAACTGAAAGACACCCCCGCATCCGTCATAGATCCTACCGAGATCAGATTCCTGCTTATCCCTGGAATGTGCATCACCCCCAGAATGGTCTTCATGGTCCCGTCGGCCATCTTCAACATCACCTTGCAACGCCCAACAATCTGCACAGCAGTATCATCGTCAAGCATGACATCACCACCATCAAACCTCTCATACTCACAAAACCAGTCTCTATGAGGGGTCATGTGATATGATGCTCCTGTATCAACATACCACACATCAGCATCTCTCTGAGCAACACATGCAGCCGCGATGTACATGTCACCGCCGTCGGTCTCCTTCTTTGCACCCGAAGTTGACCCTGCCTCCTTTTTCGGAACGGCCTTGTTGGGATATTGAGACTTCACGTGTCCAACCTCACTACACTTCCAGCAATGAATAGGCTTCCTTTCTTTTTCTTTTTCTCTGCTCTTGGAACTACCCCGAGACTTATCTCGAGAACCACCTTGCTTGTTGTCCCTCCGTTGAGGGCGAGATCTGGATACACTCAATGCACCTTTGCTAGTCTTCTCTGAACTTCCTCTTCTGGTCTCCTCAGATAATAGAGTAGCACATACTGACTCACTGAGAGAGAGTCTTATCTCCATTACCCCCTATGGCAACAATCACATTGTCCCACGAATCCGGCAACGAGCACAGTAGTGTAATAGCCCTATCTTCATCTGAGATTTTCTCACCAATAGAGATCAACTGACCCACAATAATGTTGAAATTAGTCAGGTGCTCTGAGAAAGAACCGCCTTCCTGCATCTTCAGATTGTACCATTTCTTCCTCAGCAACAGCTTGTTTACTAGATACTTACTCTGGTAGAGAGACTCCAGCTTCCGCCATAGACCTTGGCCTGAAGTCTCCTCCATGACATTTGTCAAAACAGAGTCTGCAAGAAACAACCTGATAAGACCCTTTGCTTTCCGATCAGCTTTTGTCCAGGCTGCAACAGCCTCCTCAGCAGACTTCTCTGTTGGAGGAGTATCAACTATTGCACCCCACAAATCACGATCAACCAGTAGGTCTTCCATCTTCATCTTCCACAGATCAAAACGACTTCCATCAAACTTCTCTATCTCGATCCGCACTCCTCCTGAACCCATAGCCAAGAATCCAAGAACCTGCCTCTGATACCAAATGTAGGAAATCCGGAGCGCCGAGAAGCAGAAATCCGAATAAAAGCAGTAAACAAAAGAAACAGAGCAAGCACACAAACACACAGATTTCAGAGGTTCACCCAAAACAGGGCTACGTCCCCTATCCCTTCCCTTCTCAGTTCTTGTTATCACCCCAAAAAAATATAGATTACAAAGGTTTCAAGGATCTAAACCGATCCTACCTTAACTCCAGCTTCTGGACAAGAAACAAAGGAAGAACCCCTTCTGGATCGCCTCCAACAAAGTCCTCGTATGCGCCTCCAAAAGGTATACCAGCCGAAAGCCGTCGTATCGACCGTATCCCTAAAAAAACCGGAATACGCCATTAAATAGGCTTCAGCATAACCCGATCGTCGAACGCCGAACGGCGTTCGTCGAACGTCGAGCACGACCTGTTCGACGAATGGAAAAAACATCCCCCCCAAAAAATTTTGGGCCGGGGACGTTGCCCCCGCACCCCCAGCGGGACCTCCGCCGGGGAGGCTGCCCCCGAACCCCCGCTGTCGTCGGCGCCAAATATATCGGAGGGGGATCACACTTCGATTCCTCTAGGCTCACGTGGGCTAACCCGGTGTGAGAAACAAGAGGACCGGAAGTGTTCCACAACCCCAACAAATTGCGGCGTGATTAATGATATGTGGTGCCTTTAACAATATGTGAAAATGTGCGGTGCTTTTAACAAATCAGTGCGACTAGCCAAAAGTGTGGTACTCTTAACAATTTCCTACTAAAATAATGAGGCCAATTAATCCTCATTATCTCCCAATAAACGATGAAATAAATTTAATCCTATTAATTAATTAGGATTAAATCATCATGCCCACTCATATGCCAAGGGTGAGACCGGGTTCGCGAACTGAATGTACTGGTCCACTTATCATATGCTTCGATCGTTCGCGTGAATAAATTAAGACACGCTCGTAGGAGTCCAAATAAACTCAAATATCCACGTACGACTTTAACGGGTCGTCTCGATAAATCAAATCCAACTTACATGAAATTTCCAATACCAATTACAATATTATGTTCTGATTTTGTCGTTGGAGGAACCGTAAAGTGAACATAAGTTAAATATAAATTACTTGTTGTGACTCCATTCACTAAATATTCTCATCTAGAGGGATGGTGATGCGGGACGGGTCTATGTGTGTGTATTGTGTCATAGGCTTCATTTATTTCTGCGTTTTCGCCGGGCGTTTCTCGCAAACGCCGCCGGAACAACGGGTAAACAAACGGCCTCGTCGGGCGTTTGCCGCGTCTCCTCCCGCAGCAAGGAGGAAAATCCGCAGGTTTCCTGCGTTTCGGTCCCCGTCTCTCCCCCTCCAGTCCGAAAACTGCTTCTCCACCCGCCGTCTCCGTCCGCCACCGCCGCACCAAATAAAGTTTTAATGAACTCTAATGAGCGGGTGTTGATGATGTGATACACAAATGCTTGTTCAACATGGAGTGCGACCTTGCTATGGTTTAGATATCAGAATTTGTATCCATGTCCCACTTACCTTAATTATCTTTATAAGTTTAGGTGTAATACCGGAATGAATTGAAATAAAAGCTTTGTTCGGCAAAATGGTGGCCGTCATAAATGCATGGGTTAAACCGTTATTCGTTAACGATCACCTAAAAAACTTCATCCATTTGAACATAAAAGTGGATGAAGTTCCTTAGGTGGACGTTAACAAATGACAGTGTAACCCTCATGTTCACGATCGCCATCACCGAACCAAATGGAGCCAAAGTGTTCTCATGAATTCCGTGGAATACGACCTTGATATTAGCATAACATAAACTCAAAATATAGGTTCGCTTGCCTTTCTAAAAGTAGAATGCGAAAAACATATCATCATTAATTTCTATATATATTAGGGAATTATCAAGTTTTTAGCTCCATTGCTAGAGAAATTCTTCTAATATTCTGAAAAATCTGATTCCATTAATTATAGCATATAAATGTTCTGTATGCATTGTTTGTTTTAATTGTTATTTGTTTATTTATCTCAGATTTCTTCACTTGATCTTGATGAGTAAAGTCATAGTCATGACTAAAGAATATTGGACAGATGGTTTTCTTTTTTATATGATTTTGCCCAACTCATGAATCCAATGTTTATTTGGTTGCATAACTTTGGTGACAGATCTTTAGCGCTATGTCGTGGAAAATCAAACTTTGCGCACCCGATAGACGGATGGTATCATTTTCTTGAAAGTCATCCAAAATTTTTTCCGGGAGTCGTGCGGGCTACTTTAGCGCTGTAGTTCTTGATACTCGTACATCTGATCGAAGCATTTTGTCTGCTGCCTACCATTAAAAAGGAAGGACACCCTCCGCTATATCCTTGGACTTTTAACCATCTTTCAGCTAACCTTACTTTCTCCGTCCCTCGGGACCAACAAGAGTCGGAACATGAATATTCGTGTGTTGTGACTTACACTCTGCGGACAAACCTTACGGTTGGACTTCAGATAAAGCTTCCATGTTGCATGTCAAGTTTTACTATAATTCTCTTCACTTTCTTTTCTCCCCTCCAATTTTCAACAAATATTGAACTTTTAGAAGGATGGTAATGAACTAAGGTTTCATTTGGTTCTGCGATTTCGGGCGGCCTTTGGAGCAAATGCCGCCGGACGGCGGATAACCAAACGAAACTCCGTCTCCGTTTGCACCATTTGCACCCGCAGCAAGGAGGACCCCCCCCCTCGGTTTGAAAGCTCCGTTTGGACCCTTGCTCCTCTCGCCACCGCTCAATCAAACAAAGCCTAAAACTGCAGATGTGTATCAAGGGACCTCAAGATCAAATTTACATTGTCTATTGTCTGATATCATGGGCTAATTTTTTAAAATCTGTTTGTAGGAGCCGTTCATGTTGAGTCAAAACGAAAAAAGACGAAGAAGAACCTGTGATCACTACCGTCAGATCACGGGCTTCGATTCCTTCCGTGACCTCTTCCGCCGTCGAAGTCCGGCCGAAGCTGGAAGGAGCTGCGCTTGTTCTCCATGGCCAGTTCCACTGACCCATCTGCTCTACTGAACTAAATGGTGCTTATCTATGGCATATCTGCAGCTTCATTTATGTATGTGCCTGGGAGCTGAATATGAAGGTACTCCAAAGCTTTATAGCCACTTGTTCTGTCTGGGATAATGTTGGGGGCCATTAGAGGTCTTGAAGAAATCATTGATGATTTTAGATTTGGTCCCTTAATTAATTTTTATTGGCCAGATCGAAAAATCAACATATCGATGTTCGGGAAATATGCTTCGGCGCGGCTCAACAAATATGTAGCGGCCCGGAGCATAATATTTAAGGTATTACCCGCTTTGATTCAATCAGTTTACATTAATTAAGTTGAATTTCATGATTTCTGTCCTTTTTTCTCATAGGTGGAATGCAAGAATTATTTTCACTTTAAAGTTTCTCACATAATGCAATCACTTGCTTTGAAAAGTTGAATATAATATTTGTGGTCGTAGACGGACCAGCGGGATTTTTCAATGAGGGCGTGCAATAAAATAAGAAATATCATGTTATACCTGAATGGACTCTACAGTCTCGACATGAAAAAGCGAGTTATAGCAATTTTAGCGAAACGAACGTTAGTAAGCTAGTATGATTTTGAATATTAAATCCTGCAATTTCTAGTAATAAATATGAATATATGAATGCTTGCAGCAGATAAGTTCTTAACATGAAAAAATAATGCAGATTGCACGCCAGTCTACAGATAAGTTTTTTTTGACATTATGCTGGAGCATGCTAATAAAACATATTGAAATCAATACAAGAAAACTCAAATTTCTAGAGCAAATAGAAGAAAAGAAAGATAAGAAATCTGAAATTACTAGGGCAAGGAGAAGAAATCAAGGTAATAAAACAGAAATTATAAGATCAAAAATGAAAATAAAACTGAAATTCATCAACATATCATCAAGCAAGCTGAGATTAAGGCAAAATCGAGAAAAAAATCTCAAAAGGAGCCTTACCTGCAGCCGGTCGGAGAAGAAAGAGGGGTCGTCGCCGAAGGAGTGGCTCGCCGACAGCTGGATTCGCGAGCGCGAGGGGGCCTGTGGTGGCGAGCAGGGCGTTTTTCTGGAGGCACGAGCGGGAGGGATTGCAGTGTCTCGCGAGTGTTTCCGTCAAAACCTAGGGTCGGCCGGTCGGGGACGAATGGGGAATGCGGTTTATTTATTTGATTCAGGAGTATTTGCCACGGTTTTTAATCATGACAAATACAACTTGCAAAAAAAAATTATTTCAGTGTGGGTGGCCGCCCACGCTGGGCCTATGGTAGGTCCGCCCATGTTTGTGGTCTAAATTATTACTTAAAGGTTGTAAAAAAATTTGAACTTTTATGTGAGATTCAGTTCATTCTTTCATCTCATTTTGCCTAAATATATATTAAGAGCTATTATATTTGAGTTTCACTTTCACTGCTCCAATGTCACTCTACTTATCAAATTTGAGATGTCAGGAGATATTCCAACCATCAAACCAGTAAAAATAGTGTTGTGCGCCTCAGAAGAACCTACTAGTATTTTTGATATCTCGTCGCAGGTAGTAATTTAATTGTTTGATATGTACTCCTTGCAATCTTCACTTGGTTTCTTTTGGGGTCCGTTCGGCACGCAGGTATTGGCTTTTTGGAATTGGCTTTGGCCAGAAAACCAATATCTGCAGGAATTGGCTTTGGCCAAAAAATCAATTATGTTGTTCGGCTGCAGGATGGTATTCAGTGAACAGAATTGGCATTGGTATATAAAAGCTGTTCGGCTGCACACTGAAATTGGCTTTCTGAAAATAAAATTTTAAAAATGTATACATTTTCAAATTAAACGAGGAAAATAAACTACTACTGATAATTATAGTTCAAAATACCGCACAAATATTGTCCATAAATAAAAATACAAAATAGATAAATGTCCATCAAAATGCATTCAAAAAAGGCACAGATCTAGCGATCAATAGCTTGAAGGAAATGGGAACCCAAATAATCAAGTGGTAAATAATAGATCTAGAAACTTTTTGATTTAGATGCAGAAATTTTAGATCTAGAAATAATAGATACAGAAACTTTTTGATCTAGAAATTTTATTTGCCAAATAATAGATCTAACTTGAAGGAAATGAGAACCCAAATAATAGATCTAGCTTCCTGTTACAGATCCGAAATTTCAGAGGCAGAAATTTCAAATCTAGAAGAGGAAGAAATGAAATTTCTGATATGAAATTTCTGAACAGGGTCTGTTCGTGGCAAATAAGCATGAAAACAGGACGAAGGAGAATAGGAAATTTCAGATCTAGAAGGGGAAGAAATGAAATTTCTTAATAATAAAGAAGAAGGTGGAGAAGAAAAAAAGAGGACGAAGGAGAATAGGAGGAGGAGGAGGAGGAGGAATTATACCTGAGGCGGAAGAAGAGGAGGCCGATCGGGGAAGACTTCCGCTGCTATCGGGGGAGGAAAGGGAGCCGTCGTCTGCGATCGGGGAGAAAAAAATGAGCGAAAACTTATGTTTGGGGATAAGAATTGAGGCCGCACCTTTTTAGCCTAGGGTTAAAGCCGACAGATTTAACCCAAAATCCATTTCCTCTCCAATTCTGTTCCGCCGAACACTGAAATTGGCTTTACTGTTTCCCAAAGCCAATTCCAGAATGCCAATGACGGTGCGCCGAACAGACCGTTGAAGTTTTTTATTATATTGTTTCAATTTTTTCTTTATAATATTTAAAATTTTCTATTTTATCTATGAAACATAAAATTTAAGATATTATTTTCTTCAACTTCTACGAACTATTGGCAAAAATACCTATCGTTCATAGTACATGATATTAAAAAGTAATATAAAGTGTCTTATTTCACTGGAATATTGCGTACTTCTACTCACGCAAATTATAATTATTTTATCGGTAAGTAAATTTAATTTTTGGGAATAAAATAATTAAAGAAAGAAAGCATTTGATCAAAAATTAATCTTATGTAAAATAATTAGTAAATCAAAATTGCATAAGCAATTGATGAAAATAACTCGACCATGGAGGTTCTCAAATCATGATAACACCTCTCTCGAGAAATACTACAAACTAACCTTAAGTTGATCGATTAAGATCTCTCGAGCAGTCGAAACCTCTAAGCTCGCTTTACGAGGTGAACCACACTATTTGATTGTACTATAGTCCGAAAGATTTATGTCATCTTCTCTTGAGGGATTCGTGCAACTCTTTTCACCGATTATTGATTTTCTTGTATCCACGGATCTCTCGATCAACTAGAATACAGATCTAGAATTGAAAATCATATGTCAACAATATGTAATCCATAAAATTATAATCAATGGTAAATCGAGTTTTCTAAATCAAAAGCTATGAATAAGAAATTAAATAATTATTTTGCTAAGAAAATCGCCTGATCAAATGCGAGAAGATTAGCTAGGTATGCATATGAAAACGAAACTCTATGCTAAGAATTGAAAATTTTATAAAAGAAAGAATAATTTTATAACTAAGAATTGAAAATACATGTAAATGAAAAGGAAACTCTAAAATAGGAAAGAAAATTTCAAGACAATAAGTAAACTGTAAAACTATGTTAGAAATGATCCAATCAAAGCATGAACTGGATCAGGATCATCTTGGCTGCAGCTGGCTTTTATAGGTATAGAAAATTTCAAGTACATGCCCTTGGTCAAGGACATGACCTAGGGCATATAACATGTGAAAACCGCCAAATAAAAGCTTGGGAATGTTGGGAGAAAAATCTTCAAATTCTGAAGTAACTCGAAGTTACACGCCCTAAGACACAAGCGCGTCTGGCTGGATCTAAAACATGCGTGATCTGTAGGCAATGTGATGCAAGACGACACGTAGGGTTTACGCGTCTGTCGGCTCTTTCTAGGAAACCATAAATGCGCGCAATGAAATATGAATTTTGCAAAGATAATTTGAGCGGGCGTTGCACTGACTTTATGAAATTAAGTAACGTTTATAAAGCACAAAAAACTATTTTGTTAAAGGAAGGATTTTCTTAAAATAATGGTTCGATTCCAAATCCGGGGAAAGAAGGTTCGCAACTTTCATTCTTTCCCCTTGTTCGTAGCAAATCGAAAATCGTGAACTTCAAACACGTTTCCGTTTGGAGTTTTTTACGTAGCGTTTACTGACAAAATTCAGGCGAAAACTCAACAATGAATCTATTATCCTACGAGAAAATATAGAGACACGCATAAAGGAGGAAAAAAGAAACAAGTTACATACGGAAAGATACGTCGTTCCATATTCGAAGTCGATGGCAATCCCGCGAGTAACTACTCGACACCTTCGATCTCCCGCTCTGAGGTCGGCCGCTATCGCACACGGGCAACAAAGAGAAATTTTGTTCACTCTCACACATTAGTGAATCCACGAAATCTCTAAGCACAACTGTATAAGGGAGCCACAAAACTAAACGTTACAATCTCATTTCATTGACGGCCAAACAAACAAGCACAATATTTCCAATCTCCTATCTACGACAATAACCTCTTCACAGGTGCATGTTCTATAGCTCTCACACAGGAAGCAGCAACCAAACACAAAGAAAAAAAATAAACATCAATTTCTCCTCTAACAAATACAAATAACTTCACAATAATAAAAAAAACTCGACTGTTTATCTTCCACACTCCATGAAATAGTAAGCAAGCACCAGACACAACTCACAAATGGGAATCACCATACAACAACATCACACTCACGTAGCAAGGCTCGAACAAAAATTTTCAACATCAATCACCAGAAAATAACTATAGCATCCATTTTTATAGGGTTCAAACAGAAAGCTAAAATAGAAACAAAAATAGGAATGACCATTGCAGAGCTTGAACGTGGAGTTGAAACCGTCGGGAGGTGGGCTCGTATAGGCTGTAGAAAGGGGCGGAGGCCGCGCAACGTGTGGCGCGATTGGATCATGGCCAGCGTCGTGCGAGATCCTTTCCTGGTGTAGCACCGAAGTCGGGGAGGTGCGGGTGGAAGGCAGCCCTAATCTTTCGAGAAGATAAACAGTAACAACTATATATAAGTGATAGGCGCAGATATATATGTCCAAACACACACACACACAAAATACAACATGATACAAGTAAAATATGGTAGACTTATGGTTGATAGTGGTCCGATCGGGTGCGACGTCGGGTACTTTTGCGTCGACCTGATCTGAGCTGGTCTCCGCCAACTCTCCCCCTCTCAAAATCACTCATCTCTAGTGAGTGCTCCGAGCGATAGTGTTGTAGAATATCAGCATTCATACGTTTTAACTCCTCGGCCAAGACCCAGCTGGTCTCAGTCTCTAGTCTATCATGCCAACGAATCAAATATCTCTGAAAGTCACCATCATTGTGGTCACCGTCTTGTAATCCAATATCTACTCTGGATCTAATATCTGTTGTGGAAGTCTGTTAGCGGCTCTAGGAACTGGTATTGAGGGATCTCCTGGCTTCTCATGCTCAACCTGAAAGGTGTCAGTTGAAACAGGAGGAACTGTTGTGGACATATCAGTAGCAGAATGAATGTAGGTATTTCCTGAATGTGGCACCTCACTCTCACTCACCAACAAGAAGAATCAAATGGAGGAGAAGGCAAAGGAAAATCTAAAGACTCGTGTAGGTAATCGTGAAATAAAGTGAGATTAGTTATATTTAAAACAAGATTTGCTCCTCAAACGGAAGGTATCTCAAGTTCATACATATTTTTCCCAATCCGCTTCACCACTCTAAAGAGTCAAGTTTTACGGTCAGCTAGCTTCTTTACAGTACCTGATGGTAACCGTTCCGGATTTAGCTGAACCATAACCAAGTCATCAACTTTAAAACTAACAGCTCTTTTGTGCTTGTTAGGTTGAGTTACGTATAGATCATAAGTACTATGCAACTTCTGCTCAATCTCTTTATGCAAATCATGCAAATGCAATGCATATTCATATGCAAACTGACTTGTCCTAAAAATGGGTGGTAGTAGTGCTAAATCTAACAACACTCGTGCAGTGTGACCATAAACGACCTCATTAGGGGATAAACCTGTGGATCTCTTCTTCGAATTATTATACACCAATTGAGCGTAAGAATTAGATCTCAATTTTCCCGCTGATCTCCTACTAAACAACACAGTAAATTTCCTAAACTCATATTCACAATCTCAGTTTGACCATCGGTCTGTGGATGATAGGCAGTCGAAAATAGAAGTTTAGTAGCTAATAGTCTCTAGGGTGACTTCCAAAATTAGCTGGTGAACTTAACGTCTCAATCGGTAACGATAGTCTTAGGTATTCCTTGATGTGTGACAATCTATTTATAATAAATGTGGGCTATATGAGAGACATCATCAGTTTTGTTGTAGGGGATGAAATACGTCATTTTAGAGAACTTATCAACCACTACTAGAATGGAATCATGTTTCCTAAAAGTGCATGACAATCCAAGTACAAAATCCATGCTAACATCATCCTAAGGAATACTGGGCACCGGTAGAGGTGTGTATAATCCAGCTGGTTGTTTATTGCCCTTCGCTACCTGACAATTGCAGCAGCTACTGAATATTTGAGTGATAACCCGCTTCATCCCGGTCCAATAGAATCGCTCCTCTACTAAGGTTATCATCTTATCACGTCCAAAGTGTCCACCTAAGCCTCTCTCATGTAATTCTCATACAATGAAGTTTCACAAAGAGGTGCGGGGAATACACAAATGGGTCCCACAAAATAAATATCCATCTCAAATGAGAAAATCAATCTCATCATTAGGATCTGAACGTATGGCATCATAGATATTACTAAAATCAGGACAACTAGAATATTCATCCTTGACACGCTCAAATCCTATCACTTGAGTATGCATCTGTGATAGTACGAGGGTGACACGACTAAGAGCGTTGGCAACCCTATTCTTCGTTCCCTGATAGTGCTTGAGAACAAAGGTGTATTCCTGTAACTATGATACACACTTAACTTGTCGAGGGTTCAACTTCTATTGCGAATTGATGTAACATAACGCCTGATGATTGGAGTGGAGGACAAACTCCTTGGGCAATAAATAGTGCCTCCGCTGGCCTAACGTCTGCACAATCGCATAAAACTCGCGCTCAGTTAGAATAATTCAGTTTCTAGCCTGAGAGCTTTTCACTGAAAAATCCAATGGGGTGACCCTCTTAACTAAGTACGCCTCCTATCCCAACTCCAGAGACATCACAGGATACCTCGAATACCTGACAGAAATCAGGGAGTCTCAAAACAGGTGCAATGGACATCTTATCCTTAATAATCACAATGGCTCTAACTGCCGATGATGTCCACTGGAAACTTCTCTTTTTTGTACACACAGTGACTGACGTCATAATCGTACTGAAGTTCTAAATGAATCGATAATAAAATGTGGGTAGTCCATGAAAACTACAGACATTGTGAATGTTCTGAGGGTAGGCCACTCACAAACCACTCGAACTTTCTTGGGATCCATAGTGATACCAACAGAGCTCACTATATATCCAAGAAAAATTAACAGGCTCAGCCATAAAAACACACTTCTTCAAGTTGATATACAGTCGCTCGGCTCGCAGGAGCTCAAAGATAGTATGTAGGTGAGTCAAGTACTCATTCTCAGTCCGACTATATATCAAAATATCGTTGAAATAAACTACTACGAACTTCCCTATATAAGGTCTGAAGACCTGGGTCATCATCCGAGCGAAATTACTAGGGGCATTGGATAGCCCAAAGGGCATCACAAGCCACTCATAAAGTCCATCCTTCGACTTGAAAACATCATTCCACTCGTCTCCTTCGTGTATACGAATCTGATGATAACCACTACAAAGATCGATCTTAGAAAAAATCGTGGATTCAGTCAACATGTCCAACATGACATCCAGTCGGGGTATCGAGAAACGATATTTCACAGTGATTTTTTTGACAGCACGACTGTCAACACACATACGCCAAGTACCATCCTTTTCTAGGCCAAGGAGGGCAGACACCGCACATGGACTAAAACTATGATGAATAAAGCCTCTATCTAAAAGCTCTCTGATCTGCTTCTACAGCTCCTCGTGGGCGACAAGATTCAATCTGTAATGCGGTACATTGGGGAGGGAAGCTCTAGGTACAAGATCTATCACGTGCTTAATAGACTTCTTGAGAGGTAACTCAACTAGAAGCTCGTCATGGTGTATGTCCTGAAACTCCTCTAAAAGTCTCCTAGCAGGTATATGAATAGACTCTTTTATCTCAAGTACATCAGATGCCTGTAAAACCACTAAGACATAATAGAAGCCGCCATCAAAACTCTCTCGATGGAACTCAGTGCTTCGTATAATGCTAAGAGTCTTATTCCTTTCAATGTGATGAAGAGATTCTTTCGCACTACTACTCGTGCGGGATGTTGGTGTTGTGGGTCGCACCGGGTTCAACACTACTCTCTTTCCGTCTAGTAGAAAGGAGCAAGTGTTAGATCTGTCATGTATAAGGATATCTCGGTCATACAACCAAGATCGCCCAAGTAACACGTGACACACATTCATATATATACAACATGATACATATAAAATATTGTAGACTCAGGGCCGAGAGTGGTCTGGTTGGGTGCGACATCGGGTACTTTTGTGTCGATCTGATGATCTGGGCCAGTCTCCACCACAATGGTTGTCGATTTCCATCATTAAAAAGTGTCTCGCCCTCTGGTCACAGCTGTGACATAGGCCATGTACATTTAAGCTGAGTTAGCAGGCAGTTCTGGTTTACGGGGGTAGTCATGACCATGAATTTGAGTTACGCCCTCTGCTCACGGGCTAAGGGCGCGTACATTTAAATTGCTCTGGAAATTATTTTTTGGCATGTTGGAAAATTGTCATGATCGTGACCCATGTCACTCCCCTAGGTCACTCCGGTGACCTTGAGTGTGTAATCTTAAAACTTCTGAAAATGAGCCCTGAATGTTGGAGAATGTTGTGGTCGTGAACCTATGTCACGCCCCTAGGTTACGCATGTGACATAGGACGTGTACTTTGAGCTTTTTAGCAAAAGTGCCGCAGATCTTCTCCTGACCATGGCTATTCGATCCAAATTGCTATTTGCAGAGATGGCAACGGCCTGATCGGACTCCACCGATGGGGTCACTAGATGCAGCAACCCCAGCGGGGGTAGGCAGGAGGCAGGCGAAGGCCGAAGTCCGCCCGAAGCATCAAGCGCAGTCAGAGCCCGTGCGAAGGTGGGTGAAGGCCACCTGGATGCGGCCGAATGCCGCCCGAGATCATCGAGCACAAGCGTAGCACGTGCGGAGATACTCGTATATAAATAATGCATTATTAATTTATTTATTTATAGTATTTTATTTTTCTCTTTCGTTTATAGTATTTTATTTTAAATAATAAACTAATGTTTATATTAGTAATAACGAAGGTCAAAAGAATTATATATGTTAGAACATGCATGTGGAGTTCGGGCGGTTTGGCAGTCAGGAGTGGCAGACAAGTCTGGCTGACTGTCGGTTTGGTCTGGAGGTCTGCCTGCCTGGTAGATCTGACTGTGTTACCGCTTGGATGTTAGAGCTCTAGTTTTGGCGGTCTGGCGACCTGGTTTGGCGGTCTGGCGACCTGGTTTGGCGGTCTGGCAATTATCCTTTGTAACCGCACTGGAGTACCGCAGTGCAGTCTGGCGATCAACAAGAGTTAACCACAATGCAGTTTGGTGATTAGAGTTAGTGACGGTGCGGTCTGGTGACTATCAAGGTCTTACTGCTGCTGTCTTTTTGAGCCGGATCTGGCGATCAGCTGAGGTTAGTCACAGTTGCGGTCTAGCAATCAGTACATGCCTAATCGCCCCAGGTGTCCCTGTGTGTTTGCCGTAACTGTGCCTTTTGGTGATCAGCAAAGGCCTGACTTGTAACATCCCGCCTTCAAAAAAAGGGTCTAGACGGTTCAAGTGAACCCAGAAAGGGGTTTGGACTGGGTCCTGACAAACTACGACTCGACCTACGCTACATGGTTAAGGATAACGTGCTAAAATATCGAACATACGTGCTCCGAATCGACTTCCGTCGGTTGCATTGGGCTCGTATAGTCTGCACGAGTGCACCGGAACTTGTATCATCTCGATCCGAGGTCGTTTGGAGAAAACGACTATTTTGAGTAGTGTTTCGCGTAACGACGGCGCCATGTTAAAATATTGAGCATACAAAATCCAAGTTGACTTTTGTCAATTACGCAAGACTCGTACGGTCAATACGAGACTCGGTTCGCTAAATTTCGACGTCGTTTGATCAAGTTATATATATATATATATATATATATTGCTCGTAAAATTATGTGATGCGGCAAAATGCTTGAACTTTTGATTTCAACTTCGTCGCCACATCGTTGACTCGACACGCGACGACTCAAACCTATTATCACTTTGACACGCGTGGGGGGGGGGGGGGGGCATTTAGGGTTGACCTCGGTCAAAGCACCCACTTTCCCACCCATCAAGACCACAATCCTCATGCTCCTCTCTAATTGGTGGATCATCCACCATACACATATCTCAAAGAAAAGAAGAATAGGTCAAGTGGCAGCTAGTTCATGGAATAAGGTGCTTCTTTGGATGGGATCCAAGCCACTCATCACCCAAACCAAGAAGCACAATCCATGAGGTGAGCTTCTATTGGCCAGCAGGTACACTTGTACTCCAATAACGTACTGCCACTTCCCCCCCCCCCCCCCCCCCCCCAAACCCAACCAGGGTTGGGTGAAAGCTCCCTAAACCAAGAGAGAGAAGAAGGGAGGGGAGAGGATGAAGCTCACGATCACACCTATAAAAGGCCCCTTCCCCTCAAGGGAAGGGGAGGACCTCCAGTACTTCTCCCTCCAGAAGAAACGAAACCAGCCATCCTGGTTCGGGAGATCACCGGTGCTGGAGAAGGAGGAGGAGGGGAAACCGAGCACCACCCGCCACCGTGCAACCTCAGCCGTGCATGGTGCCTTGCCTGGCCACTTGGACATCGGGTGGTGTCGTGCACCACCGTATAGGGCCTACCTCCAGCGAGACTGTTGGCGACGGTGGTGCGATTGGACGGCGGACGGCCGTTGCGGAGGAAGCCCTCTGGCGCTCGTTCAATAGAGGAGCGGTTCCTGTGTTTGTCTAACTATTATATATTTAAGAATGTATATTTATATTATTTGATATAAATATAAATATATATATAGGGTTAAATCAGACCTCCCCATGGAGTTTACATAATTACAGGTAGCACCCCTGTATTGTCCCGATGGCCGAGAGTAGAGCTCTCAAATAGCCTCCTGCTGGCGGACGGCGGCGACGTCAGTCCGCCGAACCACCACCAAGAAGTGTGCTTGCCTTATGCAAACCAGCTGGAGGTGGTGGTACAACGATCTTCCTAACGACGGCGGCGAAGGGAGCTGCAGGCTTCGGCTCGGCCTCCCGCACCCTCTGCAGAATTCTAGTTTTATATACAAAGATTTATATATAAAAATATATGTAATATATATATATATAGGATTGGAGTAAGTTAGCGGACTGCTATAAGTGCACTTATAGCAATAACACTGTAATACGTTAAATTCACCTACTAAAATGCAATTTTAGAAAAAGTGGTCAACATGAAAGTTGTAGATTTCAACGAGATCTACAATTTTCATGTTGAACACTTTTCCTAAAAATGCACGGAACTAGGTGTATTTTCAAAAGACGCGGAACCGGGCGGAACTATTGAAAAGTTCCGCCCGGTTCCGCCCGGTTCCGCGCCCTTTGCAAATACACCTACTAAAATGCATTTTTATAAAAAGTGGTCAACATGAAAGTTATAGATCTCGTCGAGATCTACAACTTTCATGTTGACCACTTTTTATAAAAATGCATTTTAGTAGGTGAATTTGCCGTATTACATTGTTATTGCTATAAGTGCGCTTATAACAGTCCGCTAACTTACTCCAATCCGTATATATATATTGTAATATGAATGTATATTTACACATATACGTCATAGAAATATATATTCATATAAATATATACAGTTATATATACATGAATATATAACTATAAGCGGAAACTGAGTTATATATTCATATAAATCTATACAGTTATATATACATGAATATATACACAAAATTTTAGGCCTCTTTGGCAAGGCTTAGCCCGACGAGTTGGGTCAAAAACATCGTTATCATACATATATGTTTGGGAAGACATAGATTATAACCATTGCCAAGAAATTAAACAGGTTATAACTTCGATTTCAGTACAGCCTTTAATTGCTGAACTGGATGCACTTATCGAGCAGAGTGGACAGATCGAGGTTTAGACTTTTGTTTCAGTACAACCTTTAATTGCCGAACTGACCGTCACTCTTCGAGCAGAGCTGACAGATCGAGATTTAGGCTTTTGTTTCATTACAGCATTTAATTGTCGAACTGACAGTCACTATTTGAGCAGAGCGGACAGATCGAGGTTTAGACTTTTGTTTCAGTACAACCTTTAATTGTCGAACTGACCGCCACTCTTCGAGCAGAGCAGACAGATCGAGGTTTAGGCTTTTGTTTCAGTACAGCCTTTAATTGCCGAATTGGCCGTCACTCTTCGAGCAGTGCGGACAGATCAAATTTTAGGCTTTTGTTTCAGTACAACCTTTAATTGCCGAACTGACCGCCACTATTCGAGCAGCGCGGACAGATCGAGGTTTAGGCTTTTGTTTCAGTACAGCCTTTAATTGCCGAACTGGCCGCCACTGTTCAAGCAGAGCGGATAGATCGAGGTTTAGGCTTTTGTTTCAATACAGCCTTTAATTGCCGAACTGGCCGCCACTCTTCGAGCAGAGCGGACAGATCGAGGTTTAAGCTTTTGTTTCAGTACAACCTTTAATTTTTGAATTGGCCGACACTCTTCGAGCAGAGCGAACATATCGAGGTTTAAGATTTTATTTCAGTACAGTCTTTAATTGTCGAACTAGCCGCCACTCTTCGAGCAGGGCGGACAAATCGAGTTTTAGTCTTTTGTTTCAGTACAGTCTTTAATTGCAGAACTGGTCTTCACTTTTCGAGCAGAGCAGACAGATCGTCGTTTAGGCTTTTATTTCAGTATTGCCTTTAAATAATGTCAAACTAGACCGCCTCTTTGGTCACTTGAGCAGTGCAGATGAGTTTGGGGTAAGGCTATTTAAATTATTTCACTCTCGATTCATAGTTGACTTGGTGACGATAAATTTCATCAAAGTCAATTCTAAATAGTACGTTACCCGATCGACTCTCTTAGTAAAGTAGAGCATGTGGTTGAGGTCGACACCTTAATCACTTGACAAATTGTTCGGTGTTTGCCGAATTATCGATTTAAAGCACAAGATTTTCTTTTGAATGACTATAAATCTCTATAGCCATGTTGGTGAATCAAATTAGTGTGTAACCCAAGAGGTCGCGACTTATGATGAGTCGAGCCTGGGGCTGGGGCTTATTAGAGTCACTTAACTATAATTCAAGGTTATAAGGTTGTTGAGTAGAATAAGGCTCCAACCTTTGACTCAATCCCTGGTTATCTAGACGTTGGTTGGTTTTGGCTTGTGAAGCTTTAAACGACATAATGTTTATCGTTCATACGCTATGGTAGATTGAGCATCCAGAATAAGTTGTGCCTCTGAGATATTATTCCTGTGGGAATGAGATGTGCCTCCGAGATACTATTCCCCTACGGGAATAAGTTGTGCATCCGAGTTATTATTTCTACGGGAATAAGTTGTGTCTCTAAGATATTGTTTCTATAGGAATGATTTGTGCCTCCGAGATATTATTCCTACGGAATAAATTGTGCCATCGAGTTATTATTCCTACTGGAATAAGTTGTGCCTCTGAGATATTATTCCCACGAGAATGAGATGTGCCTCCGAGCTACTATTCTTACGGGAATAAGTTGTGCATCCGAGTTACTATTCCTACGGGAATAAGTTGTGCCTCCGAGCTATTATTCTTACGGGAAGAAGTTGTGTCTCAAAATATGATTCATTCTGGATGAGTTTGTTCCTTCGAGAATTGTGCCTTGAGATATGGTTCCTTATGATATATGTTTGTGCCTTTGAGAAATTTGTCTCGAGATGTGATGAGTTTGTGCCTTCGAGAAATGTTCCTCAAGATGTGGTTCCTTATGATATATGTTTGTGTCTTCAAGAAATGTGCCTCGAGATGTGGTTCCTTATGGTATATGTTTGTGCCTTCAAGAAATGTGCCTCGAGATGTGATGTATTTGTGCCTTCGAAAAATGTGTCTCGAGATGCGATTCCTCTTGGAATATGTTTGTTCCTTCGGGATGTATGCCATGAGAAAATATCGGATGGCTGACGAGTTTCACTCCGAGGCAACCCGCATGGTGGACGGTTTGGGAAGACAACCCGTGCGAAACTATAGAACTACGTGGGTCTGAGACCGTATGCAGAGTGATACGGAGTACATAGGCGGTGGTCATGGGAAGACTGCCTCGACCCAAAATAGAAATTCCATATCTACCTCCCTTAAAAATACTACTACACTTGATGCTATTAGGGATTGGATTCTATACGTGGTTATAATAATTTGTCATTTGCACAAGTGACATGTGCGAATAAAGGATATCAACCAGAAGGAGCAGGCTTGCTTAGGTTTCGGGTATGGAGATTCTGTGAAGGGTAATCTTCTGTTATGAGACTATGCATTCCGCTTTCCGTAATAAGGTGCACCCGTTAGTGGTGACTCTCGTCGGGAAACTACTTCCCCTTACTTTGGAATGTATTTATTCGCTTAACATCATCGTCAGCATGTGACATGGGAAAACTGAAGGGAGATGATGGAGATGGTTGTGCCTCCATTACTCCTTCAGCTTCATGTATTGGCGGTGGTGTGCGGTATGATCCCCCCTATTTGTGCCAGTTTTCGTGAACCGAGGGGAGGGGGGTCTTACATGACTACAGTTGAAGTTTGGCGGTTCCCAAGTGTTATCACAATTGTGGTCTTACGGTGAGATTCATTCTAACCGTAGTTGTTGCCCCTGGAATTATCCGTTGCATCCTGACGGATGGAGACCAGAACAACTCTATTGATATCATCACAAGCTCTGTGTAATCGTATGATTAGCTTGTCTAACCGCACAACTCGCACGGTCTGTTTTTTACCTATCTGTCTAGTCACATGTGACAGACGTTATGTATTCTCCCTCTTCTCCCCATTTTAATAAATATGAGACATACTCTTTTATTATTCACTTTTTGGAGCAATAAAAATCTCTTTATTTAGAATTTTTTTACATGGTATCAGAGCTCATCGGTCCATTTGCTCCGGTTTCTATTTTTCTAGCGTGAGGCAGTGCAAGCGGTCTCCTGTTTTTTAACTGCTTGCTCTTCTCCTTCATTTGTGTGGTTTCTTTATTACCTGTCTTCATCTTCTTTTGTGGTTTCTGCAGTTTTCTTTCTTAATCACGCCCTTCTCTCTTTTGCGGTCTCTTCTTAACCGCTGATTCTTGTCACCCTCTTGCCCTTCCCTTTGCTCTTCGCGCTTTCTGCGATCTAAGCTCTTTTGCAGCCTCTCTCTCTTTAACCGTACAATTAGAGTTTATCTGCCTACTTTCTTATTGTTCTTCGCGCTTTTCGCGGTCTCGCTTTCTTTGAACGGTCTCTCTTTATCCGCGCAGATAACCTTTTCTATTTGTTTTCTCTACTGTCTATGCAGACTCTGACCTTCTCTTCATATACTCTGTCTGCGCATCCTATTCTAACCGCTCCTTCTATCCCCACTCCTTCCGACAATATCGGCACTACTTCTAATATCACTGTCAAAATTTATTCAGATTGGAGTGTTTCCTTTATATTTTTGTTATGCTTCCAGCATAAGCGTCATCATCTCACTGATGACCCTCCTGCACGAAGGTCTGCCGCCTTTGATGACTGGGATACCAGTAATGCTTTGGTTAGAACATGGCTTGCCAATAGCCTTTCTGATGAGTGTCATCCAATCATTTGCTATGATGAGGCGGTTAAGGTTGTCTGGACTCATCTTGTTGCTCTATACTCCAAGAGAGCTCAAAATTCACACATATACACGTTGTATGCAGATCTATTTGCCTGTCCCATGATGAATTTTGTTGCTGTCTATAGGAAGTGCAAGCTCTTTGTGGTTAGCTTCTTTAGCGTCGCCCCTTCTCTACTAATCTTGCTGAGCAACACAAACACTTCCAGGAACTTCTAGTGGTGTGTTATTTGCTTCGTTTACTCTAGAGTCTTATCATATGATCCATCAATAAATTTTCGGAGAGATTGACACTCTTACTCTGAATGTCATTGTTGTGCACATCTCTACTATCACTACCCTTCTTTAGCATCTGTTGAAGCCAAAATTGACCTCAACGAATGTTTACGAATCAAAGTGCAGCCGACGCCTACTTCTCTCAAATCTCGACCCCTGACTAGCTGCTAAGGTCCTAGGACTGACCCAAAGCCTCAGCTGGGAGGTCCCACCTCACACCCGGAAGATCTCTGAGAGCTTCCCCTCCGAAACCAATAGCTGGGCTGGGAGCTCTTCAGAAAGCACTGGAGTTAGAGAATAATGAAAGCCTGCCTCCCAAAGAGCCCCTCATGGGTCTTTTTATAGTCTTCTCCTGTTCTGAAAATACTAAAATACCCCTGATGGCTCTGCCAATAGCCAAATCCCGCTGTCCTCCCAGGGGTATACAGGTAATTTAAACCGAGGATAATGAAATAGTAATAATAAAATAATCCTTTTTCCTGGGTGCCAGGCCCCACCACATGAACCTACTCTGGCGAGAACCCCGGGCGAGAAGGCTCTCGCTGAGCTCACCTTGGCGAGGCCTCCCGCCGAGAGGGTTCTCGCCCTTGGTGGTTTTTACGTCATTACCGCTGGACGTGAAGGCTTGAGTCCTGGCGCGAACGATCTCGCCTACCAATGGGCGGGAGCCCCTTAAGGGCGAGAACTCTGCCGGCCAGCCCTGGGGGCTGACCCGGGCCTGACCCAAACCTGGCTACTGAGGTCTTAGCTAGTCCTCCCGGGCCTCCCCAGCGAATATGGGGTTGTACACAATCCCCGCTTTTTTCGAGCCAGCCCTGCGCTCGACAAGACAAGTCCAACCCCAAAATATTCGCTGGGCACGTGCCCGTCAGCAAGAGAATCTTTTGGCGGGCCCTACTGCGGCTATAAATACACGCCGACGGATGACCATAAGTCTTGCCTCCGAACCGTTGTTTCTTGACTGAGCTCTCGCCCGGGATTCTATGCGCGATACCAAGATGTCTGCTAAGCGTGCTGGCAAGCCACTTCCGCAGGACCTTCAAGATCGGTTACTCGCGGCTCAAGCGCGAGCCTTAGTGAACAGTGCTGCGGTAGCGCCCTAGCTATCGAGGAAATCTTCAGACTCCGGCCCCTCTGAGCCGAAGAAGAGAAAGGGGAAGAGGAAAGCGAAGGTGGTCCGGCGAGACCTTGCTCGCGAGAACAGGAATTCACCTTCTCCTACTCCCATTCCCGCGGGGGACCCCTCCCCTCAAAAGTTATGCCTTCCGACCATGCTTACCGAGCTGATTACGCCATAGGCCTGATAGTTAACGTGACCTTTCGCAGGAATCCGCTCCAAACGACGTCGCCGGGTCCTCCCTGATTCCCCCGGATTCGTCAGCCCTCCCTCCTGAGGATCGAACGAGGGTCTTGGAGACAATTCCTCCAGCCGAGACCCGGGTGATAGGTATCTTTTCCGCCACTTCTCAATATTTCAACCGTACTTTTCCTTGTCTGAGCTATCTTCTCGCAAAGCCAGCTTCCGCCGTCCCGGGTCTTGTCATCCGGGGGGATGAAGCGAGAACCGGCGAGATGTTTCCTTCCGCGGCAGATCCCGCCCTGCAGGCGAGAGGGGTGGCCTTTGACCCTTCCGTTACTAAGGAGGCTGATCCTCCCTTGAGAGATGACAACTCTCTCCCTGCTTCTGGCCAGGCTGGGACTATTGAGTACGAGCCCTTCCGCCCAGGGCGTGGAAAGCCTCTCCACCTCCTTTATGGAACAGACGGAGGGGTCGGGCCTTCTCACCCGACGCCAATCAATGGCTCTCGCCAGACTGCAGGTATGCGAGACATTCTTGTCGGCTGGTCGTTATGTCTTAATCAGAAACCTTGGGCGCACTTTTCGCAGGGGATCCCAACTCTCGGTCGGAAGCCAACGAGGAGAGAAGAAGAAGAAGAAAAAGACGAAGAAGACGAAGAAGAAGAAGATTCCCTTCCTCCTTCGCCCGGTGAGATAGAAGAAACCTTGAACGGCGCCGAGAACGCGAAGGAGCGGAGGAGGAAGATCTCGGCCATTCTGGCCAAGCTCATTCGGCGAGACCGCGCCCATGCTGCCGCGGCGAGAGCGTTCCGCGAATCCGTGGAACAAAGGCTAGAGGCCCTAGAGCGTGATTTCTTCTTGGGCGAGATTGATCGACCGGGAGGGCTTACTGCCGAGTCTTCGCCAGGGAGATGCATCGCGCAGATCCGGGATCATGCTAGGCGGATCAACCTAGGGTGTACCACCCTGTCATCTTACTTCAATCCGTTGGTGCCTCCGAGAACCAGGCGGCGGGAGCGAGGGTGATGGCGCTGGGAACCGTATTAGTTCATCTAGGTCTCGTCCCTTCTCCCTCGTTAGCCTTCCCTTCCGCCATGTACCTTTGTGCCTTTGTAATAATTGTTATTAACTTTATTCAGCTCTCGGCAGCGAGAGCAAATTATTATCCGCTTCTTTCATTGTGCTGCGAATTTTAAGAATATGTTGAAATTAGGATGCTTGCGCCAAAACTAAGTGGCTTGCGCCAAAACTAGAGATGATCGTCGACTGCCGTCATCCCGCGGGGGAAAAACCGAGGCGTCGCCGACCCCGATCGTGACAGCTGTACCCCGCCGTCATTTTCTCTTTCCATCGGAAGGAGCCGTAACGACCACGGTTCCCTATAAATAGGGAAGTCTACCAACCGCATTTACTTCTCTGATCCGGAACCTCAACCCCCTTCCTCGCTTTCGCCCACTTGCTTCCGCCTCTTCCTCTCAATTGTTCTCGCTATTACCCCCAAACTCAAGATGCCGGGCGAGAACGAGGGTCGCGCTCATTGCGCGGAAGCATTCCGCAAGCATATCTTCCCCTCCTGCACGCTTACCTTGGACGAATACAACCTAATCGTCAACCGCTTCATTCCCGCTGGCTTCTCGGCGCGGAACCCGGGCAATCACGACAAAGTGAATACCCCAGAAGCGGGAGAGCTCTCCATCCCCCTCGAACATTTCGAGGTGGGCTTCCGCCTACCCCTCTGGCCGGAGATTCGGCAAGCCCTCCGCTACTATGGGGTGGTTCCCGCCCAGCTGAACCCGAACTCTGTCGCGATCCTTGTGGCATTCATCTGCTACATGCGATCCGAGAGGATCGAGTTTAGTCTGCCGATCTTCCACAAGCTGTTCAACTTCCGCGCCAAGGGCGGCGTGGTCTTCTTCTCCGGGCAGCTGCTCAAGACCACCGGCCTTGCCAATAAACACCACCATTGGGGCGAGAAGTTTGTCTACGTCACCGGGGACTTCAGTAACGTCCCGCTCCGACCCGTCCAGTACGAGAATGCTGCTTACAAGCCGCCCGTTCTGGGGTCGCCCGAGAGCGCACTCTTGGAGTTCTTCGGAACAAAGAAGTTTGACGTTCTCTTCCTCCGCCAAGACGTCGACTCCCTTCCCCCGTGCACCCGCGTGAAGGTACGATCCTGCCTTAGATTTGATCTTTCGTTAGGATCTTCCTGTGTTGAACAGCGCCATCTTTGCAGGAGAGCGGGAGGTCCCTCTACGCCAACCTTTTGCCGTGGCCCCGGGTGTCGAGGATCGGGTTGCGAGAGGTTCTCTGGCTCTCGCGGAGGCCAGCGCTCGCGCCTGCCGGGAAGAGCCCGTTCAGCCTTCGGGGCCTGAAGCTAAGAAGCGAAAAGGCGCCGCTCCCGCCTCGTGATTGCTGAAGAGGCCAAAGCCATCTGCTGCGGACAAGGGCAAGAACTTGGCCGTCTCGCCTGCCCGACATCCCGCCTTGGGCAAATCCTTCGAAGGGCTACTCCAAATGGCCAGCGAGATGGGTGCTTCTGCCCGGAGGCGCACCGAGGCTACTGCCGAGAACCCTCCGGCTGCCGACATGGCGGGAGGAGGGGGAGTCGTCGCCGAGACCTCCGCCCAGACCCCGCCCAGGGAGGTGCCGAAAGGGCACAGAAATTATGGCCTCGGCGTGAAGCACGTCGACGTGGAAGGGAAGCCTCTGCTCCAATGGGATCCTGAATCCAACAGGGTTGCAGTTTCAACGCTCCTCCCCAACTGGTCGGAGCGGGATGAGGTTACTGGCGAGGCCTTCTCGCTGGGCTATGGCCTCTATAGCCGAGAGGGCGCCAGTGTCTTCGACCAGACGCCCACCCGGCTCCTGGCTTTCGATGCTACTCGGGCCCTACTTCGCGGGTTCGAGCTCACGCATATGTGCGCGCGTCGAAGCATCAACATCGATAAGAACTTCGCCGACATGTACAAGGCGAGGGAAGAAGCGGTGGCCAGAGCACGCTCTTCGGAGACAGAGCTCGCGGGTGCTCGACAAGAGTTGGCGGATGCTCAACAAGCGCTGTCCCTACGCCCCGCGGTCGAGGTAAGAAGGATCTTCCTGGACCCTTGCTCTCGCTACTCGAAGTCTCGTTTGCGCCATATTTACTGAGTTGATATCTTCTCCACAGGATTCCGCCCAGGCCATGACGCTCCGCGCGGAGTTGGTTGACGCACGTTGCGAGAATGTCCTGCTAAGGGACCAACTTCGACGTGCGGAAGCGGTGAAAGACCCGCCTCCGACGCTTGATGAGAGATTAAAGAGTCGACACTTCTCGGTGTATGACATCGATAAGCTGCTCCAGGCGAACGCCCAGGCTACCGTCAGGCTGACGGTCGAGACGCTGCGAGACGCGAAGCTGCTTCGGGAGGACGGCATAACCATCGACGCCCGCCAACTCCTCCCTTGGCTATTCGATCCCATCCCGAAGCCTCCCGGCGCGCCTGACTCTTCTCCTTCGGATACCCAGAAGTCCTCCTCCGCTGTCGGCGAGACGTCTGGGGCGAGCTCGGGCGAGGACTCGGGCGAGGACTCGGGCGAGAGTACCAGCGGGGATTACAGTGCGTCCCCTTGAAGTGTTATTTTTTTTTCTTTTGATACATTTTTGTAATGAGCGAGAAGCTCTAAACCTCTGTAACTATTTAGCATAATGCAATGTTTCGTTTTTCACCGCCAGTGTTTGTTCGAACAATAGGTTAGAGAGCCAGCGGCTTCCGCGCGAGCTTCCTCCGAGACCCTTAGCCTCTGTAGGGTGACCTTCCCTAGAGATTGACTAGGCGAGAGCCTTGCACCATCGACTAGGTCGTCACGCCCAGATCTGCCGGGGGCCTCCTTCAGCGAGATCCCCCCAGCCGAGACCTTTTGGCCGAGACCCCTATTGGCCGAGATCCTGACTGGCCGAGACCTCTGCGGGCTGAGACCTTTAGGGCTGTCCCTGATCTGGGCCAGGGTCATGACAAGATACCTTCCCAAACACTGGACCTACGTCCCACCGGCGAGCCTTCGGACCTGCCAGCTAGATGAGAGCTTGCGCAGCGAGTCTACCGGGGACTGAGCCGGGCTTGTTGTAACACTGGGTAACCACAAGTCAAGAAACAAGGATCACGAGTCAAGGACCCAACCCACCCCCCACAGGCGAGCCTTCGGACCTGCCAGCTAGATGAGCCTACGCAGCGGGTCTACCTGGGGCCGAGCCGAGCTCGGGGTGTTGATGAAGATCACGCAAAACCTCTCCCCCACAGGCGAGCCTTCGGACCTGCCAGCTAGATGAGAGCCTGCGAAGCGGGTCTACCTGGGGCCGAGCCGAGCTCGGGGTGTTGATGAAGATCAAGCAAAACCTCTCCCCCACAGGCGAGCCTTCGGACCTGCCAGCTAGATGAGAGCCTGCGCAGCGGGTCTACCTGGGGCCGAGCCGAGCTCAGGGTGTTGATGAAGATCAAGCAAAACCTCTCCCCCACAGCGAGCCTTCGGACCTGCCAGCTAGATGAGAGCCTGCACAGCGGGTCTACCTGGGGCCGAGCCGAGCTCGGGGTGTTGATGAAGATCACGCAAAACCTCTCCCCACAGGCGAGCCTTCGGACCTGCCAGCTAGATGAGAGCCTGCGCAGCGGGTCTACCTGGGGCCGAGCCGAGCTCGGGGTGTTGATGAAGATCAAGCAAAACCTCTCCCCCACAGGCGAGCCTTCGGACCTGCCAGCTAGATGAGAGCCTGCGCAGCGGGTCTACCTGGGGCCGAGCCGAGCTCGGGGTGTTGATGAAGATTAAGCAAAACCTCTCCCCCATAGGCGAGCCTTCGGACCTGCCAGCTAGATGAGAGCCTACGCAGCGGGTCTACCTGGGGCCGAGCCGAGCTCGGGGTGTTGATGAAGATCAAGCAAAACCTCTCCCCCACAGGCGAGCCTTCGGACCTGCCAGCTAGATGAGAGCCTGCGCAGCGGGTCTACCTGGGGCTGAGCCGAGCTCGGGGTGTTGATGAAGATCAAGCAAAACCTCTCCCCCACAGGCGAGCGTTCGGACCTACCAGCTAGATGAGAGCATGCGCAGCGGGTCTACCTGGGGCCGAGCCGAGCTCAGGGTGTTGATGAAGATCAAGCAAAACCTCTCCCCCACAGGCGAGCCTTCGGACTTGCCAGCTAGATGAGAGCATGCGCAGCGGGTCTACCTGGGGCCGAGCCGAGCTCGGGGTGTTGATGAAGATCAAGCAAAACCTCTCCCCCACAGGCGAGCCTTCGGACCTGCCAGCTAGATGAGAGCCTGCGCAGCGGGTCTACCTGGGGCCAAGCCGAGCTCGGGGTGTTGATGAAGATCAAGCAAAACCTCTCCCCCATAGGCGAGCCTTCAGACCTGCCAGCTAGATGAGAGCCTGCGCAGCGGGTCTACCTGGGGCCGAGCCGAGCTCGGGGTGTTGATGAAGATCAAGCAAAACCTCTCCCCCACAGGCGAGCCTTCGGACCTGCTAGCTAGATGAGAGCCTGCGCAGCAGGTCTACCTGGGGTCGAGCCAAGCTCGGGGTGTTGATGAAGATCAAGCAAAACCTCTCCCCCACAGGCAAGCCTTCGGACCAGCCAGCTAGATGTGAGCCTGCGTAGCGGGTCTACCTGGGGCCAAGCCGAGCTCGGGGTGTTGATGAAGATCAAGCAAAACCTCTCCCCCACAGGCGAGCCTTCGGACCTGCCAGCTAGATGAGAGCCTGCGCAGCGGGTCTACCTGGGGCCGAGCCGAGCTCGGGGTGTTAATGAAGATTCCTTCACCCAGGCCTATTCTATCATCAAGATGGGGAGACATAGTCGGTTAGAGCAAAAGCATTTTTAGGGTAGAAAAGACCTACTCTTGTGATAGCATTTTCTAGAGAGTCAACATTCTGAAAAGACTACTTTGAAATGATAACATTTATTCACCATATTACAACACCTTCTCCCCCTTCAAGGGTAGAAACGTTTTAAGTCATCACCGTTCCAGGTATGACTCAAGGTCCTTCCCTCCGCATCCTGGAGATAATAACCCCCGTTAGCCAGAACCTTCTCTATTATGTAAGGTCCTTCCCAACTGGGGTTGAGCTTGCCCACAGGGGCCAACCTTCCCGCCGCGTCGACCTTTTTTAGCACTAGGTCCCCCTCGGCGAATTGCTTAACCATGATGTGTTTATCGAAGTACCTGGCCATTCGCCTTTTTATCTCTTCTTGTCTGATGGCAGCAACATCCCGTAGCTCTTCCACCATATCCAACGAGAGGCACAATCCATCCTCGTTCTCCAACCTCCAAGCTTCACTTCCCTCACCCGCGGCTGCGACCCGTGGAGACCGAACCTCGAACTCCACTGGGAGGACAGCCTCACATCCATGAGAGAGATTGAAGGGGGTCTCTCCTGTGGCCGTGTTCGGAGTTATTCGCAAGGCCCATAGGACGGAAGGGAGCTGCTCCACCCAGTTGCCCTTCAAGTTCTCCACTTTCTTCTTGAGCAAGTTCACGATGATCTTGTTCGCCGCTTCCACCTGGCCGTTGCTCTGGGGGTGATGGACGGAGGCAAACCTGAGGTCAATCCCCAGTTGGGCGCAGAAGCTGATGAACTCTTCACTGACAAACTCAGGACCGTTATCCGTCACTATCGCTTGGGGTAGCCCGTGCCTGCATATGATTTCCCCCCAAACGAAGTTCCTGATGACCTGGGAGGTAACCTTGGCTAGGGCCTTGATTTCCAGCCACTTTGAGAAGTAGTCGACCATGACTAGGAGGAACCTCCTCTGCCCGCTAGCTGAAGGAAAGGGTCCAACCAGATCCATTCCCCAAATGGCAAAGGGCCATGGGGCCGTGATGCTCCGAAGCCTTTGTGCGGGTAAGAGCTGGAGGGGGGCGTGTACTTGACATTTCAGACATCTCTTTGCAAACTCGACTGTATCCTTCCTCAAGGTCTGCCAGAAGTACCCTTGTCTTATCACCCTTGCCTCCAACGTCCTTCCTCCCGAGTGGCTGCCGCACTCTCCCGAATGCACCTCTTCTAGGATTCTCGGGACCTCCTCCTCGATCACACATCTCGCGAGGAGCCCTGATAACATTTTCCGGTGCAGGCCCCCTCCCATCATCAGGTAGTGGGCTGCCTTTCGCCTAAAGCTTTTCGCCTCCTTAACCCCCTCTGACAGCTTGCCTGTGGTGAGGAAGGTCACCAATGGGTCCACCCATGAGGATCGCCGACCCACCTCCATCGATTCCCCCTCTTCAATTGCTGGTCGGAAAAGTTCAGTTACGGTCCCTCCTCCCCGAGGCCCAAACTTTGCCAACCGATCAGCTGCTGCGCTTTCTTCCCTGGGAACGTGTTGAATGGAGAAGGAACGGAACCCTCTGATGATTGCCCTTACCCTGGATAGATACTTCACGAGGGTGGGCTCCCGAGCCTCAAACTCCCCTCTGATCTGTGACGCTACCACCATCGAGTCAGTGAAGGTCTCCACATCCTGGATTTCCAATTCCCTTGCCAATCGAAGGCCGGTTATCACAGCCTCATACTCCGCCTGATTATTGGTGACAGGGAAGTGGAAAACCACCGCCTGTTCTATGGTAACCCCTTGAGGACTCACCAATACTACACCCCCTCCCAGGGAGTGCCTTCCCGAGGCCCTATCGACCATCATCTTCCATGCTTCGTGGGACTTCAGCTCCTCATTCTCAGCCTCAGTGACATAGTCTGCCAGAAAGTCCGCCACGGGCTGAGCCTTGATGGAGAGCCTCGGGACGAACGAGATGTCGAACTTGCTTAGTTCGATAGACCACTTTGCCAGCCTTCCCGAGTGCTCTACCCCCTCGAAGATCTTGCGAAGAGGATGGTCGGTGACCACCCTAATGGAGTGTGCTTGAAAGTATGGACGGAGCTTCCTTGCCGAAACAACCAAGGCATAAGCTAGCTTCTCCAGGATGGGGTAGCGGAGTTCCGCCTTTTTCAGGATTTGGCTTACGTAATAGACGGGCAGCTGCTTCTTCCCCTCTTCCCTAACCAAGACGGAGCTCACAGCTTCCACCCCCACCCCGAGATACAAGGCCAGTTCTTCCCCTTCTTTGGGGCTTTGGAGCAGCGGAGCCTGGGAGAGTTGTCTCTTCAGCCCCTGAAAGGCCTCTTCGCATTCATTCGTCCAATCGAACACCTGATTACTACGGAGTACTTTGAAGAAAAAAGAACACCTATCCCCGGACCGGGAGAGGAACCTGCTTAGCCCGGCCAACTTTCCCGTCAGGCGCTGGACTTCCTTGGCGCTGCGAGGTGACTCCAAGTCCAATATAGCCTTCACCTTGTCCGGGTTAGGTTCTACCCCTGCCGGAGTCAAGAGATGTCCGAGAAACTTCCCGCGACTAGCCCCGAAGACACACTTCAAGTGGTTCAACCTCATCTTGAACCTCCGCAGGGTGGTAAACGTTTCTTCCAAGTCCCGCAAATGGGAATCCACGCATTTGCTCTTGACCAGTAGGTCATCGACGTAGACCTCTAAGTTCTTCCCCCTTTGGTCTCGAAAGACTCGATCCATCATGCGTTGGTATGTTGCCCCTGCATTTTTCAATCCAAAGGGCATCATCTTATAGCTGAAGCATCCCTCTCTCATGATGAAGGAGACATCCTTGATATTGGGAGGGTGCATCCGGATCTGGTGGTAACCTGAAAAAGCATCCAAAAAACTCATAACAGAAAAACCGACGGCTGAATCAACCAGCGCGTCGATTCGAGGCAGGGGATAGCAATCCTTGGGGCATGATTTATTTAACAGGGAAAAATCGATACACATACGCCACTTTCCTCCCCCCTTCTTTACCATTACCACATTGGAGATCCAGCCTGGATACTGGATCTCCGAGATGAAGCCTGCCTCCAGAAGCTTTCTGACCTCCTCTCGGATGGGCTCCTCCAGCTTGGTGGCGATGGCCCTCATCTTCTGGCGCATGGGGCGAGCCCTCGGGTCCAGGTTCAGGCGATGACACGCTACATCCGCATCGATACCCGGCATGTCTGCCGCGCTCCATGCGAAGATGTCGATGTTGCTCTGGATGCAGCCTAGCATCCGTGCCTGGTCCTCGAGGCTTAAGCCTCCGCTGACTCGCACCTTCTGCACTTGCCCTGCTCTAGTGAGTACCTCCATCTCCACCACTTCCTCGGCCGGCTCCAGCCTCGACCGCTCCCATCCTGCCCTTGCCTCCTCCTGCTCAACTTCCTCTCCTCCAACCTCTTTGACCCCCATTGCTTCCACCAGGCCTTCTTCTTGCCTCTGCTCTCCTTCCCCTGCCTCTCCCAGGCTCATCTCTCCCATCTCCACCACCTCCTCCATCATCAAGTCCTCCGCCTCCTGCGGGCTCGCCTCCTCTACTTCTATACCCCCTTCCTGCCCTGCCATCTCTTTCTCCAGCTCCTCCGCCTCAGCCATCTATGACACGGTGTTTACCGCCATCACATAGCACTGCCTTGCCACCTTCGGGTCCTCCCTGATCCTAACCTGTACCCCTCCATTGCTGAACTTGAGGCATTGATGAAATGAGGAGGGGACACAGCGAAAGGCGCTGATGAGAGGACGCCCAAAGATGGCATTGTAGCTACTTGGGGCGTCTACGATCACGAACCTATAGTTCCGCGAGACGCCCCCAAGCTTCACATGCAGGCCCACTCCCCCTCCTACCTCCTTCCTCTCTCCAAAAAAACCAAAAAGCGGTCCGTCGGAAGCCAGGACCCTCTTTCCTTCCACCCTCATTTCATCGAAGGCCTTCTTGAAGATCACATTCACGGAGCTCCCGTTATCCACCAGTATCCGGGAGACTGTGAAGTTTTCCACCGCTGTCTGGATCACTAGTGCGTCGCAGAACGGGTTTTCGTAGTCTGGCATATCTGCGGATGAGAAGGTGATCTTTTCTTCTGGGGGGGGAGCTAGGGAGGTCGAGGCGACCCCTCTGCGGAACATGGTTTGAAGGCTCCCCTTGCGGGTTGCCTCGATCCCTACTCCCCCATGGATCACTCCGATCCCCCCTCGGGTCCCCACATCGACCCTGTCTTCACATCTATCCTCAGCCTCTCCGTGCTGCACCTCGACGATCCTTGCAGGCGGATCCTGCCTTCCAGCTCCTCTGGCCTCCCTCATCTCTAGAAATTTCGGGTAGGTGGCTGTTGCGTGACCTTCCTCCTGATGGAAGTCACAATAAGGCAACGCCACCCTGCCCCCTCTTCCTTCTCCTCCTCCTCTTCTCCCTGCTCCTCGAATTCTTCTTCCTCTTCCCACCTCCATGGCCTCCTGCGGTGGTGGGGGGTGACCTCTCGGTCCCTGCCTCCATCCTCCCTGCTCGAGTCTCCTCGGCTCCCGGAGGTTATCTCTTCCTTGAAAACCCCCTTGGCCTTGGGGGCGACCTTCCTAAGGCCTCCAACCCAATCGGTTGTTCAGCTCCCTGGCCCCCCCATGCTGCTGTCCCTGCCCTCGGGGTTCTTCCCTTCTCCTGTCTTCCCCTGGCTCCCTCTGCTCTCTCACTTCTCTCTGCCTCCCTGTTGTCGGCTCCTTCACATCATCCTCCGCCAACCTGGCCAGCTTCCTCGCAAACGCAGGGTTTGCCCTCTCGAAATCTATCTCCTTTGCCGCCCTCTCCATGAGCTCCTCAAAGGAGAGAGGGGGAACTCTCTTCAGCTCCATGCTGAAAAATCCCGGCCTCAGCCCCAGGGTGAAGGTAAGCATCAGTGCATACCCCGGGACCTCCTGGACTAGGAGAACCTCCTCTTGGAACCGGTTAACGTAATGACCCAACGTCTCCTCCGGCTTCTGTCTCACCGCAAACAGGCACTCAGCCTCCTTCTTTCGCTTCTTCGAAGTTGAGAACCTCAACAGAAAACCCCTGCGCAGGTCCTCAAAACTGTAGATCGAGCTCGCCGGCAACTGGTGGAACCAGTCCCCTGCCTTTTCCTTCAAAGTAATGACAAAAAGCCTACACTTGAAGGCATCCGACATCTGCCTTATCGACACCACATCCTCAAACCATTGTACGTGCTGAACCGAGTCATCCTTCCCGGTGTAGTAGGTCATATCCGGCTCCCTGAACCCTTCCGGCACTGGGGCCGAGATTATGAGCTCACTAAAATGGGTCTCGCCCCCTGCCTGGCGAGAGGGCCCGTCCCGCGACCTCGGCTGGCTGGACCGATCCGCGAGACCGTGCCCGGGGAAGAGCTCCCGCACTGCCGCCTCCTTCTCGCCCAGATCCACCGGAACCTCCTGCCCGGGACGCTGGCCTGGGAAAAGCTCCCGCGCAGCCACATCCCTCTTGCCTGCCTCCACCGGGACTTCCTTCCCGGGGCGCTGCCCTGGGGCGTTCTCGCCTAATAGCGGGACCGCCTCCACAGGAGCCCGCGACGTCTCCCACTCATTTCTTGCCGAGAAGGCCAAGCTGATCGTCTGCATGACCTCTCGCCTGAAATCCTCTAACATCTTCCTCGTCGCTTCTTCTCCCTGGGTGGGTGATTCTCCTGCGCCAGATCCTTCACCTTCACCTCCTGCCATGGGACTCGACTCAAGATTTTCTTGCACCGGCTGCTTCCACGCTCACCGCACCAGAACTGTTGAAGCCAAAATTGACCTCAACGAATGTTCACGAACCAAAGTGCAGCCGACGCCTACTTCTCTCAAATCTCGACCCCTGACTAGCTGCTAAGGTCCTAGGACTGACCCAAAGCCTCAGCTGGGAGGTCCCACCTCACACCCGGAAGATCTCTGAGAGCTTCCCCTCCAAAACCAATAGCTGGGCTGGGAGCTCTTCAAAAAGCACTAGAGTTAGAGAATAATGAAAGCCTGCCTCCCAAAGAGCCCCTCATGGGTCTTTTTATAGTCTTCTCCTGTTCTGAAAATACTAAAATATCCCTGATGGGTCTGCCAATAGCCAAATCCCGCTGTCCTCCCAGGGGTATACATGTAATTTAAACCGAGGATAATGAAATAGTAATAATAAAATAATCCTTTTTCCTGGGTGTCAGGCCCCACCACATGAACCTACTCTAGCGAGAACCCCGGGCGAGAAGGCTCTCGCTGAGCTCACCTTGGCGAGGCCTCGCGCCGAGAGGGTTCTCGCCCTTGGTGGTTTTTACGTCATTACCGCTGGATGTGAAGGCTTGAGTCCTGGCGCGAACGATCTCGCCTACCAATGGGCGGGAGCCCCTTAAGGGCGAGAACTCTGCCGGCCAGCCCTGGGGGCTGACCCGGGCCTGACCCAAACCTGGCTACTGAGGTCTTAGTCCTCCTGGGCCTCCCCAGCAAATATGGGGTTGTACAGTATCCTTTGCTTGCCTTTCCACCTCCTCTTGACATTGTTGATCATCCGACTTGTTATGGCATTTCCTAGTGGTAGTGGAGGTCACTCTGGTGGACGTGAACCGTCTAGATATCTTTGCGCCCACTATGGTAAGACATACCATCTTGTTGATCGATGCTAGGTAAAGCATCCTCATCTTTACCCTCCTGCAGGTGACACTACCTCAAAGAAGTCAACTTCTCTTGTCTCCTCTTCGGGTAGTGCTCATGTGGTCACTAAGGATAGGTGGCTCATTGACTCTAGTGCCTCTAATTATATGAGGGCAATCCACATCTTTTCTCTCATTTGGACAAACATAACCGATCATCTCCGGTTTTTATTACGGATGGTTCTCCATCCCCTGTGTGCAGAACTGGAATAGTCCACGTTACTCCGTCTCTCCAACTCGAGGACACTCTCTACGTCCCAAATTTTCCATGTAACTTACTTTTTGTTACCTCTCTGTGTAAACAACTAAATTGCATGGTTACCTTTACTTCAACTACTTGTTATTTTCATGATCCACACTCCAAGGAGACGATTGTTATTTGGACTGAAAGTGATGGGTTATTCTACCTTGACAACGTCTCTGATCTTTCTATTTCTACTTCTCTTCCACAATGACATCTTTGTCTTGAATATCCTCCCCTTGCCTTCTTTACCAGTTCCTACCAAATCTACCTAGAGGAGACTCCTCTCTCTATTATGAAGCTTACCAACTCGACAAACACCACCATTCATCCTTTCCAGCAAGACAAGGGCGTTGTTCTTCTCGTTCTTTTGATCTTGTTCATTCTGATATTTAAGATTCTTCTCCTACTAAGTCTGTTGGTAGGGGTAATCTGTATTTTGTCACTTTAATTGATGATTTTTCTAGATGTACCTGATTACATCTATTGAAAGAATGTTATGAACTTTTCTTTGTTTTCACTATGCTTTATAATGAAATATGCACACAGTTTGATGTGTCTATTAAAATGTTTCACACTGATAATGCAAAATAATATCTTACTCATCAATTCTCGGTTTTTTGTATATATCGTGACATTATATATCAAACCCCTTATCCATACACATCCTAACAAAATGGAGTTGTTGAATGCAAGAATCGTCATCTCCTCGATGTTGCTCACACTCTTCTCACTCAAATGAATGTCCATCGGTCTTATTGGGGTCATGTCATTCTTATCTCCTATTATCAAATCAACTGAATTCCTTCTTCGATTCTCAATGGCAAAACCTACTTCTTCATGTACCCCGGTGGTATACCATTTCCTTTACCTCCACAAGCCTTTGACTGTATGGCATTTGTTCACTATCCTTCTCCTGGTCGTGAAAAACTCTCTCCTCATTTCGTTAAGTGCATCTTCTTTGACTACTATCCAACTCAAAATGGGTACTAGTACTATGATCCCCTTCTTCAAAAATAGTATGTTTTCACTAATGTAACTTTCTCTGAAGATGCTTCATACTTTCCTCGCACCTCTACTCTCTCACCGTCCGATGATCCATCTTCTCTATATATTTTCTCTACACCTCGACCTAAGCCTGCACATCTTCCTCCTTCACTAGTTTTTAATTCTCCATCCTTTTCTCCTGATATTTCTTCTCTACCTGAGCCATTGCTAACAGATCTCGGGCCAGCAGTTTCTCTGACGAATGGATCTGATACTGCAGACAAGTTAGGCCTTGATCTTCCTATTTCTTTTCAAAAGGGGGTTCAGACGTGCACTCAACATTCCTTTCATGATGTTGTTTCGTATGCTCGTATATCCCCATTTTGTAAAAGTTTTGCTCTTGCTCTCTCGACCAATGTAACTTCGACTACCTATCAAGATGCTCTTTTATCCCTTATTGGAAAGCCGCTATGGACGAGGAGATGAAAACTTTAATCGCGATGGGTTTTTTGACTCTTGTCCCTACCCCTCCAGGATTGAATGTGGTTGACTGTTGATGGGTCTTTGTGATCAAGTTTCATCCTGATGGTATCATTGACTGCTATAAGGCTCGTCTCGTTGTCAAAGGTTTTACTCAGACCTATGGTGTGGATTTATTTGACATCTTCTCCCCGATTGATCGCATTAACACAATCTGCGTTCTCTTTTCTGTGACCATTAACAAAGACTAGAAGATGTCTAAGTTAGATGTCAAGAATGCTTTCCTTTATGGAGATCTACAGGAAGTGGTGTATATGGAGCAACCTCCTGAGTATGTTGCTCAGGGGGAGTCTCAGGTGTGTAGGTTGCGAAAGGCAATCTATGGACTTAAGCAAAGCCCGCGAGCTTGGTTTGATAAGTTCATCAAATTTATCTTTGTTATTGAATTTGCTCGGAGTTCTGCAGATCACTCACTCTTCATACGCAAAACTTCTACTGGGTTAGATCTTCTTGCTATTTATGTGGATGACATTCTTCTTACAGATGATGATAAGAAGATTGATCTAATAAAGAAACATCTTCTTCAACACTTCGTTACGAAAGATATGAGGACTCCTAAGTAATTCCTAGGGATAGAGATCTCCCGAAAGCCTAATTCAGTAGTGCTCTCACAACGGAAGTATGCATTTCATCTTTTAAAAGAGACAGGTCTTCTTGCGGCTAAATTTGCTCGGTGTCTAATAGTCGTTGGTGATGATAAATGTTGGAGTGAGGATTCACTCTTCTTTTAGATACCACCAAGTACAGATGGCTCTTGGGAAAACTCATTTATCTAACAGTTATAAGACTGAATATCTGTTATGCGATAGAAAAGGTGAGTCAGTTTATGCATGCTTTCAAGGAGTGTCATCTTCAATCCGCTCTAAAAATCTTGAAATATGTGAAAGGATCTCCGGGGAAGGGACTTCTGTTTCAGAAGAATAACTATTTGAGGGTTGAAGCATATTCTAATGTCAGATATGCTAATGACAAGGAGGATAAAAAGTCTATGTCTAGTTTTTGCAACTTTATAGGGGAAAATCTGGTTAGCTGGAAGAGCAAAAAACAGTCTGTTATTTCCAAGTCAAGTGCTGAAGCTGAATACATAATCATAACTTTGACTACTTGTGAGCTGAAGTGGTTACAAATACTTATGTTTGACTTAGGAGAGATATATGATTATCCCCTACCAATGTTCCGCGACAACAAGAAAACTATATATATTTTGAAAAATCCAGAATTTCATGAGAGGATAAAATATATTGAAGTTGACTGCCATTTTATCAAAAAAGCGGTTTTCAAGAATCAAATCTACACTATGTTTGTCACCTCTGATAAAGAGTTAGCCGATGTTTTTACCAAACCAGTACCCTATTTTTTGAACGTCTATGACAAGCTGGGCATGATTGACATATATACTTTAGCTTAAGGGAGAGTGTTAGAACATGTGGAGTCTGTGCTGTCTGGTGGACAGGAGTGGAAGATAGGTCTGACGAACTATCGGTTTGGTCTGGCGGTTTTCCTGTTTGGTAGATCTGGCTGTGTTACTGCTTGGATGTTAGAGCTCTAGTTCTAGTAGTCTGGAGACCTGGTTTGGTGGTATGGCAGCTGTCTTTTGTAACCGCACTGGAGTACTGCAGTACAGTCTGATAATCAGTAAGAGTTAATCGTAATGCGGTCTGGTGATCAGAGTTAGTGGTGGTACGGTCTGGTGACTATCAAGGTCTTACTGATGTTGTTTGTTAGAGTCAGGTCTGGTGACCAGATGAGGTTAGTCACAGTTGAGGTCTGTCTATTAGTACTTGCTTAACTGCCCTAGGTGGCCCTGTGTGTTTACCACAATTGTGCCTTTTGGTGATCAGCAAAGGCTTGGCCATAATTGAAGTTTGGTGGTTCCCAAGTAGTTGTGTACAAAAAGCCCGATCGGGCCCGGGCTTCTGGCCAACCGGGCAAGGCCCGGGCTCTGGCTTGAGACGGGTCGGGAAGGGCACAGACAACCTCTCGAAGAGGAGGCTTGATAAGGCCCTTCAGGCCAGACCGACCTGATTTAACAATAGGCGGGATTAATCCCGCCTATTTCCCAACATAGACGAGATTAATCCCGCCTCAATGCTAATTTATGCGGGATTAATCCCGCCTAAATTGGGAAATCCCGCCATCTAGCGGGATTTCTGCCGGGCTGGGTGTCAGGCCCAAGATAGGCCCGACACCGGGGACTAGCCCGGGCCGGGCTTCGGGCCGGGCACCAAGTGGAAATGAGGGCCTGCTAAGGCCCCCAAGCCCGACCTTGGCACGGGCCAGGCTTCTCTCTGGTCGGTCCTAGTCGGGGTTTTTCCAGGCCGGTCTCGGGCGGGCTTTTTGGGCCCAAACTTTTTACAAACGACTATTCCCAAGTGTTATCGCAGTTGCGATCTGGCAGTTAGATTCAATCTAACCGCAGCTTTGCCCCTGGAGTTGTCCGTTGCATCCTGACGGATAGAGACCAGAATAACCCTATTGATATTGTTGATGCCAAGAAAATTTCTGACCTCAGAATTCGGATCAAGGCCGCCTAAGGTTACCGGTTCGGGGGTAAGGCTAGACGGCTGAGATGACAAGGATGAAGAATGACAAACGAACATGACCTCAGATGCTGCGGTAGGGAGGTCCCACCACGTACCTGGATGCTTTGAAGAAGAAACCCCTCCACAACCAAAATGGCCGAGCAGGGTACGAGGAATACTAGCTGGCAAACTAGGCGCAAGGTCGCGACCTTGTTTCTAAGGAAAAGGGAATCCTGAGGCTCAACTGGTATCCAAAGAAAAGCACGCGAGTATCCTGGCGAGAATTGCCAGTCCCTTTCCTCGTACCCATGGGGTCCTATTTATAGGGAACACCAAGAGAGGTGGGGGTCATATTTATACCCCACCCCCCGACAATTAGGCGACTTCCTGGAGGAACTCGCACGGGCTGGGCGAGTATCTCGCCTAGTCGCCTACCTGACGAGTATGCGAGGGGAGCTCGCCATACTCGCCCTGGTCTTCCGCGGTCTTAGGTGCTGACTTTGACTTCCATCTTGACTTGTTGACCTTGACTTCTACTAACTTGGGTGCGGTGGAATCCATCCTCGACGAATACGGGTTATACACAATCCCCGCTCTTTTTGAGCGACGTAGGAGCTTGGAAAGAAACATCCAACACTTATTCGGCGAGCTGCTATGCTGAGTATCAGGGTTGCTCGCCTTGCCTATTGCTCGACGAAGTCTATAAAGAGGGGGGCCTGGATTCTGAGGCGGATCTCCAAAGCTCGCTCGCTATGTCAGACGCTAATGAGAAACTCCTTCAAGATAGCCTCGCCGCCCTGTCTGGTCTCCTCTACATCCCCAAATCGAAAAGACCGCGCGAAGAAGATGTCGCCGTCGACTTACCTCCACATAAAAAGAAGAAGACCAAGAAGCCCAAGAAACCCGCTCTCTACGCCGATCGACCCGCTTCCGTCATCTAAGCCAGTCGCGGCTGCGACGGTCAAACCCGCGCCTTCCGCTAGCACCATGAAGCTTCTTAGCGATCTTGGGCTAGACGACGTCCCTAACTCGGCCGCCCTCAACCCGCCAGAGAATCCCGAAGTCGCAAAGAAGCCAGCGACATACCGGATCGAAGTCGTCTCCTTGCCAGGTCGCCATCCTGCCAAGCCCCTTTCCAAATAGTTGGTCGTCATGTGCTTCTCGCTTACCTGTTTTCCTTGTGCAGACTCCCCCCCCGGACGTCGCGGATGTACCCCTGGACGTTGCTCCCCTGAACTCCGCGCCGCTGCTCGCCCTAGCAGCCGATAAGCCCTCCCAGACCGCACATACAGTCCGGGTTAGTCTTGGCGCCAAGAAAGCATCGGAGACTACTTTGGCGAAGGAAAACCCACCGACGAGCAAGGACTCTACGGTGAAGGACCTCCCAGCGAGAAAGGACCCTCCAGGGAGTAAGGATCTTCCAGCAAGCAAGTCCGCTCCCACTCTTGCTCGAGATTCGGCACAGCCATCGGCAAGTTCTCAGCTGCCGCCGCCGCCTCCCCCAAATACAACCTCCCTCCAGGCGGCGAGTACTTATTTACCGCCGCCGCCGCCTGTGACTGCTGAGCAACAGGCTGACCTGCAGTGACATCCCCCTCCTCCTCTGCTGAAGACTTCACAGCAGCCGGCGAGCTCGCTGCAGCCTCCGCCACCCCATCAAAGACTCTGGCCCGGAAGCCAGATAGGCCGCGACCGAATTACTTCCCGCCGCGAGTTGGGGACCCCGACTATGGAGGTCGCGGGCGGGCCATCCTCTGGTCGGCGAGATGTCCCCGGTCGCATCCCTTCACCTCACCGATCTCGATCTCCTCGTTGCGATAAGCTTTGTTGTCGTTCCCTCCTCTGATCATTTAGACGCTTAGTTCTGACCTTGCGACTTGTCTACCTGTTATGACAGATCGCCCGACGACTCCTGGGGCGGCCTTCATCGACGCCATAAGGTTGTCAGGGAGCGAGTATCGCCACGCTGCAGCTCACACCTATATGGAGCTAGAGAGCAAGTTCGATCAGCTCGTCATCTGCGAGCCTCATCGCCAGATCTCAGCTCTAGAGGTACGAATGGCAAAGATGGAAGAACTCCGGACCACTTTGGAGAGCTATGAGGCTCGCTTCCATATGGTGAAGGAGAATGATCGTCAGATGGCGATAAACAACCACCGCTTGTAGCTTGTCCTCGATGAATTGGTCGGCATCCGGGCGAGTATGGGCTCCGTGGGGCGGCTGATGAGGATGGAGGAGCAGCTGCGGCTTGGCGACGATGCGATGGCGCTGGCGACGGAGCACTACTGGCGGCGCGCGAGATGGGCTGGGTCAGGCGACATCCTCACCCTCCAGAGCGACCACCTAGGACTTAGGACCATTTTTTCTCTTATTCTGAACTCGCCGTAGGCGACTGTTTGTAATAAACTATTTTATCTTTGTAATAAGCGAGTTTGCATCTCACCGTTGATTTTTCCTGTCTTTTTGTTTGTTGTTTATTCTGCGGTGCGCCGAGTTTATTGCACAGTGTTGAAGTTGAGACCGCCCGGTCAATAACCCGCCAAGCCAGACCGACAGACCGCCCGGTCTCAACTTCAACACTCCCCCTCAAGCTGGAGCATATATGTCGATCATGCCCAGCTTGTCACATATATGAAGAAATGAGGCGGATACTGGCTTGGTGAAGATGTCAGCCAGCTCTTTTTCAGACGTGACGAAGGGAGTGCAAATTTGTTCCTTCAGAATCTCTTCACGAATGAAATGACAGTCGACCTCAATGTGTTTGGTTCTCTCATGAAAGACTGGATTTTTGGAGATATATATAGCAGCCTTGTTGTCACAGAACATAGGTAGAGGATGGTTGTAGACCTCTCCTAAATCCAACATGAGAGCCCGTAGCCACTTTAGCTCGCAAGTGGTCGATGCCATACTCCGATACTCAGCTTCAGCACTGGACCTGGAGACAACAGATTGCTTCTTGCTCTTCCAACTTACCAGATTGCCCCCAACAAAGGTACAGAAACCGGAGGTAGACTTGCGGTCCCCTTTGTCATCAGCGTAACTCGCATCTGAGTAAGCTTTAACCCTCAGATGATCATTCTTCTGAAAGAGCAATCCTTTCCCAGGGGCTGCTTTGACGTACTCCAAGATCCGCAAGGCGGACTGTAGATGGCACTCCCTGGGAGCTTGCATGAATTGACTCACCTTGCCCACAGCATAGGAGATGTCGGGCCTAGTCACGGTGAGGTATATGAGCTTACCAACTAGACGCCTGTACCGCGAAGCATCTGAAAGAAGAGGCGAACCATCTGTCCAGGTTTTGTCTTCTCCAACAGCCATGGGACATCGGGCAGGTTTGGCCCCAGTCAATCCTGCTTCTTTTAAAATATCAAGAGCATACTTACGCTGAGAGAGGACTAAAGAGTTAGGCTTCCGAGAGATTTCGATCCCCAAAAAGTACTTCGGAGAACCCATATCTTTCGTGACTAGATGTTGGCGAAGATGCCGCTTTGTCAAGGCTACCCCTTCCTGGTCATCACCAGTGAGAAGAATATCATCCACATATACTGCAAGAACCACCAGTCCCGAAGAGGTTTTGTGAATAAATAGAGAGTGATCAGCAGCGCTGCGAGCAAAACCAACGGCCGCCACGATGCCGCTGAATTTGTCAAACCAAGCTCGAGGGCTCTGCTTGAGGCCATAGATTGCCTTCTGTAGCCGGCAGACTCGTGTCTCCCCCTGAGCAACATACCCTGGAGGTTGCTCCATGTAGACGGCCTCCTGAAGATCACCATAAAGGAAGGCATTCTTGATATCCAGCTGGGAAAGGGGCCAGTCTTTGTTGACTGCCACAGAGAGAAGGACCCGTATAGTGCTGAGACGAGCCACGGGAGAGAAGGTGTCAAAGTAATCCACCCCATAGGTTTGAGTAAAGCCCTTAGCCACCAGACGAGCTTTGTAACGGTTTACAGTGCCATCTGGGCCAAACTTGACTACAAAGACCCATCGACAGCCAACAATATCTGTATCAAGGGGAGGAGGGACAAGAGTCCAGGTACCCCGCTCTGTGAGGGTCGCCATTTCCTCATCCATGGCCAGCTTCCAGTGAGGAATGGCCAGGGCCTCCTGGTAGGAACGAGGTGTGGTAGTAGCAGAGATAGCCAGTGCAAAGGCCCTGCGAGAAGGGGTAAGACGATCATATGAAACAACAGCAGCAAGGGGGTGTAGGGTACACGTCCGCACCCCTTTGCGAAGAGCTACAGGAAGATCCAGGTCGGCATGCTCCTCGGCATCCAGAGCATCCGTGGCAGAGAGAGCTGGCCCGGGAGGAGAGAACGACGGCAGCGGAGATGAGGGAGATGGAGGCGGAGAGAGAGGCGGAGGGAGAGGAGTGGGCGGAGACGGAGGAGGAGCGGATATCGCAGTAGGAGACGAGGGAACGAACGGAATAACAGGAGAATCCGAGGTGGGAGGAAGAGAAGAGGAGTCATCCGAGAAGTAGGAGGCATTCTCGAAGAAGGTAACGTCAGCGGAGACAAACTGTTTATGAAGAACAGGATCAAAGCAGCAGTAGCCTTTCTGAGTGACCGAGTACCCCAGAAAAACACATTTGGTGGAGCGAGGGGAGAGCTTATCACGGGTGGCAGATGGGACATGCACAAAAGCAGTGCACCCAAAGATTCGGAGAGGGAGAGGAAAAGGCTCCTTGCCAGGATAAAGGATGGAAAAAGGGGTTTTTCCCTGGAGAACGGAGGAGGGAATGCGATTGATGAGATAGCAAGCAAGAAGAACAGCATAGCCCCAATATGAGCGAGGGACATGCATTTGAGTCATTAATGTGCGAGCAACATCGAGGAGGTGACGGTTTTTGCGTTCCGCCACCCCATTTTGTTGGGACGTATAGACACAACTTGTCTGATGAATAATGCCATGTTGTACACAGAAAGAGGTAAAAGCATGACTTAAGTATTCTTTTGCATTATCAGAGCGAAAAGTTTTAACACTAACACCAAACTGATTTTTGATTACATGATAAAAGGAGGTCCATACATTAAAAAGTTCAGAGCGATCTCGTAAGAGATACACCCAAGTACATCTAGAAAAATCATCAATAAAAGTTACAAAATAAGAACTACCCCGACCAATAGTAAGGGTAGGAGCAGGTCCCCAGATATCTGAGTGGACTAGATCAAACGGACGGGTAGAGCCCCGACCTTGCTTCGGCGGGAAGGAGGAACGATGATGCTTGCCAAGTTGACATGCTTCGCAGTGGAGAGGAGTAGTGGAGGGAGGGAGGTGGGGCAGAAGCTGATGCAGAAGCCGTGGTGGAGGATGACCGAGACGGAGATGCCACTGATACCATGTTAGAAGCGAACTAAAACAAGCCGGAAATGGTATAACTGAAATTTTATTATCAGAAAAAGGTCTCTATTACAAAGGTATGGCCTCCCTTATATAGAATGGAGGAGAGAAGAGAGAATACAAATAAGAGATGTGGGACTAAAACTATACAAAAGAATCTGGGCGGCTAGAACAACAGACCGGAACAAGCCGCGCGGTTAGACAGAAGGGCTAACCGCTCGGCCACTGCCAGAGAGAGAGACAAGCCGCCAAGAGAGACCGTTAGACCGCCCGGTCTCCTGGTCGCCAGTAACAGACCGCTAGACCGCTTGGACCTCAGACCTCAACACAGCAACCAACCCGCTGAAGGCAAACCGCCAGACCGCCCGGTCAATAACCCGCCAAGCCAGACCGACAGACCGCCCTAAACCCTAACCCGCCAAGCCAGACCGACAGACCGCCCGGTCAATAACCCACCAAGTTGACGTGAGAACCCGCCCGCCCATATCGCATCTCAAAACCCAGGTATTGAGATGAAGGGTGGCGGGGTACATAAACACGGAGGAGCAGGCGCTGCGGGCGATGTGGGACTAATCCCAACCACAGAACCGCGGGGATATTCCGCCACACAGGGGGCCCACCGGGGTCAACACCCAGACCAGGAACGCGATGGGGAAAGCCACGGGGGCGGTCCCACACACACGGTCCTGCTGGCAAATTATTCTCAACACACCCCCGCAGCAGGACAACCGTACAGCCTCTGATACCATGTGAGAACCCGCCCGCCCATATCGCATCTCAAAACCCAGGTATTGAGATGAAGGGTGGCGGGGTACATAAACACGGAGGAGCAGGCACTGCGGGCGATGTGGGACTAATCCCAACCACAGAACCGCGGGGATATTCCGCCACACAGGGGGCCCACCGGGGTCAACACCCAGACCAGGAACACGATGGGGAAAGCCACGGGGGCGGTCCCACACACACGGTCCTGCTGGCAAATTATTCTCAACACACAGGTTCTGACGTATGTCGCGACATCCTCTACTGTGCCGTGTGAGATGGGGTTGATGCCGGGTGTCTGTTTTCTCGCCTTAACCGCGACTTTGACTGATACTCGCCGAGGCGGACATATACCCCCCCTTTTCCTTTGCCTTCGCCTATAAATAGAGGGGGTAGGTGTGCCATAAGTACGCTGTTGCAATTTTCTCAACCCACCTCACGAGTAACCTCTCTGCTCGCTTCTTCTTACCTTCTTCTTCCCTTCGCTCCTACTCTCTTCTCTTAGCTAGCTCGCCAAGATGGTTGGGAATGATGACAATGCTCGTCGACAAGCTCATGCCATCAACTTCCCCGATGCGGCCTTCAAGAAATTGATAACCTCAGAACGGGAGTTAGAGACATTCAAGGAGCGCCTCCTGTCAGAGGGATACTCGGCGAGGCTCCCTACTCACGGCGAGCGACTCAACACTTATGTTGAGGGCGTGATGGTGATGTCGCTTCGCCATTTTGACGCCGGCTTGCGACTTCCCTTCTGGACCGAATACTGTGAGAACCTGCGGTACTTCGGGATCGTCCCCGTGCAAATCAACCCTAATGGAGTGACGAACATCATGGGGTTCCTTTGCTACCTGCGAGAGGAGAGGATCGCCTTCGACCTTTCTGTGTTCTGTAGGATATTCGCCTTCGCCGCGACTTCGGAGGGGGTCATCTACTTCAGCAGCCATGTCTGCACTTTGGTGGGGACCGCGAATAAAGTCCATCGCTGGAGCGAGCAGCTGGTTGTCGTCCATGGTGACTTTGGGGGACTTCTGGGAAGGCTGCACCAACCCACCGATGTCGCCTTCCTCCCGCCGATCTTGGAAGGTGTTCGCGAGCAATTGTTCGAATCCTTCCAAGGTCGCCGGTTTGGCGTCATCTATTGGCGGCTTAATGTCAACACGATCGAAGCGATCCATCCCAACGAGGGTAAGACTTGAGCGAGAATTGTGTATGCTCGCCTGCTCGCTCCTATTTTTTGAAGCTCGCACTAATCATGTCGCGCGATCTCTGTAGTGGCCAATGAGCTTCCCGACAAGCCGCTTCCTTCAGCGAAGGAAATCGCCACCTCGCTTACAGAAGCCCACCCCCCGCCTGACATTGGGGAGAAGAAGAAACTCGCCAAGGGGAAGGCAAAAGCCAGGTCGCTGGGGCCTGCAAGTAAGAGGGTGAAGGTGTCGTCGCCTCACTCTAATGACCAATCGTCGCCGCTGGACGCTCGGGCACCCCGCTTCCACCCCAATTACAACCTCGGGCGAGGGGTGGTGGATGCGTATGGTTGCCCCTTAGTGACCTGGTCAGCGAGCGAACACTTGGTGTCGCTGAGCACCAACCTCCCGTCTTGGTCGGCGGATTGGGAGAACAAGGGGGAGGCCTTCGCCGTCCTCCATGCTTTGTATGGGGGAGTAGATGTTGAGTCTATGTTGGAGCTCGGCCCGACGGAACTCACCCAGCAATCCGCATGCTCGCTCGTGCGATCTGCCGAGCTAGGACACTATACGACCAGGAAGCTATTGGAAACAACAGAGGCCTTGAAGGTCGTCTCTAAGAAGGCCATAGACCTTGGCATGCAATCGGTATGTTGGAAGGATTATGAGGTAAGCCGTTTCCCGCTTGCGATATTGATGATTATTTATTGGGAGTTTGCTGACTGTTGATATCTCGCAGGCCGCTGAGATCGAGGCAGCGAAGAAGCTGTCTAAGTGCGAGGAGAAGCTCGCCACTTCGCAAGTGGAGCTGGAGGCGGCCCAGGTTCGCGCTGCCGAGATGGAGACTCGGCTGGTCGCCACTGAGGGACGCACGAGCTCCTCTGCTCTCTTGCCGGAGGCGCCGCGACCGGAGGACGATCCGTAGTGGGACGTCAAGCGGTCCCGCACTCTTTGGGAGGAGAGGTCGTCCGTCCACCACGAGATAGCACGGGCGGCGGGGAATATCATGCTCCCGCGGCTGAGGATCAACGGGCAGCTCGTCGAAGGGTAGAAGCAGCTCACTGTCGACGAGCCCATCCCCGAACTACTCTCCAAGGGGACTATCTCGCATGATCACGTCCCTTCCTCATCATCAGGCTCTAGCAGTTCTAGCAGCAGCGGCAGCGGTGAAAGCGGCGATGGAGAAGGAAGTGAAGAGGGTGGTGAGGAAGAAGAGGATGCAGACATGTCACAACCCGCATTTTCCCCGAATTAAATAATTATCAGAGTATGAGAAAACGCGCGTCATGATGCCACGTCAAGCAGGGAATAACTACTGACGCTCAGGCAAAACCAGCTGCTACTCTTTATGAAAGAAAATCATGAGCTTAATGATTAGAAAATCAGTTATATTTTAGAGGCCGTATCCCTCGGCTCGGTGGATCACCTAGTCCACAGTTAAAAACTATACTTACGCGCTGCGGAAAAATACTTTATTCAGGTTTAGCATCCGAAAGGGTGTATAAGAGTTCCAAGAGAACCACTCATACTATGCAAGACTCTACATTTAATTGATATTATATATAGGAAAACGATCTTTATACGTTGCTTGGAAAATAGTGATTTACTTTTATAAAACATGCTGATCATGAGCTTACTTATAAGAATAATTATGGTTTAAAAGTAACTAGCAACCTAGCATAAATCCTTCTCAGAGCAAGTAGACTATCTCCAGAAAACGGTAGCAGCATAAGTAATATATCCAGTACAAAGGTAAAAACTACCAGTGGGCGCCAACAACCTGACACGAACCCACTGACACATATGTATGTTTGTAAGAAAGTACTGAAAACTACCTCACCAACAAGGCAAACGGATCTCCAAAGTCCAAGAGACCACCAACACCACCACTGCAAACTAGCCACCCAACTGGCTACAGCTCAGAACCTGAGGCATTTCAAAAGAAAACAGAATACCTCAGCAAGCAAAACAAGGTAAAAACTGCATGAAGGAGTCAACCAAAGGGGGAAAAGCAACTGAAAAACATGCCGCAGAAAGAGTCACAACTGTCCAAAATAGGACGACACCGGGTCACCCAAAACGACTCGGCTTGCTAGGGAGATATTGCCAACAGGCTACAGAATATGGCACTCAGTTCTAAGGAGTTAAACCACACTCCATAAATGGCACAAGCCACGGAAACGCGTCATCGTAACGCCAAACGAGAATTAAATAATCGCTGAAAAAAATCGGGGGCGTTACAGTCACTCCCCCTAAAAGAAAGTTTCGTCCCGAAACTTTACGCACAACACTTCTACTAAAGAAGGAAAGTAATAATCCAAACATTACAAGAAGAAAAACAAACCAAACTAATCAGGGAAACAGCTGAGGGTAAGCCTCCCTCATAGCCGACTCTAACTCTCAAGTCGCGCTCTCCAAATCCTGATTCCTCCAAAGAACTTTCACTATCGGAATAGACTTCTTTCGCAGCACCCGTTCCTGAGTATCCAAAATACGGACCGACACTTCAAAAAAAGAGAGGTTGGGCTCTAACTGGGGCACAACGTCCAAGACTTGCCCACTGCTGCGCACGCACTTCCGCAATTGGCTAACATGGAAAACATTATGAACACCTGGGAAGTTTGCTGGCAAATCCAACCTGTAAGCTGACACGCCAATTCGTTCCAAAATCTTAAACGGGCCCACATACCTCGGGTCCAATTTCCGATTCTTACCAAACCTCTTTACACCCACCATCGGGGAAACCTTAAAAAATACAAGGTCCCCCCCACAGAAAACTCCAAGGCAGACCTACGCCGATTGGCATTCTTCTCGTACCTCTCCTGAGCTATACGAAGCTTTTCCCGAACAAGCTTCACTGCGACTTCCATTTCTTCGAGCGCATCAGGACCTAACAATGGCCTCTCACCAGCCTCAGCCCAAAACAACGGAGTTCTGCATCGCCTCCCATACAAGGCTTCGAACGGAGCCATCTACAAGCTCTCCTGATAACTATTGTTGTAAGCAAATTCCATAAGTCGCAGCCGCTCATCCCACGCTCCACCATGGTCTAAAGTGTAGCATCGGATCATATCCTCAACTATCTGATTCACCCGCTCCGTCTGCCCATTAGTCTGTGGGTGGTACGCAGTAGAATACCTCAGATCCATACCCAAACCCTCCTGCGGACTCTGCCAAAAACGAGAAGTAAACCGGGAGTCTCGATCAGAAATGATGCTAACCGGCACACCGTGGAGTCGGATGACTTCATTCAAGTACAACTCTGCTATCTTCTTCATAGGGTAATCAATCTTATATGGCACGAAGTGAGCACACTTCGTCAATCTATCCACTATAACCCAAACAGAATCAAATCCCCTCGGGGATCGCGGTAAACCCGTGATGAAATCCATAGATATACTCTCCTACTTCCAAGTCGGGATCTCTAGCGGAGTCAACTTACCACCAGGCCTTCCATGATCGGCCTTCACCCGCTTGCAAGTATGGCACTCCATAACAAATTGGGCTATATCTCCCTTCATGCCATACCACCAGGCAATTTGCTTTAAGTCACGATACATCTTCGTAGATCCTGGATGATAGGCAACGCTGGATCCATGAGCCTCTCTGCAAACCATACCCCGAATGTCCCCAACCGCGGGGATGCAAAATCTGCCATGGTACTTCAAAGTTCCCGCATCATCGATAGAATAATCCGGCAACTCTCCTCTCTCAGTCCTGGAGTACAAGTAAAGAAGATCCGGGTCATCCTTCTAGTGAAGTCTGGTCAAAGAAATTTAAGACGGCTCTGCCACTGACAAACTACTCTGCAGGCCACCACATTCCACTGATATATCCATAAGGAGGAACTCTTCCACTAAACGGTCGGCGGAGAGATTAAAGATTTTACCCGTCCTCCGACTCAGGGCGTCGGCCACCACATTGACCTTGCCTGGATGATACTGGATCTCTACATCATTATCGGCCACATACTCTAGCCACCGACGCTGGCGCAGATGTAACTCCTTCTGCGTGAACACGTACTTCAGGCTCTTATGGTCGGTGAAGATCTTGCACTGAGCCCCATAAAGTAGGTGTCTCCACAGCTTCAATGCATAAATAACTACTACGAACTCGAGGTCATGCGTAGGATAATTCTTCTCATGAGTCTTCAGTTGCCTTGAACCATAGGCAATCACCTTACCCACCTGCATTAATACGCATCCCAGACCCACATGCGAAGCATCCACGTATACATCATAATCAATGCCCTCGGTAGGCAGGGTCAGGACAGGAGCAATGCACAATCTCCTCTTTAACTCCAGGAAGGCTTCTTCGCACTTCTCGCTCCAACCAAAAGCCACGTTCTTCTGAGTCAGCTTAGTCAGAGGTGCAGCTAGGGTAGAGAAACCCTCCACAAACCTCCTAAGGTAGCCGGCTAACCCTAGGAAGCTCCTGATCTCTTTGGGCGTGCCCGGCCTACTCCAATCCATCACTGCTGCGATCTTTTCCGGGTCAACCGAGATCCCATCCTCATTCACCACGTGGCCCAGAAACGAGACCTGAGGCAACCAAAATTCGCACTTGCTTAACTTGGCGAATAACTTATGGTTCCTTAACTCCGATAGAACCAAGAGCAGATGCTGCTCATGCTCCTCAGCACTGCGAGAGTAAACCAACACATCATCGATGAAGACCACCACAAACTTATCTAGGAAATCTTTGAACACCCGGTTCATCATATCCATGAAGGCTGATGGAGCGTTGGTCAATCCAAATGACATCACTAAGAACTCAAAATGTCTGTGCCTTGATCTAAACGCAGTCCGTGGAATATCTACATCACGGATCCTAAGCTGATGATAGCCTGAACGAAGATCAACCTTGGAGAAGACCGTGCTACCGCGCAACTGGTCAAATAAGTCATCGATCCTCGGCAGAGGGTACCTGTTCTTGATTGTGACCTTGTTCAGCTCCCTATAGTCGATGCAAAGCCGCATTGACCCATCTTTCTTCTTCACAAATAGAACAGGAGCACCCCAAGGCGACGAACTCTGCTTGATAAACCCTTTCGCCAACAACTCATCTAACTGAACTCGCAACTCCTCTAGCTCTCGAGGGGCCATCCGGTACGGCGCCTTAGCAATAGGGCGTGTACCCGGCTCCAAATCGATCACAAACTCAACATCCCGCTCGGGAGGAAGACCAGGAAGGTCATCAGGAAAAACATCGGCGAAATCTCGCACAACTAGAATCTCCTCTAAGCGCGGTACACTAACAGTGGTCCCAAACACCGAGACCAAACAAGCAAAATAGTCCGAAAGAAAAAACTTCTGAGCACATACCGCAGAGATGACAGGAGAATCCTGGCTCAGATCTGCATACACGCTTCCTGGCTGACCGTCGTCCCTGATGAAGTCCAAGTGCTTCCCTTTGCACTGAATGACTGCATCATACCTGGACAGCCAGTCCATGCCCAAAATAACATCGAAGTCCTCCAGATCAATCATCTTCAGGTCTGCCTTCGCAAGGAAGTCCCCCAACAAAATAGGGCAATCCAACATGCCCACATCTGACAACACAGATTCACCAGAGGGGAACTTAACACGAAAGGTATCCCGAACTCGATCTAAAGTCAACCGATGTCGCTCTACAAAGGCTCTAGCCACGAACGAGTGGGTAGCGCCGGAGTCAAACAGAACACGCGCCCAACGGTTCTTCACCTTAAACTTCCCTATAGGAACATATATAACTAAGGAACTACCACAACAATACTAAATTTTAGCAAGACAAGAACAAAACATTCAGGCTGGAAGACAACTAACCTGAGATGACCAGAGTCGAAGCTTCAGCCTCCTCGGAAGAGATCACGTTCAGCTTTCCCTTTCCCTTGCCCACACGCTGAGGTGGAGGTAATGCCTGAAGGGGCACTGCTTGCAGGGCAGGCTGGACCTGAGGACACCTAGACTTGATGTGTCCCTTCTGCCCATACTAGAAACAGACCTTATCCTTGGACCAGCACTGGGCAGCATCATGCCCGGGTCGCTTGCAAACAGAATAGGAGACATCCCTCCTCAGAGTACCCTGAATCGCATGAACCTGCTCCTTCCTCTGAGCTGCTGCTCTCTTGAAACATCTCTCGACCGGGTGGCCTGACCGGCCACAGAAACTGCACACCACTTTGCTCTTCTTCCCAGGAACCGCATCCGGTACCCGGGGTTTCTTTTCCTCCACAGACTTCCTCTTATCCTTTCTACTTTGCTGTCCTCTGCTCTTCGCGGTCTCAATAGCCTCCACCTTCAGAGCAGCCTCCACTACTCCTGCGTAAGTTTCTGACCCATAAGCACTAGTCAACTGCTGCACCTCACTCCTCAAACCACCGAGAAATCGCTTAACTCGATCAGCCTCAACGCTGACCAATCCAGGGGCAAAACGGCTCAACTTGCTGAATTCTATCTCATACTCACCCACCGTTAGCTGCCTTTGCTTCAGATGGAGGAAGTCGTTCATGAGGCGGTCACGCTCGACCGAGGGTAAGAACTTCCTCAATAGCATCTCCTTGAACACTTCCCAAGAGCATCCGGTTACCAAGCTCTCCTTCTCTCTCAGCCACCAACTCTTAGCCAAACCTTTAAGCTGATAGGCGGCTATCATCACCCTCTGATCGTCTGCAATCCCTGAATACGAGAACATCTCCTCCATGGAGATCAGCCAGTCATCTATCACCATGAAGTCTGCCTTCCCGTCATAAGTGGGAGGGCTCAGCCTCTGAAACTGCGAGATGAAGGCCATCTCCGCTGGCACCACCACTGGAGGACTTAAGGGTGCAGGAGGGGGAGGAACAGCAATCCCCCCTGTAGGGCCTTGCACTCCCTGAGTCTGACCCGCCACAACTGCTACCAAAGACTGAATCTGGGCTCGCACCTCCACTAACTGCCTGCTCAAGGAATCGCTACTCTGCCGCAAGCTTTCGATTACCGCATCATTCTGAGCTCCAGAAGACTCACCCTCAAACAGGGGAGTTGATCTAGTCGAAGGACGTCTCGCCATCCTAAAGTCATAGCAACATTAGTTAGATCCTAGTACAACGACTAGACTCAACTACTAGTACAGACCATATATATATAGATATGAACTTAAAGCTGCTAAACTTGCTCTGGGAGTTTACCTTTTACAAAACTTTATGTTATGTCCTAACCTAGGATGGTTAACCACCACCATACTAATTCTTGTGCCTAGATCGGGAATGCATGACTTTATATTATTTTTGACTCGAAAACTTATGTGTGTACATATGTCATCCTGCCAGTCTTTAGCTTGGCACGTTGTGCTTATGCCATGTTATGCTATGCATGATTGTGCTATGCATTCTAAAAAAGTCCTAATGTATGTTATGAGCGGCGTACACATGAAAATGTTATGCATCCCATACTACATAACATTCGCATGCAACGAATAAGAAAATGTGCTAGTCGCAGCCATGTGGTGAGGTTATACATCCCATACTACATAACCCTCACATGTTGCCCCTATGGTGGATCCATATACAAACACATATTATGCATCCCATACTACATAATATGCCCCGTATATTTCATGTTATGCTATGAGTGTAGTGTTTGTGCTTTTGCCAAGATGTGCTGATGACATATCGGTGTGTGAATGACATGATGCTGAACTACTAAAAGCAAACAAAGGAAGGTTGCCCGACTAACTTGTCAAGCAACCTCCCTCTGATACCAACTGTCACAACCCGCATTTTCCCCGAATTAAATAATTATCAGAGTATGAGAAAATGCGTGTCATGATGCCACGTCAAGCAGGGGATAACTGCTGACGCTCAGACAAAACTAACTGCTACTCTTTATGAAAGAAAATCATGAGCTTAATAATTAGAAAATCAGTTATATTTTAGAGGCCGTATCCCTCGGCTCGGTGGATCACCTAGTCCACAGTTAAAAACTATACTTACGCGCTGCGGAAAAATATTTTATTCAGGTTTAGCATCCTAAAGGGTGTATAAGAGTTCCAAGAGAACCACTCATACTATGCAAGACTCTACATTTAATTGATATTATATATAGGAAAACGATCTTTATACGCTGCTTGGAAAATAGTGATTTACTTTTATAAAACATGCTGATCATGAGCTTACTTATAAGAATAATTATGGTTTAAAAGTAACTAGCAACCTAGCATAAATCCTTCTCAGAGCAAGTAGACTATCTCCAGAAAACGGTAGCAGCATAAGTAATATATCCAGTACAAAGGTAAAAACTACCAGTGGGCGCCAACAACCTGACACGAACCCACTGGCACATATGTATGTCTGTAAGAAAGTACTGAAAACTACCTCACCAACAAGGCAAACGGATCTCCAAAGTCGAAGAGACCACCAACACCACCACTGCAAACTAGCCACCCAACTGGCTACAGCTCAGAACCTAAGGCATTTCAAAAGAAAACAGAATACCTCAGCAAGCAAAACAAGGTAAAAAATGCATGAAGGAGTCAACCAAAGGGGGAAAAGTAACTGAAAAACATGCTGCAGAAAGAGTCACAACTGTCCAAAATAGGACGACAAGAAATGCACTACGTGCGAGGAAACATCATCAACCCAGCTCAGAAACAACATCCTGCAGGGCCTACTAGGCTACCAAAAGCCCAAAGTGCTGCAATCTACCAAGGAAGAAACTTCTAACACCGTAAGCTGTGGGAGATGGTAGTAGCAAAACAACAGCATGGATCCGGGTTGGAGGCAAACTCAGTCCCCCAACCACCAATTTCCATGCCAACAAGCTCAGGGGTCTACATGATAAAGCACAAGGGACCTTCCACCCCCTTGCCCAGCCCGTACCTGGAGCAAGATAGAAGAATAAGGGTGGCCTTGGCTAGATTACACAACACCTCCCCCATGAAGAGCTTCAAACCACCACTACTATCCACATCCCACGATTCGGCCTTTAGGAAAGAAAACATGGCCGACAAGGAAACTACAAATATAATCAAGGAAACTCACTCGGGAACATAAATCGAGGAAAGAGAAATAGTGTTGAAGTTACTCAACACGGCTCGGCGTTGGGTGGAATCCACTCAGTGCCTAACCAGACCTTGGGGTTGAGTGAGTTAGCCTCAATCAACGCCAGAACAGCCATGGCGTTGAGTGAGGTCCACTCCCTCAATGCCTTCAGCAAAACCACAAAACCTAACAGCGGCGTGGAGTGAGTCTACCTCCCTCAATGCTAAAACAGCTTTGGCGTTGAGTGAGGTCAACTCACTCTACGCCAAAGTTCACTTCCGCAGGAGAACCCTAAACCAACGCCAACAAGAGAAGGTCGGCGGGAATGCCGACTGATTCTCGCCGAATCGGCGGGAATGCAGGACGATTCTCGCCGAATCGGCGAGAATGCAGGATGATTCTCGACGACCGGCGGGAATCCAGAATGATTCTTGCCGAATCGGCGGGAATCAAGGATGATTCTCGCCGAATCGGCGGGAATCAAGGTTGATTCTCGCCGATCGGTGGGAATCACTGATGATACACGTCGAAATCGGCGGGAATCACTTGGTGATTCCCGTCGATTTTGACTTAGGCGAAAAATTTTCACTCAATCCCCCCACCACTAAGCCGCAAAGAACAAACCGAACTATGGCTTTGAGTGTGTCCACCACACTCAACGCCAAGTCCGGGCGGCTTTTTGCTTTGAGTGTGTGCACCACACTTAACACCAAAACTCGAGAGTCTACCAAGACTAGTTCTAACCAGAGCCCTACCACAACAACCTCCCTCACTCTCTCTCTCGGCTCCACCCGCAAAAGCACCCAACTAGAACTACAAATCTAGAGTCTAAATGGTGAACACAACTAGCACGAGGAGCAAACAGCCCAAGGAGGGGGCTCATAGGAGAATCTAAGCCCTAAAACTTAGCAAGATAATAAGAGAATAAGCATGGTTTCTACCTTAGGGCTAACCGGGAAACATTCCAAAATTCAAAAGAACAATAATGGCAAGGGCAAGAATACCACTTGCCTCGATTTCCGGTGAAGCTTGGTCGGCTTTCCCTCCTCTTCGTTCTGCACTAGAAGGAGAAGCACCTAAAAAGCAAACCGTACATTAATGGCGGAAAACCACAAGAACCGGAAATCCAGGTCTCCTAAAACTCCACGAAAATCAAATATCTTACCGTCGAAATGAAGATCTGAGTGAGAGCAAGACAACGCCGCTTTCGGAATCGAAATCCGTCCACGAACAAGCCCGGAATCACCGTCCGAAGGGGAAGCAGGCCGACGGTTTTCCTCTGTTTTCCGCGAACAGGAGGGGCGACGGTTTCGGTCTGGTCTCGGGAAGGAGGAAGGAGAAGTGGGTCCGCCACTTCTTAACAAGGCTTTTATAATAAAAGGACACGCCTATTCGGCCCTAACCGCTGCCTAAACTGCCGGTTCACTTAATTTAAAAGGGTTTCTAATTTGTTTTTACTAATAACACACCCCAAAACGACTCGAAAACCAAACCACCTCGGAATTTGACAAAATTCGCACCGTAGCTAAATATCCACGCTACGAACACAACGGCGAAATCGAAATTAACTTTCGACGAACAGAACTCGAGTTATACCCAAATAAAGCCAAACACAAACATTCCCCGGAGAGGCCACACCGGGTCACCCAAAATGACTCGGCTTGCTAGGAAGATATTGCCAACAGGCTACAGAATAGGGCACTCAGTTTTAAGGAGTTAAACCACACTCCCCAAATGGCACAAGCCACGGAAACGCGTCATCGTAACGCCAAACGATAATTAAATAATCGCAGAAAAAAATCGGGGGCGTTACAAGGATGCAGACATCGGAGATGACGAATATCGGCTAGATACTGGCGATGACGAGTCCCAGTTTCTCGCCGATCTTTGTCATGCTTGGATGTAATATTTTTTGACACTTTTGTAACTTGTACATTTTTTGATATATTTATACAAGTTATTTCATTCTTTGTCTTCTTCTCGTATGCTGGTTGATATTGCCAACTAGGCTCATAGGCTCGGAGAGGATGAGTGCTTGTGAAGCGTACTAACTACACCAACTCACATAAGCATACTCGCATGAATACCTGTTGGCATACTCGCCTACTCGCCCAAGTCATACTCGCCTACTCGCCCAAGACATACTCGCCTACTCGCCCAAGGCGTACTCGCACCTGCCTAATCAGGGGCCGAGCTCGGCAGATGGTGAGTAGTCGGCACCCAGCAGGAGCCAAGCTCTACTGGGGGTGGTCTGGTGCGGGAGGCAAGTAGTCGGTCTATAGGAGGGGAGCTCGTACAGAGATGATGAACTACGACACTATCTCGACGAGGAACTCGGTCTCACTCGAGGAGTTCCTTGGCCGATGTGCGGGAGAGGAACTCGTGCAGGGATTAGGACTTACGATAACCCTACTACTCGAGGACTTTAATCATTGTTGGAGTCGACAGCTCTTAGGAGCCTTGCTCGACTAGAGTGGTGTGTGTCGGCTCGGGGAGGCAAGTAGTCGGTCTGCAGAAGAGGAGCTCGTACAGAGTTCACAGACTACAACATCGCTCCAGCAAGGAACTTAGTTTCACCCAAGGAGGTTGTTGGCCGATGTGCAGGAGAAGAGCTCGTGCAAGGACTCGGACTTATGATAACTCTACCACTCGAGGAATTTAATCATTGTTGGAGTCGACAGCTCTTAGGAGCCTTGCTCGACTAGAGTGGTGTGTGTCGACTCGGGGAGGCAAGTATTTGGTCTGCAGGAGAGGAGCTTGTACAGAGTTCCCTGACTACGACATCGCTCCAACGAGGAACTTGGTTTCACCCGAGGAGGTCGTTGGCCGATGTGCAGTAGAGGAGCTCGTGCAGGGACTCAGACTTATGATAACTCTACCACTCGAGGAATTTTTTGGAGTCGACAGTGTACAACCCCATATTCGCTGGGTGGGACCCGGAGACACCACTGAGGAATTGGGCTAGGCTCAGGTTAGCCCTGGGTCAGCCCTAAGACATACTTATAGAGTTCTCGCCCTGAAGGGGCTCTCGCCCAGGGCAGATGGTCAACCTCTCGGCAGGAGAGATCGTCAACAGACAAGGGCAGATAGTCGAGCTCTCGGCAGGAGAGATCGTCGACCGACCAAGGCAGATAGTCGAGCTCTCGGCAGGAGAGATCGTCGACCGACAAGGGCAGATAGTCGAGCTCTCGGCAGGAGAGATCGTCGACCGACCAAGGCAGATAGTCGAGCTCTCGGTGGGAGAGATCGTCGACCACGGCAGCTTCCGCCTTAGGGCAAGCTCCCGCCCAGGGGAGGCGAGAAGGCCCCAAGTAGGCCTTCAGCCGCGGTAGTTTCAAGACCGTGAAGGGCGCGAACCTCCCTGGCAAGGGGTCTCGCCAAGGTTGACCCGGGTGGGGGTCCAGCGAGAGCCTTCTTAACCAGGGTTCTCGCCAAGTGGGCCCACGTGGTAGGGCCCGGCGCTCATAAAGAGGATTATTTTATAATATATTATCCCGAGGTAAAATTACCCAAATGCCCTTTGAATGACAGCGGGATTTGGCTATTGGCAGACCCCTCAGGGGTATTTCAGTATTTTTAGGTCAAAGGAAGACTATAAAAAGACCCATAAGGGCTCTTTGGAAGGCAAGTTGATCATTTTCCTCTAGCCCTAGTGCCTTCTGAAGAGCTCCCAGCCCAGCATTCGGCTTTGGAGGGGAAGCTCTCAGAGATCTTCCGGGTGTGTGGTGGGACCTCCCAGCTGAGGCTTTGGGTCAGTGTTAGGGCCTTAGCAACCTGTCAGGGGTCGAGGTTTGAGAGAAGTAGGCATTGACTGCGCTTTGGTTCGTGAACATTTGTTGAGGTCATTTTTGGCTTCAACAGTTCTGGTGCGGTGAGCGTGGAAGCAGTCGGTGCAAGAAAATCTTGAGTTAAGTCCCATGGCAGGAGGCGAGGGTGAAGGATCAGGCGCGGGAGGATCCCCCACCCGGGTGGACGAGGCGACGAGGAAAATGTTTGAGGACTTCAGGCGAGAAGTCATGCAGACGATCAATTTGGCCTTCTCGGCAAGGAACGAGTGGGAGACGCCGCAGGTTCCGGTGGAGGTGGTTCCGCTGCTAGGCGAGAACGCTCCAGGGCAGCGCCCCGGTAAGGAGGTCCCGGTGGAGGCAGGCGAGAGGGACGTAGCCGCGCGGGAGCTTTTCCCAGGCCAGCGTCTCGAGAAGGAGCTTCCGGCGGATCTGGGCGAAAAGGAGGCGACGGTGCGGGAACTCTTCCCTGGGCAAGGTCTCGCGGATCGGTCCAGCCAACCGAGATCGCGGGACGTGCCTTCTCGCCAGGCAGGGGGCGAGACCCCCTTTAGTGAGCTCATTGTCTCGGCTCCAGTGCCGGAGGGGTTCCGGGAGCCAGACATGACCTACTACACCGGGAAGGATGACCCGGTCCAGCACGTGCAATGGTTCGAGGACGTGGTGTCCATCAGGCAAATGTCGGATGCCTTCAAGTGTCGGCTTTTTGCCATCACTCTGAAAGAAAAGGCCAGGGACTGGTTCCACCAGTTGCCGGCAAGTTCCATCTACAGCTTTGAGGATCTGCGGAGGGGTTTTCTGTTGAGATTCTCAACTTCGAAGAAAAGGAAGAAGGAGGCTGAGTGCCTGTTTGCAGTGAGGCAGGGGCCGGAGGAGACATTGGGTCGCTATGTCGACCGGTTCCAAGAGGAGGTTCTCCTGGTCCAGGAGGTCCCGGGGTATGCGCTGATGCTAGCCTTCACCCTGGGGCTGAGGCCAGGGTTCTTTAGCATGGAGTTGAAGAGAGTGCCCCCTCTCTCTTTTGAGGAGCTCATGGAGAGGGCGGCGAAGGAGATAGACTTTGAGAGGGCAAACCCTGCGTTTGCAAGAAAGCTGGCCAGGCTGGCCGAGGACGACGTGAAGGAGCCGGTGGCGGGAAGGCAGAGAGAGCAGAGAGAGCAGAGGGAGCCGAGGGAAGATCGGAGAAGAGAAGAGCCCCGAGGGCAGGGGCAACAGCATGGGGGGGCCAGGGAGCCAAACAACCGACTGGGTTGGAGGCCTCAGGAGGGTCGCCCCCAGGGCCAGGGAGGACTTCAGGGAAGAGATAACTTCCGGGAGCCCAGAAGGCTGGAGCAGGGAGGATGGCGACAAGGACCAAGGGGTCATTTCCCACCGCCGCAGGAGGCTATGGAGGTGGGAAGGGGAAGAGGAAGAAGATTTCGGGGAGCCGGAAGAAGGGAGGAGGAGAAGGAAGAGGGGGCAGGGTGGCGTTGCCTTATTGTGACTTCCATCAGGAGGAAGGTCACGCAACGGCCACCTGCCCAGAGTTTCTGGAGATTAGAGGGGCCAGAGTGGCCGGAAGACAAGATCCGCCTGCAAGGATCGTCGAAGTACAGCGGGAAGAGGTGGAGGACAGATGTGAAGACAGGATTGACGTGGGGACCCGAGGAGGGATTGGAGTGATCCACGGGGGAGTGGGGATCGAGGCAACCCGCAAGGGGAGCCTTCAAACCATGTTCCGCCGAGGGGTCGCCTCGACCTCCCAGGCTCCACCCCCAGAGGAGAAGATCACTTTCTCATCCGCGGATATGCCAGACTACGAGGACCCGTTCTGCGACGCGCTTGTGATCCAGACAGCGGTAGAAAACTACACCGTCTCCCGGATACTGGTGGATAATGGGAGCTCGGTGAATGTGATCTTCAAGAAGGCCTTCGATGAGATGAGAGTGGAAGGAAAAAGGGTCCTGGCTTCTGATGGACCGCTTTTTGGCTTCTCCGGAGAAAGGAAAGAAGTGGAAGGGGGAGTGGGCCTGCATGTGAGGCTTGGGGGCGTCTCACGGAACTGTCGGTTCGTGATCGTGGACGCCCCGAGTAGTTACAATGCCATCTTCGGACGTCCCCTCATCAGCGCCTTTCGCTGTGTACCCTCCTCGTACCACCAATGCCTCAAGTTCAACAATGGAGGGGTGCAGGTTAGGATCAGGGGGGATCCGAAGATGGCAAGGCAGTGCTATGTGACGGCGGTTAACACCGTGTCATGGATGGAGGAGGCAGAGGAGTTGGAGAGGGAGATGGCTGAGCAGGAAGGAGTTGGGGAAGGGGGGATGAGCCTGGGAGAGGCGATGGAGGTTGCTGAGGAGATAGCGGAGGCGGAGGAGTCGGGGAAGATCAGCCCAGAAGAGGCGAGAGGAGTGGTGGATGAAGAAGAGCAGAGGCAGGAGGAGAGCCTGGGAGAGGCGATGGAGGTTGCTGAGGAGATAGCGGAGGCGGAGGAGTCGGGGAAGATCAGCCCAGAAGAGGCGAGAGGAGTGGTGGATGAAGAAGAGCAGAGGCAGGAGGAGAGCCTGGGAGAGGCGATGGAGGTTGCTGAGAAGATAGCGGAGGCGGAGGAGTCGGGGAAGATCAGCCCAGAAGAGGCGAGAGGAGTGGTGGATGAAGAAGAGCAGAGGCAGGAGGAGAGCCTGGAGGAGGCGATGGAAGTTGATGAGGTTGGGGGAGAAGAGCTCGAGTTTGAGCGGGAAGAGGCAAGGGTAAGTTGGGAGCGGTCGGGGCTGGAGCCGGCCGAAGAGGTGGTGGATATGGAGGTGCTTACAAGAGAGGGGGAGGTGCAAAGGATTCGGATCAACGGAGGCTTGAGCCTTGAGGATCAGGAGCGGATGCGAGCCTGCATCCAGGGCAACGTTGACATCTTCGCTTGGAGCGCGGCAGACATGCCGGGCATCGACGCGGACGTGGCCTGTCACCGCTTGAACCTGGACTCCAGAGCCCGCCCCATATGCCAAAAGATGAGGGCCATCGCCACCAAGCTAGAAGCCCCCATCCGAGAGGAGGTCCAAAAGCTCCTGGACGCAGGCTTCATCTCAGAGATCCAGTATCCAGGCTGGATCTCCAACGTGGTAATGGTAAAGAAGGGAGGAGGAAGATGGCGCATGTGTATCGATTTTTCCTTATTAAATAAATCATGCCCCAAGGATTGTTACCCCTTGCCTCGAATCGACGCGCTGGTTGACTCAGCCGTCGGTTTTTCTCTTATGAGTTTTTTAGATGCATTTTCAGGTTACCACCAGATCCGGATGCACCCTCCTGATGTCAAGGATGTTTCCTTCATCACAAGAGAGGGATGCTTCAGCTATAAGATGATGCCCTTCGGATTAAAGAATGCAGGGGCAACATACCAACGCATGATGGATCGAATCTTTCGAGATCAAAGGGGAAGGAACCTGGAGGTCTATGTGGATGACCTCATGGTCAAGAGCAAGTGTGTTGATTCCCACTTGCGAGACTTGGAGGAGACGTTCGCCACCCTGCGGAAGTTCAAGATGAGGTTGAACCCCTTGAAGTGCGTCTTCGGGGCTAGTCGCGGCAAATTCCTCGGGCACCTCTTGACTCCCGCGGGGGTAGAACCCAACCCTGATAAGGTTAAGGCTATTCTAGACCTAGAATCGCCTCGCAACGCCAAGGAGATCCAGCGCTTGACCGGGAAGTTGGCCGGGTTAAGCAGGTTCCTCTCGCGGTCAGGGGATAGATGTTCCTCCTTCTTCAAAGTACTTCGTGGCAACCAAGCATTCGAATGGACGGCCGAGTGCGAAGAGGCTTTTCAGGGGCTGAAGAGGCAACTCTCCCAAGCTCCGTTACTTCAAAGCCCAAAGGAGGGGGAGGACCTAGCCTTGTATTTAGGAGTGGGAGGAGAGGCGGTGAGCTCCGTCTTGGTTAGGGAAGAGGGGAAGAAGCAATTACCCGTCTATTATGTCAGCCGAATCTTAAAAAAGGCAGAGCTCCGATACCCCATCCTGGAGAAGCTAGCATATGCTTTGGTCATCTCAGCTAGGAAGCTTCGCCCTTACTTTCAAGCACACTCGATTAGGGTGGTAACAGACCATCCCCTTCGCAAGGTCTTGGAGGGGGTGGAACATTCAGGAAGGTTGGCAAAGTGGTCCATCGAGCTAAGCGAGTTTGACATCTCTTTCGTCCCGAGGCTCTCTATCAAAGCCCAGGCCGTAGCGGATTTCCTGGCGGACTATGTTACCGAGGCGGAGGCCGAAGAACCACAGCCGCAAGAAGCGTGGAAGATGGTGGTCGACGGGGCCTCAGGAAGGCACTCCCTGGGGGGAGGTGTGGTGTTGGTAAGCCCTCAGGGAGTTACCATAGAGCAAGCAGTGACTTTCCACTTCCCTGTAACCAACAACCAAGCAGAGTATGAGGCTGTGATCGCCGGCCTTCGCTTGGCAAAGGAGTTGGAAATCCAGGACGTGGAAGCCTTCACCGACTCAATGGTGGTAGCATCGCAGATCCGAGGCGAGTTTGAGGCCCGGGAGCCGACCCTCGCGAGGTATCTATCTAAGGTAAGGGCCATCATCGGGGGTTTCCGTTCATTCTCTATTCGACATGTCCCCCGGGAGGAAAGCGCGGCAGCTGATCGACTGGCGAAGTTCGGGCCTCGGGGAGGAGGTACCCTAACCGAACTATTCCGACCAGCCATTGAAGAGGGGGAGTTGATGGAGGTGAATCGGCGGTCCTCATGGATGGATCCATTGGTGACTTTCTTAACCACAGGAGAACTGTCGGAAGAAGTCAAGGATGCAAAGAGCTTCAGGCACAAGGCGGCTCATTACCTGATGCTGGAAGGGAGCTTGCATCGGAAGATGTTGTCAGGGCTCCTCGCGAGATGCGTAACCGAAGAGGAAGTCCCGAGGATCCTGGAAGAGGTGCATTCTGGAGAGTGCGGCAGCCATTCAGGGGGAAGGACATTGGAAGCAAGGGTGATAAGGCAGGGATATTTCTGGCGGACCATAAGGAGGGATACAGCTGAATTCGCAAGGAGGTGTCGGAAGTGCCAAGTACATGCTCCTCTCCAGCTCTTGCCCGCCCAAAGACTTCGAAGCATCACGGCGCCATGGCCCTTCGCCATTTGGGGGATGGACCTGGTTGGACCCTTCCCTCCAGCTAGCGGGCAAAGGAGGTTCCTCCTAGTGATGATTGACTACTTCTCCAAATGGCTGGAGATCAAGCCGTTAGCCAAGGTAACCTCCCAGGTCATCAGAAACTTCGTTTGGGGGGAAATCATTTGCAGGCACGGATTGCCCCAAGCGATAGTGACAGACAACGGTCCTCAGTTTGCCAGCGAAGAATTCATCAGCTTCTGCACCCAATTGGGGATCGATCTCAGGTTCGCCTCTGTCCACCATCCTCGGAGCAATGGTCAGGTGGAGGCGGCAAACAAAGTCATCGTCAACTTGCTCAAAAAGAAGGTCGAGAACCTGAAGGGTAGCTGGGTGGAACAGCTCCCTTCCGTCCTGTGGGCCTTGCGAACAACTCCGAACACGGCCACTGGAGAGACCCCCTTCAAGCTCTCTCACGGGTGTGAGGCTGTCCTCCCGGTGGAGTTCGAGGTTCGGTCCCCGAGGATCGCGGCCGCAGCGGAGGGAAGCGAAGCTTGGAGGTTGGAGAATGAGGAAGGGTTGCGCCTCTCATTAGATACGGTGGAAGAGCTGCGGGATGTTGCCGCCATCAGGCAAGAAGAAATAAAACGGCGAATGGCCCGGTACTTCGATAAGCACATCAGAGTCAAGCAATTCGCCGAGGGGGACCTAGTACTGAAAAAGGTCGACGCTGCAGGAAGGTCGGCCGCTGTTGGTAAGCTCAACCCTAGCTGGGAGGGGCCTTATATAGTAGAGAAGGCTCTGGTTAGCGGAGGCTATTATCTCCAGGATGCAGAAGGAAGGACCTTGAGTCACACCTGGAATGGTGATGACCTGAAGCGCTTCTACCCGTAAGAGGGAAAAAAGGATAGCGATGCTGTAAACAACTATTACATTTTCAATGAAGTTATTTCAGAATGTTGACTATCGCTGAGTGTGCTATCTTTACGTTTTGTTTTAACTGACCATGACTCCTCGTCTCAGTGATAGAATAGGCCTGGTTGAGGGAACCTTCAACGACACCCCGAGCTCGGCTCGGCCCCAGGTAGACCCGCTGCGCAGGCTCTCATCTAGCTGGCAGGTCCGAAGGCTCGCCTGTGGGGGATAGGTTGGCTCTTGTGATACTTTGTTCTTAGCCCTTCAACGACACCCCGAGCTCGGCTCGGCCCCAGGTAGACCCGCTGCGCAGGCTCCCATCTAGCTGGCAGGTCCGAAGGCTCGCCTGTGGGGGATAGGTTGGCTCTTGTGATACTTTGTTCTTAGCCCTTCAACGACACCCCGAGCTCGGCTCGGCCCCAGGTAGACCCGCTGCGCAGGCTCCCATCTAGCTGGCAGGTCCGAAGGCTCGCCTGTGGGGGATAGGTTGGCTCTTGTGATACTTTGTTCTTAGCCCTTCAACGACACCCCGAGCTCGGCTCGGCCCCAGGTAGACCCGCTGCGCAGGCTCCCATCTAGCTGGCAGGTCCGAAGGCTCGCCTGTGGGGGATAGGTTGGCTCTTGTGATACTTTGTTCTTAGCCCTTCAACGACACCCCGAGCTCGGCTCGGCCCCAGGTAGACCCGCTGCGCAGGCTCTCATCTAGCTGGCAGGTCCGAAGGCTCGCCTGTGGGGGATAGGTTGGCTCTTGTGATACTTTGTTCTTAGCCCTTCAACGACACCCCGAGCTCGGCTCGGCCCCAGGTAGACCCGCTGCGCAGGCTCTCATCTAGCTGGCAGGTCCGAAGGCTCGCCTGTGGGGGATAGGTTGGCTCTTGTGATACTTTGTTCTTAGCCACTTCAACGACACCCCGAGCTCGGCTCGGCCCCAGGTAGACCCGCTGCGCAGGCTCTCATCTAGCTGGCAGGTCCGAAGGCTCGCCTGTGGGGAATAGGTTGGCTCTTGTGATACTTTGTTCTTAGCCACTTCAACGACACCCCGAGCTCGGCTCGGCCCCAGGTAGACCCGCTGCGCAGGCTCTCATCTAGCTGGCAGGTCCGAAGGCTCGCCTGTGGGGGATAGGTTGGCTCTTGTGATACTTTGTTCTTAGCCCTTCAACGACACCCCGAGCTCGGCTCGGACCCAGGTAGACCCACTGCGCAGGCTCCCATCTAGCTGGCAGGTCCGAAGGCTCGCCTGTGGGGGATAGGTTGGCTCTTGTGATACTTTGTTCTTGGCCCTTCAACGACACCCCGAGCTCGGCTCGGCCCCAGGTAGACCCGCTGCGCAGGCTCTCATCTAGCTGGCAGGTCCGAAGGCTCGCCTGTGGGGGATAGGTTGGCTCTTGTGATACTTTGTTCTTAGCCACTTCAACGACACCCCGAGCTCGGCTCGGCCCCAGGCAGACCCGCTGCGCAGGCGCCCATATAAGCTAGCAGGTCCAACGGCTCGCCGGCGGGGTAGGGGTTTGATTGGTTGGAAAAATACGTGGGCAGGACCCTGACCTAGACCGGGGGCAAATCCCTAAAGGGTCTCGGCTCAGGGGTCTCGGCCAGTAAAGGTCTCGGCTCTGGGGTCTCGACCAGTAACGGTCTCGGCTCAGGGGTCTCGGCCAGTAAAGGTCTCGGCTCAGAGGTCTCGGCCAGTAAAAGTCTTGGCTTGGAGGTCTCGGCAGATCGCGGCCCGGGGGTTTTGGCCAGTAAGGATCCCGGCCCAGGGGTCTCGGCCAGCAAAGGTCTCGGCTAAAGGAGGTTCTCGCAAAAGAAAGCCCCCGGCGGACCTAGGCAGGAAGATTCAATCGACAACGCGAGGTTCCCGCCTAGCTGATCTCTAAGGAAGGTCACCCTAAAGAGACTAAGGGTCTCGACGGAAGCTCGCGCGGAGGTCATTCGGCAGAATAATATACTTTCAAAGCACGCAGGGATAATAGTAACAAAAAAAAGAGGGGGAATGAAAAATGAAAATGAAACATTACTTTATATAAGGTTAATTACAAAAGTGAGGAGCTTCTCGCTCATTACAAAAGGATATTCAAAATAAAAGACAACTTAAGGAGACGCGCTGTAGTCCCCACTGGTGCTCTCGCTTGAAGCATCGCCAGAGCCTTCCCCGGACGTCTCGTCAACAGCGGGAGAGGACCTCGGGACGTCTGAGAGCGGCGAGTCCGGCGCGCCCGGGGGTTTGGGAACTGGGTCGTAAAGCCAAGGGAGAAGCTGGCGAGCGTCGATGGTCGCGCCGTCCTCCCGGAGCAGCTCGACGTCTCGCAGCGTCTCGAGCGTCAGCCTGACGGTCGCTTGAGCGTTGGCTTGAAGCAGCTTATCGACGTCATACTCCGAGAGGTAGCGACTCCGCAACCTCGCATCTAGCTCCGGGGGCGGGACCTTCGCCAGCTCTGCGCGGAGCTGTTCCCTCAGGAGGACGCTCTCGCAGCGCGCGTTGGCCAACTCTGCGCGAAGCTCCCTGACTTGGGCGGAATCCTGCAAAAGGGATAAAAGATTTTAGTCTAGACGCGTTACACAGTAGAAACTTCGAGGAAACGGGGACAAGGGTTCAGGAGGATCTCGCCTACCTCGGTCGCGGGGCGCAGAGACAGCGCCAATCTAGCATCCGCGAGCTCCTATTGAGCTCTCGCGAGTTCTTCCTCCGCGGCATGCGCGCGAGCTATCGCGTCCTCCCTCGCCTTGCGCATATCGGTGAAGTTCTTGTCAAGGGTGATGCTTCGGCGCGCACACATATGCGTGAGCTCGAACGCGCGCATTAGGGCCCGGGTGGCGTCGAAGGCTAGAAGGCGGGTGGACATCTGGTCAAAAACGCCGGCATCCTCCCGGCTGTAGAGACCATACCCAAGCGAGAAGGCCTCGCCGGTCACATTCTCCCCCTCCGCCCATCTGGGAAGGAGGGTTGAAACCCTGATCGAGTTTGACTCAGGGTCCCATTCCATCTGAGGCTTCCCCTCCGAGTCGGCGTATCTAACGCCGAAGCCAAAGTTTCGGTGCCCTCTCGGCACCTCCGGGGGCGGGACGCTGGCGGAGGTTTCGGCGGCGACCACTTCTCCACCAGCCTCGCTTGCGGCCGATATATTCCTGGCGGAAGCCTCGGCACGGCTCTTGGCGGCGGCATCCATCTCGCTGGCCATCTGAAGGATCGCTTCAAAGGGCCTGCCCTCGGGAGGAGGTTGGACAGGCGGGACGGCCGGGGCTTTTCCCTTCTCAAGGGCAGAGGGTTTCGGCCTCTTCAGTGTGCGGAGAGAAGGAAGGGTGGCCTTCCGCTTCTTGGCCGGTGGCGGCATGGAAGGGGTTGGATCTTCTCGGCAGGCGCTGGCGCTGGCTTCCGCGAGCGCAAGGGGGCCTCTCGCTGCCAGACCCTCGACACCCCGTCCTGCGGCGAAGGGTTGGCGCAGAGGAACCTCCCGCTCTCCTGCAAAGTAAAAACGCTTTAGCACTTCAGCGCAAGAAAATCTTTGATAGAAAAAGGGAATCTGAGGCGAGACCGTACCTTCGCCCGATTGAACAAGTGGGAGGGAGTCGACGTCCCGCAGAAGATAGGGGACGTCGAACTCCTTGGTCCCGAAGAATTCCAGGATTGCGCTCTCGCGCGATCCCAGAGCGGGCGGCTTGTAGGCAGCGTCTTCATACTGGACGGGCTGAAGCGGGACGTTGCCGAAGTCCCCGCTGACGTAAACGAACTTCTCGCCCCAATGGTGGTGCTTATTGGCGAGACCGGTAACCTCGAGCTGCTGCCCGGAGAAGAAAACTACCCCCCCCTTGGCACGGAAGTTGAATAGCTTCCGGAAGATAGGCAGACTAAACTCGATCCTCTCGGATCGCATATAGCATATGAATGCTATAAGGATCGCGACAGAGTTCGGGTTTAGCTGGGCGGGCACCACCCCATAATAGCGGAGAGCTAACCGAACCTCCGGCCACAGGGGGAGGCGGAAGCCCACCTCGAAATGCTCGAGGGGGATGGCAAGCTCTCCCGCCCCGGGAGTATTCACCCTATCATGATTCCCCGGGTTCCGCGCCGAGAAGCCGGCGGGAATGTAGCGGTCGACGATCGCGTTGTATTCGTCGAGGGTGAGCTTGCAGGAAGGGAAGAGATGTTTCTGGAAGGCTTCCGCGCAATGGGCGCGACCCTTGCTCTCGCCAGGCATGGCTAGTTCGTGAGTAAGAGCGAGAGCTGTAGGGGAGTCGAAGCGGGAGCAGGAACGCGAGAGCACGGAGGGAGGCTGAGGTTCCGGATCGGAGAAATAAATGCGGTTGGTGGGCTTCTCTATTTATAGGGAATCGAAGTCATCATGAGTTCATCCGGCGGAGAGAGAAAGTGACAGCGGAGTACAGCTGTCAGAATCCGGGCTAACGGCGCCTCGGTTCTCCCCCTCAGGATGACGGCGGTCAACGGTCGCTTCGGGTTTCGACGCGACTGCCTGGATCAGCGCAAGCCTCCTAGACTAGCGCAAGCCTCCTGGGTTAACGCGAACCTTCTAGATCAGCGCAAGCATCCTAGATCGGGGTAAGCGCCTTGACTAAAAAGCTCCGCAGAACGATAAAAAGGAAAGGGAAAAGAGAGACATGGGTAGAAGCGAGACTCTCGCTAGCGCAAGCTGGATAAAAACTTAAATAATAATAATGTTTATTACAGACATTGAAAAAGAGAAGGGGAGAAGAAAAAAGAGATACATTAAGTTTCAGAGCGTGAAGGCTAGTAGGGTTTCCAGCTCCATCGTCCCCGTTCTCGCCGCCTAGTCCTTGGGGGCGCCAACGGGTTGAAGTAAGACGATAGCGTGGTACACCCAAGGTTGATCCGCCTGGCGTAGTCCCGGATCTGCGAGATGCACCTCCCTGGAGAAGACTCGGCGGAAGGCCCGCGCGGGCAATCAGTCTCGCCCAAGAAGAAGTCCCGCTCCAGAGCCTCCAGTCTTTGCTCCACGGATTCGCGGAACGCTTTCGCCGCGGCAGCATGGGCACGGTCTCGCCGGACAAGCTTGGCCAGGATGGCCGAGATCTTCCTCCGTCTCCCCTTCGCGCTCCCTGCACTGTTCAGGGTTTCCTCTATCTCGCCAGACGAAGGGAGGGGGGACTCTTCATCCTCTTCTTCCTCGTCTTCTTCTTCCTCTTCCTCTCCTTCCTCATTGACTTCCAAGCCAGGATCACCTGCGGAAGAAACACGCGAGAATTTTGGTCAAGACATGATGATCGACAGTCCGACAAAGTTTTCGCATACCTGCGGCTGGGCGAGAACCGTCAGCCAAAGTTGGACGAGAAGGCCCGGCCCCTCCGTTGGTTCCGTAAAGGAGGTGAAGAGGCTTGCCCAGCCCCGGGCGGAAGGGCTCGCGCACGATGATCCCGGCCTGGCCGGAAGCATGAGGGGAATGGTCTTCTCTCAAGGGGCGATCAGCATCCTTGAGAGTAGCGGAAGGTTTAGAAGCCGCCCCCCCCGCCTGCAGGAGAGGATTGGCCACCGCGGGGGGCTCTTCGACGGTTCTCGCTTCATCTTCCCGGGTGGATAGACCCGGGTCGGCGGGAGCTGGCACTGCGAGAAGACGGTTCAGAAAAGAAAGGGTCTGGTTAAAATATTGACAAGGGAAAATGTACCTGTCGTTCCGGCCCCGGCTGGAGGAATCCTTTCCGAGACCCGTATTTGGCCCTCGGGGGGATGAGCGGGTAGGTTCGAAGAGCTGGGCGGAATTTCGGCGTCATTATTGGGAGCGGACTCCTGCGAAAGCATACTTTAATCATCGAATCTAATGTCCAGTCAGCTCGGTAGGCACGGGCGAAAGGCTCACCTTCTGTAGGGAAGAATCCCCGGCAGGATTGGGAGTGGGGGAAGGAGGATCCCTGTTCTCGCGAGAAAGGTCCCGTCGGACCGCCTTCGCCCTTTTCTTTCCCTTCTTCTTCGGCTCCGAAGGCCCGGCGGTTGAAGTCTTTTTCGCTAACCATGGAGCCACCGCCGCACAGTTAGCCAAGGCCCGCGCTTGGGCAGCGGTTAACCGGTCCTGGAGGTCCTGCGGAAGCGGTTTGGCAGCACGCTTGGGATGCATGGTGAGCTCGCGCGAGAATCCCGGAGGCGAGAGCTCAGTCAGAGAATCGTATTTTAAGGGCAGGGCGTATGGACGTCCACCAGCATATATTTATAGCCGCAGTGGGACCCACCAAAAGATTCCCTCGATAGGCGGGCACGTGTCCAGCGAATATTTTGGGGGTTGGACTTGTCTTGTCGAGCGCAGGGCTAGCTCGAAAAGAGCGGGGATTGTGTACAACCCCATATTCGCTGGGTGGGACCCGGAGACACCACTGAGGAATTGGGCTAGGCTCAGGTTAGCCCTGGGTCAGCCCTAAGACATACTTATAGAGTTCTCGCCCTGAAGGGGCTCTCGCCCAGGGCAGATGGTCAACCTCTCGGCAGGAGAGATCGTCAACAGACAAGGGCAGATAGTCGAGCTCTCGGCAGGAGAGATCGTCGACCGACCAAGGCAGATAGTCGAGCTCTCGGCAGGAGAGATCGTCGACCGACAAGGGCAGATAGTCGAGCTCTCGGCAGGAGAGATCGTCGACCGACCAAGGCAGATAGTCGAGCTCTCGGTGGGAGAGATCGTCGACCACGGCAGCTTCCGCCTTAGGGCAAGCTCCCGCCCAGGGGAGGCGAGAAGGCCCCAAGTAGGCCTTCAGCCGCGGTAGTTTCAAGACCGTGAAGGGCGCGAACCTCCCTGGCAAGGGGTCTCGCCAAGGTTGACCCGGGTGGGGGTCCAGCGAGAGCCTTCTTAACCAGGGTTCTCGCCAAGTGGGCCCACGTGGTAGGGCCCGGCGCTCATAAAGAGGATTATTTTATAATATATTATCCCGAGGTAAAATTACCCAAATGCCCTTTGAATGACAGCGGGATTTGGCTATTGGCAGACCCCTCAGGGGTATTTCAGTATTTTTAGGTCAAAGGAAGACTATAAAAAGACCCATAAGGGCTCTTTGGAAGGCAAGTTGATCATTTTCCTCTAGCCCTAGTGCCTTCTGAAGAGCTCCCAGCCCAGCATTCGGCTTTGGAGGGGAAGCTCTCAGAGATCTTCCGGGTGTGTGGTGGGACCTCCCAGCTGAGGCTTTGGGTCAGTGTTAGGGCCTTAGCAACCTGTCAGGGGTCGAGGTTTGAGAGAAGTAGGCATTGACTGCGCTTTGGTTCGTGAACATTTGTTGAGGTCATTTTTGGCTTCAACAGACAGCTCTCAGGAGCCTTGCTCAACTATAGTGGTTTGAGTCGACTCGGGGAGGCAAGTAGTCGGTCTGCAGGAGAGGAGCTCGTTTAGAGTTCACAGACTATGACATCGCTCCAGCAAGGAACTTGGTTTCACCCGAGGAGGTCGTTGGCCAATGTGCAGGAGAGGAGCTCATGTAGGGACTCAGACTTATGATAACTCTACCACTCGAGAACTTTTTTGGAGTCGACAGCTCTCAGGAGCCTTGCTCAACTAAAGTGATGTGAGTCGACTCGGGGAGGCAAGTAGTCGGTTTGTAGGAGACGAGCTCGTACAGAGCTCACGGACTACGACATCGCTCCAGCGAGAAACTTGGTTTCACCCGAGGAGGTCGTTGGCCAATGTGCAGGAGAGGAGCTCGTGTAGGGACTCAGACTTATGATAACTCTACCACTCGAGGACTTTTTTGGACTCGACAGCTCTCAGGAGCCTTGCTCAACTAGAGTGGTGTGAGTCGACTCGGGGAGGCAAGTAGTCCGTCTGCAGGAGAGGATCTCGTACAGAGTTCACGGACTACGACATCACTCCCATGAGGAACTTGGTTTCACCCTAGGAGGTTGTTGGCCAATGTGCAGGAGAGGAGCTTGTGCAGGGACTCGGACTTATGATAACTCTACCACTCAAGGAATTTTTTGGAGTCGACAGCTCTTAGGAGCCTTGCTCAACTAGAGTGGTGTGAGTCGACTCGGGGAGGCAAGTAGTCGGTCTGTAGGAGAGGAGCTTGTACAGAGTTCACGGTCTACGACATCGCTCCAGCGAGGAACTTGGTTTCACCCGAGGAGGTCATTGGCTGATGTGCAGGAGAGGAGCTCGTGCAGGGACTCGGACTTATGATAACTCTACCACTCGAGAACTTTTTTGGAGTCGACAGCTCTCAGGAGCCTTGCTCAACTAGAGTGGTGTGAATCGACTCGGGGAGGCAAGTAGTCGGTCTGCAGGAGAGGAGCTTGTACAGAGTTTACGGACTACGACATCGCTTCAGCGAGGAACTTGGTTTCACCCGAGGAGGTCGTTGGCCGATGTGCAGGAGAGGAGTTCGTACAGGGACTCAGACTTATGTTTACTCTACCACTCGAGGACTTTAATCGATGTTGGAGAGGTTTCATCCTATTACTTTAGAGGCGACAGATGGGTTAATTGCACTGATGTTTTGTAAATGACAGATAGCTTTTAAAAGAGATGATCTTGAAACTGCCAAATCGGGAAGTTGGTGTCCCGACCTGTTCCTAAAAATTCCTCTAGTCGGAGGAGAGATGCAATCGGGGAGACATATGCCGACATACAAGGGGGGAGCTGATCTCGATCGTCAATGTAGAGACTCGGTCTTACAAGAGCACTTAAGTCCCGAGGCATCGTCCTATCATCCGCACTGGGCTATTTAGGAGGAACAGGCCGAAGGCACGTATCCCAATCAAATAGTGGAGATCGCATTCGGCCATACCACCTGGCTGCGAGTGCCAGTGCACGGGTGAAGGGTAATGTTCCTCCGAGGGTCCTTCAGGATGCACTCGAGGCCAACATCTTCCCTTAAGCTTGTTCTTGCCCCTCCTTTGGCAGGTTCAGGGGCGTAGCCAGAATTTTGCTTGAGTGGGGGCACTATTTTACGACCATATTAAATTAAAAGTTATTTGCTTTAAACAGTAATTTTAAAAGTAAAATGAGCTTCATATTAACAATGATGATACAAAGTATGTAATCTCACATTTAAGTGTAAAAATAAGAGCTACACACTCTTTGATTATATTTGAAAACAACTTACTTGGAATCAAACAAACATTTTAAGTGTCATACATTGTAACAAAAATATTAGACCAAAAGCATTTCATAGGAGATCAATCAAGCCTTTTTTTCTGGCTCGACAACTTAATTCGACGTGTCTTCATATTTTGATAATAATCTATGATAGATTCATTATCAATTCCATCAAAAACATCTTTTTCTATGTATACCAACAAACCATTGTTCAACCATTGATCACTCATTTTATTTCGGAGTCGATTCTTCACACAAGTCATGGCTGAAAATACTCTTTCAACACTAGCAGTTGCAACGGGTAAGATTAAAGCTAAAGTCAAGAGCAAATATACTAGTGGATAAGTTCTGTTTCTTCCCGTTTCCACCATCTTCTTAGCAAGATCGGAAATTCCATGCAGCATTGAAAACTCCTTATTCGATCTCATGTCAAAAATATATGTTTCCAGCTGGTCGTGAAGTATTAAAACCTCCATTGTGGAAAAATCTTCGGGATAAAACTCTGCCAGACGAATCAACTTATCCTTATCAAAGCTAAAGAATGAGTTGGACGGAGTCAAACAAGCTACACAAAGAAGTAACTCACTACTCCCGTCGTCAAAACGAGTTTTGAGTTCTAGAAGTTGCATATCGATAACATTGTAGAAAATCTCTACCTGATAGTGATGCAAATTTGTAATTATTGGAGCTTTACGTTTTCCTTTTCCTTGAGCTATAAATCTCTCATTCATATTCGAAACAATAATTTCATTCTTCTCACAAGTTGAAACCACTTCAAATAATGATTGCCATCCTTCATCCCTCATATGCTGGAGTCGTTTCTTTGATAATTCAACCAAAGAAATCACATTCACAATATCTTGATCTTGTCTTTGAAGTGTCTGAGATAACTCGGAAGTAATAGCCAAAATTGATCTCATCAAGTGAAGAGTAAATGCAAACTCAAATGATTGCATTGATCCCAATAACATCCTTGCCATTGTCCGTTGATCTCCTTTTGGACCTTCCATTCTAACAATTTCAAGCACATCAATCACTGCTTCAAACATAGTAATCAAACTAACTAAAGTACCATAGTGTGATCCCCAACGTGTATCACCTGGACGTTTAAGATTGGTTTCCTGATTTAAACCTTGTCCACTAGCAAGTTCTCCAACATTAAGTGCTTCAACAACCTTTGCAGCATGTTTGCCCCTGAGAATATCACGTCGTTTGGACGAAGCTCCAACAACATTCACCACATTATTAGTCACAAAGAACATCATTGCAATATCTTCATGATTCTTTGCCACTGCTACAAGAGCCAGTTTTAATTGATGCGCAAAACACCAGACATAATATGCAGAAGGATTGTCTTTCAATATAAGTGCTTTTAAACCATTAAACTCCCCTTGCATATTACTAGCTCCATCATATCCTTGCCCCCTTAATTTTGAAATACTTAGACCAAGTCTAGAGAATAATTTTTCCACGGCTTCTTTGAGGGAAATAGCACTAGTGCTGGAAACATACTCAATACCCACAAAACGTTCAATAACATTTCCTTTTTTGTCAATATAACGTACAACAACAGCCATTTGCTCCTTAACTGATATGTCACGGGCTTCATCGACTAAAATTGAAAAAAGTGCATCACCAATTTATTCAACAATTACTTTGAGTGTCTCTCTTGCTGCAGCTGTAACAATGTCTTGCTGAACATCTGGTGAAGTCAATTTCACATTTTGTGGGGCGTTTCCGAATGCCACAGCTTTTACTTCATCGTTATGATCAGCAAGAAACTTCAAAAGTTCAAGATAATTACCTCGATTACTTGAATTTTCAGATTCATCATGACCACGAAAAGCAATGCCTTGTCTTAGAAGAAACCGTATACAATCTATGGCTGCATTTAACCGAATGAGATAATCATCCTCATCTTGCTTTGCTTGTTTCTCAAACACTGTTTGAATATGCTGTTTTTGCTTTAATAAATCTTGACATTTTGCCACAGCTTGATTATGAGCACTATTAGAACCTCCAACATGAGATTGGAGTCTATCATTCTTTTTCCAATTTGAGAAGCCCTCACCAACAAATGAATCACCACCCGCTTGATCTCCAATATCAGGCTTGAAAAGATAACAACATAAACAGTATGCAGAGTCTTTTGATACACTATATTCTAACTATGAAGAATATAATCCAAACCAATCCTTATTAAAACGTCTTAATTTGTTCCCGAATATCTTTTGAGGAAAGGCATGGTCACGAGGCTGACACGAACCGGCAAGTAAATATGCCCTACGAACTTGGTCTTGATCATTTGGACTGTAATTAGTAATTCGAGGTCGCAATCCTGGATCTGTTGGAAGGTCTTCCATATTGACTGCAGCACGTTGATCATTTGGACTGTAATTAGTAATTCGAGTTTGCAATCTTGGATCCTTTGGAAGGTCTTTTATATTGACTCCCGCACGATGCTCTTTAGTGAAATATCTCTCCATGACTGTTAAAATGTCTAGTGGATTAATGGTATTTAACTTCAATAATGAAATAACTTAAGCAATCTATTTTTCAACTGCTATCAATTTAATTCCATACAGGGTACACGGGGCACTGCCCCTACGGCCAAGCGCGACCGTACCAGGCCCGCGAGGGAAATTATTAATCGCTTAAGAATTAGTATTGATATTGATAGAGCAAAGAGCCTTATAATCGATTAATAATACTGGACATCTATAGATATTGAAAGATTAGAGAAGGAATACTCTTATTAAAAAGTGTATGATATTATCTCAGTTTATAAATAATCAACGACATCATTCGAGAGAATGCACAAGTGATGTAGAATTAGTAATGCAGGCAGGGTGCAGCATTTTTTTCTTTCTAACTAGCAAGTAGACATAAGCACACTAATGAAATTATTTTTGAAGTGTTCCAAATATTTGACTGAAATTTCCATAACTTGTGATGAATGTAACTAATGAAATATAAATGTATGTACCAGATGACCAAGAAGCACACTAGGGATAATGAATGTTAGCAAACCAGCTTCCAATTTCCCATAACAAAGACCTGCACACATTGAATCAGAATTCAACAGTAAGATGGATAAGAAATTTAAATCAGAAATTCAGGCTGAATTCGTGACAATGATCAAACCCAGTATGCTTTACTTAAAGGCTTATAAATCAGGTTGAGTCAAGAATTGCTTAATACATTTATATACTAGATATTCTGGCACTTTAATGGAAACTACAAGGTGATTCATCATTCATGCTAATTGTTTGGCATGATATTGAACGGTGAATTGCTTCAGAATAGAAAGTCTACACATCAAGTTTAACCTGAAGAAGAACTTTCTGGATAAGTTGTGCATTGTTTAAAGGTTAAGTTTTCTGGAATTAAGTTTATTTTGAGTAAATTAGAACAGAAAATGTGCTTTGGTTCAATAAAAAACTATACTTGTATCTTTTGTAGTTCAAAGTGTAAGAACCAAGAAAAAATAATACACATGTGGACAAAAATGTTAATGTGTGGCCAGTATATATTGGGCTTTCTCCTAGTAGGGCTCATCATTGTCTGGCCACTGTCCGGTTGAGCTTCTCCCCTATGAAGCATGTATACTTACAAGTTGCAACAACCTTGCGTATCATTTTTGAAACGATTCAGAATCAGGAAACTCTTGGAAACTATGATGTACTTAGACATTAGTGAGATTATGACTAAAGATATGGTGCAATGGAGACAAAGAAGCAGCCCCCTTATTGAATCCCCAAATTGAAGAAATCTGGATCCAGAATTCAGGAAATCTGGATGCAGATTTCAGGATCCAGAAATCTGGATCCAGATTTCTGGATCTGAAAAAAAAACAAAGGATCCAGAAATCTGGATCAAGATTTCTGGATCTGAAAAAAAAACAAAGGATCCAGAAATCTGGATCCAGATTTCTGGATCCAGAAATCTGGATCCAGATTTCTGGATCTGAAAAAAAAAACAAGAAGAAGAAGAAGAAGAAGAAGAAGAAGAAGCTTACCCGGGATCGGGAAAAGGGCGGAATCGGGAGACGGGGAGAGCAACGCCGGGATCGGGCTCGGCCTGAGGGGAGCAGCGCCCGGATCGGGATCGAGAGGGGAGCAAGTCCGGCTGTCCGGGATAGAAAACCTAGTGATCGCCGCCGATCGGGATGGTGAAAATGGCGGAATAACCTAGCGATCGGGATCGGGATGGTGAAAAGGGCAGAATCCGCGAAAAATCAGGGGGGCACGTGCCCCCCCTGAACCTACACTACCTACGCCCTTGGGCAGGTTATCCTGCTTAGAAAATAGTTGAGAGATCAGTGATTGCTTGGTGAGATCGGCCCTCTATCGAGTCCAGGAGGTTAGCATCTAGGCCTATTCACGATAGTTCCTCCAATTGGAGGAGAGATGCAATCGGGGAGACATAGGCCGACATGCAAAGGGGGAGCTGATCTCGGCCATCAATGCATAGGCTCAGTCTTACAAGAGCGCTTAGGTCCTGAGGCATCGTCCTATCATCCGTACCGTCTATTTAGGAGGAACATGCCGATTGCTGGTTTCCGGAGTTGATTGCGGGGCTGACCCTTGAAGCCTTCAGAAATCTTGAGATAGATTAGCACACAGAGAGAGACAAACTTGCCACAATTATTATATTCACATCAACATGATTACAAAGAAGACATATGTTACCGCTAGGGATAAAACCTTTTTAGGTCATCCCCTCTCCAGGTACCTCCCAGCTGTTCTCCCACTTGATCTTGCAGGTAGTAGACTCCAGTGGCTAGGGCTTCCTGGACGATGAAGGGACCTTCCCAGTTTGGATATAGCTTGCCAACAGTTGCTCCCCTTCTTGCGGCATCAACCTTCTTCATGACTAGATCTCCTGCACAGAAATTCTTGAGGCGAAAGTTCTTGTCGAAGTGCTTGATGACTACTTCTAGTCATCGTTTTTGGGTAGTCTAGTATGCAAACATTCCTAGTTTAATTATATGTTATAAGTATTTTTATGCATGTTTTGTTTTATTTCTTCTTAAAATCTATTTGTGTTAAGATAATATAATTCCTAGTTGTATTATAGTTTTATTTGCTTTTTATGTTACAATTTTATTTCGTTATGTTATGTTATAAAAATCTATAGTTTTATTATATGTATTTTTATTATTTTATGTATTATGTTTGTTATGTTATAATAATTAATGTTATGTTATTAAATATATCTAACATGTTTTGTTTTTGCTTTGTTTCTTGTAGGTACATGTTGGTGCAACCCTCCTAACCGAGACCATCAAAGCCCGACCTCTTCCAAAGCCTATAAGCAGCCCGAGCCCTCCTCCATTTGGTGTAGCCCACAAAGCTTACAAGCAGCCCGAGTCCTCCCCCTCTTTGGAGCAGTCCTACCCTAGCCTACAACAAAGTCCAAGCCCTACCCGAGCCCATGTTGAAGCAGCCCGAGCCCTCCCCATCTTTGGAGCAGCCTACTCAAGTCCAAGAGCAGTCCACCATCCATCCCGAGCCCACTAACCAAGCAGCCCACTCACCTTTGCATGGCCGGCCAACCTCCATATTCATTGCCCCTCTCTCTCTCTCCTCATTATTTCCACATGCATTCACCTCCCCATGCATTGGCCGGCCCCCTTCTTTTCCCCTCTTTATTCTATATTCACTCCCCCCTCTCTACTTTACATTCTCTTTGATCATTCCCAAAAATAAAATACAATGAACCCACCTTTTTTTCTCTCTCTCTTCATTAATCCCATGCATGAACCCACTTCACCATGCATGGCCGCCCCCCCTGTGCCCCTTCTTCTCCTCTTCATTCTAGAATCCTCCCTCCTCATCTATAAAAGGAGCCCATGTCTCATGCTTTAGGAGGTTGGCTTTTGGAGAGAGCAAGTGGAGAGTGCAAGTCAAGAGAGCTTTTGTAGTTTTATTTCTTAGTTAAACTTGTTGTAATCTCTTTTCGTTTTAGTAATATAGTATCGTTTATTTTACTATTGTGTACTCTTCTCTTTTTAAATCAATGCAAATGAATTTTCTTCATCTTATTGTGATTTTCCTTTCAATCATGCATAGCTAATTTTTCTTTTAGCATTTGATCGTGAGGAGCCATGAAGTGAGATGAGGATTATTTTTATTTCTTAGTTTTAATTTTGTCTAAATTATTATCGGTCCTTCTTTGATTTATTATGTGACGACTCCGTATTTCCGGTATACGGTAGTAGGTCTTTGATCTCATTTAAAAGTAGTCGAGAGACTCATTGATTTGAAATATCACTCAAAGAAGGAAGGAGTTGCACGCAATCCTAGAGATAGGACGACGTAAATCCTCCGGATTGGAGTCAAATCTAATAGTGTGGATCACCTCAATAATGCAACTTTAGGCTTCTTTGATTTGTAAAGAGATTTCGATCAAAGCGTCTATAAGTTAGGAGACCTAATGCTCTAGCGAGATTTTGTCTTATTTTCGGATCTATCACGACCGAGTTTAATTTGCAAATTTAAATCTATATTTCTTTTTTTCCCTCTCGTCTCATTTCATGGTGAATCATTGATTGAATGATAGTTTTTTTTACATAAGTTTTCGTCTTAATTATCCTTAGTTTCAATTTAAAAATTCTCAAAAACCTAACAATCTTTCGGTAGGATAATAGTAGAAGCGTGAGTAGCAGTACTTGACAGCCCCGAGTTTAAATACGACCTTGGTACTACAATTCGATAGGTACACTTGGCTTTTTGGGTTGATAGTCGGTTCATCCAACCAAGTTTTTGGCGCTGTTGCCGGGGACCTTCTTCGTCAATATTTTGAAAACGCTTTCGCTATTATTTCTGCAAAAATCCAAAAAAAAAATTTCTCGTATTCAAGTTTTTATTTCCTTTCTTTTCTTCTCTCCATTTTCTTTCGTTTTTTTTGTAGTGCATGACCCGTACGAATCCGTCGCTACTTGTTGATTTGGACCCAGAAATCGAACGCTCCTTTCAGAGACAACTACGATTCGGGGCTTCCACTTCTCAAACAGCGGTTGAGGATTCCTACGGTGATTGAAATTTTAATTCTGAAATGGGAGATCCCAACCCAGGAATGGATCAGCAAAGGACCATGTCCGATTATGCTCGACCCAACCTGGAGGGTACAGAAACAAGTATTGTTCGACCTGCAATAACGAACAATAATTTTGAGCTTAAACCTAGCATCATACAAATGGTGCAACAATATGTACAGTTCGACGGATTACAAGATGAAGATCTGAACTTACATATTGCCATTTTTCTTGAAATATGTGACACCTTCAAAATTAATGGTGTCTTAGACGACGCTATTAGGCTACTTTCCCTTCTCCTTAAGGACCAAAGCCAAATAGTGGTTGAGTTCTCTTTCAAGAGGATCAATCACTACTTGGAACATATTAACTGAAAAATTTCTAGCAAGATATCCCCCCCCCCCCGCAAAAACTGCTAAATTAAGAAATGGTATTACTTCTTATTCTCAAATTGCTTCTGAGACCCTCTATGACACTTGGGAGAGGTTCAAAGAACTTTTGAGAAGATGACCTCATCATGCTCTGCTTGTATGGTTACAGATCCAGACATTTTATAATGGGCTAAATCAAGAAACTAAGCAAATGATAGATGCCTCTTCCGCTGGTTCTTTGGACCGCAAAGCTCCGGAAGCCGCTCTTGAGCTTATCGAGGACATGGCGATGAACACCTATCAGTGGAATTCGTCTAGGTCTCACCCATCTAAACCTGCAGGTATCTATGAAGTGGATTCGGTGTCGCAACTGGCGCTGCAAGTGGAGATGCTGAATAAGAAGATTTCGGAGATGACTGCTTCCTCCGCCCCTCAGGTATATGAAAATTCAAATGCTGCTGCTGCCGAGCATGTGGATTATCTAGGGAACATACCTAGGCCTGCTATAAATAATGCTTCGAACTTTTCTGCTTTTTCTAATTTTTCTGCTCCGCCTGGTTTTAATTCTTCTTCAAACTCATATCACCCTGGATGGCGTAACCATCCAAATTTTTCTTGGAGTAATCCAGCGAATGCCGCACGTTCACCACACGATTTCACTCCACCACCACCACCACAACAACAAAATCAACATTTTCAAAAACCTTCCTCTTTGGAGGAAATGCATTCAAGATACATAAGCACTAATGAAGCGACCATTAGAAATCTAACAGGCTCAATGAAAAGTTTAGAAAACCAGGTCAGGCAACTTGCCAAGGCTTTTTCCGAGAGACCACCTGAAACTCTTCCCTCAAACACTGAACCTAACCCAAGGGAGCACGCAAATGCGATTTCCCTTCAGAGCGGTAAGGTTATTAATGAGCCCACCACAAGGGAAGAGCCAAAGGTGATTGCTTCTCCTACTGCTGAATGAATTAGTAACGAAGAGATAACTAATAATTTTTTTGGAAAAGAAAACTCTATTTTTGAAAATGAACAAGAAAAATCTCTTTTGGAAAAAGAAAAAAATGGTTTTAAAAACAATGATCTCGAGATTTTAAAAGAATTTCCGTCACCTCCCTACCCCGCTAAGCTTAGGAAAGATAAGCTAGATGATCAATACCAACGCTTCCTTGAAATGTTTAAACTAATTCATATCAACTTGCCATTTCATGAAGCGATTAGTCAAATGCCAAAATACGCTAAATATCTTAAGGATTGTTAACGAACAAAAAGAAATTAGAAAATTTATCTTATGTTACGTTAAATGAAGAATGCTCGGCGGTCATAAAAAATTCCAATCTTCCTAAAAAGATAAATGATCCGGGTAGTTTTTCGATTCCTTGCGTTTTTGGCGATCTTTTTGTAAAACACGCGCTAGCGGATTTAGCTGCGAGCATCAACTTGATGCCTTTTTCATTGTTTAAAAAGCTAGGATTGTGCACTCTCGGCCCTACGCGTATGAGTATTCAATTGGTTGATCGATCGATTAAGTATCCGTTAGGAATCGTTGAGGATGTGCTAGTGAAGATCGACAAATTCACCTTCCCGGTGGATTTTGTCATTCTTGATATTGAAGAAGACGTCGAGGTTCCCCTTATCCTTGGTCGTCCCTTCTTAGCCACCTCTCGTGCGGTCATCGATGTGAGTAACGGGAAACTTTTACTTCGCGTGGGAGATGACGAGGTGACGTTTTCAATAAATCAATCCATGAAAAATTCTTTAAAAAATGCCGACTCATGTTTCTTCCTTGATGTTTTAAATGAAGACTCATCCCTTTCTCTTTAAAATATTTCTTCCAATGATTTTTCTTCCACTTTTTCTGTTTTTTCTACAAATATTTTTGAAGACACGGTTATGTCCGCACAAGCCGACTTTGCAAATAAACAAGTGTTTAGACAAAAAATTATGAAAATATTGTTTTTGAAAATGAAAAAGTTTTAAAGAACTCTTACGATGAACCACCCAACTTAGAACTAAAACCCCTTCCCGAACATCTCAAATATCCCTTCCTTGAACAAAATTCTAAATTGCCCGTTATAATCTCGGCTTTGCTTTCTCAATCCGAAAATGATCAATTGATCGAACTACTACAAAAACATCGCCGAGCTATAGCGTGACAAATTTTTGATATTCCTGGCATAAGCCCCTCCTTTTGCACCCACAAAATATTTTTTGAAAATAATTCTAAGGGTGTAGTCCAACCTCAACGTCGTCTTAATCCTAATATGAAAGAGGTTGTCAAAGACGAGGTTCTTAAGTTATTAGATGCGAGGATAATCTATCCTATTTCCGATAGTAAATGGGTAAGTCTGGTTCAGGTTGTACCTAAGAAGGGTGAGATCACGGTAGTAACAAACGAAAATAATGATTTAATTCCAACTAGGACGGTAACGGGATGGAGGATGTGCATCGATTACCGTAAATTAAATGATGTCACTCGTAAAGATCACTTCCCCCTTCCCTTATCGATCAAATTTTAGAACGCTTATCCGGGCATAGTTTTATTGTTTTCTCGACGGTCTTTCGGGATACTTCCAAATCCCTATCGCACCCGAGGACCAAGAGAAGATAACATTCACTTGCCCTTTTGGAACCTTTGCCTACCGTAGGATACCTTTCGGGCTATGCAACGCACCAGCTACCTTTCAGCGGTGCATGCTGGTCATTTTCGATAAATATGTAGAAAACATTATAGAAGTGTTTATGGACGACTTCTCGATTTTTGGCGACTCATTTGAGTTATGTTTAAAGAATTTAGGAAAAGTTTTAAAACGTTGCGAAGAAACAAATCTAGTTTTAAATTGGGAGAAGTGCCACTTTATGGTAGGTGAAAGCTTAGTCCTTGGCCACAAAATTTCCGTTAGGGGAATTGAAGTGGACAAGGCAAAAATCGAAGTAATTGAAAAGTTACAGCCGCCTAAGAATATCAAAGCGATAAGAAGTTTTTTAGGACATGCGGGTTTTTATCGAAGATTTATTAAGGACTTTTCAAAAATTACTAAGCCTATCACCCACCTTCTCGAGAAAGACGCTCATTTTATTTTTGACGATTCTTGTTTAGCGACGTTCTACTTAATTAAATCCAAACTTATAAATGCTCCGATTATGATCGCCCCAGTTTAAGATTTACCTTTTGAAATTATGTGCGACACAAGTAGTTTTACGGCCGGTGCGGTACTAGGACAACGTATAGCTAAGAATCTCCACCCAATCTATTACGCTAGCAAAATGCTTAATTCAGCGCAAGAAAATTACACTATAACTGAAAAGGAACTCTTAGCTATCATTTTTGCTTTTGATAAATTCCGACCCTATATCACTCTTTCTAAGGTTATCGTTTTTACGGATCATTCCGCTTTGAAGTACCTCCTTTCTAAACCGGATGCCAAGCCGCGTCTTATTCGTTGGATTCTATTACTTCAAGAATTCGACTTGGAGATCCGGGATAAGAAAGGAGCGGAAAATTTAGCGGTTGATCATCTTTCACGCCTAGAAAATCCTGAAATTGATATTTTTGATGAAAATTTACCTATTGATTCTTTTCCGGATGAGAAAATTTTAAACGTTTCTTCTTCTACCCCCTGCTTTGCCGATTTGGCCAATTATCTGGTGGCCCGAGTCCTCCCAAAAGAGTACTCCTCTCAGCAAAAGGAGAAATTCTTTTCTGAGTTGAAGTATTATTTTTGGGAGGATCCATTTTTATTTCGCATTTGTGCGGACCAGGTGGTAAGAGGATGTGTCTCCCGGGAAGGTCAACAAATTTTAAAACATGTTCATGAAGGTCCGACTGGCGGGCACTTTCAAGCGAACCGCACCGCACACGAAGTACTTAGTGCTGGCTTCTATTGACCAAACATATTTAAAGATGCACAAATCTTTGTGGGCGGGTGCGATCGGTGCCAGCGGACGGGAAATATCTCTAATAAAAATGAAATGGAACAAAATTATTTTCTCGAATGCGAAGTTTTTGATTTGTGGGGCATAGACTTTTTCGACTCATTTCCCTCAAGTTTAGGAAATAAATACATTTTAGTCGCCGTAGATTACTCTCTAGGTGGGCAGAGGCCCAAGCTTTACCAAGTAATGACGCTCGCGTAGTCATAAATTTCTTAAAAAAATTATTTTCTCGTTTTGATTTTCCTCGAGCGATCGTTAGTGATAGAGAGAGCCATTTTTGTAATGCCCAACTAGCTAAAGTTTTAACTAAATATGATGTTACGCATAAATTATCCACCGCTTATCACCCCCAAATTAATGGTCAGTTCGAGGTAGTCAATCGAGAACTAAATTTTTTTTTGGAAAAAACTGTTTCTACTTCTCGTAAAGATTGGTCCCTAAAATTAGACGATGCTCTTTGGGCCTATCAGACAGCATACAAGACCGCCATTGGTTGTACTCCTTTCCGATTGGTCTATGGAAAATCGTGTTATCTTCCGGTAGAAGTAGAACACCGAGCATATTGGGCGATAAAATTTTTTAATTTCGATCCACACTCAGTCGGCGAGCATAGGAAAAATCAATTGAATGAACTCGATGAATGGAGAGCGTACGCTTACGAAAATAATAAAATTTATAAAGAACGCACGAAACTTTATCACGATAAAAACCTGCGCCATCCTAAAACGTTTAAACCAGACGATCAGGTTCTTCTTTTTAATTCGCGTTTACGTCTCTTCCCTAGAAAACTGAAATCTCGTTGGTCTGGACCTTTTACGGTCAAACAGGTTTTTCCTTATGGCACTGTGCTACTCTCGCACCCGGATAAGAGTGATTTTAAAGTAAATGATCATCACTTAAAGTTATTTTTTTCAAATGATTATGTATCTTCTGCTGCGGAACAACTTTTATTTATCCCGTAATGTTTTCTTTCTTGGAAATTTTCTTTTATGATAGACATTTTGTTTTATTCTAAGACTTTTATTATAATTATTCGAACATTATATTGTTGTAATAAAGAACAATCTTGGGCACCTGCCCACAGACTCTATTTTTCTGCTTTTATTTTGCTCTTCCTTCCGGTGGCAAACCAAGCAAGTTCGTGATCGCCGCTCTAACGTTGCTGATTTCAAGATGAATCAAGTAAAGTCTGCTGATGATCAAGTGATGTAAAGCGCAGGCATGGGGGAGCGACATCCGTCTTCATCTCATAAACCCGAGGAAGTCCTGTTCTTTTTATTTAATTTACTTTCTGTATTTTTCTTCTCTCCTTCTCAGTCCCCTTCTCTTTCTCGTTTTTTTTATTTTGTTGCTTTCATTGAGGACAATGAAAAATTCAAGCATGGGGGAAGGTTTAGTTGTTTTTCTTTCTGTCTTTCTTTCAAAAAATTAGTATAGTTTTATTAAACCTTTTTAGGAGTATTATTTTATCAAAAATCCAAAAAAATTAGAAAATTCAAAACCCACAAAAAATTATAAAATCAAAAGCAAAAAAAAAACTAAAATATATTTGAAAAACAAAATCAAAAATTATTTCTATCTTTATTTTTATGTTTCTTCTAGTGATGTGTAGGCCCGTGCGGTTTTGTAGTTCTAGATAGATTTTTTTGAAACGGTTTCTAAATTTATCATTTTAACATAGCTTAGTTCTACTAATTTCTTGTTCTTAAATATAAGCATCTGTCTTTTACGTTGTAAGTGAGCAATTTGTAGTTATGTCTTTTTATTTGGTTAGTTGCTTACGATGGTTGCTAGGTAACATTATCTCTTTTTTATTTGTGGGGTAATACTTTCTTGGTGTCTAGAACTTGTCCCTAGCGACTCTCGAAATATTTGCGCCGCTTTTACGAACTTTAAAAATGATTTCGGCCACCCTTTGACCCGTTTGAGGCTTCTTGCCCACCAAACAATTTCACCTTTGCAAAAATAATTTTGGGCCTTTTTCCATGTTTATTTGTTTTAGCTCAACCTTTCATTTTATTATTTCACCAAAGCGAAAATGCCCTACCTAATTTCACACTAAAACTTTGAGCTTAAAAATCATTTTTATGAAGGGGTATTATCTTTGAAATGAAAAGGAAATTTTAAAGCCTATTTTTGGAGCTCTCTTTTATGAAAAAAATGTTTTTATCAAAATGTTATCAAATCAAAAAAAGAAAAGAAAAAAAATGAATGAAAAAAGGAGTTTATGTTTGGCCAAATTTATAAAAGAAAACTATATGGCCTTGTTTGTGTCTTTGTTTTAATTGGAGAAATGACATACTTGTCATTTCTCATTTTTTTTATCATGTTTATGTTTATTTTGAGCTCACCCTTGGTTTAGTGTGTTTTATCCATCATGTTTATCTTTGATTTTCAACTACTAATCATTTACCTAAGCCAAGTCTTAACGCCTATTTTAAGTCCTTTTGATCTTTAGACGTAATTTCACGTAGTGGAGAGAGTGTGAACGGACAAACCTATGGCCACCATCATTGATGGATTTCTTTGGAGGTTATCTTGAGGTGATTTAGGGTTAATCGTTATTCTAGCAACATTGTAGTTCGTCAATGCGCCGTTTATTTAGAACTTCTACTTTTGTTTTTCTTATTTTCATTAATTTTGAATGCCTTGTTTTAGGGATTTAGAAATGTGTAACTCTTCTTTATGTTCTAATGATAATTTTAGGTCTCAACTTTCAAATTTTCTATTGTGCACTTCTCACCCCACTAGTTGTTAACATGAACATTAATATAGTTTAATTTTTCATGTTTTGTTTTTCTTATCTATGCAACTTAAATCTACTTTGTTTTCTTTTATTTCTCTCCCCTAATTTTTATTTCTATTTGCTTGAGGGCAAGCAAATACTCTAGCATGGGGGAATTTGATGACTACTTCTAGTCATCGTTTTTGGGTAGTCTAGTATGCAAACATTCCTAGTTTAATTATATGTTATAAGTATTCTAATGTATGTTTTGTTTTATTTCTTCTTAAAATCTTTTTGTGTTAAGATAATATAATTCCTAGTTGTATTATAGTTTTATTTGCTTGTTATGTTGCAATTTTATTTCGTTATGTTATGTTATAAAAATCTATAGTTTTATTATATGTATTTTTATTATTTTATGTATTATGTTTGTTATGTTATAATAATTAATGTTATGTTATTAAATATATCCAACATGTTGTGTTTTTGCTTTGTTTCTTGTAGGTACATGTTGGTGCAGCCCTCCTAACCGAGACCATCAAAGCCCGACCTCTTCCAAAGCCTACAAGCAGCCCGAGCCCTCCTCCATTTGGTACAGCCCACAAAGCCTACAAGCAGCCCGAGCCCTCTCCCTCTTTGGAGCAGCCCTACCCGAGCCTACAACGAAGTCCAAGCCCTACCCGAGCCCATGTTGAAGCAGCCCGAGCCCTCCCCCTCTTTGGAGCAGCCTACTCAAGTCCAAGAGCAGCCCACCATCCATCCCGAGCCCACTAACCAAGCATCCCGCACACCTTTGCATGGCCGACCACCCTCCACATTCATTCCCCCTCTCTCTCTCCTCATTATTTCCACATGCATTCACCTCCCCATGCATTGGCCGGCCCCCTTCTTTTCCCCTCTTTATTCTATATTCACTCCCCCTCTCTACTTTACATTCTCTTTGATCATTCCCAAAAATAAAATACAATGAACCCACATTTTTCTCTCTCTCTTCATTAATCCCATGCATGAACCCACTTCACCATGCATGGACTCCCCCCCTTGTGCCCCTTCTTCTCCTCTTCATTCTAGAATCCTCCCTCCTCATCTATAAAAGGAGCCCATGTCTCATGTTTTAGGAGGTTGACTTTTGGAGAGAGCAAGTGAAGAGTGCAAGTCAAGAGAGCTTTTGTAGTTTTATTTCTTAGTTAAACTTGTTGTAATCTCTTTTCGTTTTAGTAATATAATATCGTTTGTTTTACTATTGTGTACTCTTCTCTTTTTAAATCAATGCAAATGAATTTTGTTCATCTTATTGTGATTTTTCTTTCAATCATGCGTAGCTAATTTTTCTTTTAGCATTTGATCGTGAGAAGCCATGAAGTGAGATGAGGGTTATTTTTATTTCTTAGTTTTAATATTGTCTAAATTATTATCGGTCTTTCTTTGATTTATTATGTGCCGACTCCGTATTTCCGGTATACGGTAGTAGGCCTTTGATCTCATTTCATAGTAGTCGAGAGACTCGTTGATTTGAAAGATCACTCAAAGAAGGAAGGAGTTGCACGCAATTCTAGAGATAGGAAAACGTAAATCCTCCGGATTGGAGTCAAATCCATTAGTGCGGATCACCTCGATAATGCAACTTTAGGCTTCTTTGATTTGTAAAGAGATTTCGATCAAAACGTCTATAAGTTAGGAGACCTAATGCTCTAGCGAGATTTTGTCTTATTTTCGGATCCGTCACGGCCAAGTTTAATTTGCAAATTTAAATCTATATTTCTTTTTTTCACTCTTGTCTCATTTCATGGTGAATCATTGATCGAATGCTAGTTTTTTTTCATAAGTTTTCGTCTTAATTATCCTTAGTTTCAATTTAAAAATTCTCAAAACCCAACAATCTTCCGGTAAGATAATAGTAGAAGCGTGAGTAGCAGTACTTGACAGCCCCGAGTTTAAATGCGACCTTGGTACTACAATTCGATAGGTACACTTGCCTTTTCGGGTTGATAGTCGGTTCATCCTACCAGTGCTTTGTCATGCGCCTTTTGATTTCCTCTTGGCGGGTGGAAGCCAAGTCGCGAAGTTCTTAAATGTAGTCCAGTGAAAGCCCCTGAGCTTCTTCATTCTCCAAGCGCCACTCTTCACTGCCATCTCCTACGGCTATGACCCTCGAGATCCTAACCTTGAACTCCACTGGGATGAGTGCCTCAGACCCGTGGGATAACTTGAAGGGAGTTTCTCCTGTGGCTGAGTTTGGAGTTGTCCTCAGAGCCCAAAGGACTGAGGGGAGCTGCTCTGCCCAATTTCCTTTTAAGTTGGTGACTTTCTTCTTTAGTAAGTTGATGATGAGCTTGTTGGCGGCTTCTACTTGTCCATTGCTTCAGGAATGATGCACATAGGCGAATCAGAGATCCGTCCCTAGCTGTTTGCAGAAATCCCCCAATTCCAAGCTAGCGAACTGTGGACTATTGCCGGTGACGATGGTGAGGGGGATCTTGAAGCGGCAAGCGATCTCTCCCCAGATAAAATTCTTCACAATCTGGGAAGTGGCCTTGGCCAAAGCTTTTGCCTCGACCCACTTGGAGAAGTAATCAATCATAATGAGGATGAATTTTCTCTGTCCACTGGCCTGAGGAAAAGGGCCGATCAAGTCCATCCCCCAGATGGTGAAGGGCCATGGAGCAGTGATCGAGCGAAGATGCTGTGTTGGCTGTAGCTGGAGAGGTGCGAAGAGTTGACATTGGGGACATTTCCTGGAGAAAGCTTCCGCATCCTTCCAAATTGTTGGCCAAAAGTATCCGTGCCTTAGGATTCTCTGTTCCAACATACGTGTTCCCGAGTGGCTGCCACACTCTATTGAATGGATCTCTTCGAGGACGCGAGGGATTTTGGTCTCTGACAAACATCTAGCCAAGGGGCCCGAGATAGTCTTGCGGTAGAGCTCTCCTTCTTGCAGCAAGTAATAAGCAGCTTTGTAGCGAAACTTTCTCTGATCACCATCACTGGCAGACAATTGTCCTCTTGCTAAGAACGTGATGAATGGATCCTTCCATGAGGTTCTTTGCTCGATCTCCATCATCTCCCCTTTCTCGATGGATGGTCAGAACAGCTCGGTCACGGTTCCCCCAGCCCGGGGTCCGCACTTGGCGAGGTAGTCAGCTTCCGAATTCTTCTCTCGGGGTACGTGCTCGACGAAGAAAGATTGAAACCCTTCGGTCAGGCCTTTTACTTTCACTAAGTACCTCTGCCGGATTGGGTCATTCACTTCAAACTCGCCTCTGATCTGGGATACGACTACCATCGAGTCGGCGAAGGCCTGGATATCCTGAATTGCTAACTCTTTGGCGAGACACAAGATAACCACCATAGCTTCGTACTCCACCTGATTATTTATAACAGGGAAGTGGATATCGACTGTCTGCTCGATCCGGGTTCCCTGGGGGCTCACCAGCACGACTCCTGCTCCCACGGAATACCTGCCCTAATCCCCGTCCATGAACATCTTCCAATAGACTGGGTTAGAAGAACCTTCGCCTCCTTCCATCTCGACTGAGAAGTCGGCCAGAAAATCTGCTACCGCCTGTGCTTGATTGCTACCCTTGGAGAGTACAAAATGTTAAACTCGCTGAGCTCCACCGCACCACTTTGCCAATCTGCTGGAATGCTCCACTCTATCCAGGATACTACGCAGAGGGTGGTCGGAGACAACCCTGATGGAGTGAGCCTGAAAGTAGAGGACGGAGCCTCCGCGCCTAAACCACCAGTACAAATACCAACTTCTCCAAGATAGGATACCTGGCTTCCGCCTGTCGCAGCACTCTACTTACATAGTAGATGGGGAGATGCTTCTTGCATTCTTCTCGGACCAGCATCCGAGCTAACCGCCTCCGCTCCCACTCCCAGATAGAGTAGGAGGTCCTCATCTCCCTGCGGGCCTTGAAGGAGAGGAGCTTGGGTTAACTGTTGTTTGAGCTTCCTGAAGGCCTCCTCGCACTCCGCGGTCCACTCAAACTTCTGATTCCCTCGAAGAGTCTTGAAGAATGGAAAGCACTTCTCTCCTGCCTTGGACAAGAACCAGCTAAGTCCCGCCAACTTCCCCGTCATCCTTTGGACCTTCCTCCCTGATCGGTCCAGGCTAGCACATTCGGAGCTCTACCTCTGCTTCTGACGAACGGGAGCCACTGCGGGATCTAGGTTGAGGCGATGGCAGGCAACATCAGCGTCAACCCCTGGCATCTCGGCGACACTCAAAGCGAAAATGTCGATGTTGTCTTGTAGGCAGGTGGCCATCTCTATCTTCCCTTCCAGCGGCAGAGATCCTCCAACCTTGAGCAGACCGGGATCTCCTCCTCGGGAGATCACCTCCACCTCTTCCACCTCCTTGGCAGCACACATCCCCTTCTCTTTCTCTAACAGCTCCTCCAATCTCTCTTGCGTCCCCCATCCAGCAGATGATACTGATGGCATTGAGGTAGTACCCTCTAGAGAACTTGGGATCTCCCCAGATCCTGATCTGGACATCTCCTTGGCAGTACTTTAGGCACTGATGGTATGAAAGTGAGGGTAGATACAACTCTAGAGGGGGGGGGGGGGTGAATAGAGTATTCAAAAATTAGAACACCCAACTCAACTCCCTTAGAGTTAATTTACGGAATTAGTTTATAGATATTTATAACCCTAAAGCCTAACACAAAGTGTTGTGCACAAAAGACAGCCAACTGTAATTACAGTTAAGGCTAGAGATCCTATCACAGCAACTAGCAATCCTAGTTATTTCTACTCACAGCCACAGTATAATGAATTAAATAAACAGCTCAGATGACACAAGAAATTTATAGTGGTTCCCTCTCAATAGGTACATCCACTCTTCTACCACCCTAGTAGGAATCCACTACAGGTTTTTGATCAGGTGCCCTGCCACCAATGAGATCTGCTGTAGGTAGATCTAGAGACCCTTTAGACTTTTGATCAGGTGTCTAAAAACCAAGCTTTACTTTTGAAGGGAGTAAACAACCCTTTACAGGAGGGGGAAGGAGAGTTAGATTTTCTTCTCTATTTTAAACAAGATTATAGAAGCACAAGATCTCTTCAGAACTTCTGACAGCAAGCTGTCTTGAAGTTCTGAAGGATAAAACTTGAAGAAGACTAGAGATCTGGAATAGATGTTCTTCTTCAGCTTCCTTCTTCTTCTTCTTCAATATCTCTGAGTGTAAAATCTTCCTGGAACAGGAGCACTCAGGTTGAAGAAGAGCAGAAGAGATATCTTCTCAGTTGAATATGAAATGGCTGAGAGCAGCTGTATTGCTGTACTGTATTTCTTCCTTCTGCTGCGGCTTGTGTTCTTTCAAAAGAACTCTTTAAATAAGAGCAGCAGCAACGACTCTAATATTTGAGTTGAACTTTGTCTTTATCTGGAATCTGTAAACTGGGCTGCATTTAACATAAAGACAAAACAAGTCTTGCAGATATATATATTCTATATAAAGAATAAAGCTATAGCAGCTGCAATATCAAACTGATAAATAATAAGATAAAGTCACATCAGAGAATACTCTTTAAAGTCATAGAGGACATTTGAGTCCAACGGCTATAAAGGACAGCTGCTGAATAAAGTCAGATAATAAGACAAAAAACATGTCAGAAGGAATTGACTTAGCATAAAGATAGAAGCAAGGATTGTTTTGAGATATATGCAGTAAATCAATCTAATATATATTAATAATAATAATTAGATAGCAGAATAATAACGAATATAATATTATCTAAAGGCAGACAAAAGATAGTCGAACGATCTTCGGAGATCGTCGACCGACCTACTAAGATCGTCGACCTATCAGACAGATAGTCGACCGACTCAGAGCTAGACAGAAAGCGTCGACCTAAGAATACAGACAGATAGTCGAACTATCAATAGATAGTCGACCTATCAACAGACAGACAGAAAGTCGAACTATCAATAGATAGTCGACCGGCAAACAGACAGCTAAACTATCAACAAGATAGTAGAGCTATCAGATAGTTGAACTATCAAGGAAGATAGTTGAACTATCAAGACAATCTGTCTTAACGAAAGAAGTCGAGCCGAGGTCGACGATCGTCGAGACAGAAATAGCAGAACGTCGAGCTGTCAAGAGACAAAGCTAGACGATCTGGAGACATACGATAGTCGACCAACAGGAAGACGATCGTCGATCGACTGATCAACGATAGTCGAGCGGCGTTCGACTATAGTCGAACCAAAAACTAACTTAGCCAGATTTCACTGGATAAGTGACTACACTAAAACTAACCTTTGACCATAGATAAATCTTGGGTCAAGAGACTAAAAGGAAAGACTTAACTCAAATCCAAACTAGGGTACCAACAATCTCCCCCTATTTGGGTTAAGTCTTTCAAAAACTAAAACTACTGGAAATAAACTAAACTAAACTAAGCAACCTAAACAACCTAATAGAGATCCTAACCCAAATCAGAACCAAGGGTTCCAACAATCTCCCCCTATTTGGGTGAGGATCCTATTAGCAAAAAAATAAATATTTCAAAGCATAAAATATACAAAAAGAAAAACTTAGCAATGCTGGCTGCTGCTGGCATTTGCAATCTCCCCCTATGTTGATGCAGTACATGTGATTGGAGGAGGCTGAGATGACTTTGAATTTTGATTGAATCATCCAGCTAACTCTTATAAATAGTACCTGTAGAAAGCTATGGTAGAGATTGCTCTCTCCTTGAAAAAGGGATATGTTAGCATAAAAAATGACATTTATTCAGCAAATATAATTAGGATTCTGGATCTGAAAAACAAAATCAGATATCTTCCTTCCTATAGAATTTCTTTTCATCAGGCGAGATTCAAACTCAGCTGACCAATGCAACTAGAGTAGAGGACTCAATCTAGATGAAATTAGAAAAAGATCTATAAGAAATAGAGTTATCTGACAGAGAATTCTTTATTTAGAAATCCGAACAAGATATTGAACAAAATATCAATCAGATATAGACAGCCTTAAGAAAGGAAAATGCTTCCTAATAAATCTGTTCCAAATGGTAGAAGGATTTGAAAATATTCTAAATAATTTGTCCTTTTGTTTATAAAACAGATTTATGAAAAAGCAAATAATTGAGCTTGACATTTTTATATAAGATAGTCGATCGGAGTTCGACGGTCTGAGCTCAAGATATTTGTTCTTCTTTTGAATATATTCTAAAAATAATCCTCTGAGAAATTTTGTTTCCTTCTCAGGTTTTATTAAATCTTGGCAGCAATATTGAATTTCTAAATTAACAGAGTTAGATAATAATACCTGATTCTCTTCAGGTTTGGAATTTCCTTCTGTTTGTTCGGCTTTTAGATTGCTGCAGGAAGTGTTGACGGCCATTAAGCAAAATTCTTTGGCCCTTGCTTCCTCCTCTTCATCTTCAAATGATGATTCATCATCTGAGATATCCCAGATAACATCTAGGGATGTTGATTCTTCTCCTTCAAATATTCTGTTGTGGCTTCTTTCTTATGTGTCATCCACGTGTTCAGAAGCCATTTGGTGAAGGGAATCCCAAATCTCCTTAGCTGTTGAGTATTCAACAACCTCCTGAAATAAGTCATCAGATAATGACTGAGCTAGGATGTTCATTGCTCTGGCATCAGCTAGCCTGACACTTTTTGTTGTTGTTGCCGAAGTTGGAAGACCTGTCAAAATAGACAAAAAAATATCTTCATCAAAAGAGTTCATATATAATTTGACTCTTGCCTTCCAGATGCTAAACTCAGCTAAGTTGCAAGCTGGAGGTCTGGAGCTAGAGTAATCCTTGGACTGGGCCATGAAGTGAATATCTATAAACTTGGTATCTATCAGGATCTTGTGACTTAGGTGTTAGCCTATACAGTCAGTCAACCTCCCTCTGATACCAATTGAAAGTGAGGGTAGATACAACTCTAGAGGGGGGGGGGGGGGGTGAATAGAGTATTCAAAAATTAGAACACCCAACTCAACTCCCTTAGAGTTAATTTGTGGAATTAGTTTATAGATATTGATAACCCTAAAGCCTAACACAAAGTGTTGTGCACAAAAGGCAGCCAACTATAATTACAGTTAAGGCTAGAGATCCTATCACAGCAACTAGCAATCCTAGTTATTTCTACTCACAGCCACAGTACAATGAATTAAATAAACAACTCAGACGACACAAGAAATTTATAGTAGTTCCCTCTCAATAGGTACATCCACTCTTCTACCACCCTGGTAGGAATCCACTACAGGTTTTTGATCAGGTGTCCTGCCACCAATGAGATCTGCTGTAGGTAGATCTAGAGACCCTTTAGACTTTTGATCAGGTGTCTAAAAACCAAGCTTTAATTTTGAAGGGAGTAAACAACCCTTTACAGGAGGGGGAAGGAGAGTTAGATTGTCTTCTCTATTTTAAACAAGATTAGAGAAGCACAAGATCTCTTCAGAACTTCTGACAGCAAGCTGTCTTGAAGTTCTGAAGGATAAAGCTTGAAGAAGACTAGAGATCTGAAATAGATGTTCTTCTTCAGCTTCCTTCTTCTTCTTCTTCAATATCTCTGAGTGTAAAATCTTCCTAGAATAGGAGCACTCAGGTTGAAGAAGAGCAGAAGAGATATCTTCTCAGTTGAATATGAAATGGCTGAGAGCAGCTGTATTGCTGTACTGTATTTCTTCCTTCTGCTGCGGCTTGTTCTTTCAAAAGAACTCTTTAAATAAGAGCAGCAGCAATGACTCTAATATTTGAGTTGAACTTTGTCTTTATCTGGAATCTGTAAACTGGGCTGCATTTAACATAAAGAAAAAACAAGTCTTGCAGATATATATATTCTATATAAAGAATAAAGCTATAACAGCTGTAATATCAAACTGATAAATAATAAGATAAAGTCACATCAGAAAATACTCTTTAAAGCCATAGAGGACATTTGAGTCCAACGGCTATAAAGGACAGCTGCTGAATAAAGTCAGATAATAAGACAAAATACATGTCAGAAGGAATTGACTTAGCATAAAGATAGAAGCAAGGATTGCTTTGAGATATATGCAGTAAATCAATCTAATATATATTAATAATAATTAGATAGCAGAATAATAACGAATATAATATTATCTAAAGGCAGACAAAAGATAGTCGAACGATCTTCGGAGATCGTCGACCGACCTACTGAGATCGTCGACCGACCTACTGAGATCGTCGACCTGTCAGACAGATAGTCGACCGACTCAGAGCTAGACAGAAAGCGTCGACCTAAGAATACAGACAGATAGTCGACCTATCAACAGACAGACAGAAAGTCAAACTATCAATAGATAGTCGACCGGCAAACAGACAGCTAAACTATCAACAAGATAGTAGAGCTATCAGATAGTTGAACTATCAAGGAAGATAGTTGAACTATCAAGACAATCTGTCTTAACGAAAGAAGTCGAGCCGAGGTCGACGATCGTCGAGACAGAAATAGCAGAACGTTGAGCTGTCAAGAGACAAAGCTAGACGATCTGGAGACATACGATAGTCGACCAACAGGAAGACGATCGTCGATCGACTGATCAACGATAGTCGAGCGGCGTTTGACTATAGTCGAACCAAAAACTAACTTAGCCAGATTTCACTGGATAAGTGACTACACTAAAACTAACCTTTAACCATAGATAAATCTTGGGTCAAGAGACTAAAAGGAAAGACTTAACTCAAATCCAAACTAGGATACCAACATGGTAAGACGACGGAACGGCCTTGAAATAGTTGATGAGGGGTCGCCCGAAGATGACATTGTATCCGCTCGGCGCGTCGACGATTACAAAGCGGCATCAGATCAAAGTCCCTCCGAGAGTAACCAGGAGCTCTACCACCCCTTCCACTTCTTTCTTCTTGCCTGAGAAGCCAAAGAGAGGCCCATCTGCGGCCTGGACCCGAGATGCTTCCACCTGAAGCCCTACGGAAGTTCTTTTGAAGATGACGTTCACCGATCTCCCGTTATCCGCGAGGATTCGGTCGATGATGAAGTCTTCGATGGCGGCTTGAATAACTAGGGCTTCATGGAAGGGATTTTCATTCCCTAGCATGTCCTCCTCTGAGAAAGTAATCTCATCCAGCGGCGGCGGGTGCTGCGACGTCGAGGCGACGTTCTTCCTGTAGATCTGATGGAGACTTCCTTTGCGGGAAGCTCCGAGCCCGGCCCCTCCATTTATTACCCCGACATGCCCACCTCCTGGACCATGTACCACCTATCCGCGACCTCCTAGGTCGACACGATCCTTATTCCTCCTCCTCACCGGAGCTTGAAACGCCACCTGCCCGACCGGAGCCTCCTGCCTTTGCTGCTCCCTCTCTGTAACTCCTGTTTCCAACCTCCTCCTCGCCTCCCAGAACTTCGGGCAGGACAACATCCCATGCCCCTCTACTCGATGGATGTCGCAGTAGAGGGGGATCTCCGCCTCCGGGGCGCATTGCTCGCTGCTTCCTTTGGCAACGCTTGCCTTGACAGATGACAGCCATCGCCTCCCTTCTTCCTCCTCCTCGGCCTCCCCCTTGTCGATTGTCATTCCTCCTTTCTTCTTGAAAATGCAGCCCCTGTGTGGACTCCACTGTGGACGGTTCTCAGGATATTGGAACCGCCTTTCCTCCCTCCTTGTCTGGACCTCTGCTGGCCCCCTCTCCTCTTATCTTTGAGGCCTCTCCTACCTCTTTTATTCCACCCTCCTAGGCTCCTCTCTCTCCCACTCCTCTCTTCTTCTTGGCACTTCCTTCCTCCTCTCGACCTGCCTCTCGGGCATCCTCTTATCCTTCCCCTCCGAAGGTCCTTCTCTCTCCACCTTCATAGGATAACTCCCATCCAGCCGCGTCAGGAAGTCCTTGTTCTTCTATTCTCCTCGGACGAAGGTATTCACCCTCTCTATCATCTCCTCAAAGGACTTGGGGGGGTGGTTGGATCCCATCTCCATGCTGAACAAGCCCTGCTTCAACCCGAACATCAGGGCCACCATCAGGGTAAAACTATCCACCTCCTCCACCTCCAAAATCTCGTCCTGGAAACGGTTGATGTAATGGCTGAGAATCTCATGCTGCCCTTGGGTAATCTTGAAGAGGGTTGTTGCCTCCTTCTTCCTTTTCTTGGATGTCACGAACCTTGTCATAAGCCCACGATGAAGGTCGGAGAAACAGTAGACAGACCCCGCGGGCAATTAATGGAACCAGTCCCTTGCGTTGCCTTTGAGGGCGATGGAGAAGAACCTACACTTGAGTGCGTTAGACATATTACGGATGGAGATGACGTCTTCAAACCACTGGAGATGCCTGACTGGGTAATCTCTACCAGAATAATAGGTGAGAACGAGTTCTCTGAATCCTTCAGGGACGGGGGCGGCGAGGATCTCGTCACAGAAGGGGCTCCTCCCTCCCTGGTGGTGGCGAGTTTCATCCTCGCTGGAGATGTCATACTCGCTGTGCGAACAGAAAATCAGAGACCGAAAATTAGAGTAACAAAACTTTTTATTATCCAAAAAGATATCTATTACAAAGGTATGATCTCCCTTTTATAGAATGGAGGAGAGAAAAGAGATTATAAATAAGCAATGTGAGACTAATAATTACAAGAACATGAAACTATACAAGCCGCACAAGTCGCACAAGCCGCACGACCATAATAATGAGGAAGACACGGCCAATATCCCCAAGTCAGCATAGTCAAGTCGCCAGACTGCCAGGCAAACCGCCAGACCGCCCGGTCTCCAACCCGGCTACCAAACTGCTGGGACAAGCCGCCAGACTGCCCGGTCTCAACTCAACAGACTGCTCGGTCTCAACACTCCCCCTCAAGCTGGAGCATAGATATCAATCATGCCCAGCTTATCATAAATATAAAATAAAGAAGCGGACACCGGCTTGGTGAAGACATCTGCCAACTCATTGTTAGAAGTGACGAACAGAGTACAAATCTGTTTCTTCAAAATCTCTTCTCGAATAAAGCTACAGTCGACCTCTATGTGTTTTGTTCTCTCATGAAAAACCGTATTTTTAGAAATGTATATAGCAGCCTTGTTGTCGCAGAACATAGGAAGAGGATAGTTATAGACCTCTCCTAGGTCAAGCATGAGAGCCCGTAACCATTTTAACTCACATGTGGTCGATGTCATACTACGATATTCCGTCTCTGCACTAGACCCAGAGACCACATACTATTTCCTACTCTTCCAGCTCACAAGATTTCCTCCAACAAATGTGCAAAAACCCAATGTTGACTTGCGGTCTCCTTTATCATCAGCATAGCTGAATCTGAGTATGCTTTAACCTTTAAGTGACAATTCTTCTAAAAAAGGAGTCCTTTCCCTGGAGCTGCTTTAACATACTTCAGTATCCTCAGGGCAGACTGTAAATGACACTCCATAGGAGCTTGCATGAATTGGCTAACCTTGCCTACAACATAGGAGATGTCGGGTCTGGTCACTGTGAGATAAATGAGTTTGCCCACCAGACGCCAGTACCTTGAAGAATCAGATAGAGGAGGCGAATCATCTGTCCAAGTTTTGTCTTCCCCAATAGTCATGGGACATCTGACAGGTTTAGCACTAGTCAACCCTATCTCTTTTAGCAAATCAAGAGCATACTTCCGTTGGGAGAGAACTAAAGAGTTGGGTTTCCGAGAAATCTCAATCCCTAGAAAGTATTTGGGAGCGCCCATATCCTTAGTGACCAGGTGTTGTCGAAGGTGTTTCTTTGTCAAAGTTACCACAGCCTAGTCGTTGCCAGTCAGAAGAATATCTTCCACATATACTGCAAGAACCACCATACCAGAGGAGGTTTTGCGAATGAATAAGGAGTGATCAGCTGAACTTCATGCAAAACCAATGGCCGCAACAATGCCGCTGAACTTATCAAACCAAGCCCGAGGGCTTTGCTTTAGGCCATAGATGTCCTTCTTCAGATGACATACTCGTATCTCCCCCTGAGAAACATACCCAGGAGGTTGCTCCATGTATATGACTTCCTGAAGGTCACCATTGAGAAAGACATTCTTGAAAGCCAGCTTAGAAATGGGACAATCCCTGTTGACAGCCAAAGAGAGAAGAACCCGAATGGTGCTGAGACGAGCAATGGGAGAGATGGTGTCAAAGTAATCAACCTCATAAGTCTGAGTGAATCCTTTGGCGACTAAGCGGGCCTTGTATCGATCCACGTTGCCATCCAGATGCAACTTCACAACGAATACCCATCGACAACCAAACACATAAGTGCCCAAAGGGAAAGGAACAAGGGTCCATGTACCCCTTTCAGTGAGGGTTATAATTTCCTCATCCATAGCGGTCTTCCAATGAGGAATAGTAAGAGCCTCCTAGTAAGTGCGGGGAGTGGCAGTGGCAGAGATAGCCAAGGCAAAGTTCCTGCGAGAATGAGTTAGACGATCATATGAAACAACAACAGCTAGCGAGTGTTGAGTACACGTCCGCACCCCTTTGCGAAGAGCAATGGGAATATCCAGGTCGGCATGTTCCTCAGTTTTTGGGGCATCCGTGGAGGAGAGAGCTGGACCAGGAGTAGAGAGAGGCGACCACGGAGAAGAAGGAGATATCTCGGTAGGTAGACATAGTGGAGGAGATGGTGGAGAGGGAGGATGTGGTGTAATCTCGGTAGGTGTAGAGGGAACGAAAATGGTGGTAGGAGAAGTAGGAATATCAGGAGAGGAAGAGGAGTCGGAAATATTAGGAGAGGAAGAGGAGTCGGGAGAGAAGTAGGATGTATTTTCAAAGAAGGTTACGTCCGCAGAGACAAACTGCTTGCGGGTAACCGGGCCAAAGCAATAATAGCCTTTCTGAGTAGTAGAGTATCCCAGAAAGACACACTTGGTGGCCTATGGTGAGAGTTTGTCATGGGTGGTAGAGGGAGAGTGCACAAAGGTTGTGCACCCAAAGACACGTAGAGGGAGAGGAAACGGATCCTTCCCTGGATAGAGAATGGAAAAAGGGGGTTTTGCCGTGGAGAACGGTGGAGGGAAGACGATTGATAAGATAGCAGGAGATGGGAACAACATAGTCCCAATAGGAGAGAGGAACCTGCATTTGAGTCAATAGAGTGCGCACGACATCAAGGAGGTGGCGGTTTTTGCATTCGGCCACACCATTTTGCTGTGAAGTATAGACACAACTAGTTTGATGAATAATTCCATTTGCATGCAGAAGGTAGAAAAGTCATGACTGATAAATTCTTTGGCATTATCAGATCGAAAGACTTTAATAGAAACATTAAACTGAGTTTTTATCATAAGATAGAAGGAAGTCCATACAGAGAATAATTCGGAGCGATCTTTTAACAGATACACCCACGTACAGCGAGAGAAATCATCAATAAATGTGACAAAATATGAACTACCCCGACCAATGTTAAGGGTAGGAGAAGGACCCCAAACATCGGAGTGGATGAGATCAAACAGACGGGTAGATCCACGAACCTGCTTTGGAGGAAAGGAGGAGCGGTGATGCTTGCCAAGCTGACAGGCCTCACAGTTGAGGGGAGGACTTTGTGGAGGAAGTTGGGGCAAAAGCTGACGAAGAAGTCGTGGAGGAGCATGACCAAGGTGAAGATGTCATTGGAGAAGATCTGTGGAGGTGTAAGATAAGTTGGACAGAGCGGAAGCGTTGTCAAGGAAGTATAGGCCGCCACTCTCAGTCCCAGTAGCAATCGTCCGTTGGGATTATGGATCTTGAAAAGAACAAGAAGTAGAAGTAAATGTGACGGAACACTGTAGTTGCTTGCATAGAGAGGTAACAGATAATAAGTTGTACGGGAACTTGGGATGGTATAGTGTATCCGCCAAGCGAAGAGATGGAGTGACATGAACCACTCCTGTCCCATTGACCGGTGAAGGAGAGTCGTCAGCGAGAATAACTGGGGGCAACAAATCATATGTTTATAGGAGAGAAAAATACTGGGGATTGTCGGTCATATGATTGCTATCACCGGTGTCGATCAACCATTTTCCTTGAGTAACAACGTGGGCACTACCAGAAGACGTGACCACCGAGGCGGACGACTTTGAGGAGGATGTGAAAGCCAAGAAGGAAGGAAAAGAAACCACGCGAGAAGAAACAACAAGCCGCGCAGAGAGCAAGAAGACGTGCGGCAAGGAATGCCGCAACCAAGAAGCAGAGGAAAAGAGGTCGCACGGCTAGAAAGAACAAGTCGCGCGAACATCAAGCAGGACGTGCAACTAAGAAGGCCGCAACGAATAAGGAGAAAATTCTGCAGCGGTCACGGTGACAGCACACCAGCGGCAAGGATGGCCACGACCAAGATGAAGATCAAGGCAAAGGGGAAGAAGTCATGCGAACAAAGGAGATCGCACAAAGCAAGGCAGGCCGCGTAAACAAACAGAGTTCGTGCAAAAAAGAGGAAATCGCGCAACTAAAGGAGACTGCGAGAAACAGGTCGTGAACAAACAAGGAGGGAGAGCAGAAAGGCCGCACACACAGAGGGGCAGCAACAGGGCGTGCGAACAGGTCACACGAACAAGAACAAGCGAGAACAGGGCGCGACAAGAGAAGAAACAGGTCGCGAGAACAGGTCGCGAGAGCAGGAACAAGCCGCTCGGACAGGTCGAGCGGACATAGAGGGCTCAAAGAATAGGAGGAGAAGGGCAAGTCGCGCGGACAAGACAGAACAAACCATGCTGATAGAGACAAACTTAATCAGGTGGAAACGATCGAGTCCTCTGATACCATGTGCGAACAGAAAACCAGAGACCGAAAATTGGAGTAACAAAACTTTTATTATCCAAAAAGATATCTATTACAAAGGTATGACCTCTCTTTTATAGAATGGAGGAGAGAAGATAGATTACAAATAAGCAATGTGGGACTAATAATTACAAGAACATGAAACTATACAAGCCGCATAAGCCGCACGGTTAGACTAACCGCAAACCACAACAATGATGAAGACAGGCGGCCAATATCCCCAAGTCGACATAATCAAGTCGCCAGACCGCCAGACAAACCGCCAGACCGCCCGGTCTCCAACCCGGCTACCAAACTGCTGGGACAAGCCGCCAGACCTCCTGGTCTCAACTCGACAGACCGCTCGGTCTCAACACTTACCTCACTGGCGAGTATCACGATATCTTGCCGGCGACATCGGGTCCCTAAAACGGACCCCTTGGTTGCCCGCCGGATGGTGTCGGGACTGCATCGACCGCTCCTCCCTCGCCCAAGCGGGCTCCTTCCCAGCTTGCTTCGGCGGCGCTTCCTCATCGAGCGGTGTCGTGCGACGGGGGGAGGTCGTCGTGACCTCAGGGCGATGATAAAACCCGGCGAGGATGGTCTTCTCGATCCTCTTCGCGAATTCTTCGAACGCATCTACCGTCACGAACTCGCCAGCTCGCGCGAGCTCGCCAACTCACGCCGAGTTGCCTGCTAATTCCCCATGCTCGCCAACATTGGTCATCTCACTAAACCACCAAACTTTCCTCCTTGGCTGCGATCCACGCTCACCGCACCAAGTATTGATGCCAAGAAAATTCCTGACCTCAGAATTCGGATCAAGGCCGCCTAAGGTTACCAGTTTGGGGGTAAGGCTAGACGACTGAGATGACAAGGATAAAGAACGACAAACAAATAGGACCCCGGATGTTGCGGCAGGGAGGTCCCACCACATACCCGGATGCTTTAAAGAAGCAACCCCTCCACAACCAAAATGGTCGAGCAGGATACGAGGAAGACTAGCTGTCTAACTAGGCGCAAGGTCACGACCTAGTTTCTAAGGAAAAGGGGATCCTGAGGCTCAACTGGTATCCAAAGAAAAGCTCGCGAGTATCCTAACGAGAATTGCCAGTCCTTTTTCTCGTACCCCCGGGGTCCTATTTATAGGGAAAACCAAGAGAGGGGGGGGGGGTCATATTTATACCCCACCCCCAGCGACTAGACGACTTCCTGAAGGAACTCGCACGGGCTGGGCGAGTATCTCGCCTAGTCGTCTACCTGTCGAGTATGCAAGGGGAGCTCGTCATACTCGCCTAGGTCTTCCGCGGTCTTGGGTGCTGACTTTGACTTCCATCTTGAATTGTTGACCTTGACTTCTACTGACCTGGCAACTATGGGGTCCATCCTCGACGAATACGGGTTGTACAGATATCATCTCAAGCTCTGTGTATTCGTGCAGTTAGCTTGTCTAACCGTACATCCCGCAAGGTCTGTTTTTAATCTATCTGCCTAGTCGCATGTGACATGCATTTTGTACTCTCTCTCTTATTTTCCCTCCCCCCCATTTTTTTATAAATAGCGGGACATACTCTTGTATTATTCACTTTTTGGAGCAATAAAAAATCCCTTTATTTAGATTTTTTCACAATATATATACGTACAAGTGACAGTGCATGGTGCCCCCACCTTCGTACTCCGCATGACAGTATCCCATCTACGATAGTGCCCTGACCTGACATTGCACCCACTTCCTGCGTCCCTCAGAGCGCATTAGAAGTTTGAAGAGCAGTTGAAGTATTGGGCTCCGACCCTCTGGGGGTTGCGAGTAGCATGTCTGCCGTCGGGTTGGGAAACTGTCATGACTGAGGTATTGCCGCACAGAGCACGAGGCCCATATGCAATATCTCTCTTATAAGAAAGAAATATTTTATAGAAAAGCTCTTATAAGAAAGAAATATTTTATAGAAAAGCTCTTATAAGAAAGAAATATTTTATAGAAAATCCCTTAGTTGAAATAAACTATGAGACAAAGCTCCAGAATGGATGAGTAATCATGAAAATGGAATCAAGAAATCATAAGCATGATCTTGTTATTTAGGAGATTGTAATAAAAACAATAATAATAAGAAGGGGTTGGAAGTAAATACTATTGAGGTATATTTAATTAGGTGTGATGGGTGCTTAATGGGTTGCGGTTAGGATCCGATAGGAATCCAACAACCTGTAGTCGGGTATTTAGGGTTTGCCAATAAATACCCATGCTAGGGACAACGAGTAGATCATTCCAAACTTGACGGTCACGCGGATGCTTCGAGCACACTAACATTCTCGAAGAGTCATTCGTTTTGCCCTAGCCCCTCGCTCCCATAGCCGTTACGCGCATTCTTCCCCGTTGCCGCTCTCAATCTTCCCATCGTGGGTTAGGAGATCAAAGTAGAACGCAATCGACGCTATCGATCGGGAAGTAGATCGGAAAATTTTCTTCCGCCGCCGCTCTCGATTTCGTTTCCGGGCTGCTGCAGATCGAGACCCAGCCGCTCTAGTTTTATTTCAGTGAAGCCATCGATGTTGCCGATTGATTTTCGCCGCTCTTGTTCTCTCCCGATCGGTGAATCACGATTTTGTTTCTCTCTGCCCTAGCCGATAGTGAAGGAGGAGCCGCCGCTCTCTCTCATTTTTACGTTTCCGGCGATCGTCAACAGAAATTGCAGTAGAAGGCTTGGGCTCCGTCCCCGTCGCGTGCTTTTCTTCTCGCCGTAGATCAGAAAAAGGGAGAAAGCCGCTTCCTCTTCCAACGTCGCCGTTGTAGATCGTGGATCTCCCAGGCTTGTGGTTCCTTGTTGTTGCTGATTGGAGAAGCAGAAAAGTGCCACCTCTGTTCTCCTTTGAAATTGAAAAGGCTTGCTGCTATTTTCTGTGGCCGATCGGGAAGAAGGAAAGGGGAAAAGGATCACCAGTGTTTCCCGTCCCTTTGTTGTTCTTGCATTTTTTCTGCTGTTTTACCGGTGATCCAAATCTGGGAGAGAGTAGATATGTGAAGACACCCCTGGTGTTCTGCCTCCTGTGATTAGATCCAACAGAGCAAGCATATTTTCCATCCAGGAACTCAAATGCTTGGCAAGACAGTCAAAAATAATTGATTGAAGAAATCCAGTCAAAAGTCATCTGTTCTTCCGAGATGAGAAAGCTTCGGATCATCATTAATGAAGAAGGGAAATCTTTGCCTTCACACAACTGAACTTGGTCTCTTGCTGATTTTGTCGCGGAATCTTGTGCTTGTGTCAAGCTTTGCCGTGGATTTACTGTTGCTCGGACCTAGTCTTTGACGACTACGTTCAGCCGGAGAGGAACAAAACAAAATTTACTGGATTAGATCTGAAGAATTCACCGTCGTCGGCTCGCTCAAGTGATTTTTTTTCTTGTTTTACTGCTCTTGTTCTAGGTTGCTAGTGGCGCTCCAAGTCATTTAGTAGGAACCCACAATGTCAAGAGGGCATTCTCACGCGCCGATGATCAAGCTGGATAAATTGTCCAACTCCGAGTACAGTGCCTGGAAGCGGAACACGCAGTTTGGCATGAAATATCTGAATATTTTCTATACCGTACAGAACAATTTTGAGTCTTATAGAGGAGGAGAGGACGAGGATAATTGGATCCACGACGAGGTTTTTTGTCGTGATTACCTCATCAACTGCCTCTCAAACAGACTTGCAGAGACGTACAACAAGTTGAAAACTGCAAAGGAGATCTGGGATGCTCTGAAGGAGCAGTTTAGAGAGGAAGAGAACATGTCCAAGATGCACTTAGTGGACAAGTTCATGACCTTCATCTTCACAGAATACGAGGAGATTTTTCCTCAAGTTGCTGATTTTGAGAATTGCGTGGACAAGCTGAACAGTGAAAACATCCCTCTGCCAGATGGGTTCATTGCAAGAGCGATAATTTTAAAATTACCCTCAGCATGGTACTCCTTTAAGACTGAAATGTATCAGAAAAAAATGCAGGTGTGTCTGAAAGACCTCAAACGCTTCATATGCATTGAGGATGAGAACCGGACTAGGCACGCCTTAGAGACGGTTAGCAAGCAGACATCTACTGCTAACTTGCTCACGTATCCTAAGGGCAAGCCTAAGCCTGGAAAGACCAGACCACCGACCAGTGCACTCGCAATTGCTGCCACCAACAAAAAGATCAAAAAGTTCAAAGGTAAGTGCTACAACTGTAACAAGTGGGGTCACTACGCTTCGGAGTGCAAGCAGCCCAAAAGGGGCGAATCCAGCACACCCAGGACTGATAACAAAGCCAATATGGTTTATCAGACTGCGCATACCGACTTTGTTGCCATGGTCGGAAAGGGGAAGACCAGTTCAGAGTGGTGGCTCGATTCAAGTGTTACCTGCCACGTCTGCAACAATTCTGCGCTTCTAGAGGATATCAAAGAAGTTAAAGAGTCTGTCAATGTTGTTAATGGCGCTGTAGCTGATGTGCTAAGGGTGGGGAATGCTACTCTGACTCTCTCTTCAGGTACACGTTTAATTTTAAAGAATGTTAAATTTATACTCACGTTAGCTGCTAATTTAATTTCTATTAGCCTATTATGCGATGCGGGCATGTCGTTTAATATTAGTGGTGGCTGAGTAACCCTTATGGTTCACTCACATTACTTTGATTGTACGTATATAGTTAATGGAATGTATAGGCTGAGTCTAGCAAACGAGGTATTCAATCAGGTTAGTTCAAATTTGATAGATCCTAAGACTTTACATGCAAGATTAGGACACGTGAACTATAAGAAACTACTTCTACTACCTAAAACTCACAACATTCACTTAGACACAACCATTAAGTTTGACAAATTTAAGATTTGTGCTCAAACTAAGATAACTAGAACACCTTTTGGTCAGGTTTCTAGGAGTACACAATTGCTAGAGTTAATACATTCTAATATTTGTGACTACAAAAGCTTTGTCACATGAGGAGGTCGGAAGTATCTGATAATATTTATCGACGATTACTCTAGGTTTAGTCATATTTACCTACTTAAATACAAAGATGAAGCTTTTGAGAAATTTCGTATTTTTAAAAATAGGGTTGAAAATCAACTAGACATGAAAATTAAAAGGCTAAGGAGTGATAGAGGAGGCGAATACGTCTCGGGGGAGTTAAGAGATTTTCTTACTAGCAATGACATAATTCTTTAAATGACTGCTCAATATTTACCATAATCCAATGGTATCACTGAGCGGAAAAATAGGACTTTAGCAGAAATGTTGAATTCCATGTTGTTGACTATTGGCATGCTTGCGACCTACTAGGGTAAAGCCGTCCTCACGTCAAATCATATTCTTAATAAAGTACCTCATGCAAAGTTGACTAAAACACCCTATGAGCTTTGGTTTAAGAGACCTCTTAGATTTGATAATTTTAAGACATGGGGTTATATCACTTATGTTCGGATACCCGACTCTAAAAAAGCTAAGATTGGACCTAGTACGAACACTTGCGTTTATCTAGGATGTGCAGAGGATAGTGCTACAGACAGATTTCTAGATCTCTCGACCAATACTGTAACAGAATCTAGAGATGCGGTTTTATTTGAAGATAAGTTCATTAAGGATAAAAATCTAACGCTTCTAGGTCTGCCAGCTACTACTACTGAGCCTATTGTTGAGCCAGAAATAAGGAACACCGACACTGAGCCTATAAACACGAGTGGTTTTGCATCTAAAAGGTTATCTAATTGAGAACGAGTGCATAAAATATTCTATACAGACTTTGTGACTTACCAAGTTGAAGCTGATCTATCGAGCTATAAGGAGGCGATGCAATCTAAAGATTCTATGTTATGGAAAGAAGCCATAGATGATGAGATGAAATCTCTCCTGCAAAAGCACACTTGTACCTTGGTCTACTTGCCCAAAGGGGCTAGAACCATTGGAAGTAAGTGAGTTCTGAAGAAGAAGCTTAATCCTGATGGGAGTATCGCTAAATACAAAGCACGTTTGGTTGCTAAGGGCTACACACAAGTGAGTGGTATAGACTACTTTGATATATACTCATCTAATTGTCACATTGCGACAATTAGGATACTTCTCGCATTAGCATATATTGAACATTTTGTTGTTCATCAGATGGATGTCAAGACTACATTTTTAAATTGAGATCTGACTGAGGAGATCTATATGCACCAACCTGAAGGGTTTGTCGTGGAAGGTCTAGAAAATAAGGTCTGTAAATTGATTAAGTCACTCTACGGATTAAAGCAAGCACCGAAATTATGGCACAACAAATTTGACACTTGTGTTAAAGACTTGGACTTCAAGTCTAGTCTATCAGATAAATGTCTGTATGTACGAACAAGTTCAGATAAAGTCACAATTATTTACTTGTATGTCGATGACATGCTAATTCTAGGCACTGATTAGTCTGAGGTGGAAGACGTGAAAGTTGCCTTGATGGATAAATTTAGCATGACAGACTTGGGAGTGGTGAATACCATCCTAGGTATGGAAGTGAACTTCACTAAAAAGGGTATTACCCTAAATCAGAGTCACTATGTTAGAAATCTACTAGAAAAGTGGGATTATGTTAGTAGCAAAAAGGCTGAGACTTCATACGACTACAACAATAGACTAAAACTGAATGAAGGTTCACCTATTAGACAGTTGGATTGCTCCAAACTCATAGGAAGTCTCATGTATACTACAACCTGCACTAGACCTAACATAGCCTTTACGGTCGGCATGTTAAGTAGATTTACGAGTAACTTATGAGTCCAATTTATATAGGGTTTTTGGGACTCATCTGGGCTTATTATCTTGCATGTGCACTACTTTTTCAATCGGAAAAGTTATATTTTGTTTATATCTTCACTTGACCATATTGTGCACTGTTTTGGCCCATGGGTGTGCAATTGCGCATTTTGTTATCGGTAAGCACATGGTGCTCCCCATGGTCCTATTTTGTTTATTTTATGCTTTGTTTTGGTGCTGGGAGCTTGTGCTCCAGCTTGATTTTTGTTGTGCAGGTGGTTCATTTTCCCCAAGGAAGGAATTCTGCATTGTGGAAAACGCACAGTCGTGCGTTTCCTTAGCGCACGGTTTCTTCGTAATCGTGCGTTTTACTTAGTCGAGTGGATCTCGACACATTTCGTCGAGATGAGCTCGAAGAGTATAAACACACGGTTTCGATCAAACCGTGCGAGAAGGAAACACACGGTTTTCCCGTACCTTTCGTTTTGGCACCATTCTATGGTTAATCGTACGATTTGTTCACGCACAGGCGGCAGCGCCCGTGCACGAGTAAAACGCACGGTTCTACTGTTTTCTCCTGTACCATCACTGCATTCCCGCGCTCTGTGTTTACCCGTGCGATTTCCTTCACGCAAGGGCGGAAGCGCCCGTGCGCGAGTAAAACGCACGGGTCAACGCATCTTCATCCGCAAGCTTGGCCTGAAAGTTAATAACGCACGGTTAACGTACGGTCGTGCGTCAAACCGTGTGTGCCTATTTTTCTGACATGCTTCTATTTAAAGTGCAAATTTTCTTCCATTGAGAGATGAGCTTCATCTTGAGCCATTCCAACCGCCTTTTAGGGAAAAGCTCCGCCCTTCCACCTCCGCCCTTCATCTTCCACCAAGGAGAGAATCTCCGGCCATGCTCGCGAAGCCTACACCTTGCCGGTGCTTGCTCTCGGCCTTCTCCATCATATCTTGAGCTCCATTTCATGGTTTGACGCTGTATCCAATAAGCAAAGGGAAGCTTGTAACTTTCTTCTGCATCGTGACACGAAGAAGACGGGTCCATTGGAAGGTAGTGACAACCCTTCTCTACCCCGGACGTAGTTGAGGATCGAGCTTGGACACGGATTGTCAACCTGGCGATTCCTTCCACGACCCCTCGACGAGCCTTCAGATTCGGTCGATCTCTTGACTTGTTCTTTCTTTCTTGCTGAATATTGGTGTTTAAATCTATTTATATTGATAATGTGCACTTTAGTTGTAAACTTTATGTGATTCATGTCTATGTGATTCTGTATTGCTTTACTTCTTTAGTTGCTTGAGAAGCGCCTTCATTTCCATCCGCCGCCACATCCCGTTTTGTCGTTCTAGCAATTGCTAGAAGCGTGCGTAGCGAAGAGGTGCTTTCGACCCTCATTCCATAAGCCTACTCATACATCCACCCAGCGATTCGGTGCAAAGCGGCCCGTGTAGTCTTCCATCCCGTCTAGCGAAGCATTGCATAACGACATTGCATAGGAGTAGTTGATAGTGTTTTAATTTCCTTTTCCGCAACTATCAAAACCCCCCTTCGTTAGCTCCGACCTAAGGACTTCAATCTCAAGTCCTCCTCGAAATTAACTCCACCTTACTGTGTTCCCTCAAGATCGATACTTGGGGAAATTCGCCTATTTTATATTACTTGTGCAACCGATACACTTGTCGTTCAACGCCTCAATAACCCTGGGATTGACCACTGGGATGCCTTGGAAAGGCTAATACGATACTTAAAGTACACTGAGAAGTATGCTTTATGTTATAGTGGACATCCTCCTGTGCTTAAGGGGTATTCTGACTCCTTCTAGTGCTCAAAAAATGCTGATAGTAGATCCACTAGTGGTTTTGTGTTTACCCTATGAGGAACAGCAATAGCTTGGAAGTCAAAGAGACAAGCGTGCATTGCACTATCCTCTATAGAATCAGAACTCTATGCTCTCGCTTCAACTGAAGAAGCAGAGTGGTTAAGAGATCTGATAATGAACATTCCAATGACGAGTCTGAAAATGAACACTATTTCATTATATTATGACAATCAAGCCACAAAGACCATTGCTACAAATACGTTGTTCAATGTAAAGCAAATGCAGCTTAGGATGAAATAGGCATGGTTGACCTATCTCACAAATTAGGGGATAATCTCCCTTTTAGACGTGAGATCAAAAGATAATGTAGCAGATGTCCTTACTAAGAGCTTATGTAAGGTTCTAACAATAAAAACATTGAGGGAGATGAGATTAAAGTTTATTTAGGAGGACTTAATATCTTGTATGTTTTAAATTTTAGAACCATAATCTGCCTACATTCAAGCATCTAGAGTTGAGTACACTGAAGTATTTCAGATGCTATTTGATGAAAGCCAGAGATGATTAGTTGTCAGTCATTCCAAACTTGATGACTTACGCAATTATTTTATTCAAAGGGTAAATTAGTTATCATTCCAAAAAGGAATACTGAAGTTGCTGATATGAGTCCCGATGTTATGATTATTAATTATATCATTCCAAATTTGATGATATGATGGTCACAACTTGTTGTATCATTCCAAACTTGATGATATAACACAATTGTGAAATGGTGAATAATAATCTTAATAATCGATGAAATATAGTTTGATTCTATGAAATCAATTTTCTAATTTTGTGTAAATTAGATAGAGATGCTGATATGTGATTCTTTCTTCCTGCTTAGAGTATTACGTTCTTTTACTGCTAGAACTAATACCTTTAATTTTGATTGACAAATGTTAGAATTCATAGAGTTTTGTCTCATGACATTCTTATGATGTTAGTTTGTAGATCAAATGGATATTGGAGGAGAGAAAGTTGATTTTGACTCGGATGAAGATGATCTACTGTTTGCGTAAATCAATTTTTCAGCTTGAGTTTTCTTTAAGATTTCCTATTATTATGTTTGGGACTATGTGTTTGAGTTTAGAAATTATGTATTCTAAAACTCATATTTATGTTTTCTGAAATCTCACGTTTTGATCGTTATTAACTCTTGCTTAAGTAACCTGTACTGTGCTAGCACCTATTTACAATATAGGAGGAGATTATTGAGGTATATTGAATTAGGTGTGACAGACGTTTAATGGGTTGTAGTTAGGATTTGACAGGAATCCAACAACCCGTAGTTGGGTATTTAGGGTTTGCCTATAAATACCCATGCTAGTGGCAACAAGTAGATCATTCCAAACTTGACGGTCACGCGGATGCTTCGAGCACACTCTAACAAATACAACCAATTAAGGCTCTGTTTGACACGGTGGTGGTAGTCTTGCAAATGAGGGTTAAATTTTCATTCGTTAACACACATCTAAGGAACTTCATCCACTTCTATGTTCAAATGGATGATGTTTGTTTGATGATCCTTAACGAATGAAAGTTTAACCCATGCATTAACGACCGCCGCCACCGAGCTAAACGGAGCCTAAGTGTAAATTTTTTTACAACTTATTAACAAGTGAGTATTACGTACACGAATTAACACTCTGTAGGAATGTGGATGAAGCTTTGTTGCAGTAGAGCAGCCCTGAGGAAGGCCCAAGCAGTTGAAGAGGGCACTCCCAACAATGGTAGTCAATACTTTAAGGAATAGCCGAACTAAGAGGAATGAGGAAGCGTCGGGGTTGAGGAGGTAATCAGACGAAGCCCGACAACATGGAACAAACTCATATGAAGGTTACTACGTTGACTGTGATCTCTCATTGATTTATTATTTTATTTTCTTAATTTACACTTGCAATTTTAAAAAGGCAATTGCTATTATTGGAGATGAGACCCATTTTATAACATTAGGTGTGCACATAACCACACACTCATGATCTCCACCTCAAAAGAAGTGGGATCATGAGATTGACCGCGCGCGCGATCACCGCACCCGATCCCCCGCGCACCGATCCCGTCATGCGTAGTGGACAAACCGCCGTGAGCCCCACCTCGCCGGCGGTGGACGGCCAACCTCCTCCCTGGATGCCGCCCGCCCGCCCCTTCCCTCGGCCGATGGCGCGGACAAGGGCCGCCCCCTCCCTTGGCCGTCAGTGCGGCCAAGGGGGCGGCCGCCCGGGCCTCCCCCTCCCTTGGCCTTCGGCGCGGCCAAGGGGGCGACCGCCCAGGCCGCCCCCTCCCTTGGCTGCTAGCACAGGGGCTGCCGCCCGGACAGCCCCTTCCTCGGTCGATGGCGCGACCAAGGGAGCTGATAGTTTTACTTTCAAGACAACCTAAACACCTAGAGGGGGGTGAATAGGTTCTAAAGCTTGTTAACACTTTTTGGCAGAATTCAATTACAGAATTAAAACACACAGCACAGCAGTCACAGAAATTTAATCATCACAAATTGCACACTGTTTTATAGTGGTTCCCCAAGGTCTGGGTACATCCACTTTCCCCCTTCACCTATCTAGCAGTATGCTAGATTCGGCCAAACTTCCTCTTTACTCAGATCCACAGATCCTACAACTCAGAACCTGAAAAGGTTCCTACAACTCAGGCTCCACAGCCCTACCTCAGCTTTATCACAAAGCCTTTAACTCAGAGAAGAACCTTCTCCTACACTCAGGCAAACAGCCCTACCACTCAGAGATCAACTCTCCTACACTCAGCCTTTATAACACAGGCTTACAACTCAGATCTGTATTGACAGATCCTACAGAAATTAGAAAAGAAGTTTTTAATGTCTTGCCTTTGTTGAGAGAGAAAAGAACAATACAAATCTTGATCAGCTGATGAAATCAACTGAATCTGAGCTTTCTTCAAAGCTTCTTGAATCTGAACTTAGCTGAGTTGATTTCCAAACAGCTTCTTGAGAAACCAATGATGGCTTCCTTCTTCTTCTTCAAGAGGCTGGATCCCTCTCTATCCAACACCTTTGTGATACTTCTGAATTCTTGAAAGAACTCTTCTTAGACAGATCCTGAGATCGTCTTCTTAGATCTTCTGATGAAGATCTTCTTTAGTGTATTACTCCTTCTTGATTTGTTTTCTCAAATTGATTGCCAAAATCCAATCTATCTTTACTTCTCTCTGAATCTGTCTATTTATAGATCTTCTTCATGATAACCGGCTGATCCGGTTTCTAACTGACTTCTGACAAGTCTGACAGCTTCAGTTAACCTGTCATAAGCCACAGCTATCAAGTCTTCAAACAGATCCTGTGCCTTAGTCTTGGACAGCAAAGTGTTGAGACAGACTGTCAGAAAGTGTCGAGACCAACTGTCTATATGTGTCGACACAAGTGACTTTGGTGTCGACACAGCCTTTGATGATGTCGACTAGTTTGCCTTTAAGTCGACACTGCTTCTTCAGAACTTCATCTTGAGAATGAGTCGACACAGAGAATTTGTGTCGACTCAACACTTCATCTTTCTTCAGAAAATAACTTGGTCTTGACTTGGCAGTGTGTCGACACAAGTCCTGTGTGTCGACACAGTTGTTGTAAATTCAGAACTCAGTATGTGTCGACTCTGCCTTCAGGTGTCGACATTATTGAGGTCAACAATCTTTCTGTGAGTCGACACTGCTTCCCAGTGTCGACACAAATGTGGTCGACTATCTTTCTGTGAGTCGACACTGCTTCCCAGTGTCGACACAAATGTGGTCGACTATCTTTCTGTGAGTCGACACAACTTCCCAGTGTCGACACAAATGTGGTCGACTATCTTTCTGTGAGTCGACACTGCTTCATTCAAGTGTCGACACAATTATTCTGAAGTGTCGACATAATTTCTTCAGGTGTCGACATATGGACTTAGAATAATTTCCTGTATTCTTTAATACTTCTTCACCTGCACATGTCAACTTAAAGCAACATCAAATACACCTTGTTGTATATCATTAAGCTAAGTTAGGCTTCTTCAAATCAGGTACACATTTTCCAATGTACCCAACAATCTCCCCCTATTTGGAGAAGTCATAACCCTTTTAGTTAATGATATACACCATTTATAACAAATATAATATGATGATGTATGACATTACAGAAATACTTAATATAAACAAAATATTAACAATTCATCACAGAGTGAACATGAATATATGATTCCAAACAAAATTTTGTTTATAACTTGGTAATGTTTGATTACAGATGTTTACATTGAATGATTAAACAAAACATTACAAAACACTTTTGAAAGAACTTAGAACTAAGACTGATCAGGCTCTTTTATGACAATTCCTTTGCCAGATTGGATTTGAGCCTTCACAGGAGCTTCAGCAACTTCAGCTGGTTTCTTGCCTTTTAGCTCAGCTTTCTTCTGTGCTTCTTCCTTGAGCCTTTGCCTTTCAAAGTAATGAAAGGGCTTTGGAAAGTACTTGCTCGGCTCCTGAGCATCTGGTGGAAGCCTTCCCAGCTTGGCTTTTCTCCTAAACTGTACTATGGCTTCCTGCCTAGCTTCATACTTTTGCCATTCCATTTCATTATACCACTTTCCTCTTTCATGTACTTTGTCCTTTACAGCCTTCCATGCAGTTAGTATAATATTTTTTGAAGTAGGGCTCCACTGCTCAAAATCTGGCTTAAGTTCAGCCTGCTCTCTAAATCTTTTCTTTGATAGTAGAGCATCTTGCTGTTCAATCAAGGTGGCATCAGGCTTATCAACTTTTTCAATAACAACCTTGGTAACCTCCTGTGGAGGACTATACATATCCTGAACTTGCTGATCAATCATATCAAAATCAGGAGGAGGGTAAATGACTTGGGCAATCTCAGGTTGATTGCCTTCAAGTAGACCTGTTTGAATTTCGGACTCAGCCACCATAGCATCATCACACAAAGGTGGATATCCCAATGTGGCTCGAATACTATTTGTCACCCATTTGGTGTGCTCTAAGACAGCATGAACTAACAACCTCTCCCCCTTTATGACTTCTCTGGTAATATGATCTCTTAGATCATTCTTTTGAAATCTGATCTGGCCATCTAGATAATTTACACCTTCTTTAAAATATGGTTTCAATTTTTGTAGTTTGTCAGATATGTCCTGAGATGTAGTGATGACAGTCTTAACTGATTCAATGGCTTCTTGAAGTTTCTTATCAAACTCTTCCATCTCCTTTACTCTTGCTTCAGTCATCCCTGCAGTAGCCTTTGTGAACTTTTCAAGAATTTCATGATGAGATTCAGTCAAATTATCATTCATCCTTAGCTGATTCTCCAAAACATAACCTTGCTTTAAAGCAATATCATCCACTTTAGTGAGGATAGACTGCTGTTGTTTAGCCAAAAACACTACAGCATTACCTCCCTTATGGAAGCAATCTGTCATCTCCTTCTTATTCATATTTACTTCAAATCTAATATATTTAATATCTTGAGCTAAGTCAAATTGAAGGGATTTATTGCTCTCATCAACATACTTTTCAACAGCCAATCTGTGTTCATCCAACTTAACTTGCAAGTCTATCATAAACTTGTTATAATTAAATTCAGAAGGAGATTGGAGAGGTGTAGTTTGTAGAGTCTGCTTATAGCTTTTGCTCCTTCTCTTAAAGACCATGAGCTTTTTCTTCTTAGCCAGTCTGGCTTCTTCATTCTCAGAATCAGATGAACTTCCAATTTGAACTCTGTCAGGAGAAGTAGGAGGAATATCTGTCTCAGTGCCATGTTGTTCAGCCTCAACATGCACAGGCTCCCCCTTAACTACTTGCTCCTTCTCAACTCCTTGTTCTTTCTCAGCTTCTTGCTCTATCTCCATATCTAGTGCCTTCTCATTTTCTTGCTCCTCCTCTATTCTATCAGTAGCAATTTCAATATTAGGAAATAACTCATCTAGAGTGTATTCCTTCTGAGCTTGAACAGATGTTGAATCATCCAGATCTGCAATATTCAAAACTTTTGATAAATCAATTTGTTCTTCCTCTTGCACTTGTTCAGACATTTGCACCTCCTGCACTTGTTCAGTATGTGGAATTTCCTGGGTAGGAGAATGTACTTGCTCCCCCTGTACCTGTGCAGGAGAAAAAATATTAGGAATGTCCTTGGTAGGAAAACTCACTTGCTTTCCTTTTACCTGTTCTGAAGTAGATACATTCTGGGTAGGAGAGTGAGCTTGCTCCCCCTGCATTTGAGCAGGAATGGTTTCATATTGAACAGACTCAGGCTGATCTTCAACCTGCTTTCTCACTTGCTCTTCTTGATGCTGGGCAGTGCCTAGATCATGTGCAGGGGATCTCACAGGGGTGTCCTGCCTGTTCTCATCAGGCATATCTTTAGACAGCACCCTATCCCACCTTGAAAATAATCTTATATCCATTTTCCTCATGTGATTAATTTTTGTCCCAGGCAGTTGTTGCATAACCTCAGGGATCACTTTAGTCAGGTATAAACTCACAATTCTAGCCAGATTTGGCTTCTTGATTCCTTCCTTGATCTTATCAAATACTAAAGTTGACTAGTTAGTTGGTATTGTAAATACAATTCTGGTCATTAGGCTGAACATATAGGCTGAAATCCTATCATGTCCACCTGGTTTGCACAAAATTACTTTCCCAACTACTTCAGACAAAAATTTTCCTTGTTGATTCATTCCTTTTCTGTTGAAAGCAGCTCCAATCTTCGGGGTTGGATCCAATCCACACCATTGGAGAGCCTCCCTTGACTTAGAAGCTGGGACCTCTTCTTCATTCTCAACTATAGGCAATTGTAGAATCTTTCTCAAACTTCTTGGTGTGATTTCACCTTTGTCCCATGAACTGTGGATTTTATCTTGAGACCAGCTGAATCCACTGATGCAGAGGTAAAGAATTCAAGCACCTCCTTCTTCCATATCTTTGAAGGTTCAAAAACTAGAAACTCTATTCCAGATTCAGAGATTAGAGTTATAACCCTTTGAATATCTGTCGGGGCATCAGCAAAGGCATTACGTGTAACACCCGCATTTTAGTTCCGTTGCACGTTTAATGTGTTTCGCCCGTACGCTTACATTTTTTTTTCATTTTGCTTCCCCGATGATGAATATGCACAATTATTTTCGACATATTTTGAGTTTTGATTAGCATACGTTGTTTTGGATTTGCTTAAGTATGCTGGTTTCATGGGTTTATTATTCCTTGGCTGGTTTGATTATTGAGGCTTGCTTTTGGGCCTTTGGAAGTGGGCTTTGCTTCAGATATTTTTGGCTGTATGCTGGCTATATTGCATAAATGTTTGCTGGAGATAAAATTGATTCGTTTTATGGACACTTGGAGCGGTGCTTTGGCTGGACATTGCCGCTTAGCCGCTGATTTTACTGTATAAATTGAGCCGGGCCACTATCTTTCTCCCGCACTGCTTTTCGTCGACCTCCTGCTTCTGCGATTTCCGTCTTCCTCCTCCTCTAGCTACACCTCTCCTTCTCTCTCCTCGTGCCTCTGCGTATTTAGAACCGGCGTCACTGAGCTGCTGGGCCGTGCGATTCTGTCGTGCGATCGACGTGCCGACGCTGCTTTGCTGCCCTTGTCGGAGCCTGTGCGGTTCTGCCGAGCCCTCTGTGCAATTTCTGCTGCTGCTACTGTTCTTCTTCCTCCTTCTCGACTGTGCTGCTGCTCTTCGACTAGGGCTGTTGTTGCTTCCTTATTCTTCTGCGACTACTCTGCTCTTTTTCGGTACTGCCCTAAGTTCTCTGCTTCTCTTGATTCCTGCTATTTTTTCAGCGGCCTTCTCTGCTTCTGGTCTAGGGTTCTGGCTGCTCCTGAGTTTCTCCAGTATAGCTGCTGCGACCGCAAGGTTGCCGCCGCTTCTTGCAGCTACTCTTGAGCTGCCGCTACCCTACTGCTTTCTCCTTTGACTGGTTTAGTTTATGTGCTCTATTTAACTTTTGATTTTCATTTCTGATGTTGGGATATTATGTTGTGAGCCAAGTTGGATTTATGCATTGCTGGACAATGATTTTATGAGGACGTGAAGTCCATTTGGAGGGATGGTTTTAGCCATTTTGTATTTCTAGTTGTCCGGCAATGTATAGAATCAGATTTGGCATTATTGGTTTACCGTTTTAGCTTTCCGAAAGTTGTTAAACCCTTTTTGCTCTATGCTACGTGTAAATTGTGAAGCAACCCAATGAACGTATGGCTATTTCAGTGGTTTCCAAGATCTCGAAATAAGAGGATGGCGTCACAAGACAATCGTGGCGGAAACGCGAATAAAGGCAAAGCTGTTGTGAGTTTCTTATTTCTTGATTTAGTTATTCACTTATTTCTCGATCATATTGCATTTTTATGAAATTATAAAGTGCCTGTGCATATGAGTTTAAATATCGCTATGAAGTAAAATGTGGGCGAGGGGAAATTATAAAAGCGATATAGATATTTCTGAGGGGAACCATTTCTATTCAAACTTTTTTTCGCGTCAAGATAAAAGTCATTTAAAAAATCTGCATAGGGAAATGTGATGGTTTCGAATCCAATGATGTGGAGGCATCCACTTATGGATTCACCACGTAGGGGTGAGCCTACGGAAAGCCCTTAAGTGGGTGGTGGCCAATTCAAGTTGCATCTCCGGAGCATTTCCCATTCTATGTAACTAAAATAAGGGGGGAATTTATAAACTAACTTTAAAGGATTAATTATTTATTATTGTGATTTATGCATATTGCTAGCACACCCATTGTTTGCATGTACTACATTTCACGAAATAATTATCTCACATAGTCATAATTTTTATGACTAACCCTTAGTGGATTCATATTTTTGTCAGGCAACAGGTGGGACCTCAGACGTTCGTAGAAGGTACGCGCCAGAAGAATTAGAGAAGGTATGGTTAGATGTCTATAAAGGAATCGAAGAAGGCTCTGTTAGTCACAAGCTGTTATGCTCAGAAACTTATTGTAAATTTTTAGCAGATTTCGAGTAAAACTCTGTATGTTGTAATAAATAATGAAATAAAGATGTCTTGTGTTATTTTGTTCTCCTTACATCCACTGCTGAAAATAAATGCCGATCATTTTGGGAAGCCTGGAATTAGGGTCTTCACAAATGGTATCAGAGGAAGGTTTATTTTCAATACAGGTGGTCGTAGGCAGGACAAAATTAACACAAGTTAATAGGTAACATAAGTAACTTAAAAATTTGCACGTATAGGAACCCGTCCAAGTCTATTCCAGCCGTCGCAGTCAACGACGTCTAGAGAATCCAGAAAATCAAGCCACTACTAGGTCGGAAGGAAGTGGCAATGGGCATCAAAACCCTCGGCGTCCGTCAGATTTTGTGTTATCAATTGCAGAAGCCTTTAAGTTAGTGTTTCCATCGTTAGCTGCTTTCGGGCCCACATTTCCCCCAGAGACTCCTAACCCACCCCATCAACCACATCAATACCCAATGAATCCACCTTCAAATGTCCCTCAAAGAGTGGAAGAGCCAACACCCCAATATCGTCAAGTGGATCATGATCTTAAACAATTTTTGGATTTAAAACCACCAACGTTCGTCGGAGGATTGTCTCCATTGGAAACTGAAGATTGGATACTTCGCATTGAAACTATATTTCAAGTCATGCGCTGCCCGGAAGATCAAAAAGTCGAGTTAGCTTCATTTTTATTAGAGGGAGCAGCCAAACGTTGGTGGAACAATATTGTGGCTACAAAATTCGTCAGACGTGAACAAGTCACCTGGATAAATTTTCTACACGAATTCACTAACTGGTTTGTGCCACGGTCTGAGAAGCGAGTCCTGCATGATCAATTTTTGCGATTGGTTCAAGGGACAAAATCGGTACTGCAGTACGAGGCGGAATTTTCTAAACTTGCATATTATGCCGATTCTCTTGTAACAACGGAAGAAGATCGTTGTCGACAATTCCAGCAGGGACTGCAGGACGATATTCGTAATTTGCTAGTACCTCTAGACATACTGGAGTATGGAAAATTAGTTGAACGAGCAAGATTAGTAGAAATTGACCAAAGTAAATCGCAGAAGGCTCGCGATAGTGGGAAAAGGAAAGTAACTGAAACCCCAACTCAAAGCGAAGTTCAAGGCAGTCAAGAATCAAAGACTTTACCGCTTGCACCGGCATCCGGTACTACCACTCAAGTCACTGCAACAAAATGTGCAAAATGCGGTCGTGTTCATCGTGGAGAGTGCTTGATTGGCGCCTGTTATTATTGTCGTCAGCCAGGGCATACAAAGAGAAATTGTCCGAAACTTTTAAATAAGGAAATCAATGCACAACCTCCTTTGCAGCGACAATTGTATCAAATGCTTGCTGAATCTTTAGCCTCAACACCTGCACCGCCCCCTGCTCCTGCTCCAGCATCTGTTCCAATGCCTCCTCCAGAAGTGCCAGAAGAGAGATCGATTATGCCGCGCGCTTTTAATTTAGAACAGTATCGTAAAAACAAATAAGCATGTACTTTCTTTCATGTACATATTTACTTGGTATCATCTTTTCGGGGACGAAAAGTTCTGTAAGGAGGGAAGAATTGTAACACCCGCATTTTAGTTCCGTTGCACGTTTAATGTGTTTCGCCCGTACGCTTACATTTTTTTTTCATTTTGCTTCCCCGATGATGAATAGGAACAATTATTTTCGACATATTTTGAGTTTTGATTAGCATACGTTGTTTTGGATTTGCTTAAGTATGCTGGTTTCATGGGTTTATTATTCCTTGGCTGGTTTGATTATTGAGGCTTGCTTTTGGGCCTTTGGAAGTGGGCTTTGCTTCAGATATTTTTGGCTGTATGCTGGCTATATTGCATAAATGTTTGCTGGAGATAAAATTGATTCGTTTTATGGACACTTGGAGCGGTGCTTTGGCTGGACATTGCCGCTTAGCCGCTGATTTTACTGTATAAATTGAGCCGGGCCACTATCTTTCTCCCGCACTGCTTTTCGTCGACCTCCTGCTTCTGCGATTTCCGTCTTCCTCCTCCTCTAGCTACACCTCTCCTTCTCTCTCCCCGTGCCTCTGCGTATTTAGAACCGGCGTCACTGAGCTGCTGGGCCGTGCGATTCTGTCGTGCGATCGACGTGCCGACGCTGCTTTGCTGCCCTTGTCGGAGCCTGTGCGGTTCTGCCGAGCCCTCTGTGCAATTTCTGCTGTTGCTAATGTTCTTCTTCCTCCTTCTCGACTGTGCTGCTGCTCTTCGACTAGGGCTGCTGCTTCCTTATTCTTCTGCGACTACTCTGCTCTTTTTCGGTACTGCCCTAAGTTCTCTGCTTCTCTTGATTCCTGCTATTTTTTCAGCGGCCTTCTCTGTTTCTGGTCTAGGGTTCCGGCTGCTCCTGAGTTTCTCCAGTATAGCTGCTGCGACCGCAAGGTTGCCGCCGCTTCTTGCAGCTACTCTTGAGCTGCCGCCACCCTGCTGCTTTCTCCTTTGACTGGTTTAGTTTATGTGCTCTATTTAACTTTTGATTTTCATTTCTGATGTTGGGATATTATGTTGTGAGCCAAGTTGGATTTATGCATTGCTGGACAATGATTTTATGAGGACGGGAAGTCCATTTGGAGGGATGGTTTTAGCCATTTTGTATTTCTAGTTGTCCGGCAATGTATAGAATCATATTGCATTTTTATGAAATTATAAAGTGCCTGTGCATATGAGTTTAAATATCGCTATGAAGTAAAATGTGGGCGAGGGGAAATTATAAAAGCGATATAGATATTTCTGAGGGGAACCATTTCTATTCAAACTTTTTTCGCGTCAAGATAAAAGTCATTTAAAAAATCTGCATAGGGAAATGTGATGGTTTCGAATCCAATGATGTGGAGGCATCCACTGATGGATTCACCACGTAGGGGTGAGCCTACGGAAAGCCCTTAAGTGGGAAGCCCTTAAGTGGGTGTTGGCCAATTCAAGTTGCATCTCCGGAGCATTTCCCATTCTATGTAACTAAAATAAGGGGGGAATTTATAAATTAACTTTAAAGGATTAATTATTTATTATTGTGATTTATGCATATTGCTAGCACACCCATTGTTTGCATGTACTACATTTCACGAAATAATTATCTCACATAGTCATAATTTTTATGACTAACCCTTAGTAGATTCATATTTTTGTCAGGCAACAGGTGGGACCTCAGACGTTCGTAGAAGGTACGCGCCAGAAGAATTAGAGAAGGTATGGTTAGACGTCTATAAAGGAATCGAAGAAGGCTCTGTTAGTCACAAGCTGTTATGCTCAGAAACTTATTGTAAATTTTTAGCAGATTTCGAGTAAAACTCTGTATGTTGTAATAAATAATAAAATAAAGATGTCTTGTGTTATTTTGTTCTCCTTACATCCACTGCTGAAAATAAATGCCGATCATTTTGGGAAGCCTGGAATTAGGGTCTTCACATTGCGTACCAACTCATATCCTTCGTTGATGTTATCTTCAACCTTTGGTGCCATTGATCAGACGAGAAAGCTGGAGAGAAGAGAGAGAGAATGTCGACACAGGGTTTCAGTCTCGAAAACCTTGTAAGCGTGTCGACAGAATAAGTTCTTGACCTATTTATACCTTCTATTGAAAGAAGATCAAAAGGCGGGCAAAACAGTCTATAAGTGTCGACACAGATGGAGTGTGTCGACACAAACTTCTATTGTCTTGACAGCAAGTCTGTCTACTATTTGTCGACACCAATTGTGGATATGTCGACACCTGAGAGACATAGTAGAGCATCAGAAATTCTGTGTCGACTCTTAGGATAAGTGTCGACACAAAATCTGTAAGTGTCGACACCACTATTCTGGTGAATTCGACACTACATTCCTGGATGAGTCGACTATTTGATTCTTAAGTGTCGACATGACTTTACTGAGTCGACACATTTTCACTGAATGTGTTGACACAATTTTACTTAGCCAATTTCTGTTTTTTGTCAATACCACTTGATAATCTAATGCCACTTATAAGTTTGTTGATAACCTAATCAATGGTCAGCATACCTAATTCAATTTTAAATTTATTGAATTTTGTTTCATCTAGTGGCTTAGTAAATACATCTGCTATTTGATAATCTGTTTTAACAAATTCCAATGAGATGTCTTCTCTTTCTACATGTTCTCTAAGAAAATGGTATTTAATTTCTATATGCTTAGTTCTACTATGAGAAACAGGATTATTAGCAATAGAAATTGCACTCTTAGAATCACACAAAAGACGTGTTCTACTTACTTGAATACCATAATCTTTAAGCTGATGCTGTATCCACAATAGCTGTGCACAGCAGCTGCCAGCAGTAACATATGCTGACTCAGCTGTGGATATTGCCACACTGGTCTGCTTCTTACTACTCCATGATATCAATCTTCCTCCCAAGAATTGACATGTACCTGTTGTACTCTTTCTATCCTCTCTACAACCTGCAAAGTCTGCATCTGAATAACCTGTTAGTAGAAAATCTCTATTCCTAGGGTACCAAAGGCCTAGATTAGGTGTGCCCTTAAGATATCTCAGAATCCTTTTGACTGTAGTATAATGAGATTCTTTAGGGCAGGCTTGGTACCTAGCACAGACACATGTAGCATACATAATATCTGGTCTACTAGCAGTGAGATATAGTAGAGAGCCAACTATCCCTCTATACAAAGATTCATCAACAGGTTTACCTGCATCATCTTTGCATATAGGCATACTTGTTCCCATATGAGTTCTCATAGTGGAGGATGACTCCATACCATACTTCTTAATTAATTCTTTGGTGAACTTAGACTGGGATATGGACAGGCCATCATCAGTCTGTCTTACTTGGAGTCCCAAGAAGAACTTAAGTTCCCCCATACTACTCATCTCAAACTTCCCTTGCATAAGTTTGGCAAACTTTTTACAAAGGTTGTTTTCAGTAGATCCAAAGATTATGCCATCAACATAGATCTGAACTAAGATGATCTTACCTTTGGATTCTCTAAGGAATAGAGTTTTGTCTATTTTTCCTCTTGAGAATTTATTCAAAATAAGGAAAGTAGACAGGGTTTCATACCAAGCCCTTGGGGCTTGCTTTAACCCATACAAAGCTTTCCTAAGCTTATAGATATAATCAGGTTTAAGAGGATCTACAAAACCTGATGGCTGCTCTACATAGACTTCCTCTTTTAAATCACCATTCAGGAATGCTGATTTCACATCCATCTGGTACACTTTGAAGTCTTGATAGGCTGCATAGGCAAGGAACATTCTGATTGCCTCTAGCCTTGCTACTGGGGCAAAGGTTTGATCAAAGTCAATCCCTTCTTCCTGCCTGTATCCTTTTGTAACCAATCTTGCTTTATTCTTCACAATTATTCCACTCTCATCCAATTTGTTCCTATAAATCCACTTTGTGCCAATTATGTTGTGACCTCTTGGTTTAGGAACAAGTTCCCAGACATTGCACCTTCTGAATTATTTCAGCTCCTCTTGCATAGCATGAGTCCAGTGCTGGTCTAGGATGGCTTCTTTAAACTTCTTAGGCTCCACTTGAGACAGGAAACTTGAATGCAGGTCTGTGCTTTGATTTCTGCTTCTAGTCTGCACTCCCTGTCTTGGATCACCTATAATCTGATCAGCTGGATGATCTCTTAAATGTTTTGTAGCTGGAGGAAGGTTCCTTTCTGGTTGAACATCTCCAGCTCCTTCTTCATGCTGAACCTCTTGGTTTTCATCAACATCTATTGAGTTTTGTACTCCCCCTGGACAGTAGCCTTCATTTTCCAATGCTCCATCTTCCTTTGATGCTTCAGCAATGGAGAGCTTGTCCATTCTTTTGCTTATACCTGTTGAATCATTTGATCAAACCCTTTGATGATTCCTTTTTCAGATCCACCAAAGATCACTTTAGGTCCATCTTTGACAGATGTATACTCCTTCAGCAGCCCCTTTGTTCCAGTCATGTGCCTGGAACAACCACTGTCCAAGTACCATATAAGGGTATGGCCACTTGGACTTTCCTGCAATACAAATTTACTTACCCTTAGAACCCAAGTAAGTCTTGGGTCCTTGGTTCAGGTTAGCATTAAAAAAGCTACCATTATCTCTTCTAACAGGTAGACTATTATTCTTTCTAACACTTGTGTTATGCCAGCAGTCTAATGCAAAATGGCCTCTCTTGCCACAGCACCAACATTCAAACTTATTGTATCTAGTTCTAGATACACCCTTGACAGAGGAATTTCTGTCCATAGCTGGTGCTGCAGCAGCTTCACCCACTGATTTCTTATAACCATTGAGTTTATGAACATAGATAGGCCTGTTGGCATTTACACCATTGTTTATCAGAACATTAGTCTTAAAATGACCAAGAATATCTTCATGATCATATTGGTTAGAAGGCACTTTGCACCTTTCTAAACTTAATAGGGACTGAAAAGCTCAGTGGCTTGACATGAGCTTTGCCTTTCCTCTTGAATTGGGCTGCCCTAGGGTTACCTTTGAATCCTAATCCTGCCTTACCCTTTTGAGTAACAAATTCATCTATCAAGGGTAAGACAGACTTTGGCTTAGAGTAACTTGCCACTAACTCCTTTTCTATTCTTAGTCTGGCCTCCAGACTCTTCACTTGATCATTGGTATAATTGATTGTGCCCATCTGAATAATGGTTATATTCTTTAGTTTGGCAATTTCATTTAACTTCTGATCAATTAGTTTTTCAAACTTAGTTGCAGCTACCTTTAGATCAGCAATTTCCTGAGCCTGAGATTTAACCAGGTTCTTGCTTTTCTTAAGGGCCTGTAACAAGTCCCCATACTTATCTATCAATTGATAGACATCTCCTTCAGATTCAGATGCATCTACATCACTTGATGCAGATGTAGCTGATTCTGCACTTGTACTATAAACAGATTTTATTGAAGGACATAGTACCTTACTAGGACCAGACTGATTCTGGTACATGTCTTCTTCTAATCCTGCCATCAGTCCCATGCACTGATGATCTTCTTGTTCATAGATGGAGTCTAGCAATTGCATGAACTCCTCTTCTTCAGTAGCAGCATACAGTCCAATATATGCTTCAGCTTCAGATTCTGATTCTGAAGTTGATTGATCTGTTAGGCTCTTTTCCTTCTTTGCAACAAAGGATTTTTCCTTCTTGCCCTTTTGATAAGTCTTCTTCTTATCTGATGACTCCTTTCTCTTATCAGGACAGTCAGCCACTACATGTCCAGGCCTATTGCAACAATAGCAGACAATCTTTGAAGTAGTGGCCTTGCTGGGCATTGTTCTGCTCTTCTCTTTCCTTGATGACTTTTTCTTCTGATAATAGTCATCAACTTGCTGTGATGAGGAGGGCCTAGACTTCCACTGCTTCTTCTTTAAGAATTTCTGAAATTGCCTTGTAAATGCAGTAAAATCTGCATCTGACTCACAGCTTTCTGAACCCTGATTATCTGAATTTTCAGAACTAACTTTTGCAACTTCCTTAGGAGGAGATGGTGATACCCTCCTATTCTTTCTAGTGGCTTCTGCCTTGAAGGCCACTGTCTTCTCTCTATGCTCTCCTTTTGAATTCTTTTTCTCCTCCTTCCTCACCATAAGTTGCATTTCATAGGATAGCAACTTTCCAAATAAGGTTGGAGGAGAAATCTCTGCCAGTTTAGCCACTACTCTTATGACACAGATCTTTGTGTCCCAATCCTTTGTCAAGGATCTTAAGAATTTGTCATTCAGTTCATAGGTACTGAATACTCTTCCATAGGACTTTAACTCATTCACAATTCTATAGAATTTCTTATAGCATTCAGTTATGCTATCAGTTTTTCCTTGTCTAAAACTTTCATATTCCTGGTTGAGCATAAACTTCCTATCCTGTCTTACTTCTTCAGATCCCTCCATGTAGACAATCAAGGTGTCCCACATCTCTTTGGAGGTCTTGCAGTGAATCAGATTTTGAAATGTAGAATCATCTATGGCACTCACAATAATATTCTGAGCTCTCTTGTCCAAGGTTGCCAAAATGATTTCATCCTTGGTCATTTCAGAATAACTCTTTGGAGTTTGAATATTAACATCAAGAACTGATACCTTCATTGGAATGAAGGGTCCTTCCTGAACTGTGATGTATATCCTTGGGTCAGATGCTTCCATGAACAATCTGACTCTTTCTTTCCAAATTCCAAAGATTTCCTTCCTGCAGATGGGTAACTTCATTGACCCTAACTCCTTGTGATTTTCTCCAGAACCCATCTTCTTGAATCTTGATTCTGTCTTTCAGATCTACCTCAGACTGTTAAGTCCTTTTTGAGGAACCTCCCTCTAATACCACTTGATAGTTTTACTTTCAAGACAACCTAAACACCTAGAGGGGGGGGGGTGAATAGGTTCTAAAGCTTGTTAACACTTTTTGGCAGAATTCAATTACAGAATTAAAACACACAGCACAGCAGTCACAGAAATTTAATCATCACAGATTGCACACTGTTTTATAGTGGTTCCCCAAGGTCTGGGTACATCCACTTTCCCCCTTCACCTATCTAGCAGTATGCTAGATTCGACCAAACTTCCTCTTTACTCAGATCCACAGATCCTATAGCTCAGAACCTGAAAAGGTTCCTACAACTCAGGCTCCACAGCCCTACCTCAGCTTTATCACAAAGCCTACAACTCAGAGAAGAACCTTCTCCTACACTCAGGCAAACAGCCCTACCACTCAGAGATCAACTCTCCTATACTCAGCCTTTATAACACAGGCTTACAACTCAGATTTGTATTGACAGATCCTACAGAAATTAGAAAAGAAGTTTTTAATGTCTTGCCTTTGTTGAGAGAGAAAAGAACAAGACAAATCTTGATCAGCTGATGAAATCAACTGAATCTGAGCTTTCTTCAAAGCTTCTTGAATCTGAACTTAGCTGAGTTGATTTCCAAACAGCTTCTTGAGAAACCAATGATGGCTTCCTTCTTCTTCTTCAAGAGGCTGGATCTCTCTCTATCCAACACCTTTGATGATACTTCTGAATTCTTGAAAGAACTCTTCTTAGACAGATCCTGAGATCGTCTTCTTAGATCTTCTGATGAAGATCTTCTTTAGTGTATTACTCCTTCTTGATTTGTTTTCTCAAATTGATTGCCAAAATCCAATCTATCTTTACTTCTCTCTGAATCTGTCTATTTATAGATCTTCTTCATGGTAACCGGCTGATCCGGTTTCTAACTGACTTCTGACAAGTCTGACAGCTTCAGTTAACCTGTCATAACCCACAGCTGTCAAGTCTTCAAACAGATCCTGTGCCTTAGTCTTGGACAACAAAGTGTTGAGACAGATTGTCAGAAAGTGTCGAGACCAACTGTCTATATGTGTTGACACAAGTGACTTTGGTGTCGACACATCCTTTGATGATGTCGACTAGTTTGCCTTTAAGTCGACACTGCTTCTTCAAAACTTCATCTTGAGAATGAGTCGACACAGAGAATTTGTGTCGACTCAACACTTCATCTTTCTTCAGAAAATAACTTGGTCTTGACTTGGCAGTGTGTCGACACAAGTCCTGTGTGTCGACACAGTTGTTGTAGATTCAGAACTCAGTATGTGTCGACTCTTCCTTCAGGTGTCGACATTGTTGAGGTCGACAATCTTTCTGTGAGTCGACACTGCTTCCCAGTATCCACACAAATATGGTCGACTATCTTTCTGTGAGTCGACACTGCTTCCCAGTGTCGACACAAATGTGGTCGACTATCTTTCTGTGAGTCGACACAACTTCCCAGTGTCGACACAAATGTGGTCGACTATCTTTCTGTGAGTCGACACTGCTTCCTTCAAGTGTCGACACAATTATTCTGAAGTGTCGACACAATTTCTTCAGGTGTCGACATATGGACTTAGAATAATTTCCTGTATTCTTTAATACTTCTTCACCTGCACATGTCAACTTAAAGCAACATCAAATACACCTTGATGTATATCATTAAGCTAAGTTAGGCTTCTTCAAATCAGGTACACATTTTCCAATGTACCCAACAGGAGCGGCTGCCCAAGCCGCTCCTCCCCGGCCGCCATTGGCAATCCTCCCCTCACCGGCGAACTTGGTGGCAAGTTCACCGAACTTGGTGGCAAGTTCGTCGACGACCCGTGGAGTCCCGCTCCCGATGTCCGATCGGTTGACAATGTCCCCGACCATTCGATTTGCACCTAACCACTCATTAACCACCGAGTTAGTGGGGGGGGGGGGATTTAATTAATAATTTTATGATTTATTTAAATGATCTCCAAATAGCGAAATTAATATCCTAATATGCGCAGTTAAACTATAATGAAAATAATCATGATGGTGGTTATGGTGTGCGGATAGCCGCATAACCACCATAACTACCGCCTCCTAGAGCCTATATGTAATGCCCCGAAACTCAAAAGAGGAACGGGCAGCGTTTAAGCCAAGTTTGGGCCCTAGTAAGGGCCACACGACTTGGGACACGGGCGTGTCCAGGGCCGTGTCGTGCTCGGGTTGGACGATTTTTCCACGTGGTCGATGAAGTGCAGTCAACGATCGTAGAAGATTGATAACACGGCCTGAGACACGGGCGTGTCCAGGGCCGTGTCCTGCTTGGACTGTTTGCCGGGCTGTGTGGAGAGAGTTACATGGCCTGGGACACAAGCGGGTCCCAAGGCGTGTCTGGTACACGGCCTGTGACACGGGCGTGTCACATGGTCGTGTCCTCTTCAGGATGTCTTGGTCCTATGTTGGTTGAGGAACACGCCCCGAAACACGGGCGTGTACTGTTTGATACGGGCGTGTCAATTGTGACACGGGCGTGTCTAAGCCCGTGTCCTGTTCGGGACGCGACGGTTTCAGCGTCGATTGAGGCACACGGCCCATGACACGGGCATGTCCTGTAACACCTCCCCTGTAATGATCGTATAATATGGGTCCGGCCGGGGCCTCACAACATACAGACTCCACAGCTTCAACATTATAAGATGATATTTACTACCCGATCTCAAAACTCAGAACAAAACACAGCGAAAACAAACCAAACAACTAGAAGTAATCCACCAATAACAAGAGTATCAAATGGCCTTAAGGCCTTACACAAAAAGAGTCCAAAACATAAAGACCACAAGGTCAATCATCAACGTGCAAAAGCACTCCTAAGCTACCTCGGCGTGCAAGCCGGACAAAATCTAAAACATGAATCACATAATCAAAGGAAGCAAGCTAAAAGTACAACAACACTTCATGAGGCTTAGGGCTTTTCGCCCGGCGCACTAGCTCCCGCTTGCGATCCTTGCCCTGTAAAGATTTGAAGTAACGTGGGTCAGCAAAGTCTGACCTCTACTGTGTAACCAACACATCTCCTCTCAGCCGCCCCTAACAGACCCCGGGGTACCCCTCCAACCTGCAAGTCAGCACTTCGTACACCATACACATAAATATATAAAGCTTTAAAACAGGTTTGAATGTCTCATACAATAAACACATTTTTTATGTTGAGAACAGTGTGAAAGTGGCCTACTATGCAACATATATGCAAACCCGGGCTTCGCCCAAGGCACCATATCTCGTATGCATCTAACACATCATCAAACAACTGATTACTTCCGTTTACCCATTAGCATAAAACCGCAAAACAAAAAGGGAACTACAATGTCCCTAACAGCCCAAGCGTCGTTATACGGAAATCTTGTAAAGGCCCCACCCGCACACGGGCCTTAAACCCCGGGCTTGCCTGCAAATTCTGACTTCTCACGTCAGGATTCCGTCTCACACACAAACTGATTCTAAGAACCCTTGCTGGACCCCGGCCACCCGCTCATGGCTTCATTGCCCGGGCTTGCCCTATGCTCGGAGTTCTCGTCAGTCTCACAGAAGGGGGACTAGTCTCGCCGGAACACTCTCCCCACATGACTTGCACGTCACGGGATAGCCAGCCGACCACGGAGATGTAGCCACGCCTTAGCACAACACAACCATAAACTTTCCCACCCTAATCCACCATTTGTAGTGCATCATTCCCGCGCACCAAGGAAACCATCTACCGCCAAAGCGGAGCTAACCTTGTCCGGTTCCGGTTACGAGTACTCACTCAAGAAAAGGGGGAAAACACATACATCACAACGGCGTCTTGCTGCAACGGATTTCTACCGAATCCTCAAGGCTCGCTATGCAACATCACCGAGTCGGACTAACAGTCATGACTATGACTTCACCCAAAATACCTAATCCACTAACGGAGCAGGTCTCTAATGCAGAATCATGCCGGGGACGGACACAATCGACTCGGAGGTTCCTCTTGAACCATGGCAACCCAAATCCCTCTCATTTAAGAGATCTGGAGCCCAAAGCTGAAAATAAAAGATGCTAAACGTGCATCCTAAAACCAAGAGGAGAAATGTCGTTACCTTACCACCTCTCTTCCTAGCCATGGAGAAACTTGGTCGGATGAACACCACCGCAATGATCTTGCCTTCGTGGATCTGGACTCTGCTCGCGAAACGGGGCTCCGAAGCTTCACCGACGGCCGGAGTTGACCTCCTTCTTCCTCCTAGTTCTCCCCTCTCTCTACGCTTTTAGAAAGAGGATGAAGATGGGAAATGAGGGTTTGAAAACCCTATTCCCCCCCTTAAATCCAGCATAGACCACCCACAACCCTTTTATCCCAAAAGAAAGAAAAAAGACGGCCACGATTCTCCCTGAAAATAAACTTCCTGGGCCGAACACGGATTGTGACACACCAGTGTCCAAGGCCGTGTTCCCTCACTCGCCGTTAAACCAGAAATTACAAAACAGGATACGACCAGTGACACGGCCTAGGACATGCCCGTGTCCTAAGTGACATGCCCGTGTTATGGGCAGTGTGCCTCAATCGACACAGGACCGAAACGTCCCGAACAGGACATAGCCATGTGACACGCCCATGTAACATGCCGTGTGCTAGACACGCCCTGGGACATGCCCGTGTCCCAGTCCGTATAACAGCCTCAGGATAACTCGCCAAACTACCCGAGCAGGACACGCCCTGTGACATGCCCGTGTCACAGGCTGTGTGCCCAGTCTTGACGCTCGTCGACTGAAAATCGTCGACCTCTCGAAAAATTGTCGACCTCAAGTACGACATGCCCTGTGACACGCCTGTGTCACAGGCCGTGTTCCCAACTGAAAATCATCGACCTCCAGCACGACACGGCCTGTGACACGCCCGGGCCATGTCAGCCTACTCAGAACCCAACCTGGCCTGAAAATGCCATCTGTTCCTCTTTTGAGTTTTAGGGCGTTACAATTCCTCCCCCCTTAAAATAATTTCGTCCCGAAATTTAAATAGAAAGTACACAAAACTTAAACGGTACCTGAGAAGAAAAGCTCAGGGTACTCCTCAAGCATGGTCTGCTCTCGCTCCCACAAAAGCTCCTCACGACCATAGTTGTCCCATCAAACTTTTACGAGTTTAACCTCCTTGTTCCGCAACTGCCGAATCTCTGAATCTTCTATAATGATTGGACGAACTCGCATCCTCAAGTCCTCTGCTATCGGCACTGCTTCCGATTCGATCACCACACGCTAGCCTCTACCAAACCTTTCCTCAAGACGAAGACATGGAAGACATCGTGTAATCCACTCAGCTCCGTGGACAACGCCAACCGCTGCTTCTCCCACCCGTTCTATAACCTCAAACGGTCCCAAAAACCTCGGACTCAAGTTCTTGAGTCAGCGAATCCGCGAAACACCTTTGAACGGCTTGATCTTAAGATAAACCCAGTCGCCTACCGCGAATTCCACATTCCTGTGGAGAGCATTAAAATATTTCGCTTGCCGATCTTGAGCTACCCTCATGCGCTCTTGAATGGTTCGCACCAACTCACAAGCGTCAGCTACAACTTCTTTCCCCAAAAACTTGGTGTCTTCCGCCTCTGTCCAAGACATCGGTGTTCGACACCTCCTCCCATACAAAGCTTCGTATGGCGCCATCTTTATACTTGCTGGGTAACTATTATTATACGCGAACTCTACCATGAAGAGATGATCCTCCCATTTCTTGTCGAACTCAAGAGTACACATCCTCAGCATATCCTCCATAGTACGGTTCGTTCTCTCGGTCTGTCCATCAATTTGAGGATGGAAGGCCATACTAAACTTGAGCTTCATGCCCAGGCTTTTCTTCACCAACCTCCAATCCTTAGACGTGAAACTTCCATCGCGATCACTAACTATGCTCTTCGGAATCCCATGCAGTCGCACAATGTTGCGGACATACAATTCCACCAGCTTCTCTACGTTGTCCTCCTTCCGATTTGGGATGAAGTGTGCCATTTTTGTCAAGCGGTCCACGATCACCCAAATTGCGTTGTTACCCTACTGCGATCTAGGTAACCCATGCACAAAATCCATGGAGATGTCATCGAATTTCCACTCTGGGATAGAAAGAGGCTTCAGAAACCCGCCCGGCTTCTAACACTCGGTCTTCACCAAGGCACAAGTTTGGCACCAACTCACATACAAAGCTACGTCCCTCTTTAGACCAGGCCACCAGTAGGATTTCTTCATATCCAAGTACATCTTTGTACTACCCGGGTGAATGGATTACTTTGTGAAGTGGGCCTCAAACATCAACTCCTCACAGAGCTTGCCGAACTACAGTACACAAATTCTCCTGCCCTTCCTCAGAATCCCATCAATCATCTCCCAGGCGTTACCCTCGCCCTTTAAAGCTTCCTCCACCTATGGTTGGAACTTCGCATCCAAACGGGTCGCTTCCCGAATACGATCGCTCAAATCGTTCTGCATTTCAATCCAATTCAACCGAGCCACATTAGACTCAACTCTGGCCGCACACTCAATGCCCAGGGACTCTCAGTCCCGCCTCAAACGCTCATCATGAGCTTCGATCCAATTCCCTTGCCCAGAGTATTTTATACTCAAGGCATCAACCACTACATTGGCTTTGCCTAGCATGTACTAAATCTCCACATCGTAGTCACCAAGGAACTCAACCCACCTGCGCTGCCGCATATTTAAGTCCTTCTGATCTAGGAGATACTTCAGACTTTTGTGGTCCGTGAAGATCTCCACTTTCGCACCATAAACGTAGTGCCGCCCCAATTTCAGCGCAAAAATTACCGCCGCCAATTCCAAATCATGGACGGGATAGTTTCTCTCGCGAGGCTTCAACTGCCTAGACCCAAAGGCGATCACACTGCCATGTTTCACCAAAACGCACCCCAAACCGCATCCGGATGCGTCGCTGAAAATATGAAATCCTTCAGTCCCCTTCGGCAGACTTAGGATTGAAGCTATCATCAGCCTTTCCTTCAGGGTATCAAATGCCTGATTGCACTTCTGTGTCCACACGAACTTCTGATCCTTACGAGTTAGTGAAGTGAGGGGTAGAGCTATCCGCGAAAATTTTTCCACGAACCTTCGATAGTACCCGGCTAGTCCAAGAAAACTCCGAACTTCTGCTACGGTCCTTAACACTGGCCAATCTCTGATGGCTTCCACTTTCATTGGATCTACTGCCACCCCATCCCCACTAATCACATGGCCCAAAAACGCCACTTTCTCCAACCAGAATTCGCACTTAGAGAACTTTGCATAAAGCTGATTCTCTCTCAACACTTACAACACTATCCTCAAGTGAGTCTCGTGCTCCGCTTCCTACTTGGAATAAATAAGAATGTCATCAATAAAGACTACTAAAAACGAGTCAAAGTATTTGTGAAATACTCGGTTCATCAAGTCCATGAATATGGATGGTGCGTTCGTCAGCTCGAACGACATCACCGAAAACTCAAAGTGACCATACCTCGTGCCAAATGCGGTCTTGGGTATGTATTTGTCTCGAATTCGTAACTGGTAGTATCCTGATTTCAAGTCTAACTTGGAATACACCACCAACCCCACCAACTGGTCGAATAGATCGTCTATCCGAGGAATCAGATACTTATTCTTGATAGTCAGTTTGTTCAACTCTCGGTAGTTTATGCACAACCGCATACTATCGTCCTTCTTATTTACGAACAACACTGACACGCTCCACGGTGAAGAACTGGGTATGATATACCCCTGCTACAAAAGCTCCTGCAACTGAACTTTAAGTTCGTCCAACTCCTTTGGTGCCATCCTAAAGGGAGGACGTGACACCGGCCTAGCCTTTGACACTAACTCGATAGAGAAATCAATCTCCCGCCGAGGAGGTGCTCCCGAGAGCTGCTCAGGAAACACGTCCCCGAACTCTGCCACTACGGGTAATTCTATAAGAGATAACCTGGAAAGGCTAACTTCCAGCAATGCTACAAGGGCTACACCTCCTTGGTTAACCGCCCGCACTAACTGCATGGCCGAAACTAGGGAACAAGCCACTCCGTGAAGACCCTCAAACTTGACTTATGCTTGCCCTTCGCCCCTCAGGGTTACCACCTTGGACAGGCAGTCAATATTGGCACGCTGCTCTGCTAGACAGTCCATCCCCAATATTACGTCAAACTCAGCCAACGGTAAAACTGCCGCTATCAACATGAAGTCGACTCCGTCTAAGCTCCAACATATACGTCCTTTAGCCCTGGTAGTCATGGATGACCCATTGGGCATGCGCACTTTCAACTCTGCGTCCATTGATAAAGACTCAACTCCAATCCTCCGGATAAAGCTTTCCGCAAGGAAGGAGTGTGACGCTCCCGTATCAAACAGTACCCTAGCGAGATACCCAGAAACTATCACAAAGCCTAAACACATGCAACAAACATAAACGGCTTGAAAGCATGAAAACCCAAGGTGGAAGTTAAACTCTCATACCTGTCACCACATCGGGTTGACAGATCGCTTCCTGTTGCCCAATGTTATAAGCCATTGGCTGCACCGGTTTAAACCGAGAAGCGCTCGACTCCGCCGTCCCTTTCTCTACGGCACTGGGGTCGGAGCGCACCGTCTGCTCCTGCCTTGGCTCTTGCTCAGTGCCTCCATGAGTACAAAATCTTGCTATGTGCCCTGCCTTGCCACAATTATAGCACGTCAGAGGTCCCTTAGAGCGAGACCCTCCGGACATCCAGTTACTTTTCTCACCAGACTTGTACGGGTGAGGCTTCTTATTCCATCTGCTCCCTTTCGACTTCTCGTGGGATTGAGAAGGCTTCCCTTCCCCTTGCTTGGGTGTGAAACCCTTACGGCGCTGGGTACGCTCCATATCACTTTCCAAAATCCTGGCCGCCTCAACCAATTCGTTGAAACCCGCGCGTTTCATAAATATGAGGGGTTGCCTCAGGTTCTCCCTCAATCCATGGTAGAAGAGGTTGTCCCTCTCCTCATCATCTGCCATGATCATTCCCGCATATTGACCCAACCGAGTGAATTCCTGAACATATTCGTCCACGGTCTTGTCTCGCTGCACCAAGTGCAGAAACTGTCTCTAGAGGGCTAACCTTGTCGACGTGGGAATGTACTTCTTCAGGAAAGCATTCCCAAACTCATCAATGGACGGGGTACGTCCAGGAAACTGCCGGCCACTATGGCTCACCCACCATAACTTGGCGTCTCAATCCAACGTTAAGGGTGCAAACTCTGCTTTCTTCTCTTCTGGCGTCTCTGCCGCCCTCAAAAGCTCCTGAATCCGAGCCCACCAATCCTCTGCATCAGTTGGCGTACCGACTCCCTTAAAGGTTGGAGGGTGCAAGCTCAGGAAATACTTCATTTGCCGGTCACCATACCCGACAATTACCCTTTCGGCCAGCAGCTCTGCCCGTCTGGCTTCTTCGCCCGGCACGGCCGTCGCCGTATCCGGGGTAGCAGGAGTTGCTACCTGAGCAACGGGGGCTGCTACTTGTATTGTCGCTGCAGCTTGGGCCTCCACCATTGCTTCTGTAAGCATGCGACAAAAGTCGGCCGGGGTTACCCCTATGCCTAAAGGACCTTGCGCAGTAGCGCTACTCGCCGAGAGCACTTCTCCTGACCTCGACGTTCTCGCCTCGTTTCTTGCACTCTTAACACAAGCAATGAAAACATAAATCAGTCTATAATCACAAGACTTAAACACAAGGACACTCATGGTCCCACGATACTCCTATGTGGATAACTTCTTACACGCGATTCGATTATGACTTTCGACCACGAATCCTCTCCTTGGAACGCTAACCTGGCTCTGATACCAAAATGTAACACCTCCCCTGTAATGATCGTATAATATGGGTCCGGCCGGAGCCCCATAACATACAGACGCCACAGCTTCAGCATTATAAGATGATATTTACTACCCGATCTCAAAACTCAGAACAAAACACAGCGAAAGCAAACCAAACAACTAGAAGTTATCCACCACAAATAAGAGTATCAAATGACTTTAAGGCCTTACACAAAAAGAGTCCAAAACATAAAGACCACAAGGTCAATCATCAACGTGCAAAAATATTCCTTAGTTACCTCGGCGTGCAAGCCGAACAAAATCTAAAACATGAATCACACAATCAAAGGAAGCAAGCTAAAAGTACAACAACACTTCATGAGGCTTAGGGATTTTCGCCTGGTGCACTAGCTCCCGCTTGCGATCCTTGCCCTGTAAAGATTTGAAGTAACGTGGGTTAGCAAAGGCTGACCTCTACTGTGTAACCAACACATCTCCTCCCGGCCGCCCCTAACGGACCCCGGGGTACCCCTCCAACCTGCAAGTCAGCACTTCGTACACCATACACATAAATATATAAAGCTTTAAAATAGGTTTGGATATCTCATACAACAAACACGTTTTCTATGTTGAGAACAGTATGAAAGGGGCATACTATGTAATATGTATGCAAACTCGGGCTTCGCCCAAGGCACCATATATCGTATGCATCTAACACATCATCAAACAACTGGGTACTTCTGTTTCCCCATTGGAATAAAGCCGCAAAACAAAAAGGGAACTACAATGTCCATAACAGCCCAAGCGCCGTTACATGAAAATCTTGCAAAGGCCCCACCCGCACACGGGCCTTAAACCCCGGGCTTGCCTGCAAATTCTGACTTCTCACGTCAGGATTCCGTCTCACACACAAACCGATTCTAAGAACCCTTGCTGGAACCCACCCGATCATGGCTTCATTGCTCGGGCTTGCCCTACGCTCGACGTTCTCGTCAGTCTCACAGAAGGGGTACTAGTCTCACCGGGACACTCTCTCCACATGACTTGAATGTCACGGGATAGCCAGCCGACCACGGAGATGTAGCCATGCCTTAGCACAGCACAACCATAAAATTTCCCACCCTAATCCACCATTTGTACTGCAGCGTTCCCACGCACCAAGGAAACCATCTACTGCCAAAGCGGAGCTAACCATGTCCGGTTCCGACTACGAGTACTCACTCAAGAAAAGGGGGAAAACACATACATCACAACGACATCTTGCCGTAACGGATTTCTACCGAATCCTCAAGGCTCACTATGCAACATCACCGAGTTGGACTAACAGTCGCGACTAAGGCTTCACCCAAAATGCCTAATCCACTAACAAAGCGGATCTCTAATGCAGAATCATGCCGAGGACGGACACAATCGACCCAGAGGTTCCTTTTGAACCATTGCAACCCAAACCCCTCTCATTTGAGAGATCTGGAGCCCAAAATTGAAAAGAAAAGATGCTAAACATGCATCCTAAAATCAAGAGGAGAAGTGTCGTTACCTTACGACCTATTTTCCTAGCCATGGAGAAACTTGGTCGGATGAACACCACCGCAATGATCTTGCCTTCGCGGATCTGGACTCCGCTCGCGAAATGGGGCTCTGAAGCTTCATCAGCGGCCGGAGTTGACCTCCTTCTTCCTCCTAGTTCTCCCCTCTCTCTAAGCTTTTAGAAAGAGGATGAAGATGGGGAATGAGGGTTTGAAAACCCTATTCCTGGCCTTAAATCCAACATAAACCACCCATAACCCTTGTATCCCAAAAGAAGGAAACGTACGACCATGATTCGCCCAAAAAATAAACTTCCTGGGTCGAACACGGCTTGTGATACGCCCGTGTCCAAGGCCGTGTTCCCTCACTCGCCATCAAACCAGAAATTACAGAATAGGACATGGCCTAGGACACGCCTGTGTCATAAGTGACACGCCCGTGTTATGGGCCGTGTGCCTCAATCGACACAGGACCGAAACATCCCGAATAGGACACGGCCATGTGACACGCCTGTGTCACATGCCGTGTGCTAGACACGCCCTAGGACATGCCCGTGTCCCAGGCCGTGTAACAGCCTCAAGACAACTCGCCAAAATGCTCGAGCAGGACACCCCCTGTGACACGCCCGTGTCAGAGGCCGTGTGCCCAGTCTCGACGCTCGTCGACTGAAAAATGTCGACCTCTCGGAAAAATGTCAACCTCAAGCACGACACGTCTTGTGACACACCCGTGTCACAGGCCGTGTTCCCAGTGTCGATGCTCGTCGACTGAAAATCATCGACCTCTCATCAAAATGTCGACCTCCAGCACGACACGCCTTATGACTTGCCCGTGTCCCAGGCCGTGTCAGCCTACTCAGAACCCAACCTGGCCTGAAAATGCCATCCGTTCCTCTTTTGAGTTTTGGGGCGTTATATGTCCATGAGTGACACGGGCGTGTCACAAGCCGTGTCACAGGCCATGTACTGTTCTGTATTTTCTGGGTTACGACGAGTGTGGAACACGGTCTTGGACACGGGCGTGTCACAAGATGTGTTCGGCCCAGTAAATTCACTTTAAGTGCGAATCGTGACCGTTCATTTCCTTCTTTTGGGATCCAAGGGCTCAGGGCTGTTCTTGCAGAGATAAGGCCAGGAATGGGAGGTTGAAACCCTCATTTCCCATCAATCATTCTCTTTCTAAAGCCTTGGAGAGAGGGGAGAGCAAGGAGGAAGAGGAAGAAGAAATCCGGCCGCCGGAGAAGCTTCATAGCCCCAATTCTCGATCTGAGTCCAGATTTGTGAAGGCGAGGCCGTTGCGGTGCTTTCCCTCCAACTAGATCTTCGTGGCGCTGAAGAGAACTATAAGGGTAATGATTCTCTTCTTGGACATGTGAAGTCCTCTTACCTTTTTGCATAGGAAGCCCGCTCTCGCGAGTATACAATGAGTGTGAGGTATTCCTTCGGGTAGACATGAACAGTCCCCATTATTTTGCATGTAGAGTCTGAAATCGAAGTACAGACGTATGTATGGTGTATGAAGCCTATCTGGACAAGTTGGTCTGAATCGGTGATGTTTCATTATGCATGAATAGGCGGAGAAGACTCCGTGCCGATGGTTTTTTTCGGGTTCTCTACGCGGTAGATTACAACATGGAGCCTTGGGGACTAACTCCAAAGTGCACCCGGAAAACTGGGCAGAAGCGTGATTCTTCCATCTCGGTGGCCTGAGAGCCAACTTGCACATAACTGGGTTATGTAATTTTTGTGTGATCGTTTTGGGACTCGGGGAAGCTTGACCCGCGCATATGGCTTAAATTAACGTTGCGGTGTGAGCAACGGGTTCGGCGGAACCGTACCCGCTCTATGTGGTTCGGTTAAAGAGACCTAAGATACGTGGTACTTACCGTTGGCATAGATGGAGGGTCTTAGGCTTAGGCCGGAAAGAATATAATGCTCATGAGATTTTCCATCCTGGAGGCGATGGTGAGACAACGGAATTTTACCGGGTTCACCGAGTAAGTTCCCTGAGAGCACGGGGTGTGTGGTTGTGCGGGCCTGCACCTGTGGTTTATTGTGCAAATGTTGTACTTTCACTTTAATTGTTGGATTATACTAATGCAATGCAGGGAAGGAGCACCGCCACCCTAAGAAAGGGGTGGGGTCGTTATAATTTGGTCAGCTTTAGCTGACCGTTGCTTTTGTTTGCCACTGTTGCAGTGGATTGTTGCTTGCAGGTGCTGCGGAGCCTAGCAGCAAGTAGCGGGTTGAAGCACTGGTTGCGGAGCCGGCCCTCGAAGGCCATGCAAATATTTACTTGTTATATTCATGTGTGACCGGCCTGCGTGCCGACGTTTGAAAGACACTGTTTATTTAAGTAAACTCTTGTAAGGCCGTAAGACCAAGTACTTTGTGTAATTGTACGCTCATTCTTATTTGGGTTATTAGTGGACATTCATGTTATTGGCTTGAGTTCTTCTCTTTGCAACTTTTAATTGCTTCCGTTAGAATGTACTCTGAGTAGGACGTATGTTATTGGAAGGATGGTTTTATTGAGCAACCCTTCGGTCTGTCTGTGGTATATGGCGTCGGGCCCCGACCGAACCTACTGCTATATGCTATGTAACGAATAGGGGTGTTACAATTTGGTATCAAACTATCGATTTTTGTCATGATTAAATAAATTTGTGGGCGAATTATTTTAAGGGGTGGTGAGCATATGTGTGTGCGTCATTGTTATAACATAAAAAGAACTCATGAATGTACACTTAGGAATGAAAATACACATGTTTAAGGAACCTGCATGTTCCTATAACTGTTTATTACAATATTGTTCGGCACTTAGCAGTGTTTTGTACGTTTATAGGTGACCAGAAGTGGTGCAGGGCCTTCAGAAAACCCGCATTCTGAGGCAAGTAGTGCACCAAATGATTTGCCTACAACACCTCCTTCGGCAGAAATCATAAGATTGGTGGCTGAAGCGGTATTCGCTATGATAAATGCCCAACCTGCAAGGCAAATGCAGCAGCCTGCCCCTGTTGTGGAGCAGGTAATGCTTCAAGCGGCAAAACCGAGAAGAGTTGAACAAGTGGTAGTGGTGTCGTTGATGCCTAGGAGAGCAACTGAAAAGCAACTCAAGCATGTTATGGGCTTCAACCCTCCGGTGTTCTCGGGAACGGGAACCCCAACCCAAGCTGAGGATCCCAAGTAAAGAGAGTCTTGACAACTACGGAAATAGAGGAGTGGCAAAAGACCACCATATCCACTTTGTTATTGAATGGCGATGCAAGGTTGTGGTTGGAAGGTTTAGAGATACACCACTTGGGAGGAAGGCAACTCACGGGCGTCTCGATGGAGGAGTTTTCGAGACTATTCTTGGCAAGGTACCTTCCCTCGGCTCAGAAGATTGCGATGGAGAATGAGTTCCAAAAGCTGGTGTAAGGAGAGAGTAGTGTGGACAAGTACCTCCACAAATTTACACGGTTGGGTCAGTATGCAAGCTCTACATTCGCGAATGAGGAGCGAAAGACAAGCTGATTCAATGAAGGTCTGCAGGATGACCTTAGGATACTGCGCTCGAGGCCTATGACCTAAGGTTTTCTAACCTTGGTCAACACAGCCTTGTCGTTGGAGAAGGATTTGAGGAATGCGCAGGCAAAGAAGGACTCTAGTGCAAAGAGGACAGAGTTCAAGGTGCCGACTACCTCAAAGTCTGGTTATCGTAAGTTCAATAAGAAGGCTAGGACTTCGGGTCCAACCCCTTCTTCTGGTGCTTCGGGGGCAACTACAGGCCGAACCCCGGGTGCATGCTACAACTGTGGGAAGTCGGGGCATTTTGCTCGAGATTGCTGGAGCGGACGCCCAAAGTCCGATAGGAAGCCAGGAGAAACGTGTGAGGAGAAGGGCAAGGCGGTGGAGTCAACCGCAACACACTATGCTCCAACCCAACCTAGGGTTTATAACCTTGGCCAGCAGGAGGCCATAAAGCAAGCTGATGTGGTGACAGGTACGGTTTAAATTTATAACAATTTAGTTTTAAATACTTGGTATCTTGCGCATGATAGCTTATTATTGCTTGTACTAGGCTTCATTTTGATTTTGATAAACCGGCGAGAGCACTCTCTGATACGGGAGCTTCACACTCCTTTTTGTCCGAAGGATTTATATCGCACATCGGAGTACCTTCTTCGATGGCAAAGGACAAACTGGATGTGTTGTTGCCAAATGGGTGTTCAATGCGCGTGGATAGAGTCTGTTGCTTAAAGATACGGATTGGGAGTCAGGAGTTCGACTTGCAAGCGTTGTTACTGCCGCTAGTGGAGTTCGACATGATTCTTGGTGTGGACTGGATCTCGGAGCAGCAAGCATACATTGATTGCAACCTCAAGGAGGTCAAGTTGGGAACTGGTCGTGAGACGACATTTGCAGGCTTGAAAGGGTCGAGCAAGACGTTGATATCTTCTCTTCAGGTGGTTAAGGCAGTTTGTGCTGGTGCCGAACTGTTCTTCACACTAGTGGAGGCTTCGAAGCCTAAGCCTACTTTGGACAGTATCGCGGTAGTATCCGAGTATCCGTACGTGTTCCCTGACGATCTCCCTGGAACCCCACCGCAGCGAGAGATTGACTTCACAATTGAGCTTGCGCCAGGTGCCAAACATGTGTAACACTCTCCGTATCGGTTAGCGCCTAAGGAGATGGCGGAACTGAAGGTTCAACTTGAAGAACTGTTGGAATAGGGTTATGTGTATCCAAGTTCGTCTCCATGGAGCGCACCGGTCCTTTTTGTTAAGAAGAAGGACGGAAGCTTGCGACTCTGTATTGATTATCGGGAGCTGAACAAGTTAACGGAGAAGAACAAGTACCCGATCCCAAGGATTGATGATCTGTTCGATCAGTTAGTCAAGTCATCGGTGTACTCAAAATTGGATCTTAAGTCCGGGTATTATTAGTTGAGGATAAGAGAAAGTGAGATCCCTAAGACAGCTTTCAACACGAGGTATGGGCATTACGAGTTTACTGTCATGCCGTTTGGGCTGACTAATGCGCCATCCGTGGTCATGGATCTGATGAACAGAACATTCAGAGAGTACCTGGACCACTTCGTGATAGTCTTTATCGACGACATTTTGGTGTACTCGTAGTGTGAAGAGGATCACTTCAAGCATCTACATTTGGTGATGGAGACGTTGAGGAGGAACCAACTATACGCCAAATTCTCCAAATGCGAGTTTTGGTTGTCCTCGATAGCGTTCCTTGGTCATATAGTCAGTAGAGAAGGGATTGCGGTGGATCCAACGAAGATAATTGCGATACGGGAGTGTCCTGTGTTGTGTTCAATAGCGGAAGTCTGGAGTTTTCTAGTACTTGCCGGCTACTACAGGAGCTTCGTAGAGAACTTCTCGTGGATTGCGTTACCCCTCACGACTTGGACGAGAAAAGATCAAAAGTTTGTGTGGTCGTCGGAGTGCGCACAAGCTTTGGAAGAACTGAAGAGTCGGCTGACCACATCGCCTATTGTATGTTCGCCGGTTGGAACTGAAGGTTTTGAGATCTACAGTAATACTTCGGGCAGTGGTTTGGGTTGTGTCCTACTGCAGCATGGGAGAGTGATAGCTTATGGCTCGCGCCAGCTGAAGGTACATGAGAGAAATTATCTGGTCCATGACTTGGATTTAGCGGCCGTGATATTTGCTCTGAAGCTGTGGAGTCATTACCTGTACGGTGTAAAGGTCGATATCTATATCGACCACAAGAGTCTGAAGTACTTGTTGGATCAAAAAGATCTAAACATGCGGCAATAGAGATGGATGAAGTTCCTGAGGGACTACACATTCAAGATTCATTATGTGTCTGAGAAAGGCAATGCGGTTGCTGATGCGTTGAGTCGCAGGGCTCCCGCACGGGCCAACTGGTTGTCAGTTCATGATGAGCGTTTGATTCAGGATTTGGAAGCATTGAAGATCTCTTGTGTTGACAAGCAGACTAGTGCCGAAGCACTATTGAACTGGACAGAAGTTCAGTATGACCTGACTGATCGGATTCGGCAAGCTCTGGTTTTGGATAGCAACATGAAGCAAATCATGGATGAGACGTTGGATGGGTCAAATTCCCAATTTGATGTTATTGATGGGCTGTTATGTAAGGACAGTCATATGTGCCTCCCAAATGTGGGTAAACTATGGGAAGAATTGATGTACGAGGCTCATCATACCAAGTACTCGATTCACCCAGAGAGCACGAAGATGTATCGTGATATGAAGAAGTTGTTCTGGTGGCCAGGACTTAAGAAGGACGTGGCACTTTATGTGTCGAAGTGTCAAATGTGCGCCTTGGTGAAGGCGGAGCGCCAGAAGCCCGGAGGTTTCTTGAATTCCTTACTTATCTCAGAGTGGAAGTTTGACGATATTTCAATGGACTTTGTGCATGGGTTGCCAAGGTAGCAGAAGGAAAACGACGCAATCTGGGTGATCGTAGATCGATTGACGAAAGTGTCTCACTTCATTCTAAATAGGAAGGATGATTCGGTGGATAAACTGACAAAACTCTATGTGGATAACATTGTTCGACTGCATGGTGTGCTCCGCAGTATTGTGAGCGATCAAGATGGACGGTTCACGTCCAATGGCTGGAGGTTGGTGCAACAAATGTTGGGAACCAAGCTGAGTTTCATCATGACCTTTCATCCGCAGACGGATGGTCAGACCGAGAGAGTCAACAGGACGATGGAAGACATGCTTCGCATGTGCGTCCTGGATTTTGGGAAGCAGTGGGAAGATCACTTGTACTTGGTGGAATTTGCTTATAACAATAGCTACCAAGCGAGCATTCAAATGACGCTCTTCGAGGACCTTTATGGTAGGAAATGTCGCACGCCGTTGTCGTGGTTGGAAACAGGTGAGTCGAAGCTGTACAAACAACAAGAGGTGGAAGATGCAACTTCGTTGATACGAACTATTCAAGAACGATTGTTGATCGCTCAGGACAGACAGACTAAATACTATAATGTCAAGCATCAGAACATTGAGTTCGCTGTTGGCGACTGAGTGTATTTGAAGATTAAGTCGTTCAAAGGTGTCTCATGGGTACGCCGCTTGAATAAGCCGAGCCCGAGGTACCTTGGACCGTTTGAGATCCTGGAGTGAATTGGTGAAGCAGCTTATCGACAGAAGCTATCCGTGGAATTGAGTGGTCTACATGACATATTCCACATATCGGTGTTGCGAAAGGCGGTGTAAGAGCCTTCACAAGTGATTGCGGTCGATTAAGTACCGGTTGATAATGGGTTGATGACGAAGATCAAACCCGTTCGCATTGAGGACTCGGAAGTCAAGCGACTGCGTAACAAAGACATCATGATGGTCAAAATCTGATGGGACAACTACGGTCGTGAGGAGCTTTTTGTTGGGTTTCTCTATGAGGATGACACAACACTTGTGCACGCAGCGGAAGTAATAAAAATCAAGAACAACCCAAAGAGATTGGGATCGGGCCATGAATGTTGAATCAAGAAGTTAACAAACAACTAGGTGTTGGGTATTGTATCAACAATGTACCTGATTTGAAGAAGCCCCTGAACAAGCTAAGTTGAATAGATAATGTATTTGATGACTTTCTTCAAGATGTGCTTGCAGTTATTCCACGCTAAGTACACACCAATGTCAGGGTGCAGTGGGTCAATATACACAGGTCTGCGCAACGTAATCCCTCGTTGAGCAGATCAATGTGTTGGCTCACATGTACTCTCTCTATTGGTGTGTACTTATTTTCAAGTACATGGTTGAGATTGATCGAGAGCTGAAGAGGAGCAAGGATGGGTCAAAGACCAGCTCTTGGGAAGGAAGACGAAGAATCGTCCAAGGAAAATTCGACGGGAATCACCAAGTGATTCTCGCCGATTCGACGGGAATCACTAGTGATTCTCGCCGAATCGTCGAGAATCACTTGCCGATTCCCGCTGACTGCATCCGGCTGACTCAACGCCTTCAAGGATTCTGCTAAGGCAGAATCGGCGGGAATCACCAAGTGATTCTCGCCGATTCGTCGAGAATCACCGCGCATTACCGTCGATTCCCTCCGGATGACCAGAATTCCAACTGGAATTCTACCAAGGAAAATTCGACCGGAATCGTAAGTGATTCCCGCCGAATTCGACGGGAATCACCAGCGATTCCCGCCGAATTTGTCTTAGGTATTTCTTGTCTGCTCGCTGAACCGGTCCTGGTCGTCACACGCTGTTTCGGCCCGTGCGTAGGGTTGACCTGGTGGGTCCCCCAACGGCTATCTTGGGATGTCTTTGGGTATAAATACTCATGTATTTTGAAACCCTAAAGACAAGAAGAACAGAACATTCATATCTACGAAATCGAGCCGCCGTCGACCTAGCTGATTGCGGAACTCCACTGCTCGCCGTCGCCGCTCGCAAGATCGTCGTCGTTGCAGATCTCAGATCTTCTCTGATCTCCCGACGACAGAAACGAAGCTAAGCTTAGCGTCTCACATATCTATCTTGAGATCCTTTGTCTCTTGATTTGTTGAGCGAGAATATCTTTCCCCTCCGAATCGATTGAGATGATCGATCTAAGTAAGATCGTTGGTAGACCTCGCTAGCTTCGTCAAGAAGTTTGGATCTACAAAGCATCGCCGCCACAATCCTTTGCCGTCGCCGATCTCGGGAAGATCCTCTCCAAGAGAGTGCTTCGGTCGTGGACTCTTCGTCTTCTTCAAGAACGCTTCATCGAACGAAGAGGGACACCGAGCTCTCCATACGTAGTTTGTATTTCTATACATTCTATTTTCATTTTGTTGTAAGGGAATTTTGATTCCTAGTTATAAGGGGTTGGGTGCAACCCGTGGTGAAGGAGTAGTGACTCCTTTGGGTGGAAGGGTTTCTTCCATAGTGTGAGGATTGGATTTCAATCCGGTTGGTGAAGTGACTGAGTCGTCCCTTATTGGGAGATAGGTTGAAGGGGGAAAGTGGACGTACCCAAATCGGGGAACCACTATAACTGCCTGTGTGTTTCTGTGTTGTGCTTGTTTTGTTTCTTGTGCAGGTTAATTATTAATTCCGCAAAAAGACTGCAAATCACCTATCCCCCCCATAGGTGAAGGTAGTTGACACTAGATTGACTTTCACTAGGTAAAAGTTACCTTTCCGGTGCTTGAGTCAAAACCCAACAGAGATGCTCCAAGCTTTGAGTCCTTGTCGGTGGCGAGTTCTACGTAGAATAACATGTACGTCTCTGCAGAAATCCACACGAGCAGGAGAACACCGAGCTTCGTCGCACGAAGGGTCGAGAAGGAGATCAACTATACCTTGCACTTCCACGGACTGCTAGGTCCGCGCCAGGAATAGCAACACCGACGACTGTCGTCGGAGAGGAGGCCGACGGAGCGAGCGATCGGCGGAAGCGGAACTCTTCCGTCCGGCGGGGTTCGGGATTCGGCGGATCGGCACGACGGAACGCTTCCGTCGGGTTCGTTTCGGCCGTAGGAGAAAAGCACGCACACCTCCTCATCCCTAAACCCTAAGTCCTTATTTATACCCAAGGTATAAACAAACCTAAGAAGAATCACTATCCACAGACCACACAACATAGGGTTTCAAAATCATTCGCCGGGAATGAACTCCAGGTTCAGCGAGAATCAGGCCCAGATTCAGGCGAGAATCAGCAGAGAGATTCGACGAGAATCATCTGCAGAATCGTCGAGAATCGAGGATGGAATCATCGAGTATCACCAATTGCCGGGAATCAAACAATTCGATTCTCGACGAATTCGTCGAGAGTCGTCGAGTCATACTCGACGATTCTAGACAAATCATTCGCGACGAATGATTCTCGATGAACTCATCGAGAGTCGTCGAGTCATACTCGACGATTCCCGACGAATCATTCTCGACGAACTCGTCGAGAGTCGTCGAGTCATACTCGACGATTCTCGACGAATCTCCTTGGCAACGTTTGTCTGACCCCCATTCTGTATGGTGATTGGTAACCCTTACCAACACAGTCAATCTTCCAACTTCTCCACATGCTCTTATGTGCGACTCTGCAGGCTCATATCGCGTTGGCAGTGAGATTACATGTTTGACCACTTCTAGATCACCATGGTAACTCCAACACTTTCGTGGGAGCGAGAGTAGACCATGCTCGAAGAGTATCCCGATCTCTTCTTCTCAGGTACCATTTAAGTTTGAGTACTTTCTTTTCCTTTCTGTAAATTCGAGACGAAATTCATTTAAGGGGTGGAGAATTGTAACGCCCCGAAACTCAAAAGAGGAACGGGCAGCATTTAAGCCAAGTTTGGGTCCTGGTAAGGGCCACACGGCCTGGGACACGGGCGTGTTCAGGGCTGTGTCGTGCTCGGGTTGGACGATTTTCCCGTGTGGTCGACGAAGTGCAGTCGACGATCGTAGAAGGTTGAGAACACGGCCTGAGACAGGGCGTATCCAGGGTCGTGTCCTGCTCGGGCTGTTTGCCAGGCTGTGTGGAGAGAGTTACACAGCCTGGGACACGGACGTGTCTCAGGGAGTCTCTGGCACACGGCCTGTGACACGGGCGTGTCATATGGCAGTGCCCTCTTCGGGATGTCTTGGTCCTGTGTCGGTTGAGGAACATGCCCTGAAACACGGGCGTGTACTGTTTGACACAGGTGTGTCAATTGTGACACGAGCGTGTCTAAGCCCGTGTCCTGTTCGGGATGCGACGGTTTCAGCGTCGATTGAGGCACTTGACCTATGACACGGGCGTGTCCATGGGTGACACGGGCGTGTCACAAGCCGTGTCACAGGCCGTGTCCTGTTCTATATTTTCTGGGTTACGGCGAGTGTGGAACACGACCTTGGACACGAGCGTGTCACAAGCCGTGTTCGGCCAAGTAAATTGACTTTAAGTGTGAATCATGACTGTTCGTTTCCTTCTTTTGGGATCCAAGGGCTCAGGGCTGTTCTTGCAGAGATAAGGTCGGGAATGGGAGGTTGAAACCCTCATTTCCCATCAAGCATTCTCTTTCTAAAGCCTTGGAGAGAGGGGAGAGCAAGGAGGAAGAGGAAAAAGAAATTCGGCCGCTAGAGAAGCTTCGAAGCCCCGATTCTTGATCCGAGTCCAGATCCGTGAAGGCGTGGCCGTTGCCGTGCTTTCCATCCGACTAGATCTTCATGGCGCCGAAGAGAACCACAAGGGTAACGATTCTCTTCTTGGACATGTGAAGTCCTCTTTCCTTTTTGCATAGGAAGCCCGCTCTCCCGAGTATGCGATGAGTGTGAGGTATTCCTTCGGGTAGACACGAAAAGTCCCCGTTGTTTTGCATGTAGAGTCCGGAATCGAAGTACAGACATATGCATGGTGTGTGAAGCCTATCCAGACAAGTTGGTCTGGATCGGTGATGTTTCATTATGCATGAATAGCCGGAGAAGACTCCGTGCTGATGGTTGTTTTCGGGTTCTCTACACAGTAGATTGCACAGGGAGCCTTGGAGACTAACTCCAAGGTGCACCCAGAAATTTGGGCAGAAGCGTGATTCTGCCATCTCGGTGGCCTGGGAACCAACTTGCACTTAACTAGGTTATGTAATTTTTGTGTGATCGATTTGGGACTCGGGGAAGCTTGACCCGTGCATATAGCTTAAATTGACGTTGTGGTGTGAGCAACGGGTTAGGCGGAACCGTACCTGCTCTATATGGTTCAGTTAAAGAGACCTAAGTTACGTGGTACTTACCGTTAGCATAGATGGAGGGTCTTAGGCTTAGGCAGAAAATACTATAATGCTCACGAGATTTGTCGTCCTGGAGGAGATGGTGAGACAACAGATTTTTACCGGGTTCACCGAGTAAGTGCCCTAAGAGCACGAGGTGTGTGGCTGTGTGGGCCTGCACCTGTGGTGTATTATGCAAATGTTGTACTTTCACTTTAATTGTTGGATTATACTAATGCAATGCAGGGAAGGAGCACCGCCACCCCAAGAAAGGGGTGGGGTCGTTATAATTTGGTCAGCTTTAGCTAACCGTTGCTTTTGTTTGCTATCGTTGCGGTGGATTGTTGCTTGCAGGTGTTGCAGAGCCTAGCGACAAGTAGCGGGCTGAAGCCCTGGTTGCTGAGCCGGCCCTTGAAGGTCATCCAAATGTTTACTTGTTATATTCATGTGTGACCGGCCTTCGTGCCGATGTTTGGAAGACACTGTTTATTTAAGTAAACTCTTGTAAGGCCATAATGTCAAATACTTTGTGTAATTGTACGCTCATTCCTATTTGGGTTGTTAGTGGACATTCATGCTGTTGGCTTGGGTTCTTCTCTTTGCAACTTTTAATTGCTTCCGCTAGAATGTACTCTGAGTAGGACATATGTTATTGGAAGGATGGTTTCATTGAGTAACCCTTCGGTCTGTCTGTGGTATATGGTGTCGGGCCCCGACCGGACCTACTGCTACATGTTATGTGACTGATAGAGGTGTTACACTATAAAAAGAGCCTCAGGCCTCCTCATTTCTCACATTTTTCCCCCGAGTCTTCTTCTTCCTCAGGTTGAAGTTCTGCCGAATTTCTCCTATGAGCAACCTCCAAGCCGCACCCGAACCGCACCCGAGCTACAAGCGAGTCAAGTCAAAGCCACCCGACCAAGCCAAATCTCTCAAATTCCAAGTGGCCCCTGCCACAACAAGTTCAGGCGCTCCGCTCCCACGTTTATAATCAGCAAGTCGCTAACCAAAGACCACCAGCGTGAAACACAATTTATAATAACTCCCGACGCGATGATCTGTCGTCCGCCGTGTGCCAAATGTTCTCTCACCCCAAAGCTGTAACGAGAGGTGGTCTGCCACCATCGACTTCACAAACAAGCTGTAACGACCAGAAAATAGTTGACTTTGACCGACACAGATCCAATCACGTGGTTTTTTTTACCCAGTTGAGAGGTTTTTCCACGTTAAAACTCAGTGTGTACAATCGATCTACCTCATTGACTGTGTGCGCGCTCGACCGTTCCGAGAACTAAGGCGGTCCAGGTTATTCCGGTCCGACCGAGACGTCAAATTATACCGCAACAGTTATGATCACATTTGTCTTTTCATAGATTGTTACTATTCGCAACTCTAAATGGATCAACAAATCCAACTCTAAAGAGGACAATCATCATGTCCTGATTTCTGATTTCAAGTTTACTTTTTTTAAGCATTCCGATCAGAATCCGAGACATATGACTTAATTTTCTTGATATAACAGAACGAATATGTATCTGATAGAAACAAGAGACGTGCTTCATTTATGAATTTATATGGAGAGCAAGTAAGTGCTTAATCTTGCTCTTCTGTTTTTTTTCAATTTCGATGCACGAGATGGAGTGTCGTCCTGGACTCAGAAGATTGTTGGAGCAGTGTCGTCGTCGGGCTTAGCACGAGATGTAGTTGTCGGCCTGGGCTCAGAAGGTCTCCAGAGAAGTTTCTTCATTGTTGAACCCATCTCAAGATAATGAAGTCATCGACAGCTTAAATTTAATGTTGATCTAGACATTTATAAACTCAAATAAAATGAAGAAAAATAATTTTCGGATAGATATTTATGATTTGCAAATAACAATTTTCCTTAAAACTTCCAAATGCTCTGTTATCCATCTGATTTTTGTTTTGGATTAAAATGTCCTTCTCAGACATTTGTTCATTCCCACAGATCCCTAGGAGCAGCGGCAAAAACCCTACTACCCTTTAGTTTCTTGAGAAAAATAAAACAATTTTTTGGAATATCTTAATATGAAAAAAAAATCTGAATCAACAAATTGATGTGATAAAACTTTTTTGATCTTGAATATGAAAATTACAGTGTACTTATCATACCGCGTTGCTTTTACCAAAAAAATATAGCATAGCAAAAATGATAGTGCCCTTAACAATTTACGTTAAACAAACATTTTCTATCGCCCTCAAACACATAAAAATGAATGAAAAAATTTAGGCGCGTTCCTTCTATTTAAGATTACTGTGAGGAACACTCATCAAACCGTTGCTTTTCTGGAGAAACAACATTATGGATCTAAATACTAACAATACTGGCAATAATTTTAAAATACTACAGTATTTCGTGCAAACAACTCAATCATAAGGATACCAGATCGTACAATTGTATTTAATTCCTCACCTAAAATTAGCTGGGAGAAAATCACCTAAATTTTTTTCGTACAACTGTATTTAATTACGTCCCGAATCCAGATGATAGTCTTGATCCGAGATCAATAAGGAGCCTACAAAAATATGGGCTCACACAGTTTATATTTAAATACATTTTTATGCCGGGCCTTCGGGCTTCTCATTGATTGTCCCGAAGCTTTCTCCTCCTGCTGCCGGAGGAAAAAAATTTCCCCGCGAGAGGGATCCCGCCATCCCGGTCCAAACGTCCAACCTAACTGTCAAACGAAACCCTAACTGTGGTATCTGGAGTCTGGTATAGCTGCCATGGAGGAGCCGAAAGCGTTGGAAGCTGCCAGCCAGCTGTTCTGGTTGTGGGAGTACGCAGTCGTCTTCTTCCTCCGCCCACTTCTCGCCGTCATCTTTATTCTCTTCTTAACCTTCTTCAGTGAGTATTGATTTCTGATCTCAAACCCTAACCTTCCGGTCCCCTCTCTCCAGCGATTAACCGCAGCCTCGCGTCGTGCCCTAACTATATCGTTATGATTTTCTCATCAGGCTGGTTTGTCGCATGGAAGACGGTTCTTGTCCATGTGCCGCTGGTGCAAGAAATATTCGGCCTCCGCAAGAAAATCGTGAAGCCTAAGCCTGCTTCCCGGCACAGTCTTTCCCGCTACTACAACTCCATTTCTGCTCGCAGGTATGCTTATTTGGGTCTCTAATTCGCTCTTCGTGATTTCTTTCGATTATTTTGATGTTTTTCTTGAAATCTGTATAGCTGAAGCGTATCTAATCGCATTAATTTGTTTAGTTTCAATGTAAATTTGACCATCAGACATAAATCTATGAACCCTCATCTGGGGAATCATTGTCAACAAGAATCTCAAATGTAGGAGGCTTATCCCACTATCCTTCCTTCGATCAATCAGAAGGCCAAAATTCCCTCAAAGGGTATTTGTTCTTGTATGAATCTCAGAATCTAGAAGGAGGGTTCATCTATACTATATTAGGGCATAGGTCATTCATTTTTCTTATATTGCCCCTTACTTATTACGGCTCTGTTTGGGGTACCGTTTTTGTTTGGCTCCGTTCTTTCCTTTCAAGCCGGACCTTTTAAAATAGAGAATGGAGCTCCAAAGGTCAAGTTCCAAAGGGAGCCACCGGTCCGGTTTGAAACCGAAATGGAGTCAAATTAGTACCCCAAACAACGCCACCGGTCCGGTTTGAAACCGAAATGGAGTCAAATTAGTACCCCAAACAACGCCACCGGTCCAGTTTCCTCTGGTTTGAAATCAGAATGGAGCCAAAACGGTGTCCCGGACAGAGCCTACATCTCTTACATTTTTTATGTGAGGCTCTAGTTATGTGTCGTGCTATTTATTTTTTAAAGTGAAGCTAGCTTCAATCCATTTCTTATTTCTATCAAGTTTAGCATTCGGCGAAATTTTTTTTTTTCAAAATGGCATGTGAGTGTGACTAGATATGTAGCACGGATACATACAACAGCCTTATATATCATATTCGAAACGTTTCAGAGTCGGAAAACTCTTGGAAATCTTTTCTTTTAATTTTAGTTACCATCATCGCAAAACACATAATTTTTGGGCATTTTTTAGTATACTCGGGCATATCCGGTAGTATTTGAAAAATATTCATGCGTATCTGAAATTAAAAGAAAAGGATGGTTCCTATTTTGGATATGATACGTTTTTGTGACTCATGTAATTTGTCTTCATTTAATATATGATATGTGAGATATAATAATGAAAAAAATTCTAAAAGTCGTTAATGTCACACTCACCTTCATATTAATTTGTATTTTTATTTGAATAATTAATTTTTTCATAAATGTATCCTGTACCCTACGTTTTATAAAAATTATGTTTCTTGTATCTACGTCGTATGGATCTTGTATCTCGTTCTCGTCCCCATGCAACATAGGTGACTAGTGTACCACCACTGTCGGGGCACGAGGAACCCCATGCACAACTGCTTGCCACCAAAACTCCTTTCATCTGAACACCTGTAAGTACCCCTAAGTGGGCAAGATAGTAAATCTATGCTTTGACCTCTCGTCTGTCATCCTAAACTAGAAAACCTTTTTTTATTCTTATTCACTTTCAAGTCCAATTACTAACTTTAGTATCACAGGGACCCCAAGTTGATATTTCGACCTTTCTATTTAGTTAATTTATTCATAACTCGCTATTGAGCTCATGATTACCAGTCTACCCAATATATCAACATTAAGGCTTGCTTCTATCAAGTAATACTGTGGCATTGGTTGTGGGAAGATCATCCATTCTCAACGACTGACTTTAATCATACTTGGGCAAGTATCTATCATCTCATGTTGGCAAGTAGAGCACAAGAATAAAAACTCCCATCTTCATCGAGGGCTGATTTGTCTTATTTTGTCAATCCTCACACTTTACTGAAGTCTTGTACTCTTCACTTAGTGTCGGGCATAATCAAGAAGGATCACCTCTTTAGAGAGCAGATAAATCCTATGGCGTATCGCCCAAATTATTGACCCAGTATTGGATTTCATTATTCCATGGGTAAGTTGTCTAATATTTATAATGCTTTGATAATCAATAGTTGAGATACCACCATCCAACAAATTAATGTAACTCGTGAGGCACAAAAATCATTAAGAAATAATTGAGTGAGATTGTAGGCTTGTAGCTATAAGTTCTACAAATGATTTTATGAGTGGAATGGCACAAATGGTGGCATTACTTCAGGCAACTTCGCATGTTGCTTGTAGGACAACTGTGACTATGGTTTGATTGTTTCAGTGTTTCCTACCCCATCATTGTCCTCTGAAGAACATCAAAGGCGTTTATTCTCAACATGTCTTCATACAAATTTATCTTCTCATCCTTAGTTGGCCTTTTTGTTTGCACATCTTCGTGCTGCATTGCCGACTGCTCCTTCAAAGTTGTGACTTGCACCACTTTATACAACTTCATTGTTTGCTCCTTAGCCAACTTACTCGCACGTATCTATTCACATTGCGTCTCCAGTTGGCTGGTTGTCTGCCCACTTCTTTCAAATTTGTTATTCATTTTCAGCATTCACATTGCATTTGCAAGTTGATATTATGGCATACTTGGCTCAATCACCTTACCAGTGACATCACCTATGTTGCTTTGAAGAAGATGTTGGCGCCTTGGCGGCATGATGCTCACTTACACTTACTAGTTACTACTATAGCTCAGATAGTGCAATACTTTGGTTAACTTCACTTGTCGCTTACAGGACAACTGTTACTATGAAATGATTGTTGCTTATGCTTATCATCTTTGACCAATTAAGAACATCAAAGACATTTTTTCTTGCAGATTTATCGTCTCCTCCTTAGTTGGCCTTTTTGTTTGCACATCTTCATGTTGCTTTGCCACCTGCTCAGAAGATGTTGTAACTTGCACTTCTTTCTACAACTTCAATGCTAGTTCCTCTGCCAACTTCCTCACATGTATCTCTTCACATTGCTTCTCCAACTGGCTCGTTGCTTCCACATGTGCAACTCTGTTGCTCGTTCCTTAGTTGTGTACATTGCTTCAACAGGTTCATATTATTGTTTACTTGGCTCAATCACCTTAATAGGACATCAGCTATTACCAGCCGAGTGCCAGAGTTCCTTTGAAAAAGTGATAATCTCTCAAGATTTCTAGGATCCCCTATTAACCCCCTTCGAGAACTAGGAAAGTGAAGGAAATTCTCTTGCTCTCTATATTCTCCTTTCCATTTCAAGAAATGCCTAGAAGAAAAAACCCAAATGGCTTGATTTAAATTCTCCCAAGTGAAGATGAGAAACTGTGGTCAATGAAGCATAAGCCAAAGTGATGCAAACAAACTACTTTATCCCAACCAAGATATTTCCGTTTTTTAGTATAAGGCTCTTTTCGTTTTGGCAGAATTAGAGCGTTGAAATTGGAAATCAATTGACAATTCCAATTCCATTGTTTGGTGACCATAAAATCACCTCGGAATTAGAATTCAATTCAATTTTCATAGGAATTGATTATAGAGGAAATACTCCTTCCTCAATTCCGACCTCGCGAGGTCTTCATTCGCGATTTTGATCCCTACCAGCGCGCCCCCGACTCTCTCGCGATGTCAAACTTTACCCATTCGCGTGCCAACCTCGCCGAAAACCCTATCCCCTTTTCTCTCCCTCATATCCCACATCTTCGCCCTCCACCTCAACTCCAATTGCTTTTACGGCTTCGTCTCATCCTCCCTCTGAGACCTCCGGTATCTTTTCAAGGCTGACCTCAGCAACAACCTCCTCTCAGGCCCTTACCTCTCCGCCACCCTTGAAATCTATAATCTTATATACCTCGACCTCCGATTCAACTCCTTCTCGATCCGGCGAACTACAAAAACGACTCTCTCGAAACACTAGATTTCGGCCCCTAGACCTCGGGATAGTGTACACACCTCAAGATTCGACGCAGCCATGGAGGACAAGAGCATCTTGCAAGATAGAATGCTGGTAGATTTTCTTCTTATATTGTTGGATTCAGTTTACTAATTACATGTATTTTTAAGCGATTTATTCATTCCATTTTTGCATTTCTTTTTTCATTTTTTCGATTTTGTCTGTTTCTTAGATTTTGATTCATTCTGGATGGATGCAAAAATAATAGTTGACTTAGCCTGTATAGTCTTTTTTTACTTTTCACAAAAATCTACTTGTATGAATGATGGGAGTATAGTTTTATGTGCGATGTGTTTGTGTGCTTGTGTTTGTGTATGTGTGTGTGGTTGTGTGCTTGTGTTTGTGTTTATGTATGTGTGTGGTTGTGTTTATGTGTGCTTGTGTATGTGCGTGTGTTTGTATGTGTGTATGTGTATGTTGTTGTGTGTGGTTGTGCGCGCGCTTGTGTTTTTGTATGTGTGTGTGTGTAAATATCAATTTCATCGACTGAATTCTAATATGCAGCCAAATAATGGAATTACTAATTTCAATTCCTGGGACAGAATTCTTGCATTCAGCCAAACAACATAATTGTAATTGACTTCCATTCCAATTCCTGCGGGAATCAGAATTGGGTCAATTCCAATTCTTGCATTTCAATTCCAATTCCTGTATCACAGAGAAAATAATTGATTCGAAGATTGTTAAAATAGATTCATCTTTTCTTTTATATTATTTTCTTTTTGACATAAAATTTTCAACTGAAACTTGTACATATATACATCAGGGTTGTAAATATCCGATGTCATTGACGTGTCAGATTGAGTTTTTATATGTCGGATGTCAGAAGTCGGACACATGTCGTAGCTATTTAAAATATCATTTTTTTATATCTTATAAATAAGAAGTTATGATTTTATGCATGTTAAGTATAATTTTATGTTCTAAAGTAAGAATGAGTCATATAAATTCCAAATTAAATTTGAATTTTTTGAAAATAAAATATTAGTAGCAAGTACAATTTGGTACATATTAAAATATATTTCATATCATATAATAATTTGATGTTGATAGCACTAAAGTTTAGTAAAAATATATTTAATTTCATATAATTATTTAATTTTGATAGGGCCAAATTTTATAACAAATGAAAAATGTTTAAAAACTAAGTACCTTTGATTGATTAATGATTTGTCTTTATAAGCTCAATAAATTTGTTTTAAAGTCATAAAAATAATAATATTTGATTAATAAATGTGTTGAAATTTTGCATATTTTTTAATAGGAATTTAGAAAAATGTAGTGTGAAATAATTATACATAAAAATGATTGTAGGAATAATATATTAAAAAGAAGGAAATAATAAGTCTAATTTACTTAAGCATACATAATACATATGTGATTTGGATATGTACTACTAGTTTGTTAACATAACATAAAAAAAATAGTGGTTGATATGTTCAAAATTTGTGTCTGTCAATAACAACAACAACAACACTCAAGCCTTTATCCCACTATAGTGGGGTCGGCTATATGGATCCTTTATCGTCATTGCCCTATCTTTTGTGTCGGTCAATATATCAAAAAATCGGAAATGTCAAAGGTTCTAACTATCCAATGAAATGCCTAAATTATTTCCTAAGCATAGTTATGATCAATGTAAATGTCTCAAGAATCACTTGAGGTAAATTCTAGACATGTAAAACAGCATATTCATAATAGAGCTAGAATCCATATGCTCAAGCTAATACCACCCGGCTATACAATTAAAAATATTTAAAAACCTACAGTAATGAATTAGGTTGAGCAGGACTAAGACGGAGTATTTGGAGCTTAAATTTAGCAGTGCAAGAACAACGGATGACTTCGTTATTAAGTTGGGTGATCAAGATATTTTTTGTAGTGAATGTTTTAAATATTTTGGATCGATAGTTCAAAAAGACGGAGGTATTAATAAAGATGTGACACATAGAATCCAAGCAGGTTGGTTGAAGTGGAGAGGCGCGTTAGGGATCTTGTGTGATCGTAAAGTACCATTAAAACTTAAGGGCAAGTTCTACCGTACTGTGATTAGACCAGTGATGCTCTATGGTTTTGAGTGTTGGGCAATGAATTGTGTACATGAGCAAAAAATGAGAGTTGCGGAGATGAGAATGCTTAGGTGGATGTGTGGACACATGAGACTGGATAGAATTAGGAATGAATGTATCAGGGATAAGTCAAGAGTAGCACCAATTGCAGAGAAGATGCGAGAAGCTCGACTAAGATGGTTTGAACACGTACAAAGGAGACCATTAGAGGCACCTGTTAGGCGTTGTGAGAGTCTAGTCACTAGGCATGTTAAACTAGGGAGGGGTAGACCAATAAAGACTTGGAATGAAACTATAAGGAAAGACATGATGTACTTAGGCATTAGTGAGATTATGACACAAGATAGGGCACAATGACGACAAATGATCCATATAGCCAACCCCACTATAGTGGGATATAGAGGCTTGAGTTTTGTTGTTATACAATAATGACTTAAGTACCTTAACAAAGTTTTCAAAGAAATCAATGTAAAGAATAAAAGATTTACTTTTAAACTATGCCATAGAATAGCTATTCAAAGCGAACTATCACAAGTATGAAGAGCTTAATGACATTGCAACTAACAAAAAAAAGTTGGGTACTGAAATTTCAATTTTTTCATATATGGATGCATTGAAATTGAAACTACATCAAAGAAAATACAAACATAAGCAAAGCAAATGCTAAGAAATATAAGAAAATAAAAAGGCTTGGGTTGCCTCTTTAATGACCCCGAGCTGGACACAAATACTTGTCTTAGCAGTTATATTTAACATACTTTATAATCTATACACTAATTTATAGTAATAATCAGATTCAAGAGAAGAATGTCCGGAGACTGAGTTAGTGGTTGGGTTTGAAGGGGGGTTAGTTGTTCTTCTGCAAGTCTCCTCCTCCTTTTTCTTAGCCACCTGTGCTACTCTACTCTCTCTTTCTTTGTACTTCTGTTTCTCTTCTAAGGTTGGTGATCGCCATTTGGGAATTTCTTTCACTTCAACCCAGGTAGGTGTACTCAACATGCTCTCAACTGCAGGTGCTTTAGGGCTACTCTTACCTGTTCCTTGCATACTTGGTTATACATCCGAAGCACTATGCGATTCCATAATTCTATGAGATGATTATTCAGAAATATGTAGGGGATGAGGAGTAATAGGCAAATTTCAGAACTCTATACACATCTAAATTTCAGATCTATATACACATCTAAATTTCAGCACAAATCAGTATCCCTCACAAACCAAATTACAGTGACTTAAATGATGATCTTGCACAAACTCTATAGCTTTCCATTCCTTGTGATCTTTGTCCCTTAAAGTCTTGATCAACAATAAGCAAGCCGAGAGGAAGTAAAGAAAGAAGGCCGAGTTCTGGCGCACTGGTTGAGTTGTTGCCATGTGACCTTGAGGTCACGAGTCCTGGCAGCATCCTCTTGCAAAAATGCAGGGTAAAGTTTGCCTACATTTCACCTTTGTGGTGAGACCTTTCCCCGGACCCTTACTGGGCGGGGATGCGTTGTGCACCGGGCTTCCCTAAGAAAGGTCGAGTTCTTACTTGTACATGAGCTCCTCCCACAACGACCTGGATAATGAGCTTGGAAGCGCAACACCGTCCAAGGAGTTTTTCCCACCAAGCTCCATCCCACTAATCTCGATCCCTCAATCTCAATCCGCTTGGAGGAGTCGTTCGTCTCAAACTCCATCTTCACAGGCTGATTCGAACATTGTTACCCACGCACAACTCATGAACAAGGTGATCAAATCCAAGGCATCCTATCGCAGATGGACAACATCCCAAGCTGCAGCCCCAAAATTATGATCGATGAGCCCGGAAAATCGACGAGGCTTTTCTTTGACGGGGGAGATCACCGATCACGGGATTCTCTTCGACAGGAAAGAGGAGAGGTGGGGAGCTTCACGCGAAGAACCACGTTTCACGCCTCTGCAGGGGTGGGAGTTATGCCTAGGCTCTTACTTTTTCGAATAAATGCAGTTTCTGGCCAATGTAACGGAGCAAATAAGGTCCCCTAAAGGGGGGACCCAAATCGTGAATGAGGGGGTTTTAATAGAACCTTGACCTTCACAGTTGTGCTAATTGCCGCTTCGACCTAATTTTATGAATCTTTCTATTCGGGTTGTCGATCCCATCAGTAAGTTGTAATAGAGGTACAAACACGGGAGTAATGTGCCCTGTGATATGCGCAAACAAAATAAATGAGCACCAACAACATGCCAATAAAATAAACTTTTGCCACACAAATGCGTTGAAATTATAAATGCATGACTTGAGTTCTAAGCATACTCTTCTCCTTGTTTCTCTTCCATCACTGGGGCTGCTGAAAGTCATTCCTTTCTTGAATCATATACTTAGATTATTGTCTGAGCTTAGTATTTTTCTTTCATTTTATTGCAGGAAGAATTCATTGGATCTGAAGCAGAACTCTTGAACTGCAAACCCTTACAACCCTGTAATATAATTTCCTCTTGTATTAACTATTGGTGTTGGCTCCAGTTTGAAACAGCTCCGCTTCAGCCCCTTGTGCAGTTGACACGTTTGTACATATTGTACCTTTTTAATCCTTACATAAGCTTACTTTTATTGTTTATCAATTCTTTATACACACACACACACACGCTTGTGCAAACATCTTCGCATGGTTGCTCGTGCTCAATGGTCTCGGGCGGTTTTCCCCCGCATTAATGCCGGCTCTGCCCGCATTAATGCCGGCTCTGCCCGCATTAATGCCGGCTCTGCCCGCATGCAAGCGGGCTACGCCTAGATGAAGCTCATGATACGCATGTGCTCTCCACTTGCAGCCCCCCAACCACAATATTTCATCAATCGCTCGACTAGGTACGTGATCGGGAGGGGAGGGGGATTGTGAGTGGTGAGCACGGGCGTATCATGGGCTTCATCTGGGCACAACCTACTTGCATGCGGGCGGAGCCGTCATTAATACGGACAAAGCCACACGAGATCATAGTCCTGGCGAAAATGCTCTTATTATTTAATATATATATTTTTATTTATTGTTATTTATTATTAGTTATTTTTTTTATTATTTATGATTGTGTTTTTTAAATTATTCATTACTATGAAAAAAATATTATTTATTATTAGTCTTATTTAATAATCATAGTACCAATATTCTTTATTATTAATAATATTTGATGGGGCCAAGGCCTTTTTATAATTCATGTGGGGTGCGTTTAGCCCATTCCCTCATGATTCCACCATCTAAGTGGGGATCATGGGATAACCGCTACGCACGCGATCATCGCGCTCGATTCGCGTGCGAGATCGTCTTCCCCGAGCTGTCTGAGGGTCGGCTGCCCGAGCCGGCCCCTCTCTCCTCCCACCGGTGGGACGGCTCAAGCCGACCCATTTTCCGGTCGGCCGAGAGGCCACGCCTCGCAATCGCGAACCCGCGATAGCCTCCGCCGGCCACCCCAGCCGGCGGGAAGCCTTCCCTCCCGCGGCCATTGCGGTAGGAGCCAGGCCGCCCCCGCTCGGACCGGCGCCGGCCGGCCGCACCTTGCGGTCGGTCGGTACTGCTCCTTGCGGCCGGCGGTCGGCGCCGGGGCCATGCCCGGTAGCCGGCCTTGGGCACGCGCCCAGTGTGTCGCCCGGGTGCGGCAGGCCGGCCTCTTTGGCCGCCGGCCACACCCATGACTGGTGTCGCGCCGGCGGCCCGCCGCCCTCGCCCGCGCCGATCACTCACCTAGTGGTGGCCGACCTTCGCTCTCGCCCACCTTGGGCGTCTTCTTCGTCCGCCCGATCGTCTCGCCACGATCGCCGCCGTCCACTTTGGGCGTAACCACCCATTAATTAGATAATGTGCCTTGCATTTAGCGAAATACTATGCGAATTATATTCACATAATACTATGCTTATGATTATAATGATGGTGGTTATGGTGTGCGGATATCCGCATAACCACCGTAATCACCTGCTAGTGGCTATAAAAGGAGCCTCAGATCTTCTCATTTCTTATCTTTCTCTCCTCTGCTTTCTTCCTCCGCAGACCAGAGCTCTACCGGATTCCTCCTACGAGTCGTCTTCGAATTACCTTCGAGCTACCTACTTTCCACAAGAAATTCGCCCAACTCCACAAGTGTGCGACAAGAAGGAAAGTCCTACAGTAAGCACTAGTTCGTGCGCATCACCACAACAGTCATCCTCGTGCGAAGTAGCTTGTTGCCCGCAGTGAGTTCAAGAATCTCTCTCGCCCCCAAAGCGTAACGAGGAGCGGTCTGTCGCTCTCGATTCTTTAAAAAAATTGTAACTGCAAGCAGATAGTGGATTTCGATCGACACAGACTCAGTCACGTGATTTTTTACCCAGTTAAGGGGTTTTCCACGTCAAAACATCGTGTGTGCCTTTTCTCTCTCATTGATTGTGTGCGTCCTCAATCGCTCCGTGAGCTAAGACGGTCCAAGTTACTGCGGTCAGACTGAGACGTCGAGTTTGACCGCAAAAATATTATTATTTATGTATTGTTATTTATTTATTTGTATTATTTATTATAATATTGTTTATTTTTAATATTAAGGTGCACAATTTCTGCAACAACCGACAAGTTGATCTGGCCCCAGTGTTGGGGTTGCCGGACTTCGGTGGCCTCGACGTTGGTCGTTCGGTGGCGATACGATAGGGTCATAGTCGACGGTGGCCATGACCGTGACCTATGTTTGGGTCGCAGTGAGGGTCATCACCGGCGGTGGCCTTGCCGGAACGCTGCCGTACGGCTCATGCAACACCGGTTATGACTAGGGCCACCGTTAGTGGTGCTCTGCCAGAGTACCATTGTACGACCCATGCCATGGTTGTCGTGGTCCGGTGACCCCGGTGGTGGGGCCAGGTTAGCCTGTCGGCGGTAGCCACAAGAGTATTATATTTAATATTTTAAAAGGACAATGCCACCGCAGGGCCGGCTCTGCCGAATTGCCTCCATACGAGCTACATCGGGCGGCGACTTTGGCAGTGGGGCCAGGTCAGACCGCTCGGGGCTACATGGCTAGTCGTGAACTGGAATTAGAGGGATGCTCGAACGCAGGGGCGGAGGTACAAGGGGGGCTAGGGGGGGCTCAGCCCCCCCGGCAGGGGCGAACGTAATAAGGGTCCAGGGGGACAATGGATCAGTTTGAGTTCAATCTTGCTCAAAATCTATTGATTGTGAATGATTTTTTGGTGAATGATTGTGTTTGTTGCATCATATTCGGCTATTGCTTTTAGAAATGTAAAGTATGCTGCATCATATTGTTTTGGTTTTGATATCACATATCCGAAATTTGGCTCGGGGGCGTTGCCCCCGGATCCCCGCGTTTACTGGTACTTCAGTCATCGGAGAGGATCACGCTAATCACATATTCGAAATTTGGTTCGGTTTGCACATTTGAGTCTTAGTTATGTAAACAAGTACGATTTCAATTTCACTTAAAAATTTGAGTCTCCTAAAAATTTTGAGTCACCTAAACAAGTACTTCAGTCATCGGTTTGCACATTTGAGTCTCCTAAAAATTTTCTTGTATTTGTGATTATGCATGATCATAATTCATAACGATCTCATTCATCTGCAATGATATGGAGCAAGCAGAAAATTTGTATTAAAGTCCTTAAATAAATATTGCTGCCCAAAAAAAAATTCGGGACCGCTGCCCCCGAACCCCCAATCAGGGGGCGCTGCCCCCCGAACCCCCCCTGAATCCGCCATCACTTAGCCCCCCTAGTTACAATTCCTAGATCCGCCCCTGCTCGAACGAACGGTTGGAAACGGGTTTGGCAATAACGAACATTACTCGCATCTATCATTGTTTTCACCATGCATGTACGTCCAAATTGCACCTAATTAAAAGCGATAACATTGCATACTTACAAAAAACGAAGGCATGTGCACCTGTTGTTGTGGTACTTTTAATATATAGAGGCCCACTTTACTGTGCAACGCGACATCCAACAGTACAGAGCACATCCCAGCTCGCGCGGAGATGCATACATATCTCAGCTTGCTTTGAGATGTGCGCGCGCAAGCTGTGATGTGCTAGTATCCGTTGGATGCCGCATTACACCGTAAAATGCAGCGAGTGCACTTACACCCCCAGGATCCATTCCGGGCTGTCACTATATAAACTACTTTACTTTAAGATTTAGAAAATAATATTTATATTGAAAATATATAAATAAATGCAAAAAGGATAACTAGTAGACTTTATCGTTTGATGAAAGTTAAATTCATGTTGCTATTGTATAATCACTAGAAATATAATATTTTTAAATTACAAATATTTGATTTATGAAAATTTATGCATGATTAGAGTTTTAATCCGCAAGGGTTTCACGTCCTTCCAATTTTCCTTGGTGTGATAATTAAAGCACTGGTTTTAGGTTAAACGTGCTGAGTTTTAGGCTTCATTTGATTAAGTATTTTTGGCGGGTGTTTGGAGCAAATTCCGCCGGACAGTGAAAAATCAAACCGCCTCCGGTGATGTATGCTCCGTCTGGCGTCATGCCTTGAAAAACGGAGCAAAAAGCTCCATCTGGAGCAGCTTCTACCCCCCCCCCCCCCACTTCATTTTAAATACTCAAGTTCCTCCTGCCAGTTCGTCCCATAACCGCCTTAGCAAAAGAAGCCTTAGACTCACTGGAAATACGAGGGCTGTAAGTATGAACGAATCAAACCGAACTGAACCAATCCGCACAGTTCGGTTCTGTTTTAGTAGCTTGCGGTTCGGTCATGATTCCATTTTTTGAAAAACCATGTGGTTCGGTTCAGTTCACGGTTTGGAATGTCAAACCGAATCGAGCCGAACCGTATTAGTTTTAATAAAATTTTAATATATTATCAATATAGTTAGGTCTTCACACTTATTAGTTGTTACAACTTACTAAAACTAGAAGTCACTGTTTTTGGTTTCATAATTACTTATATTACAACATGATCTATTAAAGGACATGACTTATTATAAAACACGATTTATTATAGTCGGATACATAATTAAAGAAATCTTTCATAAGAATAAATTTACCTAAATTTGTTTATCTGTTTTTACGCTCATGTGTTATTTATCTCCATGCCCCAATTTTTTTTTTTTCATATTTTTAAACCACTCAAACCGAACCGAACCGAACCAAACCATATGGTTCGGTTCCAATGGTGTGCACGATTTGGTTTGGTTTCAGATTTTTGGAACCGCATGCGTGTGATTCGATTAGTGATTTTAATCAAAAACCGAACCAAACCGAACCGTTACAGCCCTCAAATACCTAAAGATTGTCTTAATGTTATGTAAACTTTAATGTTTGTCTTTGACACCAAAATTAGAGATTTGTGAGAATCTATTCTTTTTTATTCTATATATCAACTTTATTTATTTACTTGTCCAAAATCATATGGAGACATGAATATAATATTATAATAACAATATGCTAGCAATATCATACAATTATTTTTAAAAATCATAGAATATAGAAAGATAATAGTAAAGTATTTCTTCAAATATTTAAGATCTATAAACCATAGAAGTGTAAGTGATTACATAGATATATGAATAATAAAGAGTAAGAATATGAGAATCCTAATATTAGAAGGATCTAAAGAATAAAAGGAGTAGACATCAAGACCCGCTTCTTCGATCTTCATCGTCCTTGAATTTCCTTCCATCCTCGAGTAAAACCAGTTCCGAGGTGCTGAAATCTAGAGATATTTTACCACTCAAGGGTCAGGGAAAATTTTTCTTCTTTTTATTATATAAGTGCTAGTATTTCTCATATTCAACATAAATGGAGTAATATTTCCTATAGATTTTATAGTCATTCACATAAAAAGTAATAGGGCAACACCTCTTATAGATAGAATCATAAGACAAATTTTAGAGTTTGACGATCCTAATTTTACAACAAATGAGATTTAGAATCTAGTAATCTTACTCTCTTTCAACTTTTTATATGAGGATCAATTCCAATCATCTCTTATTAGAAGTCCTTGGAGCAAGAAGACATTCTCCACCAACTTAATTATCTAGACCAGTATTGTTGAAACTCGAAAACCGGTTCAACTGTGTTCAGACCAAGGGGTGATTGAAGGTTACTAGTTTAGTGCCGTGAGACTTGCAAGAAGAAGCTAGCAAGCACAAAGAACAGCTCAGGATTGTCTACAAATGAGACATGTGTGTTGTAGCGAAGAGGTCCCGTCAAACACCCGGAAGTCTACAGAAATTTGCCCTCCCAGAGCCATTGCTAAGCTCAACACAAGTGGGGCAGACATTGAACTCGCTCAAACATAAGGGGTGACTGTGCCTTCAACTTGTGCCTTGAGGTCGTATTTACTGGCAAGTCCAAAGAGGAGGGGGTATGGTCTACGAGAAACGACTCTCTTCTTAACCTGAATGTTATTCCCAGACCCAGACGGGGTGCGAGTACTCTCCTGAAGGCCGCCGAGTACTCCATACGAGTTCTCCCACCGAGTACTCTCCTGGAGGCCACCGAGTACTCCCGCCGAGTTCTCCCACCAAGTTCTCTCCTGGAGGCCGTGGAGTATTCTCGCCGAGTACTCCCGCTGAATACTCCTTGCTGAGTACTCTCTTACAGTGTCTTCTTTAGACATTTTTTATCTCGACAAATAACGGGCTATACAAGTATGATTATGAGTTTTGCATTATCACATTTACATTACTTAATTTAACACACAGTAATTATCATAAGACACCCATAGAAGATCCACCTACATTAAAATACGCTGTATTTGAAAGACTAGTAGATCTCGCAGGCATTGCCTCAATCTTGGGGGTTACGGGAATTCTCACTCTAGCATAAGGCGATCTCGTAATAGCAATGACAGGATAAGGCTTGGGGGTATTCGTCGCCCCTCCAGTTTCACCCACCGTCGTTGAAGCCGTATTCTTGGGGGCCCTTGCAACACAAGGACCACGAGCTCGAAGTTCAGTCATGGAGGATACATTAAGAGCTGTCATGTCCACGAGTGGCACTCGTACATCAGTCGGAGAGAATCGCGCCCTCTCGAATAGAAAGTCTTCAATCAAATGGTCTGCTCATATATATAGGCGCAAGAGCATTTAAAGCGGGGCGGAACTCACACACTTATTTTTTTGAAATCTTTTGACCAAGTTTTGAAAAAATGTGAGGATTATGGCTCCGTTTGGGGGACTTATTTTCACCGGTCAAACGGACCTTAATTAAGGTCCGGTTCATGCGGTCGTAACAACTTGACCGGTGAAAATAAGTCCCACAAACGGAGCCTATGTCTGTTCAAGTTTCACAGTACTCAGGTGCATCCCTACAGGTTATTATTGTTATTTAGTATACATAGTACTAATCACAGTGCTTTCCAACATGGCAACATGACTTTGGATGTTAAGGTACATAAGATTGGTTTTTTTGTTGTCTTCCCTGATATGTTAATGTAATATCTTTTTATTTTAAAAATAAATTATGCACACTATTTAAATTAAGGGCGCTAATATTAACACCGTACTTTTGACTAATAGCATTGTTGGCTATCTGCAAGTGTTGTTTTTTAAAATTGGCTATCCGCAGGTATGAAAGCTATCCACACTCAAGAATATGAAAAAGGGATCCGAAGAACACCGCCGCCTGGAGGAGGAATGAACACTTGAAAATCGCGGAATAGAGTAGCACCACCGCCAAGAGGAAGAGAGATCGCCGGATGCGGAAAAGATAGCCGTCAGATAATGGAGGAGAACGCGCTGAGAAAAAGAATGCCGCTCGGGAAATGGAGGAAGAACACTTGCCGGATTTGGAGCCCTTCAGGCTGGACGAAAAGAGAGGAGAGGGTCGTCGGAGGAATCACGGTGTGGAGGGGAGGCGTAACCACGAGAATGACAAGTGCGAATGAGAAAGAATTTTTGTGCAATGCTTGCTAATATGAATTTTAAAAGTGCAAAAAAACTCAAATTTTGAGCGTGGATGACCAAAAGTACAGTGCTAATATCAGCACCCTTAAATTAATAGAACGGGTTTGCGCATGAAGGCCAAAAACTACATTTTGAGCTTTATTCCCACGGCATGGTGGGAACTTTCATTTTCACCGCTGAAGCAAATAGAGTTAAATTTGACTTCTTCCGATTTTGCATGTGTTTTTCAAGTTTTTCGAGTTGAAGCTTTGAACAAAATTTTGATGCATAAATGAATATGATGGTCCATCATCAAATAAAACATTATCAATAGTTTTATAAATGATATATAGATGAAGGGCTCCAAGGAGAGGACCCTTTGCTGGATTAGCCTCTAATTTAGGGACTGTTTGGGAGGCCGCTGACATAAGCATCATTATTTTTTATTTTGTAAAAACTCAGAACTTATGAATTAATATGGTATAGTTTTTGTTGGACAATGTTATAAGCATGTCGACTATGGTTATTGGTTGTTAAATTATAATGACACGTTTAAATATTTTATTTTCACACCAACGTGTTATTCATGCCAATTTACTTTTGCTAGAGTTCCCTTCTTCACAGAAATCAGACTATGGAAGTCCCGTTTCTATGCTTTTGTTGGTGGAAATTTGATGGAATCGGGTTCTCAGAATCCCAACGGGAAATTGGAGGATTGATTCAGAGCTGAATTGGTGGTTTCGTGGTCCTTTGCACCCCATAATCAATTCAAGTGAGTTTGTTTCAGTCAAAATCGACTCATCGACTCGGCTCGATTTTGAGCCATCTCGAAACCTATTTTAGTCATCTCAAAAACTAGAGTTTATTTCCAAAGAGAGAAAATGGGAGTGGTAATGCCTCCTTGCAATTATCCGGCGAGCAAGGCTCAACTCGAAATCAAAATTATATTGTCCTACTCGGCTCAAATTCGATTCAGGACGTGCTTGCTCAACTCCAAGTAGATTCAATTTCAAGACAGCTCAAAACCAATTTGTATGCGCTCAGAAAAAGTAAGTTTTTGATTGCTTAGGGTCTGTTTGAGAGGGCTTTTTAGCTCTTTTTCATTTTCTGGAAAACGCTACCATACTTAATAGACCGTTTGGATTGTCTATCGGTGGCAAAAGCTACCGCAAAAAACTCCATTTGCTCATCTTTTGGAAAAGTCACATGTCACCTACTTTTCAACGTTTCGAAAAGCACTTTCTCATCCAAAAACATTTATCACTTAAAAATTTTTACAACTTTATTTTTTTTCTTGACGCGATTTTTTTCCCTAGCGTAATTTTTTTGTCCGGGTGTTTTTTTTTGCCCGACGCGAATTTTTCGCCCGGGCGCAAATTTTTCGCCCGTGGGCAATTTTTCGCCCGGGCGCGAATTTTTCGCCCAGGCGCGGATTTTTCGCCTGAGCTAGCATTTTTTGCTCTGGTTGGCATTTTTCGCCCGGGCTGGAATTTTTTGCCCGGGCGCGCGGTTTTTCGCCCGGGTGAATTTTTTTCGCCCGAGTGCGGTTTTTGCCCGTGCATGATTTTTTTTCGCCCGAGCGTGTATTTTTCGCCCGAGCCGGTTTTTCGTCCGACGTGATTTTTTCGCTCGGGTTCGTTTTTTTCATCCGGATGCCATTTTTTGTCGTTGCACAATTTTTTTTCACCCGAGTCGATTTTTTTGCCCGGGGGCGATTTTTTTGCCCATACGCGCTTTTTTCGCCCGGACGTGATTTTTTTTCACCGGCGCGAATATTTTGCCCGAGCGCGATTTTTTTACACTGGCATGATTTTTTCGCCATCGCGTGATTTTTCTCCCGCGGGCGATTATTGCGCCCGCACGTGTTTTTTTTCGCCCGGGGGCGTTTTTTTCGCCCGGTCGCGTTTTTTTCGCCCGGTCGCGATATTTTCGCCCGGTCGCGATATTTTCGCCCGGTCGCGATATTTTCGCCCGGTCGCGATTTTTTCGCCCGGTCGCGATATTTTCGCCCGGGCGCGATATTTTCGCCCGGGGCGATATTTTCGCCCGGGTGCGATTTTTTTGCCCGGACGCGATATTTTCGCCCGGCCGCGATTTTTTTCTCCCGGGAACGATTTTTTTGATCGGGAGCGGTTTTTCGCCCGAACACAATTGCTTTCGCCCGTGAGCGAATTTTTCGCCTGAACGTGATTTCATCTTCGTGATTTTTTTGCCCGGTCGTGTATTTTTTTAGCTTGTAAGCTATTTTTTTCGTTTTCAAGCGGAAATATCGCGTCCGTACAAAAAATTCTCGTACGTGAGAAAATTCGCGTCCGGGCGAAATTTTCCCGCCTAGTCGAAAAATTAGTGCCCGTCCGCGCGCCCGTCCGAAAAATTTGCCGTCGTCCGAAAAAATTCGTGCTCATCCGGAAAATTCGCGCCCGTTCAAAAAATTCGCGTCCGTTCGAAAAATTGGCACCCGGCCGAATAATTGGGGCCCGGCCGAAAATATAGGGTTTGACTGAAAAATTGGCGCCCAGACGAAAATATCGCCCCCGGGCGAAAATATCGCGCTCAGGCGAAAAATTCACGCCCGGGCGAGAAAAACCGTCACCCGGTGAAAAATTCGCTCCCGGGCGAAAAAAATCTGCCCCGGCGAAATAATTGCATCTTTTTCCCCGGACGCACATTTTTAATAAAAAAAGTTACCGCAACGGAGATTTGTCAAACGATTTATAAAGTGTCTCCTTTTTGAAAAGCTCTGCAAAAGAAGTTCACTCAAACAGTTTCCCTTTTCTAATAGGCATTTTCCAAAAGTTCCTTTTCCTACCATCATTTTGTCACCGCTCGTTCTCCTTTCTGAAAAGCCTTTCCAAACAGGCTCTTAATTTATAAGAAAATTGCTACGCATGACAATGAATCTGACCTAACAATGTTCTGATGTTTCTCGGATGTGCTATTTTTGGGAATATAATGAACTATTAATTACTTAGTTGTTTTTGTGACTTAGGTGTTGATATCCGGAAAATCCCCACTTCAAAAATTCGAATCAATGTTGCCTAAGGTTACTGGTCCAACGGTCGGGCTCGACGGTTGAACAGACTAGAACACAGAAACGGAAGGAAAATACTAGAAGGACTTCAGGTGTTGCGGCAGGGAGCTTCCACTACGTACCCGGATGCTTGAAAGAAGCTTCCCCTCCACACCAAAGATGATCGAGCAGGGAACAAGAAGGACACTAGTTGACGATTAACAGAGGATGGCGACCAAGGGGATGATCACTATCGCACGACTAAAAGTCCAGAGAAAGAGGCGGTCGAGATCTTTTACGAGATTCCGATGTCCAAAGCCTTGTACCCATGAGGTTCTATTTATAGAAAACTAAGGGGAAGGGATATTATTTATAGCCCAACCCCCACCAGCGAGTAGGCGACCTCTGGGGGAACTCGCTAGACTTGGGCGAGTATCTGCCCTAATCGTCTACCTAGCGAGTATGCGGGGAGCTCGACATACTCACCCAGACCTTTCACAGTCTTGAAAGATGACTCTAACCTCTGTCTTGACTTGTTGACTTTGACTTCTTACTGACCTGAATCTGAGTGGGTCCACCCTCGACGAATATGGGTTGTACACAATCCCCGCTCTTTGCGAGCGATGTAGAAGCTCGGAAAGAAATATCCAACACTTATTCGGCGAGCTGCTTCTGGCAAGCATATGGACTACTCGCGAACCGTGGATGCCTGTTGAACCCTATAAATTGGGGGGGAGGTCATTTTTGAGGCACATGTACAACCCCATATCCGGCGAGTGGGTCTCGACAGGAGCCAGACCAGTCAAGACATCCTATTCAAGTGCTAGGTGAGCCGGGCCCCTGGCGTCGAGTCCACTCGACGCCTTCCGTTAACGTCGAGTCCACTCGACGCCTGCAGCCTCGGCGTCGAGTGAGGCTTGTTCACTCGATGCCTCTTAGCGTTGAGTGACATCTCGGCAGATCCGTCAGCTCGCCCAGGTGGGGTGGAGCGGAACAGGGGCGAGTGGAGCAGCAGGCTCGCACTCGCCCATGGCTCTCGGCAGGTAGTTGGCGAGTGGGGCGTTTCTGACCCACACTCGCCCAGGGCCATAGGGAGGCGGCGAGTGCTAGCTCCATCGAGCACTCGCCACCCCATGCGAGTGAAGGTTTTCAGGGGTCACTCGCCCAGTGTTGTATGATGTATTTTTACCATTTTACCCCCATTGGCCTGCCCATAGCCCTTGTTGCTGTATTAACCCGGGCGGACAGGCGGCTAAGTCTGGCGGTTTGGTAGCCGGGCGGTCTGCCGGTTATGCTCTGGGATCTCGGTGGTTGGCTACGTGTTCTCTGGTGGTGACTGGGCGGTTAGTGTCTACTAACCGCACGGTTAGGCGGTCTCCTGGGCGGTTTGGCGGTTAGCTTTGTAGATAATGTTGTTGTGTATTTAGTCCCACATTGGGTATTTGTATTCTCTCCCATCTCCTCCATTCTATATAAGGGAGGCTATACCTTTGTAATACTTACCTTTTTCTGATAATAAAATTTCAGTTATACCATTTCCGGCTTGTTTTAGTTCGTTTCTCACATGGTATCAGAGGACTCGGTCTACTCCTCCTGATTGCGTTTTCTTCTGTCCGTGTGACCTCTGCCTTCTCGCCGGCCTGTCTTTCAGCTCGCGCGAGCTCTCTTCTCTAGTGGATTGCGGCTTGTTCTAGTCGCCGCTCCCTTCTTCTCTTCTCTAGTCGCCGCGACCTGTCTCCGCGGCCTCTTTTGCCTTGTTTGCCTTTTTCCTCCTGATATCTTCCTCTGCTGTTCGCGCGGTCTATCTGTTAGCCGCACGACTTCTCTCCCTCTGTTGGTTCTGTGGCTTGGTCGTGGTCTTTCTGGCCGCTGGTGTATTCCATCGTGACCGCTGCAGATCTTTTTTCTTCCTATCCGCGCGATCTCTCTATATCCGCGCGGCTTCTTCTTCCCGTCCGGTTTCCTTGGTTAACCGTGCGGCTTCTCTTCTAGTGCATTGCCTTCCGCTGGTCTCCTTGTGGCCGCTGCGTCCTCTTCCTTCCTTTGCTCGCCCGGTCTCTTCTCTTAACCGCGCGACCTCTCTTCCGGGATGACAACTTCTGATGGCTCCACCTCGTCTACTATCGTTGCCCCACCTCCTCCTCCTCCTCCTCCTGTTTCCGGGAATCTTGGCACCGTCTCTAAGCTTCTGGGGCCAAATTATCCCAACTGGAGTGTCTCATTCACTTTTCTTCTCCGCTCTCAGCGCAAGCGTCATCATCTTACCGATGACCCTCCGCCTGCGGACTCTGTCCAGTTTACTGACTGGGATGCGAATGATGCGCTGGTTCGTACTTGGCTGGCGAACAGCCTATCCGATGAATGTCTTCCTGTCATCCGTCACGATGAGACGGTAAAACAGGCTTGGAATCACTTGGCTGCTCTCTACTCCAAGGGGGGACAAACATCTCGCATCTATACTCTCTATGCGGATCTCTTTGCTCGCCAGTCCATGTCCCCTCCTGCCGCTTACCAACAGGTCCAAGCTCTTGGAGCGGAGATCCTTCAAAATCGTCCTCTCTCGGCCGATGTGGCCACTCAGCTGAAGCACTTCCAGGAACTACTCGTGGTCTGTTACCTTCTGCGGCTTCCGGACTCCTACGATATGATCCGGCAGCAAATTCTTGGCGAGGCTGAATCTCCTACCCTGGACGCTACTGCTGCTCGCATTGCCGCTGTTACCTCTCTGCTCCAACGCCCCTTGCTTGCCGCTCCTCCGGCTCCGGATGCCTATGCCCACCAGGCTCATCGTGGTGGATTTAGTGGTCGTGGTAACCACTCTGGCGGGCGTGGCCCTTCTCGCTACCTCTGTACTCATTGTGGTCGCACAGGACACTTGGTTGACCGCTGCTGGACCAAGCATCCGCATCTTCGTCCCGCTAGTGATGCTCCTACTTCTTCCAAGCCATCTGCCTCCGTGGCCACGACTTCAGGTAGTGCCCACGTGGTCACCCAAGGTAAATGGCTCATCGACTCTGGCGCCACTAATCATATGACGGGCAATCCTCAGTGCTTTTCTCTCCTAGAAACACATGATCGGTTGCCCCCTGTTCTCGTTGCGGATGGTTCTCCCTCCCCGGTGCATGGAACGGGCGAGGTTCAAGTTACTCCGTCCCTTCGCCTGGCGGATACTCTTTATGTGCCCAAGTTTCCGTGCAATTTATTGTCGGTTACTTCTCTGTGCAAGCAACTTCAGTGTTCAGTAACATTTACTCCTTCCTCTTGTTTGTTTCAGGACCCGGACTCCAAGCGGACGATTGCTACTGGGACTGAGAGGGGCGGCCTCTACTTCCTTGATGATGTATCCGCTCTTACCGTCTTCTCTCCCGCTTCTACAGATCTTCTTCAGTGGCACCTTCGCCTGGGGCATCCTCCCGCGCGTCTCATCCACCTTCTGCTTCCTCATCTACCTCAGCAAGACTCTCCTATCAACTGTGATGCCTGTCAACTGGGCAAGCATCACCGCTCCCCCTTTCCTCCTAAGCAAGGACGTGGCTCTTCCAAGCCGTTCGACCTTATTCACTCTGATGTTTGGGGACCCTCCCCTACCCTCACCATCGGGCGTGGCAGTTCCTATTTTGTAACCTTTATTGATGATTATTCTCGCTGTACGTGGGTGTATCTATTAAAGGATCGCTCCGAACTTTTTTCTGTATGGACATCATTTTATTATATGATTAAGAATCAATTTGATGCTTCTGTCAAAATTTTTCGCTCTGATAATGCAAAAGAGTATCTGAGTAGTGATTTCGCTTCTTTCTGTACGCAACACGGCATCATCCATCAAACTAGCTGCGTCTATACCTCCCAGCAAAATGGGGTGGCGGAACGTAAAAACCGCCACCTCCTCGATGTCGCTCGCACTCTCATGACGCAGATGCAGGTTCCTCGTAGCTATTGGGGCTACGCGGTCCTCATCTCCTGCTACCTCATCAATCGCATTCCTTCCACCGTCCTCAAAGGCAAAACACCGTTTTCCATCCTCTATCCCTCCAAAGACCCCTTTCCCTTACCACTTCGCGTTTTTGGGTGCACTGCCTTTGTTCATTGCCCTGCCGCGACTCGCGACAAATTGTCCCCTCGTGCTACGAAGTGTATCTTTTTGGGTTACTCCACAACTCAAAAAGGTTACTGCTGATTTGACCCTGTTCATCGCAAGCAGTTCGTCTCGGCGGATGTGACATTCTTTGAGAATGCCGCCTACTTCTCTTCTGAACTCCCACAGGTTGATGGATTGAACCTCCCTCTTCCTCCTGCCGACTCGACCTCTCCACCCATTCTCTCCACCACATCCACTCCTCTTGAGCTTCCTTCATCACCACCTCCACCAGCCGCTCCTTCTCTTGATCCGGATCCTTCTCCCTCGTCCCCTCGGCCGTCTCTCTCTTCTCCCGGGCCAGCTATCTCCGCCACGGATGCACCGGCGCCTGAGGCACTCGAGGACCTGGAGCTGCCCATTGCCCTTCGCAAAGGGGTTCGGACGTGCACCCAGCACTCGCTGGCGGCTGTTATTTCTTATGATCGGCTAACACCTTCTCGCAGGGACTTCGCCCTCGCCATCTCCGCGACTACCACACCTCGCACCTACCAGGAAGCCCTTGCTATTCCTCACTGGAAGGCTGCCATGGATGACGAGATTGCTACTCTCTCTGACCGGGGCACTTGGACCCTTGTGCCTCCTCCTTTTGGCACGGATGTGGTTGGTTGTCGCTGGGTGTTTGTCGTCAAGTTCCGTCCTGATGGCAGTGTGGACCGGTACAAAGCCCGTCTTGTTGCAAAAGGGTTTACTCAGACCTATGGTGTTGATTACTTTGATACGTTCTCTCCGGTTGCTCGCCTCAGCACCATTCGGGTCCTTTTCTCGGTGGCGGTCAACAGGGATTGGCCTATTTCGCAGTTGGACGTCAAGAATGCCTTTCTCTATGGTGACCTTCACGAGGACGTCTACATGGAGCAACCTCCTGGGTATGTTGCTCAGGGGGAGACTCAAGTATGCCGTTTGAAGAAGGCCATCTATGGCCTAAAGCAGAGTCCCAGGGCGTGGTTCGATAAGTTCAGTAGCATCGTTGGGGCTATCGGTTTCACCAGGAGTTCGGCTGATCACTCCTTGTTCACTCGCAAGACATCTTCGGGTCTGGTTGTTCTAGCTGTTTACGTAGACGATATTCTTCTTACAGGCGACGATCAGGCTGGTATAGCCTTGACAAAGGTCCATCTCCGCCAACACCTGGTCACGAAGGATATGGGTTCTCCAAAATACTTCTTGGGAATTGAAATCTCTCGGAAACCGGGTTCCCTGGTTCTCTCCCAACGGAAGTATGCTCTTGATTTGTTGAAAGAGGCAGGATTGACGGGTGTTAAACCTGCCCGGTGTCCCATGTCTCCTGGAGAAGACAAGACATGGACAGACGAATCACCAACTCTATTGGATACTACGAGGTATCGGCGTCTTGTTGGCAAACTCATCTACCTTACGGTGACCAGACCAGACATCTCCTATGCAGTGGGAAAGGTCAGCCAGTTTATGCAGTCGCCTAGGGAATGTCATCTTCAATCCGCTCTAAGGATATTGGAGTATGTGAAGTCCGCACCTGGGAAAGGTCTTCTCTTTCAGAAAAATGGTCACCTAAGAGTCGAAGCGTACTCCGACGCTAGCTATGCGGACGACAAAGGGGATCGCAAGTCGACTTCCGGATTTTGCACGTTTGTTGGAGGAAACTTGGTTAGCTGGAAAAGCAAGAAGCAGTCAGTCGTCTCCAGGTCTAGTGCGGAAGCTGAATATCGTAGCATGGCATCAACCACGTGTGAGTTAAAATGGTTGCGGGCTCTCATGCTGGATCTAGGAGAGGTCTACAACTATCCTCTTCCCATGTTCTGCGACAACAAAGCGGCGATCTACATTTCTAAAAATCCGGTCTTCCATGAGCGAACAAAGCACATAGAGGTTGATTGTCACTTCATTCGAGAAGAAGTGTTAAAGAACCAGATTTGCACTCCGTTTGTTACTTCGGAGAAAGAGCTGGTAGATATATTCACAAAACCTGTGTCCGCCTCCTTCTTCCACATTTGCAGCAAGCTAGGCATGATTGACATCTATGCTCCAGCTTGAGGGGGAGTGTTGCTGTATTAACCCGGGCGGATAGGCGGCTAAGTCTGGCGGTTTGGTAGCCGGACGGTCTGCCGGTTATGCTCTGGGATCTCGGTGGTTGGCTACGTGTTCTCTGGTGGTGACTGGGCGGTTAGTGTCTACTAACCGCACGGTTAGGCGGTCTCCTGGGCGGTTTGGCGGTTAGCTTTGTAGATAATGTTGTTGTGTATTTAGTCCCACATTGGGTATTTGTATTCTCTCCCATCTCCTCCATTCTATATAAGGGAGGCTATACCTTTGTAATACTTACCTTTTTCTGATAATAAAATTTCAGTTATACCATTTCCGGCTTGTTTTAGTTCGTTTCTCACAGCCCTTTAGAACAATGGAGTTACGCCGTTGGCAGGCCAATCTGGACCGCATATAGCTGTTTAGAACAGCAGAGGTTGGTTGTTGGCAGACTGTTTTCAGAAAACTATAAATAGACCCAAAGGGGTACCTCAGAAGGCATGCTTACTTGTGCCCTGGTCTTCTTGCGCTTTCTGAGGTATCTTTAGCTTAGCACTTGGCTAAGGAGAAGAAGCGCTCTAAGATCTTCCGGGTGTGTGGTGGGACCTCTGTGCTGGAGCCTTGGGTCCATTTCTTGTTCTAAGCCTCTGGTTGTTTGAGTTTGTGAGGGAGAAGTAAGTGCAATATCACCCCTTCCCCAAGGGTTCGAATTCCACAAAAGCTGATTTTTTGGTTTCAACATCATATATTTGGAACTCGCACGCGATGTCGAAATCTGTCGTCGATGTCTACAACGCGAGCATCGCTGCTCTGACAGGATTCTTGGAACCAAAGAAATCGAAGAGGCCGCGAGATGGCAACGATACCGCTGACCTCCCTCAATCGAAGAAGAAGAAACTAAAGAAGAAGAAAAAGTTGCTAGCCTCTAAAACAGACCATCCTCCTCTCGGTGTCGAGGATGTCCCCACCCAGGACGACAACCTAGAGATCCATGCCCATATTCAATAGCTCCTCGACGATCTCGGTCTGAGCGACATTCCTGAACTGCTTACACCTAAACCTTCTCGCCCCCCTGCGCCGACTTCTCTCCCTACTCTGAACCTCGCTGGATCCAAGGCCCAGATAAAGTCGTACCTCGCCGCCTCGCAAGGATAGCACCTCGCTGCTGCTTGCTTTGAGTTGCAACATTTTCCTGATATGTCGATTTACTGACATCTTTCTGATTCTCGCAGCTCCATTGACGTCGTCTGAAGCTTCCAACGAGCATCTGTCCATTCCCCCTCTACGGTCCATCCCTTTGGTCGCGCTCGAAACACCGCAGGGGCCGTGACCTAGTCATTCTGTATGATTCAATCTCGACTTCAAGAGACGAGTGAAGAAACAAGTCCCCGGAGCGAGAATCGAGAGTCTTCCTAGGGATAAGACCTCGTAACTATGAGCGAGCAAGGCCCCTCCCCTTGAGACAGACTCGTCGCAACCTTTAGCGATCACTTTTATGTCGCCACCTCTGCCCCCTCCTTTGCCGCCAACTTCTACTACTTGCCTTGATGTCCGCCCTAAAAGGACTCTGGCTCCTTCGAGCACCCCTGCGAGCTCATCACGCGATCGGGAAGGAAGACACCCGGAATACTTCCCGCCAAGGACCGGAGGGAGAGAATCTTGAGGTCATGGCTAGGGGCAAGCCGCTGAGCATCCAGGAGACTCGTTTTCGGGCCAGCAATGACTAACTCGCAACATCCCTTCTCCCCGCTGATCTCTGTCGCCTCGGCCTGATGACTTGTTTTGGATTGCCTAATTACTGATTTGGTGCGACTTTATCTGATATTACGACTTTCTCTATGATTGACAGGTCGCCCTGCAATCCCAGGAGCAGCTTTCATCGATACACTTTACTTCCCTGCCTACGAGTATCAACAGGCTGCTGCCCGCGCATGCATAGAATTAGAAGTGAAGTTCGATCAACTCGCCATCTGTGATCCTCATCGTCGGATTTTTTCACTAGAGGTTCGGATGGATAAGATGGAGGAGCTGTTAGATAGGCTCGTTGGCTACGAGTCCCTCTTCCACACGATCAACGAGCTAGAGTGGCGACAAACAATGACCAAGCATCGCCAACAACTTCACCACGAGGAGCTGGCTTGGATGCAGACATGCATGGACACTGCGGGACGGCTGACAAGGATGGAGGACCAGCTGCGTCGAGGCGATGATGCGCTGGCTGTGGCGAGCGAGCACTACAGGCGAGCACGCGAGATGGGCTGGGCCGGGCGACATCCACCTCTTCCAAAGCAGCGGCCTCCTAGGATTTTAAATTTTCTTTCAAGTTTTTTGTCTTTTTCCTTGCCTCTTGGCGATATTGCAATGAACGATTTGCGAATATCTTTTTAAAATATAAGTGGCGAGCTTGGATCTCGCACTGAGTGTATGACTTTGTTTTTTTTTGCATTGATGCATGTCTTCATTCTGTGATCTCTTGGATTAACTGTGCATGTTCTGTCGAGCTGGTGTCTCTCCGATTGAACGTACGCAAGATAGAACATTGACGAGCTTCTAGGTTTAGATTGATAGGTAGCGACTTCGATTGATACTTGCGTGAGGTACCCATACCCCCTGACCTCCGCCTATAATAGAGGGGGTAGGTGCATCTTAACTACACAGTCGCAAAATTTCGTTTGTGCTTGCAAGTATCTCCAGTATGTCCCTTTCTCGCTTGCTTCACTCGCCTTCTTCTTTCTCGCTCTTTTACCGCTTGCTTTCTTTCTACTCACCTCTCAAGATGGTCGGAGACGATGCCAATGCTCACTGATTGGCCCATGCGAGGAATATCACTGACACCATCTTCAAAAAGTAAGTCGCCGATGAAAAGGACTTGGAGGATTTTAAGAAAAGGCTCGTATCAAAAGGAAACTCGACCAGACTTCCCACTAGGTCTGAGCGACATAACACCGTGCTAGACGGCGAGCTCGTCCTTCCTCTCAGCCACTTTAAAGTCGGCCTGCGACTTTCACTATGGTCGGAGTGCTGTCAAATCCTGAGGTACTTCAACATAGTCCTTGCCCATATTCAACCTAAATGGAGTGATGATGATTATGAGTTTCCTCTGCTTCTTTCAATCAAAGAAGATCGACTTCGATCTCTCTTTCTTCCAAAAGGTCTTCATCTTCGCGACGACTAACGAGGGCACCATCTTTTTCAGCAGTCATGTCTGCACCCTTGTCGACACAACAAACAAGGTCCACCGTTGGGGTGAGTATCTGGCCGTCGTCACTGGCCACTTCAAATGGGTGGCGCACAGATCGCATCAACCACCGGAGGTAGCCTTCCTGCCACCCATCTCAGAGGGGACGCGTGAGGTGCTGGTTGAGGCATTCCGAGTCCGAAAGTTTGATGTCATCTATTGGCGACTGAACGTTAATGAGCTTGACAAGGTCTTCTCTGGAGAAGGCACATACTTGGGCTAGATTCTTCTATACTCGCTCCATTGGCACTGATCGATCTTTAGTTGCGACGATTTTAACTTTCTTCTGCTTCTTTGCAGCTACTCACACCCTTTCACGAGAACCTCTCCTGCTGGCGAAGGAGGTTGTGCCCTCGCGCCAAAGCTTTATCAACCTGCTTGACGACGTCGAGGAGATATAGACTCCTGCGGCTAAAAGTTGGCAGCGACCTAGCGAGAAAGAGAGCTCCTCGCAGGGGAAGCTGGACAAGGGGAAGGGAAAACCTAAGTCTCCGGAGCACACAAGAAAGCGAGCAAGGGTCGCCTGCGAGATTTTCAACGAGAAGGAATATCCCGTCGAAGTAAGTGAGCCATATTTCCACCCAAACTACAAGAGATTGGCTCCCCGCTGGTGACATAGTCCGAGAGCGAGCACAAGGTGACGTTGAGCACCAACTTGTCCGCCTAGTTAAAATACTGATAGGACAAGGGCCAGGCGTACGACATCGCCTTCGCCCTTTACGATTGCGCAAACGTTGAGTCGATATAAAAGATTGGCGTTGAGGAACTCGTCAACCAGACCGCTCGCTCGCTCCAATGATCTACTGAGCTGGACCACTACACTGCGAAGAGGTTGCTCAGGGTGGTGACGAAGAAGATGCTTGAGTTGGGGCTTCATGCCGCTCGGTGCAAGGATTTTGAGGTAATCTCGGCTTGGACGCGCGACTTTGGCATAGTCGCCACTTATTGCTTGTTTTGCTGACGATTGTTGTTGTTACCCGCAGTAAGCTGAGATAGAGATGGTGAAGAAGGTGTCCGTGCTGGAGCAGAAACTCGCAGATACCAAGCCCGTGCTGGAGACTGCTCAGGTGCTGATCGTCGAGTTAGAAACTCGCCCGGCTGAGCCGTAGCCGGCGGCGGCGAGTGCCTCCGGGATGGGGAAGGAGATTCGCTTCCACGACGACGAGATACCTGCAATCCGTTGCAGCATCGTGCAAGCTACGGGGGACACCGTACTCGTGAAGCTGAAGATGGACGGCTACCTCGCCCTGGAGGCCCATCATTTGACGGTGATGGATCTCATCCCTGGGATGCTCGCTGAAGAGTCCAACTCGACTGACCGTGTCCTGTCCTCTACCTCTGAATCTGACGAAGATGTGGATAGCAATGGCAAGGAGGGCGACGATGCCAGAGACAAGGATGAGGAAGATGACGACGAGGATGATTCTGACGAGGAGAATGACGTCGTAATCGAGGATGACGAGTTCAAGGCTGATACCGTAGACAATGAGACCTAGTCGGTCGGTGATCTCCTGCATACCCTCTTGTATATTTCATGTAAAATAACTTACGAAACGTTTTGGACGAACATTTATACAAGACGCCATTGTTGTTTTTTTGTAATGTAATGCTTGTCAATTTATAAAAAGAATATTTTGCTAGATTTTTCTTTTATATGCTTGTTTGTCTCTGATACTCTCTAGGCTCATAGTCACGAGAAAATTGAGTGCTCGTTACACGCGTTCCCAACTTGCATACTCGTATCTGCATACTCGCACGATGTTGTGCGTACATCATCGCTCGCACATCGTTGCTCGCACCTTCATACTCACACATCATTACTTGCACATCATTACTCGCACATCATTACTCGCACATGCATGCTCGCACAAGAAACTTCATCATATTCATTTGTTTGTAAGTTTGGCAAATTTGCTTAAGGAAAGGCGCTTGCTGAAAAACTGAAATCTTTTTCTTTATTTGTTGACTACAACCCTCTGGATAAGGGAGTGGTACTCGGGGGGATCTCGCCAGACGCACACTCTTGAGACTTGCACTCCACTTTAGCTAACAGAGAGCTGAGGGGACCCAGAGGTAAGGAACAGTAGTTGGGGGTTCCGTAGGTCGCTAACTCTTGAGGCCTCCGTCCTACAACGGGTTCTCACTTCCTGGAATTCCTTCGCTTAGTCGCTTTCCAAAGCACGTCGGGTTATCCCATCTAGGTAACAAGAGAGACGCATCCTGCATCGCAGGGCAAAAGATGTTAAAAGGGGGCCTTTAGTCTCTTCAAAGACCGATGATGCCTTTACACAAAGTGTCACTTTGTGAGGTCAACCTTTCATCGAGCTTGGAAGGTTGACATCCAGATCTGTTCTTGACAGTTCCTCCAATCAGAGGAGAGGTACAGTCAGGAGGTAGCTAGGACAACATACAAAGGGGGAGCTGATCTCGGCCGACAATGCAGGGGTTTGGTCTTATAAGAATGTGTTAAGTCCCGACACACCATCCCATCATCTGCCCTAGGTTTTTTAGGAAAATCAGGTCGGATGCAAGTTTATCAAACCGATCGCGGAGGTTGATTTCACTGTTTCTAGCTATCTCGAGAGAAGGTTTGAACAAAGAAGACAACTCGCTCAATCCTGTGTTTCAGGGGGGTCGACGATTTTATTAAAAAATATGAATAACTTTTACGTACGGGTAGTGGTACACCAGACTGCTAGGGGTTAAAACTTTTCAGGTCTTCACCGCTCTAGCTGCTTCCAGTAGCTCTCATTTGTGATTTTGCAGGCGATATCCTCCAGTGGCCTGAGTTTTTTGAACAATGAAGGGTCCTTCCCAATTAGGGTTCAGCTTGCCGACGGTAGCTACCCTTCCTGCCGCGTCCACCTTCTTCATGACAATATCTTCTGCAAGAATATGTTTGATGCGGACATTTTTGTGAAGTGCTTCGCCATTCTCCTCTTGACCTCCTCTTGGCAGGTAGAGGCTAGGTCTCGAAGCTGTTCGATGTAATCCAAACAAAGTTTCTGAGAGTCTTCATTCTCCATGCGCCATTCTTCAATCTCTTCTCTTATTAAGTTGTCAACTATCTTTCCATTCTTGCCTAGATCCACCATCTCGCCTACTCGCAAAACTTTTCTCATTGGCTATAATTCACGCTCACCGCACCAAAGTGTTTTAGTCGAGAAAATCCCTACTCGAAAAATTCGGATCAATGCAGCATAAGGTTACTAGTCCAGCGATCGGGCTCGATGGCTGAACAGACTAGAACAAAGAAATGGAAGGAAAAAACTAGAAGAACCCTAGGTGTTGCGGTAGGGAGGTCCTACCACGTATCCAGATGCTTGAAAGTAGCTTCTCCTACACAACCAATGATGGTCAAGAAGGGTACAAGGTGCACACCAGTTGACGATTATCAGAAGATGACGACCAAGGGGATGATCACTGTCGCATGAGAAGTTCAGAGAAAGAGGTAGCCGAGATCTTTTGCAAGATTTTGAGATCCAAATCCTTGTATCTCAGGGGTCCTATTTATAGGAAAACCAAGGGGTGGGAGGTCTTGTTTATAGTCCAACCCCCACTGGCGACTAGGCGACCTCTAGGGGAACTCGACCGACTTGGGCGAGTATCTGTCCTAATCACCTACCTGATGAGTATACTAGAAGAGCTCGTCATACTCGCCCAGACCTTCAACAGTGTTGAAAGATGACTCTGACCTCTGTCCTGACCTACTGATTTTGACTTCTTGCTGACCAGGCTCTGAGTGGGTTCACCCTTGACCAATATGAGTTGTACATTAGGACAATTATAAATTGCACAAGGATCATCATGAGAATCATTCAAATTAACAGCATGCCTGAAATTTACAAGATCATCTAGCAGTTATCAATGCCGCATGCAATTTCTCCATTAACAATATGAGAAATTATTTCTAAAAATATCACTCTTAAAGATAACGTGTGCTAACAAAATTAGAGGTGAAATATTACACAAATTATATATAAAGTTTTAGAAATTTTAAATCTTGTCTTACATACTAGGAAATTGAGGTTAAAAATATCATATATATTTATGAAATTTCTAATCATATATCAAACCTTCACACCCTTCAATAGAGATATATTTGTTGTACAATCCCATATCCGGCGAGTGGTGTCCGGCGGACCCAGACTCGGCGAGTGGGCCCGGAAGCCTTGGGAAGCTCGGCAAGCAATAGGCGAGTGAGGCTATTCTTGGTCGATTCGTCGAACGGAGCTCGGCGTTCGTTAAGACTGGAAAGCTGAGGTCGCCGAACTGAGCTCGCCTTTCATCGAACGGAGCTGGAGGGGCCAGAGTTCGGCGGCCCCCGGCTCGCCCGGGGCGAGGTGGAATTATCAGGTGGCGAGTGGAGCGAGCCGGCTCGCACTCGCCCCAGGGGAGCTCGGCAAGCGGTAGGCGAGTAAGGCCAGCCGGACCCGTGCTCGCCAAGGTTCGGGGAGGCGGCGAGTGCCAGCTCCATCAAGCACTCGCCGCTCCAGGCGAGTAGAGGTCTCAGGGACTACTCGCCCAGTCTGCTGTGAAGTGTTTTTACCATTTTGCCCCCGCTGACCTGCTCATAGCCAGTTAGAACAGCGGAGTTACACTGTTGGCAGACCCAGTTGGGCTGCATATAGTTGTTTAGAATAGCGGAGGTTGGCTATTTGCAGGCCGTTTTCAGAAATCTATAAATAGGACCCAAGGGGTACCTCAAAAGGCATACTCACTTGTCTCTCAGTCTTCTAGCGCTTTCTGAGGTACCTCAGCCTGACATTTGGCTAAGGAGCGGAAGCACTCTGAGATCTTCCGGGTGTGTGGTGAGTCCTCCGCGCCGAGCCCTTGGGTCAGTTCCCTTTGCTTCTTGTCATTTTGCTTGCATGAGAGAAGTAGGTGTGTGATCACCCCTTCCCCAAGGGCAAACTCCACAAAGACCGAATTCTTGATTTCAACATTTTGATGCGGTGAGCGTGGAGCGTGGTCAACACAAAAAATCTTCAGCATGCTCGATGACGGGAGGATCAGGGCAAGGCTCGGACAGGTCCGACTCGCCCCCCCCCCCCGCCTCTCGCCATGGTGGGAATGTTCATAGAATTCAAGCATGAGGTGCTCAGCCTCGTTAGGTTCGCACTCGGCGCATGCGCCTAGTGCTCGACTCCAGCAGTGCCTGTACTCGCGATCCCGACCCTCGGCGAGGACGCTCCCGACAGGCAAGCTGGGAAGGAAGTTGTGGAGGAAGGGAGAGGATGCGAGCTCCCCGGGCGAGTGCTCTTACAGAGCTCGGCGAGTGGTGGCAGGTTCGGCGAGATGGGGGTGTGAGACCCTCCAGCTCGCCCAGTAGGGGGAGGCAGCACCTTCAGCGAGTTGGTTTCTTCTGCCCCAGTTCTAAGGGGGTTCAGGGAGCCTGAGATGTCCTACTATGTTGGGAAGGGAGACCTGGTCCAGCACGTCCAGTGGTTTGAGGACGTGATCTCGATCCGACAGATGTCAGATGGGTTCAAGTGGAGGCTCTTCGCCATCACTCTCAAGGAGAAGACGAGAGAGTGGTTCCACCAGCTGCCGGCCAACTCCATCTACTGCTTCGAGGACCTATGCCGAGGGTTCATGCTGAGGTTCACCCCCTCCAAGAGGAGGAAGAAGGACCCTGTTCCACATCAAGCAGGGGTGAACGAGACGCTGAGGAGTTATGTGGACTGGTTTTAGGAGGAGGTGACCCAGGTACAAGAGATGCCAGGGCACACCCTGATGATGGCCTTCACCCTAGTGTTGCAGCAGGGTTTTTTCAGAATGGAGCTGAAGAGGGTTCCGCCTCTCTCCTATGAGGAGCTGATGGAGAGGGCGGCAAGGGAAGTCGACGGGGAGGCGTTGAACCCGGAGTTTGCCCGAAAGCTGGCCAGGTGGGCCACGGAGGAAGAGAAGCCCAGAGGTGGCAGAGGTCAGGAGGAGAGGAGAGTTGAACCCCGGCAGAGGGAACAACCACATCAACAGCAGCCCAGGCGTGGCGCCAGGAGCCGAACCATTGGCTAGGTTGGAGGCCAGAGTGGTAGGACCAGGGGCCGTGGAGAGGTTTCCATGGAGGAGACAACCATCAGGGAGGCCAGGGTCAGTTTTATCACCCAGGTGGGAGACAAGGCCCGAGACCACCTCTCCCCGACCAGAACCAGCATGGATATAGACCTAGGGGAGAGGAGGAGAGCAGCCCGAAGAAGGATAAGAGAAGTTAGGGTGGAATTGCCCTACTGCGACTTCCACCGGGAGGAGGGGCACGCCACAGCCACGTGTCCGGAGTTCCTCGAGATGAGAGTAAACACGGAGCAGCAGCAAGACTGCCATGGAGTGCGGATCAAGGAAGTCCTGCCTCGGGCAGAGGAGGACATGTGTGAGGACCGGGCTGATGTTGGGGCCCAGGGAGGGATCGTAGTGATCCATGGGGGGGGAGAGGCTTCCTGGAAGTCAAGTCTCCACACCATGTACTGCAGGAGCGTTGGCTACACATCCCAAACCCCCACCCCCTGAGGAGAAGATCACCTTCTAACGGAAGGACATGCCAGACCATGAGGACCCCTTCTGCGACGCGCTGGTCATCCAGACGGCGGTCGAGAACTTCACCGTCTCCCGGATCCTCATTGACAACGGGAGTTCGGTCAACGTCATTTAAAAGAAGGCATTTGACGCGATGAAGGTGGAGGCCAAGAGGTTGCTGGTCTCGGATGGACCTTTGTTTGGGTTCTCAGGGGAGAGGAAAAAAGTTGAAGAGTGGGACTCCATGTTACCCTGGGGGGGAGGGGCGGTTCCGCACTTGCAGGTTCGTCATCGTTGACGCCCCCAACAACTACAACGCCATCTTCGGGCGACCCCTCATCAGCTCCTTCCACTGCATCCCATCATCCTTCCACCAATGCCTGAAGTTCAATGCCGAGGGGATCCAGGTCCGGGTCCGGGGTGACCCCAAGGTGGCAAGGGAGTGCTACGTCATGGTGATGAACTCCATCTCTTGGCAGGAGGGGGACGAGGAGATGGAGCAAAGGATGGAGGAGGCGGAGCAGGAGGCCGATGGAGAGGAGGTGGAGGTGGAGGAGAGTTGTACCCAGGTGGAGGTGGCAGAGGAAGTCCAGGAGTCGGCCGAGGCGATGGTCGTGGAGGAAGCTGAGGAAGAAGTTCTTACCCTAGGGGAGGGGATGTAGGAGATTGGGGGGAGCAGTACCATCTGGAGGCTGTAGAGGAGGTGGTGGATATGAAGGTTCTCACCCTCGGAGGCAGGGTGGAGGAGGTTTACATCAGCGGGGGGCTGACTCTAGAGGACCAGGGCAGGATACTGGAATGCATCCAGAAGAACGTGGACATCTTTTCCTTGAGCGCGGCGGAGATGCCTGGGATCGATGCGGACGTCGCCTGCCACCGCCTTAACCTGGACCCAGAGGCTCACCCCTCCAGCAGAAGAAGAGGTCCATCGCGGACAAGCTGGCCGAGCCCATTAGGGAGGAGGTGGCCAAGCTCCTCAAGGCCAGCTTTGTATCCAAAATACAAGACCCCGGCTGGGTCTCCAATGTAGTAACGGTTAAAAAGGGGACGGTCGGTGGCGTATGTGTGTCGATTTTTCTTTACTTAATAAATCATGTCATAAGAACTGTTATCCTTTGCCTCGAATCGACGCGCTAGTTGACTCAACTGTTGGTTTTCCTGTAATGAGTTTTTTAGATGCATTTTCTTGTTACCACCAGATCAGGATGCACCCCCCAGACATCAAATATGTCTCCTTCATTATGGGGTACGGGTGCTACTGCTACAAAATGATGCCCTTTGGGCTAAAGAATGTAGGGGCGACATTCCAAAAGATGATGGATAGGGTCTTCCGAGAATAGAAGGGAAGAAACCTAGAGGTGTATGTAGATGACCTCATGATCAAGAGTCGAGACGTGAACTCTCACCTCCTAGACCTAGAGGAAACCTTTACCACCTTACAAAAGTACAGGATGCGGCTTAACCCCCCGAAGTGTGTCTTCGGGGCAAACATGGGTAAGATTCTAGGTCATATCCTTACTCCTGCCAGTGTAGAGCCCAACCCTGACAAGGTGAGGGCGATCATGGAATTGGGATCGCCTCGGAACGCCAAAGAGGTGCAACGGTTGACAGGGAAGCTGGCAGAGTTGAGCGCGCAGGTTCCTTTCCCGGGCTGGGGAGAAGTGTTCTCCCTTCTTCAAAATGTTAAGGGGAGGCCAAAAATTTGAATGGACCAAGGAATGCGAGGAGGCCTTTCAGGCCTTGAAGAGGCAGTTTACTCAGCCCCCCTGCTCCAAGGGCCAAAGGAGGGGGAGGACCTGTCTTTGAATCTTGGGGTTGGAGTAAAGGCCTTGAGCTCCATCTTGGTTCGAGAAGAGGGGAAGAAGTAACTCCCCATATACTATGTGAGCTGGGTATTGAGGAAGACAGAGCTTCGATACCCCATCTTAGAAAATCTAGACTTCGCCCTGGTCATCTTGGCTTGAAGGCTCCGACCCTATTTCCAGGCACACTCAATTCGAGTGGTGACTGACCACCCACTCCGCAACATCTTTGAGGGGGTGGAGCATTCAGGCAAGTTGGCTAAGTGGTCGGTGGAACTAAATGAGTTCGATATGATATCTCTTTTGTTCCACACCTCTCGATAAAGGCATACGCAATGGCCGACTTCCTGGCTGACTATGTGGTCGAGGTGGCGGAGGAAGAGCTCACCGCCCGGTTCCTTGGAAGGTGATGGTGGATGGTGCCTCAGGTAAGCATTTACTGGGGGTGGGGGTGATTTTGGAAAGCCCCATAAGGGACAAAAATAGAACAAACGTTAGTTATCCATTTTTCTATCACTAACAATCTGGCCAAGTACGAGGCGGTGACTGCAGGGCTCCACCTAGCCAGGGAGCTAGGAGTGTATGATATTGAGGTCCTCACTGACTCCATGGTGGTGGCTTCCAAGATCAATGGGGAGTTTGAGGCAAGGGATCCTACCCTTTAGTTATACTTAGCGAAGGTGAAGGGGGTCATCGGCACGTTCCAGACCTTCTCTGTCCGACACGTGCCCAGGGAAGAGAACGAGCAGGTGGACCAACTAGCAAAACACGGTTTTCGGGTGGGGGGTACCATCACTGACCTGTTTCTCCCTTCCATTGAAGAGGGAGAGCTGATGGAGGTGTACCAACACCCCTCATGGATGGACTCATTCACAACCTTCCTTTCCACAGGGGAGTATCCGGAAGGGATGGGTAAAAATAAATTCAAGTACAAGTCAACGTACTATCTCATCCGCGATGAGCTGTTGTACCGAAAGACCCTCTCGGGGATGTTGGCACATTGTGTGGCCAAGAGGGAGGTCCAGAGGATCTTGGAGGGGTCCACTCCGGGGAGTATGGGAGTCACTCCGGGAGCCGGACCCTGAAAGGAAGGATTGTCAGGCAAGGGTATTTCTAGCCTAACCTGGGCCACGACGCGGCGGAGTTTACGAAGAAGTGCCACAAGTGCCAGCTGTTTTCCCCCCTCCAGTTACAACCGACTCAACGCCTCAGGAGCATCACGGCCCCCTGACCCTTCACCATTTGTGGAATGGACTTGGTCGGGCCTTTTCCCCAGGCCAGCGGGCAGAGGAGGTTCTTACTTGTCATGATAGATTATTTTTCTAAGTGGTTGGAGGTGAAGGCGCTGGCTAAGGTGACCTCCTAGGTTATCAAGAATTTCATTTGGGTGGAGATCATCTGCCAGCATGGGTTACCTCAAGCCATTGTCACGGACAACGGGCCTCAATTTGCCAGCGCCGAATTCATCAGCTTCTGCGGGCAGCTCGTGATTGACCTCAGATTTGCCTCAGTCCATCACCCTAGGAGCAACGGACAGGTGGAAGCGGCAAACAAAATCATAGTGAACCTCCTGAAGAAAAAAGTCGAAAACTTGAAGGGTAGCTTGGTGTAGCAGCTTCCTTCAGTCCTTTGGGCCCTGAGAACCACTCCCAACACGACCACAGAGGAGACTCCCTTCAAGCTCTCCCAAGGATACGAGGCAATGCTCCCAATCGAGTTTGAGGTATGAATGTCTCGGGTGGTCGAAGCAGAGGTAGGTAGGGAAGGATGGCAAGCTGAAAATTAGGAGGAGCTGCGACTCTCCCTCGACATGATTGAGGAGCTACGTGACCTCTCCTCCATCCGACAGGAAGAAGTGAAAAGAAGAATGGTCAAGTACTTTGACAAGCACATTAGGGTCAAACAGTTCACGGAAGGGGACTTGGTCCTAAAAAAGGTGGATGCGGCAGGAAGATCAGCCGTCATGGGGAAACTCAACCCCAACTGGGAGGGTCCATACATTGTACAAGAAACATTGAAATCAGGAGGGTACCACCTCCGAAATGTGGAGGGCGGGACCCTAAATCTCACCTGGAGCGATGATGACTTGAAACATTTTTACCCTTGAGCCATATAAGTAATGTTCTTTTTCTAATAAAGCTTCTTGATGTGTCAATGCTCCTGCAGTGATTCATTTTAATAGGTGGTGTTCATTCGACAGACTCCGAGCAGATCCCACTATCAGGCTCTCACCTAGCTAACAGGGCTGGATGTCACTCGAGGGAGTCTACCCAGACCCCGAGCAGATCTCGCTGTCAGGCTCTCACCTAGCTGGCTGGGCTGGATGTCACTCGAGGGAGTCTACACAGACCCCGAGCAGATCCGATTGTCAGGCTCCCACTTAGCTGGCAGGGCTGGATGTTACTCGAGGGAGTCTACCAAGACCCCGAGCAGATCCCGTTGCTAGGCTCTCACCTAGCTGGTAGGGCTGGACGTCACTCGAGGGAGTCTACCCAGATCCCGAGTAGATCTCGGTGTCAGGCTCTCACCTAAGCTGGAAGGGCTGGATGTCACTCGAGGGAGTCTACCCAGACCTCGAGCATATCCCGTTGTCAGGCTCTCACCTAGCTGGCAGGGCTGGATGCCACTCGAGGGAGTCTACCCAGAACCCGAGCAGATCCCGCTGTCAAGCTCTCACCTAGATGGTAAGGGTTGACTTCACTAGAAGGAGTCCCACCTCATAAGCGAGTTGAGGCCCCTTCGGAGGAAGGCGACCTCGAAGTCTTTGTGGAGGAAGAACTTGTGGAGCTCGACATCGGTTCCGGACACGGTGGGGGGCTGGTACACCTCCTCGCCCTTCTATTATGGCGAGTAATGAACGTTATCGAGGTCTCCCTTGATGAAGACGATCTTCGTCATCCAGTTATGATGCTTGTTCGCGATCTTGCGAACTCTGATGAAGGAGCCCCCGAAGTAGGCGATGCCGTCGGGAGTCGCCTTGTAGGTGAAGAGTTTCCTGAAGACGGTCAGGTTGAACTTTATTCGCTCCCTATGGAGTAAGCACGCGAACACCACCATCATGGCGATGTCGTTCGAGTTGAGTTACGTGGGCACCGCGCCGCAGTATTTCAGGATCTGGCGGACCTCCGACCAGAGCGTTAAGCACAACCCCACCTCGAAATGCGAGATGGGGAAGGCGAGCACCTGGGGGTAGAACGTGGTTATGGCCTCGCCCTCCCTGGGCTAGCGCGCCTCAAAGCCGGAGGGCGCGAAGTCAACAATGAACTCAGCGAACTCCTACTCAGTTGTGCTCCCCTCAAAGAAGTAGTAGTCGGCAAAGTGTTGAGCACATTTGGAGAGGCCGTCAGAGTTGAGGTTGTTCTTACCCATGCTCGTAGGAGGATTAGGGCGCGAGCACTGGTAAGAGAGAAGACGAGAAGAGGGGGGTATGAAAGCATTAAAGGCGGTAAGCCGGGGTTTGTGAGGGGCCTATTTATAGAAAAAGAAGTTCAAGGCCGAGCTGACCGATCAGTCGAGCTCGCCTGACCCAGCTCGCCGACCCCAGCTCGTCGACTTCTGAGTTCTGTCCTATCACATACTGAACTGAAGGATAATATATTTGAATAGCAAACAATAAAATCTAAAAATATTCTAAGTTATTACAGACCGGGGGAGAATGTTGTCCAGAAAAATCAAGTGCAGAAGAAAAAAGCAACAAGTTCAATACATGCGCGGGCTGAGGGGGGGGGCAAGAGGCGAGTGCCGGTAGGCTCAGCAAGGGAGCCATTTTTATCTACCCCGGCCTCGTGTCTCCTTCCCCGTAGGTCGCCGTAAATTGTGGAGCTTGCGGATCCGCCCCAAGTTACTCTGGGAAGTCTGGAGGTTCTCTTCGATCTCGTCTAAGAGTTGAGAAGGGGACGTCGCCTCGCCTACCGGCCTTCTCACCTCGTCAGCAAGCCACACGTAGTCGCGCTGCAATGCCTAGTTGTCCTCCTGCACCTTACGCAGCCCGCGCACCAGCTTCTTGAAGATCCCGATCCCCCTCCTCGTCAGCTCGTCGTTCTCCACCTCAGTGCCCAAAAAGGAGTCTAACGAGCTTGGAGAAGGGAGGGGCGAATAGCGGGCTGGCCCCGAAGAATCGCCAGCCTTAGACTGACTAGGAAGAGCTGCAAAGACAGTTAAATATTAGTAGGACAGGCGAGCACCCCAGGAAAACTACGGGATAAGAATCATCTGAAGGTCAGCTTGTCTGACGTGCTTGGCGCCTCAAAGGAAGTGCTGGGTGGGGGCAACCTCAGATTCTTGCCGCAGCCCGGAGGGTGTGTTCTTGGCGGAAGGAGGCTGAAGCCCGGCACGGGGATGGTTCCAGCACCTCATCCCGTAGTCCCGACAAGTTGCTGAGAGAAGAGGACGCTGGCTGGCGAACTTGGCCTCTGCGATTCCTGCCCTAGAGTCCCAAAGGGTGGGGACAGGTTGCGCGAACGAACCTCCAGAGTTGTAAACCGTAGGTCGTTAGGAAGGGTATTGGCTCGCGACGAGGTGACCTCGCCGTCCCCCTGTCGACTGTCCGGGTCGGTGCAAAGGTCGATAAAGTTTTTCTCCTTCTCAGGGGCGGGAAAAGTAAAGGAGTCGGCCTCAGGATCTAAGGTTGTTTTCAAGTCATGGAAGATGTGCTCGACCGCTTGGGCACATGGCTTTGCCCTCTTAGCAGAATTGAACTCTGCCGGATCACTTTGCGGTATGCTAAGGGGAACCGCGGTCAGGCCAGCAACGCGAGTGGAGGAGACCTCGCGAGCCCTTGCAAGCCTCTCTTGGGTCTCCTTGGGGATAGGCATCCCAGCAAGTTTAGAACAAAGGGAATGACAAAAGTCACCCAGGTATGCAGACACATATATATAGCCGCTGGTGGACCCTACCAAGAGATTCCCCCCATCCCCTGCCGCACTCGCCGAATCCTGTGGGGTTGGATGATTCTTTCCGAGCTTGTTTCAATCTCGCAAAGAGCGGGGATTGTGTACAACCCCGTATCCGGCGAGTGGTGTCGGGCGGACCCAGACTCGGCGAGTGGGCCCGGTACTCGCCTCGGGAAGCTCGGCAAGCAATAGGCGAGTGGGGATATTCTTGGTCGATTCGTCGAACGGAGCTTGGCGTTCGTCAAGACTGGAAAGTTGAGGTCGCCGAACTGAGCTCGTCGTTCGTCGAACGGAGCTAGAGGGGCCAGAGTTCGGCGGCCCCCAGCTCGCCCGGGGCGAGGTGGAATTATCAAGGGGCGAGTGGAGCGGGCTTGATCGCACTCACCCCAGGGGAGCTCGGCAAGCGGTAGGCGAGCAAGGCCAGTCGGGCCCGTGCTCGCCAAGGTTCAGGGAGGCGGCGAGTGCCAGCCCCATCAAGCACTCGCCGCCCCAGGCGAGTAGAGGTCTCAAGGACTACTCGCGCAGTCTGCTGTGAAGTGTTTTTACCATTTTGCCCCCGCTGGTCTGCCCATAGCCAGTTAGAACAGCGAAGTTACGCTGTTGGCAGACCCAGTTGGGCTCACATAGCTGTTTAGAACAGCGGAGGTTGGCTATTTGCAGGCATCTATAAATATGACTCAAGCGGTACCTCAGAAGGCATGCTCACTTATCCCCCAGTCTTCTAGCGCTTTCTGAGGTACCTTAGCCCGACATTTGGCTAAGGAGGGGAAGCGCTCTGAGATCTTCCTGGTGTGTGGTGGTTCTTCTGCGCCAAGCCCTTGGGTCAGTTCCCTTTGCTTCTTGTCATTTTGCTTGCAGGAGAGAAGTAGGTGCGCGATCACCCATTCCCCAAGGGCGAACTCCACAGAGACCGAATTCTCGATTTCAACATTTGTGAAATAAAATTTTGTATGAAATTTTTTTTATCTTTTGTCTTTTTCTAAAGAATTTCGTAGCATTGAAGGAAAATTCAATTTTTTTTAATGCAAGCTTAGTTTAATAGGAAAGGATGATTTCACATGAAAATTAATCCCTGAAATCATGTAGTATTTTAGGGCAAAAGAAGAGCTCACTACATTGAAATCTTTGAATCAATTTACTACATCTTAATGAAGTTCAAGCGACCATAATTCATTCTTTCAACATTTAATGAAATTCTAAAATTATCTAAAGCATTTGAGGATTTAGTGCAAAAGAAAAAACTCACCTCATCAAATGATTGGAATCTTTGCTTTCACAATATTTCCAATAATTCATGGAGAAACTCTTAAAGGATGATGAACACAAAGAAACTCAGAATAAATATTCTAAGGTAAGAGGTACCCACAATTTTGGGCAAAGAAAACCCATGAATGGAGGGAAGGATGCCTTACAATGGAGTGTATAAGCTTTGGAATGTCTGATTGTCGCCCATGGGAAGATATCCATGCGACATAAGT